>CM061918.1:68844171-69150365 GCA_031002005.1 Vandiemenella viatica
AGGTCCTTGTTATTTTAAACAGCCATCATTACCGCCAATCATCAATCTCCCGCCTTTGCCATCAGAACTAGAAAAAAATTGGTAAAGTTGAGTGGCACAATCGTAATGGTTAAATTAAATTTATCGGAAAACTGGCTTTCAGTTCCTATTGGCGCAAGATGCGTTGACACTTTCTCATTTCAGCCAAAACATTAATTTTATGATTCTTTTCAACTGTTCCAATTGACCACGAAACATATATAAACTTACTTAAATGATATGTATTTTGCAACAAGTGAAAGGAGATAAAGAATGAAAAAAAAAAAAATTACAGCACCTGGGCTTGAACCGAGAACCAGCACGTTGACAGCCCAGCGCGTTAACACTCAGACACCTAAACTTACAGAAGCTGGTGCTTCATCAATTATATGACCAAAGAAAATATATACATATAGATACAACATTCCGTGATTGAATAGTAATCTGTATAAAGAATCGAACTGTTACAAGAGAAGTAATCAGTTAAATGAAAATATTCTAGATGAGACTGGAACATAAATAATTTTTCATTTCGCCGATGTGTGTGTCCAGCTATGAGACACTATTTCTTGTATAGGGAAATTGCTACAGCTCTACTACTACGCAGAACATCGTGGCAACATCGCAGAAAGTAAATATGACAACGCTTACCAGGAAGTAGTCTTAAGTTTCCTACTTCCTTCGGCAAGGAAGAATACCTTTATAACGCGTAAATAATATCTACACGTAATTTATTTATTTATTTATCGTATGGCAAGCAACTAATACAATAATAAATATATACAATGACAAGAACGTTGGTAGCGTTCACAAGCTGATGTCTAATTCTTCCAGCCATTCTAAGAAGGAACTTGTAGCTCCAAAAACATCTTCATATGGTCCATCATACTTCCGTAGAGGGCATTCCCTGATAATATGCTCCACACTCTGGGAAGGAGCACCGCAGTCACATGCAGGAGAATCCTGAAGACCCCACTTATACAGCATGGCGTTTGCATTTCGCATGGCCTGTTCTTAGGCGATTTAGTTTGACCCACTGGTCTCTATTTAGATGGAATCCTGGAAGTCCAGTTGTGGGATCTTTAATATCTGAATGTTTTACAGATGTGGAGTTCCAGCTTTGTCCCCATTTTTCCATGACATCAAAGTCAAATACATCTTGCCATACCGGATTTCGTGATTTAAGACGAGTGGGTGGTAAGTTATTTAGAACCTCGTGGATTGGGAGATCCTGTGGATGATCAGGATGGTGTAGTTTTATCCACTCACGTGCCGTTGCTTCTTGGCGTCTTATCTCTGGAGGTGGTATTTTGCTGATCAGGTGCAACCAGGGGACTGGGGTGGATTTTAGGGTGCCAGTTATTACTCTCATACACTCATTCAGGTGGACGTCGATTTTTCTAGTATGAGTACTACGTTGCCACACTGGAGCACAGTACTCAGCAACAGGGTAAACCATGGTGAGAGCGGTTGTTCGTAGTGTGTTCGCATCAGCTCCCCAAGAAGTACCAGCTAGCTTCTTCATGATGTTGTTTCGTGTTTTCAGTTTCTGACTTGTGTTTTCGAGGTGTTTTTTGAATGTTAAGGAGCGGTCTAAGGTGATACCAAGATACTTAGGATGGAAATTATGTTTCACCCTCTGGTGGCAGAAGTTCACTTTGAGCTGCTGATGTGCTATTCTATTGCTCAAGTGGAATGCGCATACTTCTGTTTTCATTGGGTTCGGACAAAGTCTCCACTTTCTATAATATGTGTTCAAGGTTTCTAAGTCGTTAGAGAGAATGCTCTCACCTTCCTCTAATGTGGCAGTTTGGACGGCGATAGCTAAGTCGTCAGCGTAGCAGAATTTATTGCCGGTTGTTTCTGGCATGTCACTGGTGTACAAGTTGAAGAGCAATGGAGCTAGTACTGACCCTTGAGGTAATCCATTTTTTATTGTAAATGACTTACTTGTCTTATGTCCGATGGTGACCTTAAAATATCTGTTGGTCAGCATATTCCTCAGGAGTGATGTTAGTTTCCTGCAGGGTATATGTTTTTTAAGTTTAAGTAGCAGTCCATCAAGCCAAACTGTATCATATGCCGCTGTTAAATCGACAAAGGCTACTGATGTTTTTAACTTCTTCTGAAATCCAGCCTCAATGTATGATGTCAGTGCTAATACTTGCTCACAACAGCTCCGTTTTAGTCTGAAACCTGCCTGATATGTTGGTATTATGATATTTATTATTCCTTGTATGCGGTTAAGGATGAGGCATTCTAGAAGCTTATAGCAAACACTGAGTAGAGCAATAGGTCGATAGCTTGAAGCATCATCTGCTGGTTTGCCTGGTTTGAGGATCGTCAAGGTGTGAGCCATCTTAAATTCTGGGGGGACTATCCCAGTGTCCAGGATATCACTGAAGAAGTTCTTGAGCCAAGTTCTTCCCTGCTTGCCGAGATATCTTATGAATTCTGGGAAAATGCCATCTAATCCTGCAGCCTTCCTCATTTTTAGCATTTTGATGGCTTTCTCAACTTCTTCATGACTAAATGGATTAGAAAGGATAGGATTATTTCTAAGGTTGTTATCCATTTCAATCATCTCTTTCTCCATCTGTTTCTTCATGGCAGGATCTATTGGGACTTTGTCAGCTCTTGTTTTTATGTGCAATGCCATTTCAGCTGGTGTAATTCCTGGCTCCTCTTTGCACATGTTTGAGGCTGCACCCAGTTTTCTAAGGAGAGTCCATGCATTTCTACTGGAGTGAGTAAAGCTCATTTGAGAAGTTAGCTCTTTCCATTTCTGTTTCCTCCCTTCATTCAGTTTTTCTAATATTCTTTTTCCTGTTTCAGGGTCACCAGTTTTTTGAAAATTTTCATATAAAGTTCGCGTAGATTTGTCCCAGCATGGAATGTATTGTTTCCTGTACCCTCGAGGGATGTTTCGTTTAGCTGCAGCAATAACAATACCTACAAATCTCTTGTAGTTTTTCACTTTTGGGGGTATCCATCGCAGGTTATTATCTACCTCGGAGCTATAATTGTCCCAGTTTGCCCTCTTTAAATTCCATCTTGGTTTATGAATTGATCTGATAACAGGTATTGTGATACCAACACTGATTAGTGTGGGCCTGTGTTGGCTTCTGGGAAAATGCTGAAGGACTTTCCTTGTGTGGTCTAAAGGTTTTCTTTCATCTGTGGACACAAAGACCAGATCAGGATTGGTATCAGATTGCCATCTAGCAGAGTGGAATGTTTTCTGTTCCTTAGCATCATAGCTGAGATACAGGTCTTGACTTTCGCACCACACAGTGAGTTTCTCACCGTTTTCATCAGAATTTGGGTAACCCCAGGATGTATGTCGGCTGTTAAAGTCTCCTACATATATGCAAGGTTTTGGTAGTGAGGGCAGTGGTGGAGTTGGCCAGTTGGAAAGAGGTGGTTTGTAAACTGATGCAACAGTTAAATTGTTGAGTTTGGCAGTAATTATTTCCACTTCATTGACTTTTTGACACCTCACTTCCGAGATGTTGCAAATGTTACTTTTGGCATACATGGCTGATCCGTGTATAGGAGAGGGAATTCTCGATATCATTCTGTATCCTGCAATCTTGCCCCTGCTTTCCAAATCTTTTTCAGTCATGTGGGTCTCTTGAACAGCTAAGATGTCGATTTTGAGGTCAGTAGCTAGTTTGCTAAGGTATTCACATTTAGCAATTGTTAATCCTTCTGCATTTATTTGAAGAATCTGAGCACTGTGTCCAAACGTTCTGGTCAGTTGGCTCTGACAAGTGCCGTTGTTCAATTTCATCTTCAGATTTTTCATCTTCTGATGTTGCTTTGTGTGACCGTGAGAGATACGGGATCTAGTTCGGTCGCCTATTGTGTAGATTATCAGCCGTCCTGCATCAGCAGTCCGTTGTCCAGGGTACACCACGAGGAGGTTATCTACACGTAATAATTCAACACGAGCAGAACATTTGGCAAAAGTTTTTGTTGGTTTCACAATTATCCAACATACAGCTAGTAATTTAATAAACGGTGGGAATCCATGTTAATTGCATGAGGGCAATACAAAAAGTAACGTCTCCCAAGCATTCATAGATAAAGAATCAAATTATTTTATTTTATTTATTTACCGTTTTAGAGGTTGAACAAATATCTATTTTTCTACATCTTTACCATTTCGGAACACGCGTTTGTCGGTGCTGTGACGGCTTGTGAATGACTAGGCGTCGTCTGAAAATCGTTTACGTTCTGATCTCTTATTCGGGAGGACATAGGTTCGAATCCAAGTTCGGCGATACAGATTTGTGGTTTCCAAGGTTTCCCCAAATCACTCCATATGAATACCGGAATGGGTTCTTTACAAGGGCATGGCCGAAATCCTTGCCACTACTCCTATCCAGCCAATAATCACCTCTATGTCGACGAGGCGTAAAATCATAGAAAAATAGATCTGGCTAAATTTATTGAGGAGGTCGCAGCTGGCTTGTAATCTATTAACAATACCTCCTCCCTATCCTTATTTTTTTTGTTTATTGCTTTACGTTTCATCGATGTTGAATTTATTAAAGAAGGGAACGGCCATGGCCTTCTATAAGAATCATCCCAGCATTTGCCTGGAGCCAGAGCGTTACCGCTCACACGCCACGCTCGGTCTTCCGGTGTTTAGTCATTATCAACCTTACTTTACCGGTAGACTGTGTTTGTTTGAATCCTTGAGACCTAGGCGATTATGGAGTCGATTATGACGGCTGACGGGTGACAAAACTTGAGCGTTCCACTTTATACAGGAGACTAAAGAACAATCACGCGAACGGCGACATCCTCATTCGCCAAATGCTTGAATTTATTTATGTTATTCCAAACAAAGAATAACGCAGGTAATTTCACGCCTTGTTAAATAATGCGCATTTATCCCCAGTATTTAATAAATCCCAATGCTGTAAAGATCATGAAGTAATAGTGTCAAAAACAACTAACAGCATTGTAGAAAACGGGAAAAACGGTACTTTAAGAACTCCCTGTCTTTAAGCCCAAATCTAAATTAACTTTAATTACTTATACCAGTTATAAAAGAATTTATTTTTGTCCTACGATAATAATCTGGATGTAAATTTTTTAGTGACAATGGTCATTTAATTTGTTGCGGTGCTATTATTTAGTTCTACGCGATTAACTCTCATTTATTTATATAGTGCATAATCATTATCGTCCACCTACAAAGAGAGCAAAAATTCCTCTTGTAAAAAATTTCTTTCTGAAACGCGATGATCGTTCTACTGTGAAATAATTATTTTGGACACATGTGTGTCTTTTGAAAAGGGACAGATGATATGATTTCGGCGCGGCTTGAAACCTGTGTAGATTTTCGTCAGTTCTGCCGCCGCAAATCTTTCATGCTTACGTTGGCTATTAGTTACGAAACATTGGGTAGTTTCGCAGATCTTTTTCGTATTTCTTGACGCAGTTAGGAAAGAATCATGGATACCTTATACTCATAAGCAATGTGCAGTTTTGATACGCTTAAAAAGAAAATACAAGTAATGATAAACTTCAAAATTAAAAAAAAAAAAAAATAAGAACTACTTGGATTTGAACTCGGAACCGCTCGCTCAGCAGCCCGGAACGCTAACCATAGGACCACTGGACGCTCGGTGCTACTTTCCTCGTATAGTTGTATACAACGCAGCGAAGTAAGACTGTTTCATTCAATCCATCTTGGAGAGAGACAGTTCCGAAATAATTTCTTGTTTCTGTTTTTTCGTAGTACTAAAAATTCTACCTAATGGAACATGATTATCCCTTGGTTTGTGGACTGACCAGATATATGAGTGAAATATTATCCGAAGGAATTATCAAAATGAGTATAACAATCTTATCGTTATAGTTTTATGGTAATCAACCGTAGTAATATATAGCATTGAGCCTGTTTCCTGCCTCACTTTAATGCAATCCCGTTAATTACAACTTGTGGGATACGTTTCAAGATCTGAATTTTGGTAAAGTATTATAGAAATATAATGGAAGGTTGATGAACTGTTCTGCCAATAAGAATCGTCAGTGGGAGGAGCTTAATTCCTACCTGTTAGCCAATTGTTTCCTGCATTGACTTAAGGAAATGAAAAATCTGCAGTATAGATGGCTCTGAATAAAACATCCACCAATGAAATTGCGAGGAGGCGGAGCCAGTATTGCGTTCCTGTTGCCTGGGATGACATTGATGCCAGATTGTGCAAAATAAGAGTGATAGAATATTTCAGCAGCGGCCAAAAGTAATGTCAAAGACTGTACATCCATAATTCTAAACATATGTTCCTCTCGCGAAGTGATATTCATTTACACTCACTATGACTACAAGCCGTAAATCTACAACGGAAAAACAAATTCAGAGAGCTGATCGGTGTGAAACATGACGAGAAAACAGTCAAATATGCCTTCGCAGAAGTAGTACCATTCATTCCATGTGTTTCAATATTTGCGTGATTGATTTCTGTTCTAATGGTATCGAATTCTATCGGAACAGAAGCTTGATAGCAACGCGATAACAACACACAACTTTTTTCAACGCCAAATCAATAATATACTTATAACCTATCCTTTTAGTGTATTTTTGGCATATGGGAATCTTATACATAAACCAATACTCTTTAGCTTTCTTTATTTCAATTAATCAACATTCAAATCCTAGGTCAGATCATTCAACGATGATTATATTTACCTTGTCGTGATCTTTAAGATTTCCCACAACCAGGAAGGAATATATATATATATTTGCGAAGAGAACTGCAACGCTCGCCAACACAGTTAAAATTTGTTATCTTTCTTCTCACTATCTGAAAGAAACCTTTGTAGTCTGCCTGAAATTATATTTTTAAAAGCACCATTAAATCTTTCTGCAACACTTTATATATTACTTTGTTCTATACATCTACTTTTTTCACACTGTTAAAAATTAGTAATAACACATCTTCAATATCAATAATGTTCTCTATAGACACAGCCGTAAATATTTTCAGATTCAGATTCCTTTCATATTCCGGTATCTCCCTACCGGTCATCTCAATCCATTCAATAATCCATCCTCTTCCGATCACTTTTATAATCTCCATCACTAGCCTTTATACTTTCACCTTGCTACATAAAATAAATATTTTTCAATCTTATTTTTACATTTCACAAAGGAACGGGATGTATGACCGTTACGTACTTATTGATGTGTTTTGTGCAGAGGAGATTGGGGGGGGGGGGGGTGAAAGAGGAGAAGAGTGCGTAAAAAGACTAAACACAAAAACGATGAATTTATCCATAGCATATGTCTAAGAATCACAAGACCGGGCCCGTTTGTGGCGACACCGTTATGGTATCTGGCGCATGTACGGGGTTAGCTGGATCGAGTCCCAGTGGTAGAAGAAACTATCATTATACTGCAGGAGAGATGGTCGGGCGCAATTTCTAATCACTAGATTGTGCACCCGAGTGTTGGGTTAAATCCAAAACTTCTCCGCGGTGCGTATGGAGTGACGGCATTCGACAGGTACTGTTCATGGTGATCGTTCGTTGGCTCGGGACGTTAAGCCTGGTGTCTCCTGGTGACTTTTGGAAGAGTAGGCCTGAATCGGTCGGCACTGGATATGGATCTCTCACCCACAACACAAACAACACTCTATCACAGGCATGCACGACTACAATAACACATTCGATCACACATTGGGGAAGGCAGCGGGATTCCACCCAAATTCATCTTCCCAATAGAGTTCCCATAGAGAGATACATCCTACATCGTAACTACCTGCGGCCGGCGTCAGGCACGATATAAAAGAAGAAGAAAAATAACAAAGAAGTTTATTTTAGAAGGAATCGCACGAACCAACAGCATCCTCATTGTTTACTACTTCACAACTGTGGAATGCTGACGTTGTGTAACTTGTGTGTTACCTTGAATGTCTGGTCAGGCACTTGCGCGACACCGTGCGTCCGTCCCAGCAGGTGAGGAGGCGGGTCCTGATTGGTTAGCACCGTTGCTAGGAAACAGGTTTAGTGGCACCGCGTAAGGAATCAAGATGGAAGGCATTGTCCAGGGGGAGCAGACGCCGGTCGATGACAAAACAAGTCAGGCGCTGAGGTCCGAACAGCTCCGTTCACTGTGTGGACACAGACAAGTGGTCATGACTTCTAGTTATACCATCCGCATTAAACCACTGCTAAACAAGACAGGGGAGGAGTCTTCGTTCAAACCTCGCGCCTGGCATTCCAACCGTTCTAATTGCGGCGTTTCTACTCTCAAATTGACAATATTGTGACTGGCAAAGGGTTTAATGCAGCTAAACCACCGAGCTCTGGCCTCGTATTCGGAAGGGCGCTGGTTCGAATCCCCGTCCAACCAGCCAGATTTTAGTTTTGCATGGTTTCACCAAATCACTCCAGGTGAATGCCGAGATGGCTCCTCCAAAGGCCATGGCCGAATTCCTTCCCATTTCTTGCCCCCACTCCTTTCCCGCCTCTAATGACCTCGACATCGACGAGGCGTAAAGCCAGAAGGAGGAAAAAAATGTAAATAACTAATCTTTATTTTTCAATTCTTTACCGTCTCTAATGATCTCGACGTCGATAAGACGTAAAGACAGAAATAAAAAAAAGAAGTAGCTAAACTAATTTCTTTTCTAAAGAAAGAATGCATCGGTGAGGTAATTGTCTCCCTAATTTCTCCTGTCATAAAAATATCTGTACTTAGTAAGCTGATACAGAGAAATAAAAAAATGGGACCCTTTTACTTTTTCTTAACGCCCTCTTAAGTAATTTGAAATTAGGTACTTCCATCTACATCAAAGAAACACGTAGCTTGTGTTAATTAAAGCGTGCTACTAATTCTGTTAGCGCAGTTACAACAATAAGGCCTTCGGGTACGGATCATAAACGCATAGACAACAAAACAGTCCTCGGTTAAATTCACTCTAGAATTTTAGTTATTCGCATAAAATGAACTTTAGGGAGTATTCATGCACCAGTTTGTGGTGGGTGCCTTGGTGGGCAAACTACGTTACAATTATCTTTCATACCTTTATGATTAATAATTGTAGATTTTTAATTTTAATTTTTATGAAGGAGTGAAAATTTATTAATTTTGCAAGAATCTCGACGTTAGTTGGAATTTACGAAAAATTGTCACAATATGACATTTATTTTCTTATCACTGGCGATTACAAGTCTGAGCGAATTTACGGTTAAAATTAACACAAATTGGCAAAATCATAAAAGCAACGCTCAGAGGTACAATTAGCCGTCATGAGCAAGCAAACAATTGTATATTTACTTTTAAATATATCTCAGAATCAAAATGCAAGAAATAATGACAATTGGAAACAATGAAAAATATAAGCTATGACGACCTCAGACAAAGGTATCATAATACTGTGACTTGACAGTTCAAAAAGAAAATCATGGGCGCCACGAATGAACAATATATCATTCGAAAATAACTAGTTCTGGCAAATTATGCCGCTAGCTTAGGGGGTTTTTAATTACAAAGTGAGAACATGGATCTATCCTCTCAAAGTTGTTTAAGGGTTCTGTTTCACGGAATGCACAATCAGATGGTTTGGTCGTAATAAGTTACCATTGTAGTTCTGCGTCTGACGTCTGCGGTGACCGGAGATGACCAACGGTATGTGAGATTATCTCACACGGCGGCTACAGACACGTCCTGTCTGTTAATGCGCATCATCGCATTACTGGCGGTGTCGCCGTGATAAGCCTGATCCAGAAACGCAAGCCGGCAGCCTGAAATCGTACAACGGCAGTTAGCGAGAGAAGCCAACTTTCCAAGTCCACCTCGACTAGACTCGACTAGAATCGCAGGCAGAATGTCCAGCTCCTTGCTCTTCGGTCCACGAGGAAACTTCTCGCTCCACCCCTTGTAGTCTCGAAGCTCACATATAACAGAAATTCCCAGGATTTTAAGTTATACGCTCATTTGGATTGGATCTTCAGGTCGGCACCTAATGTCACGTGATATCCCCGATATCTGATTTGCCCCGCTCATATCACAGAGGTCGGACATATTCGGCTAAGTTTGCCGGGGTGAGAGCACATTCGGGTGTCGGGCGGTAGGCATTTCCCACCAGGTGAGTGACCCTGTTGACCACCCGTCCCCAGGGAGCAGAATGTGTGGTCCGGCAAAACCCCAGATCCGCGGCTCCCTGTCGCTATGTTTCGGGAAGACCACGATTAGCTTCAAGCCTACGCAGATCAATAACTCTTTAATATTCGCTTTACCAAGTTACACTGTATGTTCACCATTTCATTACAGTCCTCACTTGGAATCTTGCGTACTTTATAAAATTACAACAAAAATCTATTTAGGTGGTCGCCCAAGATTTATGTAAATTACTCTAACATTATGACATATATTATAAAAATGCACCTTGTAACGTGGCGACAGCGCGTCACGTTACAAGTTTAGAAAATGTTAAAAGCCTTTAAGGGGACATCCATTAATTACGCGAGGTGAAATAGGGGAGGGGGGGGGCGGCAAAATCTCACGAAGCCTTCTATCGTTAGGCCGTTTTTCACTTCTTTGATGATTAATTTAGCGTAAACATCTATGTTATTAGCTCCAAAGTCAACAGCAGAATATGTTAACAAAAGAAAATCTCTTCACACCCTTATGCCTGAAGTGGAGTGCCATTCCATATCACTGTGTCATTTTCTTAATTTGATATCTATTTAACATTAATTTCAAATGCCTGAATCTGCCGTCAAACAATCCTGTGTTGGGCTCCTCGGCGTTCCCTAAGTCGCACTCCCTATAATTCATATAAATGTATTTGTTAAAGTGATATGAAATGCTTTTTAAAATGACCAAAACAAATAGAAACACTGATGACACAAAAATACCGATTTTTGTCGTTACTGAAAAAACTTCTTAACGTAAAATTTTTATTAATTTTTTTCTTAGATCGGAAATTATCAAATATTATAAATGTCAAATATGTTAAAGTGTTTATACCCCATGGTAAAATGTTAAATAAAACGCTTTCGTATTGTTTTGAATTTTGTGTATATTTACAACAGAGATCCAAATTTGGTTACTGTTTTTGTAACTTTTTTTAAAAAAAGATAATTTATAGACTGTGATTAAATATTTATTAACTTCTGCTATGCATGCAATTTTAAAACATTCAAAAGAATGTATTCCATTAAAATTAAAGTGAACTTAAGTTAAATGAAAGAGGGGACAGGTAGAAAACAAAATGGACGTTCGATTTTGGTTCCTTTCATCTACCGAAAAACAATTTTGTCTTACTATCACTACTATATTTCTAAGAATCTCGTCTGGATTATCCCTTGAAATTACTGTGTGTTATGCTACTAATATGTTGTAATAATCATTAAATTTGCGACCTCCGCAAGCAAGGTGAGACCAAGTACAATGTAGTTCAAACGGTGGACGGCCGCCGGGCAAATAAAGGCGGTGTGGTGTATCGCAGGCTGCGGGTTCCCCGGAGTCTCTTTACGAGCAGAGTGGAGCGAGGCTTTACTGCCCGCGCCACTCAACGCCCAGGCCTTTCTCTGCTCATTTCCTCTGCCCAGCCCGGCTTGCGGCTGTATTCGTGTCACCTCGTTTCTCTGATACTCTCTCCCGTCTTTTTGTATTCATCATCGTTATTTTCTCCTCTTGTAGTACACAAGCGCTCGCCACTTTCTTCCGCTGTGAAATTTTATGTTCCTGGATATCTTCCGAACTTAAGTGTCTTTGTTCCATCTCTGATCTTACGATCTTTGTTCATTGTTTCCTTGGCTTCCCTCCGTCTTCTTCCTTTCATTTAGGAGTACTTATTCGATACCCTTTCTTATCACATTTCAGGTTTTCCTACGGCATCAAAGACAGGTGTTTTGATCATTTTCTTTACAGTTAACTTCAAATCTGATACCGGGAAAGACGACATAGTGGTTAACGCTTGGGGCTGGCATTCGAATCCCCATCCAACAATCCAGAATATGGTTTTTCCATGGTTTTGAGAAATCACTTCAAGTGAATATCGGGATGTTTCCTTCAAAAGGTATGGCCAAATTACATTCTCCCCCTTGTACTTATTCACTCCAGAGTCTCATAACTCCAACAACTCTAAAAATAATAATAATAAAAATACTCTGGTTTTCTTGTTCATATTTTCAGTTGCCTGGAGATTGTTTTAATGTCTGTCTAGCAATGAGCACCATTTGTCTTTAATTATTTCAAATTAGCTTCTAAGCCCGTTAAAAATAAATGATGTAGTGTGATACATACTTCGTAGTTCATTGTAGTCACAACGTCTCAAGAAAGGAGATTATAAGAAACTATCTACATTTAAAGAATATAGTTATACAAAAATTATAATTAATATGTTGATTTAAACGGAATGCCTACTTTTCTTTCATTGATCTGGCAATCGTTTCTCTGCAGCTGCTTAGTTAAATAAAATTGTTATTCAGTAATGCACATACCTTGATTTGGAAGTAACATCTCCGTCCATCGTTTGTTCGACAGCGAATAGCGGGAACGTGATGTCGCAGTGTTAACCTTTTATTAGTATTAATAGCTATCAAAACTGGCTTCAAATGACAGCGTATATTCGTCATTAATTCACATCAGGAGAGAAACTTGAATTGTGTCTGTACTTCAGAAGAATCGATGTCGGGTCCAGTTATAAGATAGCGATGAGCACATGTTCAGTTCTTGCTGTTTGTTTAGCGGGGCTAAGTGTTATTATCCTCAATTATGAAGGTGGATTGGTTCCTGTTTCTGTTCACATAAACACAAATTCATCAAACCGAGTGACGTGATTAATAGATTTTTTTTTCAGATGCCAAAATGAATTTTGCATGTCGAAATTACATTTTTTTACCTCGACGTGGAGGTCATTATAGGCGGGAAACGATAAGGAGCAAGGAAAGGGAAGGAATTCGGCCATGGCATTTTATAGGAATCACCCCTGCATTCACCTGAAGTGATTTGGGGAAACCGTGGAAAACCCACATCTAGATGGGGATTCGAACCCGCGTCCTACCAAGAGCGAAGCCAGAGCGTTGCCGCTCATACACTACGCTCGGTTTGATACTACACTGCAAATAGACGTAAAGATGTCAGCGTTACATGCAGTGGCGTAGCTAGGTCAACAAGGGCCCCGGTGCAAAAAAATTATTTCGGGCCCTCAGGCCAGATGGACGACCTTTTTTTTTGTTTTGTGTTGCTGGTAGGGGCCCCATGAGCTGAGGATGGGGGCCCTAAAGTTGTGCTTAGGGGACCCCGAGCAGTGGTTGGGGCCCTTAGTGAGGGGCTTCCTGTGTCTCAGGGGCCCCCTCAGACGACTGTAGAGCTAAAAAAAAACCAAAGGTCGCCAGTTTGCCATGAAGCCTCGTGGGCCCTCTCAACCTCGCTTGTGGGCCCCCTGAGCGTAGGGGCCCCGGTGCACTGCACCGCCTAGCCCCATAGTAGCTACGCCCCTGGTTACATGAAGTCCTCCAAAAAAGGAACTTAGATAACCACATTGTTTATTATGCGTATCACGGACCAGTCAGATTATGATAACCGGAATTGGTATAAAACGTTTATTGTTTGTCACTTGATCCGTGATTAGTCTACAGTCAGTTGTTCATTGCATGATTTGTTGTTGTTTTTTTTAGTTTTTGTTGTTGTTTTTTACATTTGTAAAATGAAAAAATCCACGTTTAAAACTTGTAACAAAAGTTAGATAATAACGAAATGAAAATGTGGAGTTCATAACATGCATTTCAGTGTTTGTGCACGCATCCTATCTATTTCGTTGTAGCTTACTTGCTTTTGTTATCTCGGGTACTGAGGATTAAAAGGCCATCACGTACGAATCATTTAGCGTATGTTTACTTTAAATGCCTTGTCTTGATGAGATATAAACGATAGTCAAATGCTGTTCACTCAACATATTTTATGTATTGAAAAATATATTACCATTATAGCTACACAGGCTGGTGATATTTAAATTAAATCTTTTTCTTTTCTGTTTCAGGTGAGTAAAGCTGAAACTTTTTGACACCACTGCTTCAAGTGAGTACAAATAAACGTTAATGACTTCATTCACTGTCGTACATTGCGAAACAAGGTAACAGTTGAAAACAGTTTTTACTGTGACGACTGCCAAGTTGAATGAAGTAAAAACAATTACTACCTGTTTGGTTGATCTCAGAGACTTTAGCTGTATTCGTTCATCTGCAAAAAAAAAAAAAAAAAAAAAAAAAAAAAAATATATATATATATATATATATATATATATATATATATATATATATATATATATATATAATAATATTAATAAAAAAAATTCAAAGTTTAAATTGACAGCGCGTGTGCTATCTTTATGTAGGTACATCTTATGGTGTTACTATTCCTTTATACAACAATTATCTATTAGGCTCTTGTATTTGGAGGTAATATGTTCTAGGAACTGAACCACACCACTTAATATAATATTATATTATCTAAAAAATCTAAACAAAATCATGAAAATTGATCTTGTGTGTAGAATTTAATAATATTTAGATTGATACATCTCTTTCCATCAATACTCAGATGCTTCTGCTTCTTGTATTATAATATTTATCACAATCCACACTCCGTAGTTTCAACAATTTTACATTCACTTCACAAATTAACAGTTCTTTTTAACATTTATCATGAATAATACTGGTCTTACCAGTTTCTATTTAAGGATGCATTACATCAATTCAACAATCTCATGTCATCTCTGACTTGACATTCAGCGATCTTTACTGTTATTCGATGACAAAAGACAAAACAGCTTAAAAACTCAAAGAAACATTAGACAAAAACATTTAATTTTTAAAAAAATAGTTCGCTGTCAATCTGTTTTACGTTTCCGAAAGCTTCACGCAGGGAAATCCACGTAAGTAAAACCTACCCATTTTTAAACCCCTTTTCAAGTCAGTCAGTCATTATAGCTGCCTAGACCCATTAAATGCTAAAATTGAGATATTGACAATGCGCGGTTAGTGGTTTGCAAGATGAGGCATATAGCAAGTTGGCGCATCCTCTGTAAACTGGAAGTATGTTGGTTTTAAAGCGTTATCGAATCTTTTCTTCCGGACAAGATCACTGCAGATTAACCAAAGTTCTTTGCAAATACAAGGATTTTGAATGAAGTCGATTGCTGGTTTTGTACCAAGCCCGATGAGTGAGTGGTAACGTTCGGGCCTGAAATTGGAAGGGCACGGGCTCTAATCCCCGTCCGGCCATCAGGTCTCTATTTCCACGATTTCCCGGAATTCTTCCAGTCAAATATTAAGATAGTTCTTTCCTAGGGACGTGAACAAAGTCCTTCCCGTGTGCTGTCCCCATTATTTTCACGTCAATATAGATTAGGCACAGAGCCATAACCAAAAAAAAGGATTATTATTAATAAAAAATCAGTTTCGTTGTTTGATTGAAAAAATATCAATATGTTTTCTAAGCCATACAGCCAGTCAAAATCATAAAGTCATTATGTCACCATGTTTATGTAATCTGTTTGATGCATTTAAGACTTCAGCAGTGATAAAAAAAATAACACAACACTTAATTAAAATTAATCAAACACTAGACAGGAAACAAACCAATGACTCTCAGCTGATATAATATTAAGCATACACTAGGGACGATGAACTATGAAATAGAATTTTAATTTATATAAAAAACTGGGTACTGCACCACTTTCGGAACCTTCACGAAACTGGCATCAACCTGTTGAAAATTAGATCTGTTGCTTCGTTAACAAGTCCTCTTAACGTTTTGCGTTCATACTTTAGGGGAAAAGTTACCAGGAATTTAATTAAAAATGCCGAAATATAACATGACGCACAGGCGTTATATGCCGCCAACATTGAAAAATCAGTGATAGCCTCCTAAAATGTTGATTTAATCCTTGTTTGTAGCGTTTTCTTGCCTTTTCAGCTCTTCTCCGTTGTAAAAAGTTCCAAAAAATTGACAAATAGACAATATTTTTTCCGAGTTGTAATATGATGAAGCCCACCATCTTACATAGCAACGAGCAACCAGAGATAATCGATTGCTTCCATTGTAAACAAATATGCCATTTCTGTGATGGATACCGCATAGCGAAAATTTCGAAAAAAAAATCACTTGGTCCAGGCCGTATTTCAACATAACCACGATTTATATGACAAAACTAAACAGTTTAGGTTGAAATGATCCCTGTAACGATAATTTTTATGTGATTTTTGCGGTGCTGATAACATTTCTCAGTTGCTCAGCCTTTCATATTTCGACATTTTTAATTAAATTTCTAGCGACTTTTCTGCAAAGTATGAACGCAAAACGTGAAGAGGACATGTTGGCGAAGTGACTGATGTAAATTTCAACAGGTTAGTACCAGATTCGCGAAGGCTGCGAAAGTGGTGCAGTCCCCAAAAAAATCTTCTCCCCACTAAGCGAATGCAATAAAAATCTACACAGTCTCGTCTGACGGTTCTTAATTGACTTATTCTTAAAACAATTGTTGGGCGCCAGCTTAGCTAATTGTGCATGCTGTCTTGTATCTTACCGCCGTTGGAAAATTGGTGTTTCTATGAATCCTTTTTTTGAGAGATCTAACAAATATGTTAGAGGCATGTTGACAAATCTCGACTACAACAGGTATTATCGGAACCCGTTCAGTGTACTTCGACTTGTGTGGCAGAAGCGGTGTGGGGCCTAGTCGTATGGAACGTTAGCGACCGTGGTGGGTGAGCGGGTTAGCTGGCATCGTATTCGGTACGACGCAGGTTCGAATCCCCGTCCGGGCATCCAGATTTCGGTTTTACATGGTTGCTCCATATGACTCCAGGCGAATGCCGGGATGCTTAATTCAAAACGCCATGGCCGAATTCTTTCCGTTCCTTGTCCCCAGTCCTTTCCCGCCTCTAATGAACTCGAGAGGTATGGAACGTTGGCAGAGCGCAGTGGATCGGAATCTCTTTTCTTCTCTGCCAACAGTCCTCTCTAACCTTGCGCAAGAGTTCACGGTAATACGAAGCGTCGTTCAGGCAGAAATCGACGAACAAAACACATTCAGCGTCCAAACAGGTGATCACGGAATCTCTGGAAGCAGACGAACGGGTTTTCCCCTTCACAAGAGCTGCTTCCCATTTTAGACGCCATTTCGATACAGTTTCGAGAAAAGGGGGTGTACCCATGATTCATCACGTGCAAGAATGCGCATCAAAAAATGAGTCAGTCTTCTTCTGATTCAAAGCGCTCGAAACATTTCTGCGAAATCTCAACCGTAACAGTACCCCTGATTTGAATTCAACATTCTTGGTATCCTCCGTTAATTGATACAACTCCATTTTAATTACTGCATGATTAAAGAACATACTCTAGTTGTTGCACAAATTTCAGGAATAGTTATTCTTGTATCTTCGTGAATGAAATTTGAATTTCTTGAATTGTCTGTGGTGTCTTTTACATTCAAGGCTTTAAAAGTGTTTCGTTGCCAAAAGGTGCACGCGAACCGCGCTATAATTTCCCTGATTTAACGCATTCCCATACCGAAGGTTTAGTAATCAAGAGTTGCCGTACGTACACATATCAAATGTAAGTGACTAGTTTAAACGCCTGTCAAAAATGACGGGTATTACGTGTGGTGGTAGTAGGAATTTTTTCTGGAAAAGTTTCCGGGGATAAACGAATAATGATTAATTATTATCTTTTTCTATTATTAATGTCGGATGTTTTAAATACAATGAAAAAGTTTCTAAGTGAAGTATAATTTCAAAAACAATAACTATTAATTATTTGTTTGTTATATTTCGTGATTACCTACGTTTCGTGTAAACTTTCTCTGAGTTTTAATAAACTCCACTGTTTCTTGTCAAAACATTTTTAGGTTATGTTGTCACCTCGTTCCAGTAACTGCTACAGAGAATACTCTTCTCCTTACATGAATTTCTGCATATACTAGTCTTAAATAAACATAGAGCAACATATAAATTTTAACGAACGTCACATTACATTTTTTTATATATCTCTGCCACGCATTATAGTTTTATCTGTGCTACTCAGTAAATAAATGCTTTTTTTTCTTGCTTATGGCTTTAAGCCTCGTCGACGTTGAGGTCATTATAGTCGGGTAAGGATGGGAGGGGCAAGGAATGGGAAGGAATTTGGAGATGGCCTTTTGAAGGAAGAATACCGTCATTCGCCTGGAGTGATGTGCGGAAACCATGGAAAAACTAAATCTGGATGCCCGGACGAGGATTCGAACCCACGTCCTCCCGAATGCTAGGCCAGAGCGTAACGGCTCATCCAACACGCTCGGTACAAACAATTGCATTTTAGCAGGCATCACAGTTGCACTTTCTTTTAAGAATATAAGTGCTAATAAAATAAAATTCGATTACTTATTTGAAATTTACATTCCGTTTTAACAATATAAACGCAAATAAAGTTAAGGAAATAATTCATTTGAAATTTCCTGGTTAGCCAAGCAAGGCAGTGGTAGCCGTTACTGAATTTTCTTTTACTTATTGCTTTACGCCCCATCGACGGCTAACGTCATTAGAGGCGGGATGGGACTGGGGACAAGGAACGGGAAGGAATTCGGCCATGTCCTTTTTGAAGGCAGCATCCCAGCATTCGCCTGGAGTGATTTGGTGAAACTATGGAAAATACCAATCTGGATGCCCGGACGGGGATTGGAACACGCATCCTCCCGACTGCGAGGCCAGAACGTTAACCGTTAACCCATCCCGCTCGGTCCGTCACTGTAACTAACACTTCGGGCGTTATTGAGCCGTGCCGAAGTTTTCCGAGCTATTGAGGTGAGTCCAGTTTCCAGGCACAACGTATTTTATAAAAGTGGATGGGGTTTCGTTTTGGGGGGGGGAGGTGGTGAGATTATCACTGTGTTAGCGTTTATTTCCGCGATAGCGATATAGTAAAGTAACAGGCGAGCCCTTTCATCCGCTCAGTGAATGGAAGCAATTCTGGGCGCTCTGTGATGGATCTGCCGTCCACCTGCGGCCGTCCTCGTCCTTCCTTGTCCTTGCTTCCCCGCCGCCGTAATGAAGACACCGAGCCGGCCGGCCCGGTAATTGATTCTGGATTGGATTACAGCGCCACCTGCCGCTACTGCAGCACAGACAGCTAAAAATGCAAATTTCCATTAGTGGCCGCATAATGAACAGAGGGCACCCCGGGATTGGCCGAGGGAGCGCCTCTGCAGACACGGTCGCCACTCGCGTCTGATTACCAAGAGATCGATCGATATCAGCGTGATCATACCCTCTGGTTGACGTCTTAAAAGGAACAGTATATATTTTATTTTTTGTTTCTCCATTTTTTGAAAATACAAAGTCAGTTAATAAAATAAACGATTTTTTTTCTTTAAATTTCTTGCAGAGATGCGTCTTAATGATTTGCGGTTTGCAGCACAGCGTTTTTCGTAACCTCCCAGTAAGTTGTTATCTTTTTCAGTTCCCATTTTATTTCTTTTTGAGTGCAAGGTGTTTCAGTGTTTCTTGCGAGTTTTGCAAAGTGCGATTCAGGGGAGCAACGATGCAAGGTGATGTTTTGCCTGAAAAACTGGAAAAACTTGCACCAAAATGTCTTAGCTATTGAAGCAAGTTGACCGATGTGGAGCTCGGAGCAGTAAGTAGTGTTACGAATGGTTTACCGAATTAGGAACTGATCATAAATCAATTGAAGACCACCCTCGACCAACAAGGCTCTTGACCTATACTGATGAAACTAATGGCAGAAAATCAATCGCCTAACTGTCAGAGAACTTGCAGATTTCGAGATCATTTCGAGTAATAAAATTAAACATGCAATAAATTAATGTTAACATATTAATAAAAATGTAAGCTGGGGGAGGAATTAATTATTATACTGAATTTAAATTAATATATAATAATGAATTTCTCCCCCAGCTAACAGTTTTTTATATCTGAATTTAATTTAAGCATTCCCGGTCAGTGGAAACTGTTGAGGATGATGATGTTGAATTTAAATTAATTAATGATCGTGATGAGATATTTTGCGTATACAATGGTACAAGTTTCATGTTGTATAATTTATCATTTATAAAAAAAAAGACAAGGAAATAATTTGGTAGTTCTATCATTACGCTGGCGCCAAAATCTGATGATGAATTCTTCTAGAACTCGACGAAAGAAATTGATAATAAAGAATAGAGTTTTTTTATCTTGCTTGGTTTTCGAGATATAGCATGTTAAAAATCAGTTATAGGTATAGTTCCTTCCGCTTTATGTGTTTTTTCTTCTGGTCCAGGCCTTATTTCAACCTAGTAATAATCACTAGGAAGAAAATAAAACACCTATAGTGCATTTCCACAGCGTGGATATGGTGGTTTTGGTGGAAAAAAAATTTCTGGTCCAGGCCGGATCTCACCCTAACCTCCTCACTTTTAAAATACAATATCTCGAGAACTAAGCGAGATATCAAAAAACTTTATTCTTTATTTTCCATTTGTCTCGTCGAGTTACACACGAATTCATCGTCAAATTTGGCTATAGCGAAATTTTTCTTCTGGTCCAGGTGGTATTTCAACCTTACTACGTCAATTTTGAGATACGATATCTCGAGAACTAAGCGAGATATATAAAAAAGTTATTCTTTACTTTCAATTTGTCTCGTTCAGTTCTATAAGAATCAATCATCAGATTGTGGCGCCACGGTAATGATAGAATCCCAAATATTTTTTGTAAACCATTACGTTAATGATTAGAATTTACGTTTAACACATATGATTTTTACTCGAGTAGGTGCCAAAGATCAGTTTTCTTAGAACACGGAAACTGGTCTCCCTGCCATGACGTTTCAAGTTAGACCAAAACCGAACTGCAATGCAGTTAGGAGTTTTTATAGGATATTTACTCAGCTTTTGTGGTCACTTAGCATCACAGCACCACACACTGCCACCGCGGCTACAAAAATAGTTCTGTTCTGTCCTCACAGTATCACAGTATTCAAGTCTGATCATTTCACTGTAAAACTTACATCTACCTTGAAGACTGGAGAAAAAAAGAACATCTAGTAGACGTTTATCTTAATTCCCTTCAGCAAGCCAACGATGATTAAACATGTATACCAAGACTCACAGCTGGGATGAGTCTTTTCTTTACGTTGAGATAAAATTTCAGTCATTACAGGATGATGCCAAAGAATTTCTACCCCCAAAACAAGAAATACTATCGCGATCCGATATAATCATTTCAGTTTCCGTGGAGGCTATGTAAGTAGTTAATTAAATAAGAAACTTTGATTATATAACGAATTGGCTAACGTGATCAAAATTACCAAATTAAAGTAATATTATAATAATTTTAAGTTAGCATCTGATAGTTTTGCTGGTTATATTAGCATGGCGCGGTGGAGGTGCTGTGACTTACAGTTTCCACTTGTTGTGTTGTGATATAACCGTACATTTTGTGGATTGATTATAAATATAAAGAATTCAATCCTTTCGTTTCCAACAGTTTTCCATTCATTATACACAAGTTGTATTCCTCTAGGAACTACATCGAACTTCTGTAGTATCCGAAAATGCAAGGTTCTTCAGCAATGAATGATTTAAAAGCAACCGATCTGTCTCTATGCCGCTAGCCTCTAAGTCTTGATTGATTTCTTATCTCCAAAGCAACCTACACTTCTTTTCTTTATGAATAAAAATATGAATTTTTGTCTACTCTCAAGGAAAAAATAATAATTTTCTTATGAAATATTTCGTTATGTCACATGCCTCCTCAAGTTTACCATGTATTTGCTTAAAAAAGACATCGGTAAACTTATAAAAGTAACCTTGCATCCCTTGATACCCATTTCTGTTCCTAGTAGAAATTTTACATACATTTTACATAAAACAAACAAGAAACACAAAAACAAACTCAAAGACAAAAAATATTACAGAAAACACACAAGTCCTGTCACGGTCGCCATGTGATATAACCGTATATTTTGTGGACTGATTATAAATATAAAGAATTCAATCCTTTTGTTTTCAACAGTTTTCCATTTATTATACACAACTTGTATTCCTCTAGGAACTACATCGAACTTCTGTAGTATGCGATAATACAAGGTTCTTCAGCAATGAATGATTTAAAAGCAACCGATCTGTCTCTATGTCGCTAGCCTCTAAGTTTTGATTGATTTCTTATCTCCATAGCAACCTACACTTCTTTTATTTAAGAAGAAATATATCGAATTTTTTGTCTACTCTCAAGAACAAAAATATAATTTTCTGATGAAATATTTCGTTATGTCACAGTGTCAAAGCAAGCAGAGGCGCACATCATTCTGTGATGTCTCTTTATTTGTCCTATCACCTTCGCTGCTATCATGGTTGGACACTCTCTCTCTTGTAATGTGAGGGAGGCCTTGTTTTCTATCTTCGTACACATGACGTTCCATAATATAATAAGTATAGTATAGTCTTTACCGTGTTATATCTCGTGTTAAGCCATCAAGAGAGTTGAGAACATCCTGTATCAGCTTTCCTCTTGGCTAATCTCCACTAATTGCTCTCTTTGTCACATTTCCAAGATAAATCTTGTAATCGTTCTTCTTCTTCACCTGAAATAAACCATTATATCTTTCAGCTCCAGTACTTGCCCTCTTACTAATAATCATTTATCAGATATGCACCTCTTAAAATAATTTTCACAAGTTAAACTCGTCCAATTTTTATTTTTTACTTTCTAATCACTTCACAGCTCTTTAGAACTTCATTAATTAAGAATCTTTTTTCCTCCAATTAAATATAGTTTACGCAATACAATAAATTATTCTTGTGGCAGTTGTATTAACTTATATTGGATGCACGCACCATTTTGTCCCGTACATTATTCTTTGCCTCCTTTCATATCGCCATCGGTTAACCTTTGATCTTACACAGACACTTCCGAACTAGTGTTAGTATTATAAATTTACAATTTTTAATACAAAATTTTAATAATATTATTTTTAGCACTAACAACACATCTTATTATCTATGAATGTTTCTCTGTAAACAAACCGAGTAACAGTATTATTTATACTCTATATTTCGGCGACATAAAACTCCGTCGCCATCTTCAGGTGTAGTTGTATGCAAATTTCAAGTCTTAAAACTACACCTGAATATGGCGACGGAGGTTTATGTCACCGAAATATAAAGTATAAATAATACTATTATTCGGTTTTTTTCCGAGAAACATTCATAAATAAACAATGTCGAGAAAAACTGCGTTCATTTACATCTTAATATCATCAAATCGCGCAGGCGTGACGTACAATGCTCATAAGGGTTCATCCGATTTGCCTCATCGTGACCATTATATTGCAGAGCGGTCTGAACTGGGTCGTTTCCTTTCGCAGCTGTCGCCGTCATCACACTAGTTTAACACGACATCATGTTGTATATAACCTCTTTTTCCGCAAGTTCGAGTCCTCAGTTTCCCTGCCATCGCTGGAGAAAGTTTACACGCCATCCTGTAAATAGGTTACAACCAGTAGCAAACTTCCACTGTTAGCGAAAAGATCCAGACATTCGCCGTACCTGTAATTCATGTCCAGCTGTCTCCACATTCACTTCAGACAGCGGTCTGCAAGTTTCACGAAGATGGTGCTATCTGTACACCTTTCGTTTGGGAGTTGGGGGCTTTACGGCTGGTCAACGTTGATGTTATTAGTGCCAGGAACGGATGAGGTGGTAAGAAAAGGAAAGGAATTCGGGACAGAAATTACGATTGCACGACTGCGTATCGAACCCACTTCCTCTCGAATACTAGGCCTAGCGGTAACTGGGTTCAGTTGCGTATCTGGCTATTGTTCTTTCACACTTGTCCCAAATTCATATCCAAATTTTACAGTAAGAAAACGAGTCTCTATTTGTGCTGTTCCTATCGAATTTAAGTATGTCGCTGAATCATGGCGGATTTGAATTGAATTACATTAGAACCGATGTACAAGCATTTAGATGACGCATCATCAGCCGACCAGACTGATCGATGCAGCATTACCATTGCCTGGTCAAGGGGGAATCATCTAGCGTAAGCGGTAAGTTTTCTCCCCAAAATAATTACTGCCGTTTAAAACAGGCTGTAGTATTGCTGCTGGAGCGAGATGTTAATTCCTGTTGCGTTAAGGTCCACCCAGCCAGCCGCAGATGAAAGGAATTCTGTCGGGGGTCCTTTTAGCAAGCCCTTTGGGACGTTCTCAAAAACTGAGACTCTCCCCCTATTAAAGCGAAGCGGGCTTTAAGCTGCGCCGGTCACTCACTTTGTGGCTGTTAAATGGCTTCCGCGAGGTGCTTCGATCGTATTAATCTGGTAGAGTCTGTGGAAATCAAAGCGGTACCTTCAAATCCGGCGCGCTCGAACACGGGAAATATGGAAGTATATTCTGATTTTCTCATATAACACAGAATGTGTTCTACGGTGTTTCTTATGTTTATGTATATATATAAAACTGAATGTTTGTGCATTTGTATTTTATTCATAAAAATCCAGAGTATTAATCCAATCTCGATTAAATTTTTCACACGTATACTTTAAAATAAGCGGGAGAATGATGTCCAAATTTAGTTTACAAAAACCCACCCCGTCTTCCCAATCACTCTCTTAAGCAATATTTACACGTGCGACAATTCGGTTTTCTTCAAATATCTCGAACTCTGTAGGGAAATCAGCGACAGTGGATGGCGTTATTCTAAAAACCGGTAAAATTTTAATGTTACTATGGTCTGCTACGATTTCTATAGCTAGGTCTAGGTGCCCTTATTAGTATCCTTTCCGCTTCCTGTACCACACCATACTCAAGTAAGGGTCCAGTGCCCTTAGGGAGCGTCCATATACGACGTGGCACCATTTCGGCCTCCCTTCTTTTTTTTTTTTTTAAGGCCTCTTCCTCCTATCTAGCCTGACGTGTATTATACCTTGAACCCTCTCCCAACCGTGTGGCACGTAGAATTTTCGCTATTAATTTGTAAACCTTCTTTTTCAGGTACATTCAAGGACCCTTTACTTATTGAGATGTTACTAAAAATACTCTCCTCATCTCCTTCATTACCACTTATTAATTGATAAAATAGAACAAACTATATATGCAGCAGAAAAAAACTAAAATGACCTGTCTGTGCTGTCTGTGTTGTTTTCTAGTGCTGTAGTTTCTTTCTACATTATCAGGCAATGATTTTTTGTCCTGCTTAAAAGATTTCCACAATTAATTGACTCCGTTTTGGAGAGTGAAGACTCGCTGGAAAAATATTCCCGACAAGCCTCGTAACGTTCATTGTAAGCGCGATTCCACACCTCACTTTTAACTTGAAATAACACTTCAGCAAGTAGTGTAATCAAAGATGCATTGAAATTCACTTGGCAGAACGAAATTTGAATTATTTTACCAACGAATGGAATGGTGACACGCGGATGTTGCGAATAAAAACAGCTATTTTTCAAAACACCAAAACAAAGAGAATTGTCACTGGTGAGGAAAATCCTGTGTGATATTATTATTTTAATGGCTTTCGGCATTTTAGGCCACACAGCCAGCCTGATGAATTTTTCCACATAATTAGACACACCACAGGACGGACATGACATTCATAGACACAACAGTTAAACATCCATGCCCGCGGCCGGACTCGAACCGGCGACCTTCGGCACGCGGAGCTAGTACTCTAGCCCCTACGCTACCGAGGCCGGCGACTCCGGTGTGATATCTGTAAGCGAATTTGAGTCTGGTTACTGCGTGCCTCTTGTTTTTCGAAGCGCAATGCGCCGTCGCGTGTCGGATAATTCAAATGCGCCAGTTGCGTGCAACCCAACGCTATGACTTCAAGCTTCACATATGCGCGGCACTTTTTGTGTATAGGATATCTCAAGTACGGAGTTAATTAAATGACGAGAATAATTATCCAGATGCTGTTGTGTATTCTGTACTCTGTTTTAACTGTGACAAATAAAATCATGAGAAGCTACGTAGCTTGGCTCGGAACCCCTCTCCTTCTCCACGTTACCTAGCATAACTTTCTATCAATCCTCTCCAGCGAGCGACGCATGGACGCTCTCTCAGTGTCTTTGCGTAGGTAGGCTGAGACAGCTGCGGTATTGATCGCGCAGGTTAGTCCGAGTCCAGTGACAAAAGCAGCGGCGGAGGTCTGCAGCTGGACAGCCGGTGCGTCTGAGAGGCGGACGGGGGCGGCGCTGACAAATGTCCGGAAGTCAGGCCCGGCCGCCCCCGGGGGAACTCGCTCAGAGGCGGGCAGCCGGCCGACAGGGTGACGTCACACAGTGCTCACCGCCAGCAAGTAGTGCAGCACAGAGAGTCGGTCTTCTTAATGGGAACCGCTCTTTAAAAATAAGTAATAGATACAGCCCAGATGTGTAGACTCCGCAGAAGGTATAAACCCTGGGGATTATCGCATATTGTGATCGAAACACGAGAAAACGAAATGATAGATAGAACGGGAGATACCAATTAGTATTTGGTAGTATTCACACAATACATGTTTTTTTCAATGCAAACTGTTGATTTTAAGATGTAACTTGAGACGACGGAATTAACTTAACTAATTTAATTGCTTTTACATTCGAAATTAACGATTATAATTTTTATTTTATCTTAAATTCTTGAATTGCAGCTTCGACACCCACTTATCTTTGACTGATCGTGGTCGGTGAGCGGTAAGGCTCTGGCCTTGCATTCGGGAGGTGTGGGTTATCATGGCATTGGTTGCCAAATGTGAGCTAACCAATTATCCTGGAATTGGTCAGCCAATTCCATGCTAGTCACTCCACAGGAGAACGGCCCAATTCTCCTCTCTCAACACATGCAAGCTGCTTGCTCGGTTAGTTTTAACTACCATTTTCTGACATATAAGCGCCAAACAAATTGAAATTTATTATGACAACGCCTTGAAATGAAAAACTCACTGGTGCGGCTTAAATACTACTGAAGTTCATCAAAACCGTTCCTTTGAACAACTTTTAAAACGCGTGTGTCACATTTAAACAAGTTTCAAATACATTTTACAAGTTATTTTAGCCTGTGTGCAGAGAGCATGAACTCGTGCAATACAACCTTCTCCAAGCGGCACCTTGCCATGCTACAATGCAGTAACCGTCAAAGATTGGTTATTAATTATAACAACGCTATGCTACCCGGTTTACTAAACAAACTACATTCTGTGGAAACCAAACATATTACAAATCGAGTTACAAACATTAATACAATTATTCAGAATGCTTATAACTAAAAATTGTAATATAATTCAATAATAATAATAGTAAATTAATAATAAAAAGTTGTTGGGAATTGGTGATAATATTACTGGGGACGCGGGTTCAAACCCCTGTCCAGCCATCCATATTTATGTTTTCCATGGTTTCCCCAAATCACTCCAGGCTTCAAATGACCATTTTAGAATTTCTTCCCGTTCCTTACTCCCAGTCGTTCCCCGCCTCTACTGATCTCGGAAAGGCGTAAAGCCAGAAAAAACCCACAAATAAACGCATTATCTCTGACCTTCAGCAATTTTAATTTTAAATGTTTTGAGTAATTCAGGTGAATTCTTCATGTTTTATTGTCGTAATTTATTTCAATCCCTGTCTTCCTTATCAACGAAAGAAAATTTTCACACATTATGAAAACAGGCGTCAATCATTGTCCAGGCCATAGCAACCTTCATAGCTGAAATGACAGAATACATCTCGGTATTCCGTATATTGATAACGGAGCAAAAATGAACGTGGTGTTGTCAGTGGCAATATAAAATCGTGAGATGCAAATCCTACCTCATGATATCCATTTAATATGGTCACTGAGGCCAATGTCTGAGGTATTCCTTCAGTAGGCTACGGTCGACTGTTTTTCCGTACCTTATACACAATCCTTCTTTCGTCATCGATGAGCCAAACTAGAGTAAAAGGATAAAGAGTGCGGGGAGGGAATTTATTTATTTATTTATCGTATGATTATTTATGAGGTACACAATAGGAAATGTACATATCACAAGCTTGTGCAATTTCATATCTCTAGATCTAATGTTTTAATCCAGTCAACTGCACTGATCGACGCATCATGGATTTCCGCCATTGTTCCCTTGTAGGCCCGAAGAGGACAGTCAGAAACGATGTGATTGATTGTCTGTAAGGTGGCTCCACAGTCACAATTTGCAGAATCTACCCAGCCCCATTTGTATAATAAGTAAGCGCATCTGCCTTGTCCTGTTCGAATCCGATTGATGATTCTCCACTGCCGCCTGGGGAGATAGAAACCTTGTAACCTTACTGAGGGGTCCTCAACTAGATTTTTATTGGCTACTGATGACTGCTCCCATTGAGTTGTCCACAGCTTATGCTGATGACATTTGTTTGGTGAACCAGAACCCCAACTTTTCTGATGCAGAAACAACTTTATCAGCTGATATGGAAAAGTTAGATGACTACTTCAAGAAATGGTGCCTCCATCTAAATCCTCAGAAAACAGTCATTTCAACATTTCATTTACGCAACAGACAAGCACACTATAAACCAGAAGTTAAATTCAGAGACCAACTCTTGCCTTTTTGCGGCACACCAAAATATCTGGGTATAACACTGGACAGAACTCTAACTTTCAAACAGCATCTCTCAAACGTGGCTGCCAAAGTCAAAACGGGGAGGGCATCATATTAACTGATGAGATGTACTCTCAATCAGAAGGAAATCTCGTCGGATATACAGACGGATCTGCGCATCCCATTACGAGACAGCTGAGGGGTAGCTTTCATCGGTGCCATTATTGGTGAATCTAGAGCTGAGCCGGGATTAATTTCACGGCCATTACGGTCGTCTTGGGCTCCCAAATTACCGTGTTAGCTTCCCGAGCCCAAATATGATTATATTCCAAACGGATATATTATCTGCGATACAATGAAAACATACTTGCTGTAAGAGAGGAGTAGTTTACAAGGTCACACTCCAAAGAACTGTTCTTTTATACAGAGATAACAGCCTCCAACACCATCCAAGATTTTTTTAATTTTATTTTATTGTATTAAATGGTCTTTGGCTTTCGCCAGTTTGACCAACTACCAGAGATACATTTGTTTACACAAAAATACAAACACTTGTAATACAGTATTTATCATTTGCCATCGTTATGATGCATTTTAGCAATAAGAACATTTTAAGTACTTCTTCTATATTACAAACCGTTTTTAAATTTAAACAAAGGTACAATTATAATTTAATACTAGAGACAACATAGTCATTTATATTACTAGTTCTCCTTAGAAACATATTTGGCAGCAGTAACTTTCAGTCACTTACAAGATATTTGGCACATACTACCACTTATATATTTATGCGCTGCCAAATTGTTTGCTATCGATCATGGCATGACCATTTATAGTACATTATTACCAAATATTTAGCGAAAAACATATATATACATATAGTACTTATATTACATTATACATACATCATTAGGGTTGAGTAGGAAAATGAAATTATTTAATATAATCCAAAGTATAATCATTTGTGTTATATTATGCCTCTGGAACAAGTATTTATTTTTAATTTATTTTATGGTCTTTGGCTTTCTCCAATTTGACCAGCTAACAGAAGAACATTACTTCGCATCAAAAATACAGACACTTGTGATACAGTATTTAGCGACAAAAGCATTTGAGCACTTGTACTTCATTATATCATTATAATATTTATCATTAAAATTAAACATTATTTAGTTGAAGCCATATATAAATTTTTAATATATTATTGAGCCATCATTAAAAACATATTTTTGTAGCAATCACTTTCAAACATTTTTAAGATACTTATTAGCATACATAGGCCCATATTTTAACCCCCCCTTTTTTCCATCAAACACATTACAAACATTTATAACACATTACTTCGCCATCATAAGAACATAATTTTCAAGCATCCATATTCAAACATTTGTAATAAAGCTCATTGTGTTGTAGCGTATCAGTCTGATCGTAGAACTAGGCTGGGCCACAAAAACCGTAAGGTTCTAGTACTTTGATTTCTGACATATTTAATGGATTTTTCTATTGCATATCCCATAAGGTACAAGTATGATTCCTTCTTATTTTGTAACTCCATATTATATTTTCCTGTTGCATTTAACAACATATTTGCATAACTGCTTCATTTTGACGTCGGTTATTGTCGCAAGGAAATATCGTAGATCCTCATAGCTTGTAATTTTGATGTCTGCGTGATTCTGAAGAATTGTTTTCCTTTGTTGGGCATACTTGGGGCATTCCAAAATGAAGTGTAAAATGTCTTCGTATCCACGTATTTGGAATAGTACAAACGCTGTTATTATCAGTTACTACTTCCTCACAGATAGCAAGTTTCTAACCGCTTGCTGGATTCTATTAAATTATTGGGCGTTGACAGCTTCCTGGAGCTCCGTACTACTCGGCAATAGGTATAAAATGCTTGGCATCCGCAAGGAAATGCGTCCATAAAATCATAGCTCCAAATTAAACCTTTTTAACGATGAGTAAAGCTGATCGGAAGCAGCCGACCACAAAATGTTGTGAAAAGTTATTTTTACTATTTCATTCCACCCAGCTGAAGGCTGGGAGGCGGGCAGATGGATGGTCTCTAAAACCGTTTTCAGCCGAACTAACCCAACTGGAGGGAAGGGGGATGGAAGATCGGCCGTGGCCTTACAAAGGAACCATACCGGCATTTGCCTGGAAGGACTGTGCGAAACCACGGGAAACCATAATTAGGATGGCCGGAAGGGATAAAAACCCCATCCTCCCGAATGATAGGCAGGAGGGCAAATTTGCCCTTCTCTTAACTCGGTGAAGAAGGAGAAGAAGAGTTATTGTCGTTATGTACCTCCCGTTTCTTTCGTAATGTATTTCAAATGTATCCGTACCCTCGTTTACAACTTTACATTTTAAAACATGAAACCGCAAGAAAGATATGCCGATACAGACCGACTGGTGTAGGTTGCTTCAACTGAACGAGTTATTATTCCTGGATGCGGGAAGTTACAAGTAAGACCAAGGAACCGCTACCAGGAAGGATGTACTTTGAGGGTTGACATAAAAGGTCAAATGAATCATATTATAATGCTCAAATATATTAAAATTAACGATTTCAGAATTATTCTATCGTACAAAACAGGATAAATAAGTCACTGGTTGCTCGAGGCGCAGAAAATAAACTTACGTTATGATACAAAGTTATGTTACAACACAAATTTTTACATTGAAACCAGAAGAAGCATATTTAAAAGCCCACATCAGCCTCACTCATATAACTGACATTCGACAGATGGTAGGAAAAGGTTTCAAAATTCTGCACTTGTTGGAGAGAGTGATGAGGGGATGCACGAGAGAAGTAAAGGAATTGGGTTACAATACTTTGGTCAGACCATTGCTCGAATATGGTAGTGTAGTATAGGACCCACATTTTGAGTATCAAATACAGGAGTTGGAGAAGGTGCAAAGAAAGGCTGCTAGATTTGTTTCTGGAAATTATCGCAGAATGCAATCAGTGAAAGATATGATAAACGAGCTGGAATGGGATTCATTGCAAGACAGGAGGAGGATGAGGAGGGTAATGGGAGTGTACAGGGCGTATACTGGCGATGAGGCATGGAAAGATATTGCAGTAGGTATGAAAAGTAGTTCATGGAAGGGAAAAGATGACCATGACCACAAGCTGGCACTCGATTTCAGGCACAAGGGTGTGGGAAGATTTTCTTTTTTAGGTAAGGGTGTCAGGGATTGGAATGGGTTACCAAGGGGAATGATGAATAACTTACCGAAAACGTTAAAAGAATTTAAAGTTAAAATTTGTAGAGAGAAAATGTAGGTTGATGCAGGATAGGGGGAAGTTGGGTGTGTAGGGAAATTGCCACCGGAGCCTGTGCTCCATTGCAATTAAATTAAATTAAATTAAAAACTGCTATCGCCCTCGTACACGTCAAGGTGTTACATTCTCAATAGCACTCTCACGGAATTCAGGCGGGATATATACAGCTTTACCAGGTTTGTGTACAGTTTGCTATGGGGATCCTGGTGTCGGCTGCATGCTAGTATTATATGATTGATGTCGTCTATTTCATCTCGATATATTTGGCATAACAGTGAACGGAAGTCTCCGATTTTATAGGGGTGACTGGGGTATCACCCTAGCCCCAATCTCATTCGTATCATGGTGGTTTTATTTCTTCTCCTTTTAGTTTGGATACAGCGTACCAACTTTGGAAATATAAGGGTTGCGTGATATTTTCTTCTTTGGGCTTGTGTAGTGGACCGTAAATCTGACCGTATGCTGTATATAGTCCCATTCTCTGTCACTTTCCCCACTGTAGTAGCTGAATACATCGTGTTTATATAAATATACAGAGTGATTAAAAAAAAGTGGACAAAATGACATGGTAGATCTGTCATACAATAAGGATCAAAAATCGCATAGGAACAGAGGGTCGCAAACGCCTGTAGAGGGCGCTAGAGCCACGAGAGGGCGTTGCGATACAAACATGGTCCCTTGGATTTTTTCTTGTGGGGATTTTAAAAGGACTTGTGTATGAAACACCTGTTGAAACGCCGGAAGACTTGGTAGGAAGAATCGTTGCGGCAGCCGGATGTATTCGATATACACCTGGTATCTTTGAGAAGGTGCGCCGTTCCATGCAACAGAGATGCCGGGCTTGTCTCGATGCAACTGGCAAAAACTTTGAGCATCTGCTGTAGGCTCAACATTAGTCGCATGTGAGTGAGTAATTATCAATAAAATGATCTGTAATGGTTTTGTTTCTTCTCTTTGTGTCAGTATTATTTTAGACGCCCTGTAGCGGCTCTCGATTGCAGTTGCGACCTCTGTTCCTATGCGATTTTTGATTCTTATTGTATGACTGATCTATCATGTCATTTTGTCCACGTTATTTTGAATCACCCTGTATACAGCCCGCAATACCGTGTTTGTTCCTATATTTCACTCTGCAGCCACAACTACCTCGCGCAGACCATTGGTGTTTGTGTGTGGTAGTAGTCTGGAGTCTTCCATCGTGCACAATGGTCGTTGCATGTCGGTAGGTGTAGGGATGTGGGAGATATGGTGATTGAAAGTGGTCGACCGAGGGTATTTTCTTATTTCGACAGAATTATTCTAATAAATCATTGGAATATTCTAGAATGCACTAGAATGTCCTTGAATATTATTTTTGAATACGACACAATTTCAGATTTTTAACAATTAACAAATATAAATAATTTATGTAATATATTTGGCGTGTGAACCGATTTTTATGGGACTTTCACTGACGGGGTATTGATTTGGCAGGCTACTTTTTATCCTGGAAATATTTAAGGTTCAGTGCAAAAGCGTAAAAACCTTCAATACTCTTGACAAACACGCACCAGCTACTATGTGGAATAAAAACTTGTTGATACCATGCTGATGCTCCAGTATTGTCACTGAAAGGGCTTTGGCTTATCTCTTGCGACTAAGGCAATTATCCTTCTCCGTCATCCGCAAACGTTTGTAACATCATTACTCAAGTACGCCGTATGCACGAAACAAATCATGCCAATCGTAGTTCTGTAAAGTGACACTCCGAGACCTTAGCAGAGTATCCAGAATATGGTCACGTGTGAGGCCGACGTGGGGGTGGAGACACTCACCCCTCGTCGTCACAGGGTCTCGGGTCATTTCACGCAGTCGCTAAGAGCTTAATACGTAATCTATTTGCGAGCTCGTTACCAGGGACGTAACGTTGATGGATATACCGGACGGGAAAAGGGGGGCGGGTGAGTGTGGAGAGTGGCGGTAGTAAAAGGGATGAACAAGCGCCCCTCACCGATTGATGACTGAGCAGGGTGCCACCTCATCTCAGCCCCTGTTCGCTTCACAAACGGTATGTACACTACAACACAGATTCAGTTGAGTCAGTAAGATAGTTCAAAGTACTGTCATATCGTGGGAAGCGCCAAATTGTTTTACGAGTTGAAGACCGGAAAAGTATCTCGCTGATTGCGATGAGATTTTTTACGGTTGCTGTTGATCGTCTAAAGCTGACCTCTGGGAAGCTGCAACTTCAAACTCTCTGTATTTTACCGAAAAGAGAAAAAACCAATTCGGAAACATTTTGGAACATGCAAATCTCGCAGTAAATCAAGAAACTAACAATTATATTAAACATAAGAATAAATATTATAAATGCTAAACTAACTCTGTCTGCTACGTTTTTCTTGATGAAATTTGACAAGGAAATACTATGTATCATTATGAGGGACACAGGATATTTTTTTCTGGATAAACAACATGTTTTATTATGAAATTTATAAACCTAACCTAGCATTGACAGACAGATGGATAGCGTGTGTAAAGCTCTCAGGCTTTGTTTCTCTCGCAGTATATTTGTGGGATGCCTTTTACGTAACTTACAGCTTTCTGTATCCAGTTCTAGCAATAAAATTCTAAGTCCACGCGAAAAAGGTCGCGTGTAGCAGATAGCATAAGAAAAGTTTCGAAACTACTGATTTTTTTTGTTAAAATTTTCCCGAGATGCCTAAAAGATTCATCTAATATAACTCTCCGGCTTTGATCAAACGGTGAGTGCACTCGTTTGCTACATCGCGTGGCAGCCTATTGCTTTTAGTTTCTTTTCTTTAATTTTATAAATATTATTCGATATTTGTAATTAAACTGAAACTGCTACAGTTTTTACTTTAAAATATTTTCAGCTGTTACAAGAATATTTTGAACTATTTATAGTTCTTTGAATGCCATGAATAAATGTAAATCCTGTAATGTCCCTTGGTGACGGGAAATTTATGCGTGTGAATTCCACGTTTCTTTGGCATCGGCGAGAGCCAGGTGACTCATACCTGCGCTGATAGACCGAACGGTTTATGGCAGGCCGTAAAGTTAAAAGCTTTACGCATTCAATGAAATTCAAAGGACAGTAAAGGGACTGTGCCGAAATGAGGATTTCCTAGTACAGTAGAAAGTTGACACTAGAGAAACGATTCTTCGGAGAAAAAGTCAGGTTGCGGAACACCTCTGTTGGGAACCAGCGAATCAAACAGTGTGTTATGAACTTTTAGAAACCATAAGTTTTTTATGTTGCATGAGGAGCGCCAATGGAGATCGTGGACGACCCGCCAAACGCTGCAACTCGCTGAAATTTCCCACATCTGCTAAAACTCCGGAGCCTGCAAGTTTTCAACGGGACGAACAAGGGGGAAGGAAGACATTCTGTTTCAGGCCAGCAAACAATCCGCACCGGCGCACCAGGGGAGATTGCCGGAGAGGTCACTACCTGCGGGGAGCTACGTCGCCAAGTGACCTTGCGCCCAGCTGATCAACAGGGTCCGTGAAACTCTGTTTTATCCGTATGTTATCTGCCACGGTAAAGAACGCCGGCGATGTATAGACACTCTTGCGTCATTCAACCCTAGGCAACGCTCTGAGATGAGAATCATTCTCTAAATTGTTCAAAAGAAACTTTTAATATTCAGTTCTGTTCAATAAACCAATCAATTTTATATTCAAAGAAAATAATAGGTGTTGTAAACCCTGCTTTCAATAACTTCCTTTCCAATGTATTAATATATCATTTGAATAGATGGAGATTTGTGTTTTTTAATGGTATTTTAAAAGTACAGTTGCTTTGATTAAAAGTATTTCAGAATTGGAATGTCGCTTCTCTCGGATAGAGAACACTTTCATTCTTGGCGCCTACCCGGGATTAATTTTGCAAATTAACTTATTAATGAATGCATCTCATTATTTCATTCTAATTTTAATAACGTCATAAAACTAGACGATACAATCCTGACAATATACTTAATTATTGAAAGCTAGCCATAATACAGCACTCGTCGTCAGTGAATTTCGACACACAGATTTCTATTGAACTGCGGGACGATTCCTACTTGGATATTATGAAAAGCAAATCGTTTGCGTATTTTATAACAGATTTCAATCTGAACTGAATGAGATCATCGCCGACAACTCTGGACACATGTGAATTTATTTCAAATTCACTGTAAACGTTTCTAAGCAAACTTTGGCATTCCTATCATACTTACCGTTTTACAGACAAAAATTATTATTGAGTAACTGCTCATAAATGTGCTCAACTCGTTTGGAGTATATATGTTAGCGGTCATTGTCGAAGCAGCAACAAGGAACATCTCCTGACGTATCTTCATCCTTGAGTTCCTTGGTGTCTCAGCGGATCGTTTTCTATTCGAGGTTGAGGAATATCAGCTCTTATCTTTCGTCTCTTATAACATGTATTTAGATATGCGCCTTTCTGCAGGTGACTAAGTCTTCTTCTTCGAAATACTGTTTCCAGAACATGCGCAACATACAACGATGTAAGTACATAAATCTCGAAGGCCTCAATTCTATTTCGGTATCTAGACCTCAGTGTCTAAAATATATCGTCTGGGTTCACGCTAGTGAAGATCATCCAAATTTGTTCACAGTAAGAGACATTTTTTTTATTATAAAAAGGAATAATTTGGAGAGTGTACAGCATCTAACCATGGTCATTCTGAGATGATTTGCCAAATTTTCTGATGAAATGTTTCGAGCCTTGATTATATTACTCGTTTTGAAACACACACAAGGTGACAAAATGCTTGCAAATATTTTTAATTAGGATACTTATATGTTCTTTTGTTCAAGTAGTCGTGGATTCTCTTCTCCTATAAAATACCATCAGAGGAGACATTAATAGATAAAATTAATTAAGAGATAAACAAGACTCCCCGCTTCATTGATTCGACATGGAGATCATGTGTTGGTGTCCAGGTAAATCATTTACTATGAGAACACTTTCCTCTTATTCTGACGGAACAGGCAATCTGGTGGACAAGTTTGTTAAATCTCAACACTGGAGAACAAAAAGCTACCCGGCTACTCCGCGATGCTTGGTGCTCGTTGCTATGTCAATATAAACAGTATCTCTGACGAAGGTTGTAGGATACCAGCCGAAAGCTCAAGTAATGAAATAAACAACGCAGCATACCCTGAAAATCTATTAATCATGAAGGAAGATGGACGCGGAAGAATAAGGAATCATAGGATACTTTTTTCAGGATTATAACATATTTTGTCAAGAAATTTTGAAAACTATCCGAACTGCGGCAGACAGACGTATAGTGTGTGCAAGTGTCTGTGATGTTATGTTGGTTGCTCAGGCTTTGTTCCTCCCACAGTCAGTTTGTGTATTATCTGTTTGTAAATTAAATGTTCAGACACAACATTATATATAGATTAGATGTGAATTAGCGCTGCACCAGGCTATTATTTTGTATTCACAACCCTTATAGGCTATATATCTCAACAAAGAACAGGTAAACGAAAACTATTGTGTACAAAACTGTATTGACTTAAGAAAGTGATATAATTTTAAACGACAAACAAAAATTTGCCGGTGGAACTGTGGTAGCTGGTCTCTCACATTTAACTTCCCCCCCCCCTCCCTCTCCCCCGGTTAGTTTGTTGCTATTTTTAAACATGTTCCAAATTCGTTGCCTTCATGAGACAGGATGAATGGTAGTACGATATAGTTGTGGCTTCCTCGTTATATTATCATAATTGAATGGTATTTGGGACTTTTTTTCGTAACTTATATCTTTCTGTATCTAAAGTATATGTAAAAAATGTAAAGGTAGGTAGAGGAGACCTAAATAAGCATATTTCGGATAGGAATGTGTGTGCGGTAATGACACTTTAAAGCACTAGCTTGTAAAGCAGTATGAATCAAAATAAACTGAAAAGACAAGTAAAATAAAAAGAAAACAAAAATTTATTAACAGTTTACAAGAGGTGCTCGAAAGAGCGGCCACCAACAGCGATACAAGATTCACAGCGACTTCAGGCATGTCGAGCACAACAGACAAGTGGGCAGCAAGATCTTCTTCAGATGTGACGGGACTCTCGTACATCAGGCTGAAGGCGGCATTACCGAACACACAAACCTATACGAAATATGCTTATTTAGGTACCCCTCTACCTACCTTTACATTTTTGACATATATTTTAGGACATTGATTCCCAAAGTGGTCCAGGTGAACCCCCAGGGGTCCATGGGAGACTCGACGGGGGTCTATGTTGGCGTGATAAAAAAATGGGGGTCCACGAAAATTTTTCTGGTTTCGATACTAAAGAACTTCGATAGTAAAAATGTTCAACATTTAATTGCCCTGCACGATGACTTGAAAATCAGGTTTGAAGGTATTCTGACGATGGAAGTACTACCTTGGATCATGAATCCATTTGATGAAACGGAACTAGAGAATGTGATATTGCAAGAGGAGCTATTTGAACTTAGCAGTAATGAGGAGCTGAAGGTGAAATTTAAAAGAGAGTATCAAATATTTTGGCTGCAGGCAGAAATACCCGGAAAATATCCTGGACTGTGGAGAATTGCGGAAAAGTTTTTGATAGCGTTTCCGTCGTCATATCTCGTCGAAAAAGGTTTTAGTGTAATAAAAAACCTTTTAATAAAAAAAAAGGAGCAGATTGAATATTACAGAACGGGGGATTTGCGGTTATTTCTAACAAAACTGAAGCCAAATATTGATAATTTGCTGTCAATCCATCAATTACATCCCTCCCATTAAAATTATGACTATTTTTTAATTGCCATTGTAGAAGTTACGTTATTAATGTTTAATTTTAATTATATTATGTCAGACTGTTATAACAAGTAATAGTGTAATATTACAAATTTATTCAAATAAATATATACAACACAAGAAAATATACTATTTTACTTTTTAGTTTTACCACTCTGAATGGGGAGCTTTCTAAAAAAAAATAGTGAGAATTAATTGGTTTCTTGTGCTGTGAGTGGTTTTTTGACCACCACTCTTAGCACAATCAATTAATTAATTAACCAGTAGATTTATCACTTCTTTTTCGAAAACTGTTAATAGGTACGTGGTTGGAACTCAGCCGCAACGCAAATTTTTATAGTTAGATCTTCACATTTGACAAACATATGAAGATCTAATTAGGTTGGGAATATTGTAGAAATGTAGCTTCAGGGGGTCCACCGGAACCAGCAAAATTTTGAAAGTGGTCTATGAGAAAAATAAGTTTGGGTACCTCTGTTTTAGGACCACCCTGTACATATAAAGATAGACGTGTGTTTTCCTATATTTCACTACCTAGTACAGATCACTGGTCTTTGTGTGTGGAAGTAGCATGGAGTTTCCTGTCGTGCACAACGTTGGCCGAATTTCGGTAACTGTGGTAGTGTGGGAGATATGTAGGTTGAAAGTAGTGATGTGCCGGATCGTTAAAAATGTATATCCGCTGATACGGATACAGATACGGATCATTAGTGTCTAGATCCGCGAATACGGATACGGATACGGATCTCAACTTTCTCAACTTGGACCACAGTGAAAAAGTCGTCTACTACAATCTATTATCGACGAATGTCCAGCTTTCGCGACTGTGGACCTCAATTCAACAATTAGTGAGTCCTTGTAGGACACCAAAAAAAAATTGAGCGTACAGAACTCATGTATATCCGACGTTATTCCTCATAAATTGTATGATGAGATGCAAGTTCCTGCTGATAGTGGGGAAAATCCCAACTTCAGCACACCCACCATTCTTGAGATTTTGTCTTTTTTTGAAGAATGAATTATCGTTTTTGAAATCGACAAAAATATATTGTTCCAAATAGTAACGTATTTAGTTCACGTTACAAAGGTAAATTTTTCAGTGACTTTTTCATCAAAGATATAAAACAGAAATTACTTACAGCTTCAGAAACAGAAGTAAATCAGGCAACAAGTACAATCAGCACAGAAAAACCAAACGCTGTAGGAAAGTACACTGCAACAATTTAGAAGACTCTATGGCCAAAATATTAGATAGTGACGATAATGATGAGGAAGCTGAAAACCAACTATCGTGTACCAATTCTAATTTGCTAGCAGAATGTACTAATGAAAAATGAATATCAAGAGATCAAGATCCGTTAAAGTATTGGCAGAATAATAGTAAAAAATTAGGAGGTCTATGACACATGGCTCACCCAGTTTATGATCACCTTCAACAAGCGTTCCAAGTGGACAGTTTTTCAGTGCAGCAGGAATTATTTATGATCCTCATCCCGATAGCCTTTTGGATGACAAAGCTGCCAAGTTACTCTTTTAGAAGTACAATTTGCCAAACTTAATTTTAAATATAACTTTTTTAAAGTTTCTGTAAAAGTGATTATTTTACCTGATGTAAGCACTTAAGTGGCACCTTAATAATGATTTCAGTTAGCAAATCACAAAGATTAGAGGTCTGATCTCCCTATAAAGATAGTTAAAATAATACCTTAAAACGTACTCTTTTTTTTTTTAATTGCTTTACGTCTCTCAACAGCGAGGTCTTTAGAAACGGGAAAGGATGGGAGGCAAGGAATGGGAAGGAATTCGGCCATGGCTTTTTGAAGGAAGCATCCCGGCATTTGCCTGGAGTGATTTGGGAAACCATGGAAAACCCAAATCTGGATGCCCGGACGGGGATTCGAACCGCCGTCCTCCCGAATGCGAGGCGAGAACACTAACCGTTACACCACGACGCTCGGTTTAAAACTTACTATAGTGGTAAGTTACCAGTTACCTTATAAATGATCCGTTTAAGATCCGCTAAAAAATTAACGGATACGGATACAGATCTTTTTTTTCCCTCGGATATCCGGGGATACGGATACGAATACGGATGTCCGGCACATCACTAGTTGAAAGTGGCCGATCAAGGATATTTTCGTATTTCGACCAAAAACATGTGTCACCGTATATGTCATCTGCTGCCACAACTACATAGCATAGACCAATGGTGTTTGTGTGTGGTAGTGGTATCGCGTCTCCTATCGTGTACTATGGTGGTTAGATGTCGGTAGCTATGGAGGTGTGGGAGATATGGTGGTTGAAAGTGGTCGACCAGCGGCAATTTCATATTTCTTCCAAAAACGTATGTGTCTCTGTGTATCACTTTTCAGCCAAAACTATCTAGCGCAGATCACTGGTGTTTACTGTGGTAGTAGCACAGAGTCACCTGTCGATCACAACGTTGGCCGAATTTCGGTAACTGTGGTATTGTGGGAGATATGGTGGTTGAAAGTGGCCGATCAAGGATATTTTCGTATTTCGACGAAAGAAATGTGTCTCCGTTTATGTCACTCTGCTGCCAGAACTACATAGCATAGACGAATGGTGTTTGTGTGTGGTAGTTGTATCGTGTCTCCTATCGTGCACTACGGTGGTTAGATGTCGGTAGCTATGGGGGTGTGGGAGATATGGTGGTTGAAAGTTGTCGAGCTGCTCCACTTTCATATTTTTATCAAAAATCGTATGTGTCATGGTGTATCACTTTTCAGCCAAAATTATCTGGCGCAGATCACTGGTGTTTGTGTGTGGTAGTAACACAGAGTCACTTGTCTATCACAACGTTGGCCTAATTTAGGTAACTGTGGTAGTGTGGGAGATATGGTGGTTTAAGGATCAAGGATATTTTCGTATTTCAACCAAAGAAATGTATGTCCGTATATTTTACTTTGCTGCCTGAACTACATAGCGCAAATGACTGGCGTTTGTGTGTGGTAATAGCAACGAGTCTCCCATCGTGCAATATGGTGGTTAGATGTCGGAACCTGTCAATCCAAATTCTTTATAAACACAAACGATGTCGTGGGTACGAGCTAGTTCTATAATAAAATACAAAGTACAAAGTCGTGGGTATCAGCTAGTCTTAAAGTAATCCGAGAATTGACTTGTGGACTGAGCTGCTACTATATGATCAGCCATATGCATGGTCCTTAGTGTAGAGAATCCTAATCGCGCGATGCTCTACTCACACTTCTCCGGTTTTCGTATCCTATGGTCATATTCACCCATTTTCTAATAACATGAGCAACAATGAGAAATTGAGCTGTGGCGTTTAGGGTCTTGTTTGTAAGAAACGTAGTGTTTTATGAACGGGCTGCGTGTTCGATATTGTGAACGCCATTCTGTGAGAGAATAGGAAACCATGCCAGCAGGTAGTTTTGCCGATGACGTAGCTTATGGACCTCTGGCTGCTGCCCCCACAGAGGCCTCAGCACCTTGTCAGCGGCCTACGACGAGGCTATCGCAACTTAAGACGCGCTCTGTCACGACTCGCCTTATCACACGTCTGCGGGGACTTTAACTTTCTGTCACTCTAGAGGTATACTGCTATATTCTTACTCTCTGCATACAGGTTCACAATAACAGCTTTTAAAAATGAATACTTTGTTTCTGTTTTAAAATGTTGTTCAGTTTATTTATTTTATTAATTGATTCTGATGGCACATGAGCCTCTGTTTCTTTTTTTTTTTTTTTACATTACAAGATCTCATGTAATGTAAGTTTTCCCACTCTCTTTCATCTAAAATGGCCATGTGCATCTCTTTCCTTTCTCGTAACACTCATAATTTTTCTGGCAATACCCACCCAGCCAGCATCAACAATATATTGTGCTTTCTCCTCCTGCAATTAATACCCATAATTTCTGGTATATGCCTTGAGAGATCCAGGGCTCTACTATCTACTTGACCTCGCTTTCCATTTAATTTGAAATATCTTGTACATTATTCAGCAACTGAGATTCGCGGCGTGAGTCAATACAAAGGAAAACGAAAAGCCATAACTGAAACATCCGTTGACATTACGTACAATAAAACAAAGATAGCCTACCATTATTCACTTTACCTTATAGTTATTCGTTTTGTAAATATTTAATTTTGTTGATGTAAAAATTTGTTAAAAGCAGTTAAATAGTAATAATAGTTTAATTATTAATAATTTTTTGGTTTACATATCAGGACCATTACCATTTTCTGTTGCATCATTCATCATGAATCCGCAATTCACAATGCTAATATATTCTAAATTCACAACAAAAAAAAAAACAAAAAAAAACAAAAATAAACAAAAAAAATGTAACCCACGTTGTTTCGAGATTCCTTACCGCTACATGTCTCCTACTGATACGTTTCCTCCCTTTAATTTTTGACAACTTTTCTCACTGGATGATTTTTCCACATCCGTTACACGCAAAAGTCACCAATTTTATTAAAATGATTTTTGAAATCACTGGTACTTACATCAGTAAAATATTATTCAGACAATACCAATGCAACTGTTATTGATCTTACTGTACACGTTTGGTCTCTCATGAAGTATCATATTCGTAGTTTCTCGAAACTTGGTGCGTTAAGCGAGAGTATTTCGTTTTGAAGATAATCTTTTTTTGAACTGATAAATTTCCGTCCCCTACAGCGTAGGGACAAAAGTACTGCTTTCGTATTATAAGGATCACTGGTTCGAATTTGGTCACAGGCATTAATGATTTTGATTACGTGTTGTGTCAGACTTATTTTATCTATGCCGAAACAAACAGCTTGGGAAAAAGGGAAAATATCGCTTAGTATTGTCAGTAGAGAAGGAGATGAGTGTTGTGGTTTGTCAGGCAAGTTTGAAACCCGTTTGTGTTTTAACTTACAACAATCACAGTTCAAATAACTAATTTTCTGGGAAGAAGAAGAAGAAGAAGAAGAAAACTAACTCATCCAGTTGAAGCACAATTACACATCATCAACTGAGAATCCTTGCTGTTTTTTACTTAATTGCGTGACGAAAATCATGTTGGAATATATTTTAGAAAAATAATCCGCTGTCAAGGTTTGCGCCATGGGGTGGGCCGTGTTTTGGCTAATGGAGCGGACAGGTACACCGGAGTCTTCCATTAGCACTTTGTTGTTCTGGAACCTCGCCAGCTGGGTTCAACGGCACCACGGATCAGTCAAAACAACATCGCTCTCCCGCGTCATCATGAATGGCCGCAGTAAAATTAACAGTGCGATCACTCCCAACATCTGCTGTTACATCTGTCGATACGTCATTTCGCGATTATCGACTCGGATCTACTCTATCGATCGATTAACGACGTGCCTGCAAGACTTATTGCTTCCATGTCCAAACTTTTTCTTGTTTCTCATCTTCCATGAGCCTCGTACCAAAAGAATATCTGACGTAATTTTGAGTTATTGCTGGGATAAACTTCCTCTATATTCTCTTCAAGTCTTTCAGCTTTTTCATTACACTAGCACGTGATGCTTCTATTTTTTAACTTTTGATGATTGATTCCCATGTATCTTGGTACGCTGACCCCGAAAATGACCTTAGTTCAGTTTCATCACGTCAGAATTTTTGGCAATTCGCATTCAGCCAGATTTGGTATATGAAGAAAAATATCACAAATACGAAACTGAATGACAGATTGAATAAGTTTGTTTCCCATAAAAGTATTATTTTGTAGCTTATAATAAACAATATAATGTAACATAACATATAAATAATATATATAAGAGAAATTAGGAAATAGAACACTCACTATTTTAGTCGTTGTGTCGACGTCTCTTGGGACTAACCATGCTTTGTATCAGGCTTTCCCGTCCAAATGCTCTTCTGGGATCATCTCGATGCCACATCCAGCAATAGTCCCCCGTTATTAGTATTCCAGCTACCGTGGTAACGCTTTTCCATGTCACTCATATCGTTATGAAATATCCATTTATTCACTAACCGCATCCACATTTTCAGGAAAGTGGTCTAAATGTGCATGTAGGAAAGGAACCTTCAAACTCCTGGAACAGCCTAAATTTTGGTACTTCTTTATCATTGTCTCAGCGATAGACTTATTTTTCAGCAACTTCTATTTCTTTTTCAAAATTTCCGGCTTTGCAAAGTTTTCTAATGTCTGAACCCGTAGAGATACCCTCCTTTAGTTTTGCAGTTGACAAGGCTGAAAATTTTCTACAAATGTACTGGAAACATTTACCATCTTTTGGTAAGGCTTTCACAAATTGCTTCTTCAAACTTACTTTAATGTGTAACAGTGGAAGGAGAACATTCGTCGCCCTGATGAGAGTTTTTTGGTACACATTTTGTACTCCAGGTTCCAATGAAAGTCGTTGTGGCCATTCTGTTTTTTCCCAATGATTTTCCTTGCCTCTGCTATCCCACTCACATAAAAAAACACGGAAACTTTGTGTACCCGCCTTGCTGTCCAACGATCATTGTTATTACTTTGAGATCACCTCTTATGAGCCACTTATGATCATCGTATTTAATTAAATGGAGAATAAATTGTTTTCTTCATAAACCGACAGATGGTAGCATTTCATATGTCTTTAAATCTGACAGTACGTCTTATGATTTTGATTTCTTTCGCTATATGATACTTTTGGCAGATTGCGATTTGTAAAAAAATGCTGACGTGATAAAGAAAAACTAAGTTCATTTTTTGATTCAGCGCACAAAAATACATAGGAATCTATCACCAGAACGTGAAAAATCATGATACAAACGAAAATTGCAGGCCTTTGTTATTATTGTTATTTTGTCGTAAACACCCCAATGGGCTCAGCCATTGTCTCCAGTGAGAATACTTCAAAAGCGTATTACTCAGGAACTAAGAGCGATAGCAGTAAGGATTTGAACGGTTTAGAAGAACACAATATACTGTATTCTGTACTATAAACAAAATCCACCCGCTGCGCTGTCTACTCACCTAGCGCAAAGTCCGTCGTGAAATGATTTCGTGTGTTCAACTGACTCCACATTGTCACTGTGAATGGATCTTTATTAGCGAAACAATAGTCAGCTGACGGTCTTCGTCTGAATTGAGATCGATATCGGCGTGATTGATAAGTAGTTATCACTCTGGTCTGTCATTCTTGAGGACGTGGGTTCGATCCCTGTTTCAAAAACCACTCCAGGCGAATCTTGAGATGGTATCTTCATAAGGCCATGGCCGAAATTCCTTCCGTCCTACTCCCCAATACTCTCTGTATTTAATGACTTGACCACGCGAGAAGTACTAGGAGAGAGAAAAAAATATCGACTGGGAAAATACAAATTGAACATTACTATGTGGACGAATGTTCCAACATTTCATTGTAGTACGAAAAATAGAATCCAGCATCGATGCATCATTGGTGGTGATGAACCCGAAGACTTCCCTTCCTCTCCAAACCTGACACAACATTTCAATGAATGCATGGTAGGTAAAAAGACGTATTCACGTACTGTACTGTCATTACGTCCAGTTCTGGTTTTCAGTTCTCGTATATCGTGTTCCACATGCTCCTCGTTTCAACCAGCGTTAGGGTAAACTGACTTATTTTTAGGTGCTTTACTGTCATTCAAACTTTTATTTGACTGTTTTGTGTTACATACCCTTGTTCGTGAGTGTAACGCTGATATTCACGTTTTGGGAATACTAGAGGATATTGTGAATACTGTTTAGAACAGACAGAGTTCATAATAGCACATAGAGGTGAACGGATGAAAGAATCTTCGAATGTACTGCATGATCTGTTTTTCTTTTATTCTAACCATTAGCTTTCATTAATATTTCTTCTGGCGTTCCAATTATTAGCAACTTATGCAGCCATATGTGATAAATGAAAAATATATTTTAGTTTCAATGTTCATGATGTTGGGAATAACGCAATGTGTCATCAGCGCTGTTTCAATGACGAAATTAAAAAAATATATATTTTTATTAACTGTATTGGAGACTACTCCCTTTTCCAATATCGTTGTGCATCTATTGTGCTTCACGGGATTTTTCAGTTCTTTTACTGTTTCAAGTAAACTCTTCAGCACTGTCTTGATAATTTATTCCGGTCCCACAGTACCCAAAGTAGATGCATTACATACAATATCTTCTGTCCTCCACACAGGAATACACCCAATACTCGCAGTCGAAATTCTCTCTCTGCATTTTAAAAGTATGAGACATAGGATAGGTATATTCATTGGGTGAGTGTATATTTTTGGTTGTTACTCTTATAGATAATTGTTTCAATGTGTACATTTATTGACAGAATTGTGAATGTGTGATTCCTTAACATTTCTGCTGCCTCTTAAGGTAGCCACACACGTGGAGGCCGGGCCGCAGGGAAACAGTCCGCGGCCCGGACCGCAGGGATTTCATCGAAGTGGCGCTGCACACACACGGGGGGTTAAAATCCTCAAGGGTTTCTCAGTCTCAGAGTTGGCTTCACGATGGCAGCATCCGATGATGTGCACGCGTTGGCTGCTGTTACTATTTTCTTTATTGAATCTGTCACAGTGCTACCTCTCTCTAAGTTGCCTAGTAAAACTTGAAGCAGCCTTTTTATCTTCATAAAAGCTTCCTATCATATTTCAAAAATAATCGGAACTCGGATAGCCAGACATTTACTGTAATTGATTTATTCCCATTCGTAAATACATCAACAACATAAAATTAAGTTTAAATGACATAAAAACTAAATTAAAATAATATTAGTTTAAAGTCATGTTGTCATTAATATAGTTGATCATGTGATGTAAACTCAAATTCAAATCACATGACATCATTTGCATTATAATTTTATAGAACAATTGCTGCTGTGTCGTTGTTTTGAGATAATTTATCAAAATCTGCTGGTGGTTTATAATGATCCTGCGGGTGTTGCTTGAAAAGGTTGTGGGCTGAGACTATTCGATGAGGTTCCTGGATTAAAAAAAAAAAATAAAAAAATCCAGAACTGCTGCCTGCAGAATAGTCCAGGCCAGAAGTAGGTAACCGTTGCTCACTGTAAGACATTCCTAAACAGCCCATTTCGACTTGAAACAGGGTGTCATTAATTACTTTTTCTGCTATTAGCATTTGATTGGTCGGAAGGCAACGTAATTTTATGACAACGGTCTTGCTAACAACGTCAAAGTGATCTTCTTGCAGCCGGTTTTTTTTAAAAATGTTCTTCAGCACATCACTTCGCAAAGATTCATTTAATGATGGTTTAATGTTGCTGATATTTTTTTTATTATTATTGATTCTTTTTATTTTTTGCATTTGGTTCATTCTCCTTCAATATTTATGCCAGCTTGGCGTAGGTAGCTTCTCGTTTGTTTGTGTCGTTGTATTCCTGGTACTTCAATTCCTATAGACAGGGCTCACTATCATATATATTTATAAACACGGAACATCACGAAACGGAACATTAGAAACAAAACAGAGAAACAAAATCGCAACACATACAGGCACTCACAAGAAATCCTCGAAGCCCGACTGACCGCAGGACACACACGCTGAGATTCTCACCCTCCCTCCCGGCCTTCCAGGAAATAAGAATTGTATTTCGGTGAGGCCGTGGCCGCACCCCACACACACGTGGCGGGATCCCGCAAGGCCGTGACCATTGCGTCCAAATCCCTTGGGTTTCCCGCACGTGTGTGGTGGCCTTTACTCCGTGATGCTTGGCGACTGTTGCTATGTCAACGTAAACAGTATCTCTGAAGAAGGCTGTTGGATACCATCTGAAATCTCAGGTATTTCAATAAACAACGCGGCATAACCCGAAAAGCTATTTATCATGAACAAAGACGACCGCGGAAGTCTTAGGCCGCCACACACGTGCGGGAAACCCAAGGGATTTGGACCCAATGGTCACGGCCTTGCGGGATGCCGCCACGTGTGTGGGCACTTGCTTGAGGCCGTGGCCGCACCCCAGTGCGGCCAAATCCCCACCGAAAAACAATTCTTACCTGGAAGGCCGGGAGGGAGGGTGAGAATCTCAGCGTGTGTGTCCTGCGGTCAGTCGGCCTTCGAGGATTTCTTGCGAGTGCCTGCGTGTGTTGCGATTTTGTTTCTCTGTTTTGTTTCTAATGTTCCGTTTCGTGATGTTCCGTGTTTATAAATATGTATAATAGTGAGCCATGTCTATAGGAATTGAAGTACCAGGAATACAACGACACAAACAAACGAGAAGCTACCTACGCGAAGCTGGCATAAATATTGAAGGAGAATGAACCAAATGCAAAAAAAATAAAAAGAATAAATAAAAAAAAAAAAAAAAAACGGCAACATTAAACCATCAGGAAATGAATCTTTGCGAAGTGATGTGCTCAAGAACATTAAAAAAAACCGGCTGCAAGAAGATCACTTTGACGTTGTTAGCAAAACCGATGCCATAAAATTACGTGGCCTTCCGACCAATCAAATGCTAATAGCAGAAAAAATAATTAATGACACCCTGTTTCAAGTCGAAATGGGCTGTTTAGGAATGTCTTACAGTGAGCAACGGTTACCTACTTCTGGCCTGGACTATTCTGCAGGCAGCAGTTCTGGATTTTTTTTTTTTTATCCAGGAACCTCATCGAAAGTCTCAGCCCACAACCTTTTCAAGCAACAACCGCAGGATCATTATAAACCACCAGCAGATTTTGATAAATTACCTCAAAACAACGACACAGCAGCAGTTCTTCTATCAAATTATAATGCAAATGATGTCATGTGATTTGAATTTGAGTTTACATCACATGATCAACTATATTAATTACAACATGATTTTAAACTAATATTATTTTAATTTAGTTTTTATGTCATTTAAACTTAATTTTATGTTGTTGATGTATTTACGAATGGGGAATAAATCAATTAGAGTAAAAGTCCGGTTATCCGAGTTCCGATTATCCGAGCCACCTGGTTAACCGAGGCAAATTTTTGAAATATGATAGGAAGCTTTTATGAAGATATGGAACTACAGAAAAAGGCTGCTTCAAGTTTTACTAGGCAACTTAGAGAGAGGAAGCACTGTGACAGATTCAATAAAGAAAATAGTAACAGCAGCCAACGCGTGCACATCATCGGATGCTGCCATCGTGAAGCCAACTCTGAGACTGAGAAACCCTTGAGGATTTTAACCCCCCGTGTGTGTGCAGCGCCACTTCGATGAAATCCCTGCGGTCCGGCCCGCGGACTGTTTCCCTGCGGCCCGGCCTCCACGTGTGTGGCTACCTTTTACTTCCTCCAAGGCCGGGAGGGAGGGTGAGAAGCTCAGCGTGTGTCTCCTGCGGTCAGTCGGCCTTTTTTTATTGATTTTTTATTTGGCTTTAAGCGCCTAGGCACTATACAACCATCATCCATTTGTACATACATATATACACATTTTACATTTAGGTAAGAGAGCAAGACTTGACATGATTAGTAAAATATAAACGATATAACTAGGTAAACTGATTAATCAGAAAGGAACATTTTTGTTTATCCCCTAAAGGGGTTTGACACATTATGTTTAAATACAATTGCTCACACATAATTAAACACATAATTAAAACACATAATTAAACACATAATTAAAACACACAATTAAACACATAATATAAACGATATAACTAGGTAAACTGATTAATCAGAAAGGAACATTTTTGTTTATCACATTTTGTTTAAATACAATTGCTCACACATAATTACCAATGATACAGTGAAATATACAGATATAAAATTGTTGTTGTTGTTGTCGTTGTTGTTGTTGTTGTTGTTGTTGTTGTTGTTGTTGTTGTTGTTGTTGTTTGTTTGTTTTTTTTTTTTTTTTTTTTTTTTTTTTTTTTTTTTTTTTTACAATGGTTAAAATTCTTACAATTAACTAGTTTTTCACATCTAAATTTTTATATTAGTTGACTTTATAAAGTTACTTAGCAACTTGTATATGGTCACGTTGTTACCGTGCAATAGACAGCTAATGCTTGTTGGGAGAGGTATTCCATAGTTGACGAGTTGTTTTATAAATCTTTGTCGATGTTGTTTATATTTAGGGCATGAAAACACTATGTGATTAATATCCCCTATTTCTGCTCTATCGCAATCACAAATATCAGTATTTAGGATGTGTATCCGATGTAAATGCTGGGGGAATAAACCATGGTTAAAGCGCATTCTAATTATAGTGGAAATGACGCCTCTATGATCCGGAAAGTTGAAGAACCATGGGCGGGATGGTATTCGGGGTTGAATAGATCCATAATGATGTCCCTTCCTGCTTTTGCTGGAGTCCCATTCAGTTTGCCATTTGTTCAGAGCCTTTGTTTTTATTTTGAAGAGGTAGTCAGTGTACGGAAGCTGGATATCTAAGGTGTCTCCTATTCTAGCGGCTGTCTTTGCCATTTGATCCACTGTTTCGTTATCCGGAACCCCTGCATGTGCTTTTAGCCAAAGGAAGTTTATGGATTTATTTCTTCTGGACAATTCTAGATATGTCTCCACAATCTTAACTATAAATTGATTGGTTTTCTTGCCCAAAAATTTTCTTTGGATGGAGTTCAGTACGCTAAGCGAGTCAGAGATTATTAAAAAACTCGTCTCAGTTAATGTCAAGCTGTGCTCAAGTGCTCTTAATATAGCGATGGCTTCTGCCGTATAAATTGATGTATTCGATGGTAATTTGTACTTTTCTTGATACTTGGTCCTCGGGCAATAAAAGGCGCAGCCTACTCCATCCCCTGAGTCTATTTTGGATCCGTCCGTATATATAAAAAACGAATAATTCCAATTGTCCTCCAGGTATTTCCTTACTGCTTGTTTGTAAGTGACATGTTGGTTGGTCTCAGGAGTTATGTAATATATTGGTATCTGTACCATGCTAGTGCTGGAATAATACTCATATGGGGGAAATATCTTCGTTGGAATAATTCTGTCTGCCAATTTTTCCCACTCTCTGTAACTGTGGAGGACTTCAGCCAGTCTCTGACGCTCTGTGATGTATCCATGGTTATACAAAGCTTTGCATTTCGAGATAATTGGATGATTCCTGTATGCTAGCCTTTCCAGAATATATTTACTAGCCAGCCAGTTTCGTCTGATATTCAGGGGCATCTCCCGAGCTTCAATCAGTAGGGCGTTAGTGGGAGTCGATCTCATGGCTCCCAGACAGGTTCGTATACAGCTGTATTGGAGTTTGTCCAGCATGGAAAGGGTTCGAGTATTTGCGTTGCTGTATAGAATGCTTCCATAATCTATTTTAGATCGAATTAAGGCTCTGTATATTGTTAAGAGGGTGTTGTGATTTGCACCCCACCATACCCGTGTTACGCTTCGTATAATGTTCAGAGCTGGGTTACAGGAATTAACTATTTGAGTAATGTGGGGAATCCAACTGAGTTTGGAGTCCAGCACTAGACCCAGGAAGCGAACATTGGATTTAACTGTAAATGAGTAGATTCCTATTCTGACTGTTCTGATTTCGTTAAGATCTAATCGATTTCTGGTGAATATTAACACTGAGGACTTTTCAGTTGAGATTTGTAGCCCATTCCGTTTAAACCATTTGTCCATGTTCATCAACGTAATTGTTAGGTTGGATAACGCTTCCTCCATTGTAGCCGCCATACAATATATACAGATGTCATCCGCATATTGGAGAATTCGGGTGTTTGGATTAACTACTCTTTCCAAATCCCATACGTATAGAATATATAATAGTGGACTCAGAATAGCCCCTTGAGGTAGTCCTGTATAGAGTTTTCTTGGTCCTATGGTATGATCCTTGTATCGAATGAAGATTGTTCTTTCCCCCAACAGGGTGTTAATGCCATACACTAGCCTCTCTGGAAGCCCCAATCTTTTTAATTTTTCCATTAGGATAGGGATTTGCACATGATCATAAGCCGAACAAATGTCTAAAAACAGAGAGACCGTACAGTTTTTTCTTTTAAAAGAATCCGTGATATCCTTTGTCAAAATAGTTAAATTATCTATTGTCCCTCTGCCTTTGCGAAATCCAAATTGTGATTGAGGGAGTAAATCGTTCGCCTCTAACCACCATTCCAGGCGGTTCTTAATCATTCTCTCTAGAGTCTTCCCTACGCACGATGATAAAGCTATTGGCCTATACGAATCCTGTAGTAGTGGATTTTTTCCAGGTTTTAAGACCGGTAAAATCACCTGTGTTGTCCAATCCTCCATTAACTCATTTTTTGTCCATGTTTCATTGAAAATATGGAGAAGTAAATCTCTGGCTTCTGACGGCAAATTTGTAAGCATTGGATAATGGATATTATCAATTCCCGGGGATGTGTTCTGGTTTGTTGATAAGGCTTTTTCTAGTTCTATTCTAGAGAAAGGGGTCATCATTGGATGAGAGTGTTCCTCTTCCGATTCAGGTATGCTCATCGGAGCTGTAATGCATGAGGATGGTGTTATCCTATCTGCAAATTCTTCCAACCAGACCGGGTCAGCTTCTACAGGTCGATTTGAGTTTAATTTTTTTAATGCTCTAATTTTCTTCCAAACGTCTGAAATGCTTGTATCCTTATTTATGCCGTTGCAATATTTAATCCATTCCTCTTTCTTCCGCCGTTTTAGAAATTTTTTTGTCTGAGCATCCACCCGCTTATATTCCAAATAACTTTCGAGCGTCTATATTTTTCGATAACTACTCAGGGCCAACCTACGTTTTGCTACTGTTTTGGAGCATTCTGAATCCCACCAAAACACTTTGTATTTTTTGGCAATTTTCAGTAGTTTTACGACGAGGAATCGACTTCATCGCCGCCCTATTTATAATTGCTATCAGAGCGTCGTAAGAATCCTTTACGGATAGATTAGGATTAAGATTGGCTAATTCTTCTGATATGACCTTTCTGTACGTAGACCACGAGGCTTCCTGGATACGCCACGGACTACTAGCACGATATCTAGTTCGCGGGTTTAATTCCATTCCTATTGTTATGTAAATTGGGAAATGATCCGATCCCAATGTATATCTTTTTGTTTCCCATTTATCTACCGTGTGGAAATTTGGTGAGGCTATAGAAATGTCTACCGATGTTGGGCGTCTGTAGGGAGTCGGAATTAGTGTGGGTGAGCCATCATTTAAAATGACTAGATTATAGTCTTCTATAGAATTTAATAATGATCTTCCGTCTGCGTCCGTTGTGTCATTGCCCCAAGCAGTATGGTGGGCGTTAAAATCACCACAGATCAGAAACGGGGTACGAAGTGACGCCCACAATTGGTTCCATTCGTTACAGCTGACCCTCACATGTGGTGGTTTATATAGTGATAATATAGTGTAGGCACCCGTGGATGTTACTATTTCCGCGGCTACAGCCTGTACTTCTTTTACGCCCCATTTTATCTGTATTTGTTGGAAAGAAATGTTTTCCTTTATTAAGAGTGCCGCGCCTCCCTTTCCGTCAGTTCTATCTTTCCTGATGATGTTATATCCCCTGAAATGGATAGGGGCATGTGGCTTAAACCAGGTTTCACTGATAGCTGCTACTGTTACGTTGTTGTCGAGCAATTCCTTAGATAGGATGTCTTTATTGGCAATAGCAGATCGAGCGTTCCATTGCATAAGTTTTATCGCCATAGGAAGTAGAGAGAGTATTCGGTTCTTTAGTTGATTCCTGCTAGGTTTGTAAGAAGGTGACGTATTGGGTCGAGTTGGGAGGTATCAGATGGAGCTGCTTGACATTCTTGAATCATGTTCAGGATAATTTGCAATATCTTCTCTATGAGTGCTACTTTTTCGGGTAAGGGGGACTTTTCCTTATACTGGGGTTGAGGAGGGTAAGGATTCTGTGTGATAGGTGTTATTGGTATATGATGGGGTACATACATTCTTTGATAAACAGGAGGGTAATTGGAATTTTTTGCTTTTGGGGTTGCTGGCCTTTGCTTGTTGCGGCCGACGGTAGTAGTAGTAGTAGTATATATCGGTTGGTTTGGAGAGAGCACTTTACTTTGGTGACGAGACTCTTGATTTTGTTGGATAGGGATCATAGGACAGTTTTGGAAAGCATTTGTTGAGGCTAAACTAGGTGGCTGCACTGCAATTGGAGAGAGCGGGCGGAATTGCTTATCGTCGTAATAGAGCGGAGCGGCGCTGGCTACCTGCGAATATGTCTGACGATGGGTGGGATACCAATTCGGCATGGGAGAGGCTTTATTATGGGCCGCTGCCTCACGTGCTTTTTGTTGTTGAACAATTACAGGACATATTCTGTCATTGGATAAATGAGGACCGTGACAATGTACACATTGTGGATCAGCTGTGCTGGCACACGTCTCCATAGTATGTGGGCCTCCGCACTTATTGCAGCGGGGAGCGCTGCGGCATTGAGTTATACGATGGCCAAATCGTAAACAATTATCACAGACGAGAATTTGTGGGACGTGAGGTTAGACTGGGCAACGTGCTCCAAAGATTGCTATGTGGTCCGGGAGGGATTGTGATCTAAAAGTGATCATGCATATTGGTATCGGTATTCTCCTATCATTATTTTGGTATGAGTTCTTCTTGGTAAACCGTTTAACTGCGATAACTGGGTAAGGGCTTGTCAGTCGGCCTTCGAGGATTTCTTGCGAGTGCCTGCATGTGTTGCGATTTTGTTTCTCTGATTTGTTTCTAATGTTCCGTTTCGTGATGTTCCGTGTTTATAAATATATATGATAGTGAGCCCTGTCTATAGGAATTGAAGTACCAGGAATACAACGACACAAACAAACGAGAAGCTGCCTACGCCAAGCTGGCATAAATATTGAAGGAGAATGAACCAAATGCAAAAAAATAAAAAGAATCAATATTAAAAAAAACAGCAACATTAAACCATCAGGAAATGAATCTTTGCGAAGTGATTTGCTGAAGAACATTAAAAAAAACCGTGCTGCAAGAAGATCACTTTGACGTTGTTAGCAAAACCGTTGCCATAAAATTACGTGGCCTTCCGACCAATCAAATGCTAATAGCAGAAAAAATAATTAATGACACCCTGTTTCAAATCGAAATGGGCTGTTTAGGAATGTCTTACAGTGAGCAATGGTTACCTACTTCTGGCCTGTACTATTCTGCAGGCAGCAGTTCTGGATATTTTTTTATCCAGGAACCTCATCGAATAGTCTCAGCCCACAACCTTTTCAAGCAACACCAGCAGGATCATTATAAACCACCAGCAGATTTTGATAAATTACCTCAAAACGACACAGCAGCAATTATAATGCAAATGATGTTATGTGATTTGAATTTGAGTTTACATCACATGATCAACTATATTAATTACAACATGATTTTAAACTAATATTATTTTAATTGAGTTTTTATGTCATTTAAACTTAATTTTATGTTGTTGATGTATTTACGAATGGGAATAAATCAATTACAGTAAAAGTCCGGTTATCCGAGTTCCGATTATTCGAGCCACCTGGTTAACCGAGGCAAATTTTTGAAATATGATAGGAAGCTTTTATGAAGATATGGAACTACAGAAAAAGGCTGCTTCAAGTTTTACTAGGCAGCTTAGAGAGAGGTAGCAAGCACTGTGACAGATTCAATAAAGAAAATCGTAACAGCAGCCAATGCGTGAACATCATCGGATGCTGCCATCGTGAAGCCAACTCTGAGACTGAGAAACCCTTGAGGATTTTAACCCCCCGTGTGTGTGCAGCGCCACTTCGATGAAATCCCTGCGGTCCGTTTCCCCTGCGGCCCGGCCTCCACGTGTGTGGCTACCTTTAGGAATCATTTAACACACCACTACGGAGAGTATATATTCTACGCATGTAGAAATTTCTCAAAACTACGAGAGAAAAGAGCGCGTTAAATTAACCAACTTACTTTCTTCCTGCGTTGCCGGGATGAAGATGTCTTACCATTATTTTTGAAGATCCAACATCACATTGTTACAAGAAAAGCAGAACGGATCCTACGGAAGACAGTTTTTATGTTTCTGGACGAAAGAATGCGACAGACGCGGATGGAGCTGGCTCAATTAGAAGGTAACTTATACAAATTACATCTACGGTTATTCTCTAATCTCGAAGCTCCTGATTGGAATACGTTGGATTCAGTTTCGTCACTACGTCTTTCGATTGCTGAATGATACTAGAGAGGCACAGATTTCTAAATTTTAAAAATTCAAGGCAGAACAACAAAAACGACATACTCACATTCCGCAACTTGCCAATATAGTGGTGAATCTCACGGACGGGGAACTAGATAAAGCAACAATATCTTTTCTATCGAAACGTATTAATTTTGTCTCGGTACCCACACATCTGCCAACTTTAGACATTATAGCGGGCGTTGAGAGTGCCATTGTGGGGGTTAGAAACCGATCAGGCAAATAACATCCGACAAGAGACAGCTCGCATTCTTGTTCACGCAAAACTGCCACGCAGCAATCTATCTAGGTAAGAAAGATCAGCCTTGCGGGTATTACGGTAACGTGACGATATTGTGGTGGTCCCAGCTGACAAGGAGTGTGCGACCGTAATAATGAAAACGCAGGACTACCACAGTAAAATTGCCTAGCTGTTAGCGGAGAACACTTATGCAAAGTTAAGAAGGAACCCACTGCAGAAGATTAGGACAGAGGTGGCTTGAAGAGTTAATACCTCCAAAGCTATTGAGCAGAAGGACATAAAAATCTAAAAAGAGGAAATTTGGTGATGCCTAGGTTCTATGGATTGCTCATAGTGCACAAAAAAGAGGTTCCCTTACGTCCGATTGTGAGCGCGGTCAACTCACCTACACATCCACTTGCGCGGTATATTGCCAGAAAACTCAAACATCTTACCGGAGATATAAGATCAGCTGTAAACACTCAGCTCATTTTATACAAATAATTGATGATCAGACGCTAGAAAAGACTGACATCATGGTGAGTTTTGATGTTGTTTCATTATTCACTAACGTGCCGATAGACGAAGCCATTGCTGTAATACCTGCTAAACTTCTTGCACAAGGAATATCTATCTACTGAGTGGGCTGACCTGACAGAGTTTTGCCTCAAGTCAACTGTGTTCCAATATGGTGGTGAATTTTATGCTCATGTTGAAGGTACGGCCATGGGTTCGCCACTTTCCCCTGTAGCTGTCAACATATTTAGGGAACCATTCGAAACGAAGGTTCTTAAAAACGCGCGCCTTAAACCTAAAAAGTGGATCCGGTACATTGATGACACAAATGTTATCTGGCCTCACGGTAAGGAGAATTTGCATGAGTTCCTACACCACCTGAACAGTACCCATCCACGAATTCAATTCAACATGGAAGTGGAAGAAAATGGACAACTGCAATTTCTCGATGTCCTGGTCCATAAGGAAGACGATGGGCGTTTGGGTCATACAGTGTACCGCAAGGCGACCCAGACAAATAGATATCTGCACGCCATGTCGCACCATCACCCGGCAACGAAGAGAGGCGTATTAACATCACTGAACTTAACAGCGAAGACAGTATGTGACTCGGAAAGTCTGAAGGAAGAAACGGAGATTCTTACAAAAATATTCGGTGCCAACGCCTATAGTGAATCACACATCAGAAAGGTTTCCAGACCTAAAAAACCCATGGAAGACGTCAACTTATCTCATTATCCCAATGTGCCAAGAAAATTCGCCTGTCTCCCATACATACATGGTATCACTGACCGGATTGGGAAACTGTTAAAGCGGGTGGATGTACGAATCGTGTATAAATCTCACTGCAAACTTAGCCAATTATTAACCAGGGTAAAAGGCAGATTACACCCACACCAGCTTACAGGTGTTTATGAAATCCCCTGCAGCTGTGGCATTGTTTACATCGGCGAGACAGGTCGCACAGTGGCGGAGAGACTTAATGAACATATCCGCCACTACAAACATAACAACAGCGACAAATCCACCGTAGTTCGCCATGCCATTAACACCGGGCATGAAATAAAATTTCAAGGCACGAGGCTACTGTGGAGAGAAGACCAGTGGTGGCCCCTACGGGTGAAAGAGGCAGCAGAAATTTAAAGGAATACGAACATCAACGAAGATAGCGGCCTTTTACTCTGCGATGCTTGGCGACTGTTGCTATGTCAATATAAACATAAACAGTATCTATGAAGAAGGTTGTAGGATACCAGCCGAAAGATCAGGTATTTCAATAAACAACGTGGCGTATCCCGAAAAGCTATTAATCAGGCCGCAAGGTTATTTCATTCGCCTAATTTACTTCAATTGGTCCGATCAACGAGATTTCGGATTTCCACAGTTTCCCGAAATCACTCCAGGCGAAAACTGGGATGGTTAGTTCAAAACGCCATGGCCGATTTCCTTCTCATTCCTTATCTCCAATCCTCTCGTTTCTTTCATGACATCGTACACTACCTACCAAAAATAATCGAACACCTGTGGAGATAGGTAATTCAGATCGTCAGCAAACTTGTGTGGTCGCCAAATGCTGCAGGTGATAAGGAGATGATACCATGAACAGAGATGTCGGACTTCGATGAGGGCGTTTTTGCGGGCTGCCATTTCAGTGGGCTGTCTAGCCGGGCCATTGCAGTGAAGGTTAACAGCCCCAAATCAACGATCCCATTCGTCCTGCGTAAATGGAAAATCGATGTGGGTTGTGTCAATACTTCATGTTCTGTGTGATCTCTAATTTTGACTAACAGACATCGCAGAATCATGCAACGTAAAATTATTAAAAATAGGGCACAAACCATGGTTACCAACCGACAGGAATTTTAAGCAGCAACAGGACTATCGGTTTTCACTGGAACAAGTGCACAGAGGCCCACCGACATGGATATTTCGGGAAAAACTGCTGCACATTAGCGCCACATCACTAGAAGCAATAAAGCTCGGTAACTTGGGTGGTGTTTGGACCGTCGTAACTGGAGGCATGAGCACTAGAGCAGATCTGAGCAGTAGTGTAGGATCTAGGGGAGGGGGTAAAACTGGGGCGCTTGCCCCGAGCGGCAAGTTCAGCGGGCGGCAAAATCGTGTTTGAAATAGCTGTAAAATGACAAATTCGTGTGGCGATACGTTTGTTTAGCTCTACTGCCCCTAACGGCAACCTCAATAAGCCGAAAAATCAAGGAATAACCCTATTCTCCCCCGAGTGGCAAGAACAGGGGGCGGCAAAATTGTGTTTGAAATAGCTGTAAAATGTCAAATTCGTGTGGCGACGACGTTTTTTTTAGCTCTACTGCACCTAACGGCAACCTCAATAAGCCGAAAAATCAAGGAATAACCCTATTCTGTCCCGGTCGTCAAGTTCAGGGGGCGGCAAAATCGTGTTTGAAATAGCTGTAAAATGTCAAATTCGTGTGGTGACGACTTTTTTTAGCTCTACTGCCCCTAACGGCAACTTCAATAAGCCGAAAAATTACGGAATAACTCTATTCTGTCCCGTGCGGCAAGTTCAGGGGGCCGCAAAATCGTGTTTGAAATAGCTGTAAAATGTCAAATTCGTGTGGCGAAGACTTTTTTTTTAGCTCTACTGCCCCTAACGGCAACCTCAATAAGCCGAAAAATCACGGAATAACTCTATTCTGCCCCGGGCGGAAAATTCATATTTGAAGGAGCGGCACACTGAAGTTTTTACCCCAGCTCGAGAAATTCGTAGATTCACCAGTGGCAGTGGAAATCGGTTCTGAGGAGTGATGAGGCGAGATTATAGTATTCAAGTCCGATGGATGTGTTCAGGTGTCGCGTCTACCCGCTGTAAGGCTTTTGTCAGAGTGTATAATACCGACTAAGAGATTCGGTGGCGGTTGATTGGTTGTGTGGCGCTGTTTCACGGCCTTTGGCGTAGAATCTCTGCTGTTTGTCCGTGGTAGCATGAACACAGAAGCCCATTGTAAAATTCTGGATACTGCAATACTCCCAACAATGTGGCGTTTTTACAGAATGGGTCCGTGTAGGATGACAATGTTAGGTGCCTTGTTTTAAGGGCTACTATGCAGTGGTATGACGACACAATGTCCACCGATTAGACTGGCCCTCCCATAGCCCAGGCTACAACATTATAGAAATCATTGAGACGAATTGGATCCACGCGTGAGGACTCGTCAGGAGCGGTTAACATCCATTGCTCAACTCATGGAATAGTTGTAGGAGGAATTGCAACGAATCCCATTAGAAACTCTCGTAGGGAGCATGCCAGACAGGTTGGTTGCTGCTATAGGCACAGTAGGATTCTCTACAAGTTTCTTACGGTATGACAATTACAGAGCAAATGTTGTAGACAGGTGTCCAATTACATTTTGGTAGATACTGTATAAACCGACGAGGAATAAAAACCCAAACAAAAAAGTCGAGTTCAGATCGTCTCTTTGAACGAATGTGTCGGACATAATCAAGGAACAAATGCCAGTAGCATTAGTCGCTTTCGTATCCAGTAGAGAATGTGGATTCAACGTTACAACGTGAATATTGAACTTCAATATTTTGAGAATTTCAAGAATATCAGATGAAGGACACAGGTTCATATTCCCGTCCGGTCATCCACATTTCAGTTACCCATCCTTTCCCGAAATAAATACAGGCTAGTACCGGGATGGTTCCTTCAAAAGTCATTGGCCGAATTCCTTCCCATTCTTTGCACAGTAACCTTAGGGAGCGTCCATTAATTACTTGAGAACAAATGGGGTGGTGGGGGATCCACCGAAATCTCACCAAGTGGGCAGGGGGGCCTCCCCCAACATACCTCTAACCAAGGGGTGGAGATGTCCCACCATAACTCTCATCAAATACTCACCAAAGGAGGAGGGGGGGGGGAGGTCCTCATCAAATCTCACTGTTAATGTTCACCAAGAGGGGGGAGGAGTCCCACGGAATCTCACCAAGGGGGAGGGGGAGTCCAGATTTACAAATAACTACTCATGTAATTAATGGACGCGTCATTACTAACCGCTATTGACATCGAGGAGGCTAAATCCGCAAGAAAAAATAAATATGTTATATAACAGATCACTGATAGCTATACTGAGCTTACTTTTCTCCAATCGTGATTGGGTCTAATATCGATGGAGACCTCCTTGTACGCAATCTAACAGTCAGTAGGCGTTGTATCTATGACCTGCCGTGAGAAGAACACTTGAAAAATTAACGAATTTTTAATAACACTTCCTTTGGTTCACTCACTATAGAGACCATAGTCATGGTTAGCTGCATCCTCCAGAAACCGCTAAAACTACTGTGACAGTACTAGAAACCACACTCATGAACCGTCCCAGTATGGAGCATGTGGATTTTGCCAAGCAGGTTTCCGGTTCTGGAACTGTTTACTACCTGCTACAGTTTCTGCACACCTCGATGGCGCTACTCCGGAAGCCAGGATTTATGAGTGTCTCCAAGCAGCTGTTAACGGGCGCTGAAGAGCCTGCTGAAACGGGGCTGTGGGAGACAGAGGTATTTCTGGAGCCTACAGGACGTAGGTGAGAGCGCTATATCCCAAACAGTGGCACAACTCGGCATCACAACATGAAGACATATTCACGCACCCACACGATTAATACGCTATATTTTCTACTGATACCAAGAATATTTCTTACACTATTGGAAAAGATATTCTTGTCATGAAAAAAGAAAATCGACAACTGGAACAATATGCAGACAGAGAACTTATAATGGAGAACACTTGCCTGTTCACTCACATAATTAACAGCAATTACGAAAAAAGAGATTCATTTGGGACATAATACGAATAGTAACACAGAAATAAATGTAAATAAAATAGAAACAGTCGTCATGAATGAGGTTCTGAATGAAGGTAGGTGAAGTGATTTCTCATTCCATCAAGGATTGGTCTGCTGGATTAGTGGTTAAATTGTCTGACTGGGGATCGAAAGGCCCCAGGTTGGAATCCCTATCTATGCGCGGATTTTCATAGGCCCTTAACTCGACCTTTTCCTCTGCCACAACTTGTCGTGTAATGAGATGTACGCCTGAACACTTCCGAGGTTCGGATTCGACGTTAAACCATAGGTCCCCTGTAGCCGATAAGATTACAGGGTTCGGATATGGTGGCTACGTCAGAGGTGGAATGCGCTGCCAATAGAGACCATGTCACCAGCCATTACGATCACGCGGAATTATTTTTATGCTCAAACAAGAACGTAATTATTAACATGTTTCAATCTTGAGCATGGCTGCGTTACAGCAATGGTGAAACTCGTATTAGGTACAATAATAGCCAACCAGTTGCTTAAATTTTTGATTTATTAATCTTAGCCGCAGTTTCGACAAACATAAGCTTGTCTTCTTCAGAAGTACATTTAGGGGTTCATAGACGGATACAATATACAACTTCTGTCATTTTAGTGCGAACCTGCACTATGTCAACATTTTCAAACAGGATTACTACTTGCGGAAATCTCCAGCCCTATGCAGACAGTAGTAATCCTGTTTGAAATTGTTGACATAGTGCAGGTTCGCACTAAAATGACAGAAGTTGTATATTGTATCCGTCTATGAACCCCTAAATGTACTTCTGAAGAAGACAAGCTTATGTTTGTCGAAACTGCAGTTAAGATTAATAAATAAAAAATTTAAGCAACTGGTTGGTTATTATTGTAACTAATAACAGTAATTATTAACGTACTTGTGAAATTTGGTGAGAATGCTACGGGAATTACGCGGAAATCAATTAGAAACGGATACTTTAAAAATTGTGATATAATTTATTTACAGAAATAAGCAACGGATAGTACCGAAGCCTAGAAAAATTAGGCTCATTTACAAAGAAACTTAGGAATATACGTGGCCATAAGAACTCTACATCTTGCACCAGAGGATACGGAAACAAACTACATGAAAAGGTTTTGCAGAAATATATTTTTTAAAAAATGTAATATTAGATTGCAAACACTTAGAGACTTCAAGGAAGTGTGAATTTATGTCTTTAAATGTCGGACAGTGAGAAATTTTTGCAAAAATCAGACTGCAGTGAAAAGAACTGAGGCATAATGCTATATAATAGGATTAAAACAATACAAGACTTTGGACAGCTGCAGGGTGATCTGGAAAGGATATCTAGATGGGTAGATGAACATGGGATGAAGATAAATACCAAGAAGAGTCAGTTTATTATGTACATAGATAAAAAAAACTAAAGGTTAATTATGATTATAAGGTGGGGAAAGAAATCCTTGTTTAAGACTTTAAATGTAAACAAATTGATATTTGATAACAAACTCAACTAGGCAGGACACGTTGGGCAGGTAGCAGCAAAAGGTCTCGAAATCCTTCACTTATTGTAGATAGTGACAAGAGGATATAGTAGAGAAGAAAGGGGAATTCAGATACAAAAATTTTGTTAGACCATTGTTCGAATATAGTAGCGTGGTATGGGACCCACATTTTGGGGATTAAATACAGGAGTTGGAAGGGGTGTAAAGAATGGCTGCTAGATTTGTCTCTGGAAATTACTGCAGAATACAATCACTAACTGATATGATAAATGAGCTGATATGTGATTCACTGGAAGACAGGAGCAGGGTGAAGAGAATCATGGGAGTGTACAAGGCGTATATTGATGATGAGGCATGGAAAGATATCGTTGTAAGAATTACGGCTAGTGCATGGAAGGGAAACGATGACCATGACCACAGGAAGCACATGGGTGTAGCAACATTTCCTTGCGTAGGTAAGGGCGTCAGGATTTGAATAAGTTACCAAAATAAATGAATAATTTATCAAAAACGCTGAAAGGATTTAAAGTTGAAACTTGTAGAGGAGAAAAATGGGTGTGTTAGGAAATTGCCATCGGAGTTTTTGTGCCTTCAGAATTTAATTAAATTACAATAAAAACAGGAAACCATGAACAACGTTACTTAATCAATACATCAAACAAACATAGAAGAAAATAAAATCGAAATTTGAAATACAGGTAACCGATAGCGATAACAAATTTGATAATCCTCAGTGGTACAAGTGAAATGAGTGGAGCTGATGAAGTTGAAATTCGCAGTTAAACGTTGATCTAATATTGCGTTACACACCGAAAGCTAGATTCAGTGCTCGACCATAACTAAACCTGTATAACCACAAATTCTACTCAGCATTTTTACCTAACTTACTACCGGTTCAGTAGCAAAACCAATGCGTTTTTATTTCATTCTTTCAGATTTTCTGTCGGACCCGTAAGGTCTCCTGCAGAGTGACATAGTGTGAAATAACCTATTACCAAAAATCACATAGGTTTTTCTACTTTATTGATGATTGTTTGGTTACAGCATGTGGCTTTCAACCTTGGCTTCAACCGATATGTTGTAATCACTTGGTTTTACAATTCGGTTCTTACTATTAATTACTCTTATCGGTAAGATTAACAAGTAGTTAATGAGTGCCTCCTTTGCAATAAGAACACCTTCTCTATCGGCATATAAGGAAATAAAGAAGCAGGTATACTATTCTTTTTTCTCTTCCGTCATGTCTTATGCCATATCTTTTCCGCCAAAATACTTCACAACGTAAAACAATTTCCAAGGCACAGAAGAGCGTTGTTGTGATGCTGTTCAGAGTAAAACAAAAAAACTTCTTACGAACAACTCATTAAAAACACAATTGTGTTTCAATAACTTCTCAGCATTTATATTCTTACATTTTTTTGCCACAGTATCTTTTAACTTGTTTAGTCGAATTCACAGGAACACATTTCCAGTACAAGAAATAAAAATAACTTGCATTAAACTGAAACGTCAATATGATTAAAGCCAAGGGTATTACTTATTCTGGGACACACCTGTTTAGTAAAATTCTTAAAAGTTTAAAACAGTTTCTACACTATACAGAGAACTAAAGGAAACCGTAAACAACTGGATATTGTGGGCCATTTGCTCAAATACAAGTTTATCAATTTATATAAGATTAATAATGTTCCAATCCCATTGAATTTTGATCGTAATAGTTTCAGTCTACTTTTATAGCTTCTTTAGCGGTGTCTGTGCATTATTTATACATTTTGAAAATCACATTTAATTATTGAAACAGAATGAAGTACAGTTGAAATTAATTTTTATTATATGTATTTCATATAAGTAAAAATTGTGTTCGTAATGAAATTCGTCTGACAAAATGTATAAATATAACAAAGATGCTGCTGAAGATGCCCTAACAATGAAGTGAAACCCTTACGGCGAAAAAATAAAAATAAATGAACATTCAATTGCATTTTCGTACTATTAAGCTTTATAAAAATTGAAAACCAAAAGATTATCTTATTGGTAACTCTTTCTACTCCATCTTCAATAATTTAGACAAATTAATTAACCGTACCTAATATGCCTTTTACAAAATTGAGGTGTAAATTTTAAAGTTAAATCTTTTTTGTTTGTGACATGTAGTTTTTCAATACGATTTTTTATCATCTTAATTACCAGTTGAAAGATAACGCCAACGCAACTGTTTAATTTGTTTATTGTTGCGTCGAACGCGTTTCACCTCTCATCGAGGCATCATCAGCGACGAATCTGCATTACAGTTTTATATACATTTTTATCTTATTAAATTGTGAACATGAGATCTTTTTATAGCTGATATTTACTTACTATTTACATTTGTTAATATGGTATGCAGCTGCGCATCTCCGTTTACTTATTCAAAGCATGTTTTCCTTGTATCATATTTACAATATTGTGCTTTCTCATCATTCAGTCGTCTGCTGGGGCCAGCTGGTTTGTTTATGTCATGTCTCTGTTGCGCTTTCACGTCCTTCGGTTGTCTGTTGTGGCCATCTTGTTTGTATATGGCATGTCTCGTGCCGATAGTGCGAGTTCTGAAAAGTGGGTGTATGCGTGATGATCTTGTTAGTGTGTTTTTATATTGATGTGTGATGTAGGCCTATATGTGTGTTTGTGTATATTAGATTGAGTAACGTTTTATTTGTGAGGTTTATCTGGTCATTTAGTACCTGTTTGCCTTCATTTTTTGCTTTCTGAATATATTACTTTTCCTGTATAGTGAGTGTGTTTTATCTGTGGTTGTTGATAGTGAGAATTTGCATATCTGTGTTTATGTTTGTTGGTGAATGGTCATTTTCTATGAGGTGTTCGGCGAATGTGGAATAGTTACTGTATTTTAATGCTATCATGTGTTCGTTGTATCTGATTTGGAACTGTCTTCGTGATTGCCCTATGTATATTGCTTCACATTTTTGACAGGTGAGTTGGTAAATGCCTGAGTTGTGGTATTTGTTTGTGTCTGAATGGGGTTTAATTTGTCTTTGCACTGAGTTGTCAGTTCGCATTGCAATGTTGATGCATTGCTTTTTGAAAATGTTTACGATTCGGTGTGTATTTGTTAGAATATGTCATTAAACAGTTGAATTGGCGTTATCTTTCAGCTGGTAATTAATTGAGCAACTGAGGAAACATGACCTGCAACAACATTGCATTATTCATTTTGTTTATATATCTATATACCATAGGTATTTTCTAAACAGGAATCTATAGACCAAGAATAATTAAGAAAAAAGAGCTGAGGCAAAAACAGTTAAAACTGCTTCAGGCAGAAAGCGTGAAAAATGTTCACTCCAGTAAGGCATAAGGACGTAGGTGAGGGCTTTTGAGTAGCTCAAGCTGCTAGTTGTTCTCGAAGCTCGATAGGAGGCAGTTATGGCGGTGAAGCGATCGACGCAAGCAGTTCTCAGGTGTTTGAAAATAGTGTGAAGTAACGACCTGGCTGGCCGCCCGACCTCACAGGCTGGTGACAGCCAGGCGAGAAACGTGTGGGAAGACATCGTAGGGGGAATTCCGAACGCGTCATGTCAACCACTTGCAATAAACATCAAGGCCACCGGAACCATGTCTCAAGTGTGTCACGGAGCCTTGATATCTAAACATAGAATCGAAGCAGATCACTGAGCACGGTGGGTGTGCGGTTAACGCTCTGGCCTCGCATTCGGGAGGACGTGGGTTCGAATCTCCGTCCGGTCATCCAGAATTGGGTTTTCCATGGTTTCCCCAAATCACTCCATCGCCGAAATACTTACGGTTCCATGCCCCCAGTCCTTTACACCTCTAATGACCTCGACGTCGACGTAGCCTAAAACCATAAGCAAAATGCTGATTGGTAAGCTCTGTTGAAAAGGGAAGAAGTCACTCTTCGATGTTTTTATAACAATGCCGGAATGATACATCGTTTCTTTAGTCAAGATGATTTCACAGACAATTTATGCATTTGCAGACGTTGAACCTATGATCTGCATTACCAAAATAATTTTATTTATATTTTTTTATTTATGGCTTTACGCCTCGTCGACGGCTAAGGTCATTAAAGGCGGAATTGGACTGGGGACCAGGAACGAGAAGTAATTCGTCCATGGCCTTATGAAGGAAGCATCCCGGCATTTTCCTGGAGTGATTTTGGGAAACCATGGAAAACCCATATCTGGATGCCCGGACGGGGATTCGAAACCGCGTCTTCCGCTATACGAGGCCACTCCACCCACCACGCTCGGTCCAAAATTTGTATTCTGTTTAAGTTTGCTATCAAAATGTTCGGTATTTTTTTTTTTTTTTTTTGTAACTGCTTTACGTCTCTTTTTAACATCGAGGTCTTTAGAGACGGGAAAGGATGGGGGGCAAGGATGGGGGCAAGGAATGGGAAGGAATTCGGCCATGGCCTTTTGAAGGAAGCATCCCGGCATTTGCCTGGAGTGATTTGGGAAAACCATGGAAAACCCAAATCTGGATGCCCGTGGGGGGGTTCGAACCGCCGTCCTCCCGAATGTGAGGCGAGAACGCTAACCGTTATACCGCCCCGCTCGGTATAAAAATGTTCGGGATGAACAGAACTGTCAATCCTACCAATCTTTTATTGGCATTCTATGTGAGTCTGGGAGATACTTTAGGACAGAACATATTCGTTGCGTAATACTGGCAAGATTTCGAAACCTAATTATTCAATGAAATTACAACAACCCTAAGAATAAGATTTGTTTGAACAGAGTAAAGGACTTGTCTTCCCTCCTCAGTAACAAAAGTCGTCCTGTATTACTTTTTTTTTTAACTTATAGCTTTACGCCTCGTCGACGTTGTGGTCATTAGAGGCGGGATGGGATTGGGGACAAGAAACGGGAAGGAATTCGGTCATGGCCTTTTGAAGAAAGCATCCCGGTTTTCGCCTGTAGTGGTTTGGGAAATCCATGGAAAACCCAAATCTGGATGCCCGGACGGGGATTCGAACCGGCGTCTTCTCGAATGAGAGTCCAGAGCGCGTTAACCGCTCACCCCCCACGCACGGTGTCCTGTATAACAGTTAAGGTCTACTGACAAGGGATCGCACTCACGGTAGTAGACTAACATTGGGTTTCTCGCACGTTGTTAATAATAACGTTCTGAGACGCCGTTCTCATTTGGTTAATGTACGCAATTCAACTGCTATAGCAGTAACGATAACTGACCCGTGTCACCGTAACCGTTAATATGTCATCTGAAAGAACTGGAGAAATCGCAGCCAAATACGCCAGTAACGATACTTCTACTACTCTCGCGTTAAACCTAATCTCAGTGCTGACCATCGTGTTGGGAACCAATAAATAATGTAATAAACGATTTCTCTGCTGTCGCACGTATTACAGTTGATATCTTTGTAGGAATGCAGTAAACTTTGTTTCCATTATATTTTTTTTATTTGTGTATTAAACTTTTAGAAGCGGTTCACAAAATTTGACCAGCTTCGTAAATGTAAGGAGATGTCACGATCATGCGCAGAGGACCATTCTGTGGGATTCGTGCTGCCATCCTTGACCTGCGGCATCTGCGCACTCTGGACGAATTAACCTCCTCGGTACTCAACGAACAACAGCTTAGTGGACCAGACATTTAGTTTAGTGAAAATATTCTCATTTTTATCCAGAATCGAACTTCGTCCGTTCAGACTGAAGTGAGACGCTCTTCCAGCACAGTAAAGAAGCATTTAATTTGTTTAATAAAGAGTTTTGATATTTTTTTAAGATGATTGTAAAAATTAATTACTATATATTAAAATTTGTAAGCGTCATTTCTCTATGGATCTCTTTGTTTCCGATTTCGATGGAGCTTAGGATCAACTTAAAATCTGCAGAATGTTAAATTATACTTTGTTTGTAACCTCAACGTATACGCACCAAAGATAACACTACATGAAATATAAACACTCCTTTCTTTACCTAAGGAGATACCCACGAAAGATCACACTATATCAGTGATAAACACAGAACTCTTTGGATTCTGTTAATATTTTTGTTGGCTACGTAGTTTTAGTTATTTATTTCTTCAGTTTTCTGATATAAAGTATCTTAAAATACACTGTAACCCCAAATCCAACTTTGCAAAAGCTAGACGAGTCCTTACTTCTGAATGTATAAAGATCTTCGAAAGTTCTTACAAGACATTTAAGTTTCTTTTGCTTCTCGGGATTAATAAGGCAAGCAGCAGTAATGAGGCCTGTGAAATGACACTCGCAATGACAATTTAAATTATTATAAACTTAATTAATCTTCTTGTTCTATAAAACAATTATATTTCTACTTCCGGTAAAGATTCCATTTCAATATAATCATAGTCTCTGTTAATATTGCCGCTTCAAAACAAAAACATACATTACAAAACATACATAAAGAACGACGCGGTTGAAGTTACAAACAAATGCTAGTATTGTAATATTTTACATCATGCCAACAGTTGAGTTGTAGTTTGCCAACATAGTACGGCTACAGTAGAACCCGGTTTATCTTGGGGGAAGAAACGATAGCAAACAGGAAGCTGTAATCCACATTAATAAAAGGCGTTGAACCTGAAGGCTGGACGTTAACTCGATAACACGGAAAACTTCTGCGGGCGAGTCCGACGATACCCGAACTGTCGATTACATTGGTTGCCACCCCTGCGCTGCTTGGCTAACCAGGAAATTTCAAATGAATAACTGCATTGACTTCACTTGCAGAACTGCGATGCCAGCTAAAATGGAATTGCCTGTTGTGTAGATGAAAATTAAAATGGGAAGCAGAGGTACAAAAAAAAAAAAATTATAATATGACGTTCCTTTAAATTTACATATCGCTTTTTGTTTATTTACGACTAACATATGCAGAAATTCATGTAAGGCGAAGAGTATCCCTTGTTTACGTTGTATTCCCCGTAACAGTTATTAGAACCAAGTGACGACATAATCTAAGATGTTTTTTTTGGACAGAAGATAAGAAACAGGTAAGTCTATTAAAAACTCACAAGAAATTTTAGACGAAACAGAGGTAATGACGAAATATGTCAATGAAACAAATAATGGCTATTCGTTTTTGAAATAATACTTTACTTAAAAACTTTTTAACAACAACAAAAGTTTAATCTTTCAAAGTCAAATGCAATTATTTAAAAATATGATAGCCAAATCCTCCGAGAATCTAATAAGAGAAAGTGTACTCACATCACGAAAAATATCAGTAAAAGGATTATTCGTTTTTCGTTAGAAACTTTAACAGAACAAATTCCTACCATAGGCCATACCTCTCATTTTTGATGGGCGTTTAAACTAGTAGCTCTTATGGTTCTACGAAAAATTGCTGCAAGAGGAACGTAAGGTTTAAAACGTGCGAAACACTGTGGAGTGGAATCCGTCCAGTGTTGTTGGGTAGTAACTAAAATTGTGTTATTAATAAGACGTGTCGGTGACCGATTCAGGTTATGAGTTTTTCACTAATTAGTGTGGGCAATTACCTCACGACAATAACCAGATTAACTCCCAATGAAACACTTAGATAAATAATAGATCCACACTAGTTGGGGATGCAGCGTGATTTGGACGAGAAAGGCTCATATCATCGCGAATACATGCAAGCTGCAACTCATTTAGTTTTAATTAGAATGTAGCTGATGTATTTAGCTGTGCCAAAAATGACAGGAATTACTACTGCTATTGAAATGAAATTCACTGGTCCAAGAAATTTATTTAACACTATTCTCGGAATCCACATTTAAATACTCGTACAGCACATATTAACAAGCTCTCATACTGCGGATTCCAAACAAGCGCACTTACGTTGTAACAAAGAGGCATCGGCTCATACACTCTTCTCTCTCAACTGCTGCCAGCCAAAGATTCTTAAAGAGGCAAAGCAAGCAACAATAGGTTGTCAATTTGTTATACAACAATCTAGTTATGCCAAGTACTAAATAAAATGAGCCCGAATTAATTTTAAAGGATATTCAAACTATCGAATACTGAATAAAAGTCCTGAGATTTAAATAAACGTCCAAGAAAGTGCGAAATTATGAAAAATAAGCTCTGTAATATTACGAAAACTTTTAAAAATACTTCAAAATGATTATAAAACAGATTTATTAAATTTAAATAGTTTAGCAGGCTGAAAATAGTGACAGGTACGTCAAATGTAGTAAAACAACATATTCAAAAACAACATATTTAAACAAGTAGGCTCATATAAATTAATCTTATCATACTATGATCTTTTTCAAAAGAAAAAGAATTATCTTTTTTTTCCAACACGGTTTCTTTGTTGGCGTTTATTTTTAAATAATATTAGCACTTGAGCTATTGCCACAATTATTTATATTTTGTCATGGTAATCAGAATTAGAGATCCTACAAGCATGGTAAGTCCTTATACTTCTCAATAATCTCCAACACAAAGTCTTATTGAGACGATATTATTATTATTTTAAAAAAAAAAATAATTTCCTAATTGTTACTGTATAATATTTAAAACTGTATTATTTTCAATTCTACATTCAAAATAATATTTAACTAGTAGCAAAACAAATATTTCTACAGTAGATTCAAAACAAAAAAGAAATGGTACAATGTTGCATAGTCCACTCGAGGCACCGATGTTGTCTGCTCGGTGGTCGGTGACAGAATGAGAAGATTTTGGACCGCGGTTTCGCCATACACGAGCCGACTGGAGTGATGGCTTGGTGTCGCTCCACGTGGTTTTCCCCACACAGTTAGCTTGATGGCGTGATGGACGAAGCTGATGGATATTGGACAGACCGGATATCCAAATAATCCTGTCACTCCACGTCATCCACATCAGTTTTCCCACACACGACGCGATAATGGAGTGACATCGATCCACTTGGACGGATGGAGCGATCGTGTATGGCCACCTCTACACTGCTAGTTATCGCTACACCAGAGACTATACAAAATGCAGCTTGTGGAATCCTGTGTATATACAGATCAGTTAGCAGCCGTTAATGCCACGATTCTTAAACAGTTATAATTAATTAAAGAAAAATATGTTGATGTAAAAATGTTCGTTGTGGAGAGAGGTCTCTGAGTGACGGCATGAGGAAGCCGTGTGGAGCGGCGAGTCCACTAAGAGGGGGCCCTACCCAACAGGTGCCGCACGCAGTGGGCCGTCACGAAACATAATGCCGGACTAATTATAACTAACTGCCCGCAGGCCCGCCACATGATTTAAAAATCCCCCCGCGCTGCCGGCGCCCAGGTAAATAAAAATAGAAGCGGCGCCTGGCCGGCGTCCAGGAGGGGACCCAGAGCTGATCCCTGAGGTATCGAACGCTCTCCGTGGCGCTCGCTTGCCTTCACCCGTCCCGTAAGTCAAAGTTACGTGTAAAATAATAGACCAAACGTTACGGACGCTTAATCGGTATTTAAAAAGCTGACTAATACAGTAATTCAAATAAAAAAGTAAATTATTTGGCTAAAATCAATTGTAAAACTAAAAGGTTCATAGTTAATCCAAACAGGTGCTCCCTGGCACCATGTTTTGTCAGAAACTATTAAAAAAATTAAAGGGAAATAACTCGAAAAATGTGAAACTGCAAATATCAGAAGCGTAATACCATCTTCTTCTTGTATGAACGCCTTGCCATATCCGGCTGTAGGCGGATATCACGGCGGGAAACATGGAAACATCTTGGCAGATGATCTGGTCTTGTTTCCCGTTGCCTTCCGCAGTGTGAATCACTCCGATAGTGTCCGTATTAAGTGTAGATTGTAGTGGATACGAGATGAAAGAAAAGAGAGGGTGGAAGCCGGTGCTGGACCATTCAGGCCTGCTCTTCCGCAAGACATCAATCGCAGCCAGTCTCAACACCGCCATCCGACTGACGAATCATCAGCAGTATCGTATGCCCTCACTCCATAAGCACTGCGGAGAGATTTGGGATTTGACCCAGAGGTTTGGTGCGCAATATGGTGACTAGAAATTGTGCATTAGTATTCTATCCTTCCGATAATGAAAATTTCTACCACCACCAGGACTGGAACCAGCTAATCACGTGTCAGCGCCGGACACCACCACGGTTCGCCAGCCAACTGAGCCGTAGGGACGAGCGAAAATACCGTATTAAAATGAATATAATAGTAAATCCGATTACGAAAGAAGTGGTATATTTTAGAGATGATGAAACAGGAATTACTTAAAAACCACTGAAGAAAGGAAGAAGTCAGAAAATTGGACACACTTCGAAGTGACGGATTATTAAACAGCGTGATTTATGGAAAATTATAAGGGAGAGAATGGACTCTGTTGGTGAATGTGAACCACGTAATAAGCTATGAAGTGAAGAGGAAAGGTGAGAAGGCTTTCTGTCAACCAACGCAGGACTTCTTACGGAAGGAAAATAGAATCACTACCCTCTTTAAATAAGCAAATAAAAGTTACCATAAAACTGCAAAATTGAGAACTACTGTGACCTCTGGTTATGTGTAAGATAATTACCAGTATTTACCTGTTACCTGACAACGAGCTATAGCGTCACCATGTTAGTCACAGAATGTTCAAACCTAGAACTGGCGTAACGACCGTCCTGATGGCGACTTTTTTTTAAAATTTAATTTAATTGCAATGGAGCACAGGCTCCGGTGGCAATTTCCCTACATTCACATCTTCCCCCTATGCTGCACCCACCTACATTTTCCTTCTAAAAATTTTATCTTTAAATTCTTTCAACATTTTCGGTAAATTATTCATCATTTCTCTTGGTAACTCATTCCAATCCCTGACACCCTTACCTAAAAATGAGAATCTTCCTTGTGCCTAAAATCGAGTGTCAGCTTGTGGTCATGGTCATCTTTTCTTTTCCATGTACTACTTTTCATACCTATTGCAATATCTTTCCATGCCTCATCGCCAGTATATGCCCTGTTCACACCCATGACCCTCCTCATCCTGCTTTTAGGGAGCAATCAACCAGCAGAATGCTGTGACGATTCCAGATTTTCACTTATAACATTACAAAATAGACAAAGAAATTAAAACCTACAACACATAACGCTGATTACATTGTTCTCTGATCGATGGTGGCACATACGCTCTCACCTTAGTATGCCGCATGAGAGACTCACAAGCCGCACTGACTAATCTTGGCAGTAACTGGGTAGCCGCCCATCGTGAAACTTAGTTGTCAGTACCTTTGCCCTGTGAGAGGATCACAAGAGGTAAGATGTCTTTCAGACTAGTTTAATCGTCCGTCGAAAACAACTGGTTTAACCTAAACTATTATACTATAGATATGTTTTGTTATTTAAGTAAACTTTTGCTGATCAGAGTCTCGGAGTATTTGGTTTGGATGTTTTCAAGTAACTGCATTTGATTTACTGATTGAAACTTTCATTGCTATAAAAAAAATTCTAAGTAAAGTATAATTTAAATTGTTTATTTTACTGATATATTTCGTGATTACCTATATTTCGTGTACATTTTCTGATAGTTTTTATTAAGATTACCAGTTTTGTTATCTTCTGTCAAAAAAATGTTATGTTGTTATTTGCTTTTAGTAATTACTAGAGAGAATACAGCGTTAACATCGGATGCTGTTCACAATACACGAATTTCTGCATCTGCATTCTGTCGTAAATAAACAAAAAAATGTGTAAATTTAAACGATCATCGCATTATAACTTCTATATCTGTGCCTCGCGTCATAAATTTCTGTCTCTGCTACACAACAGACAATTGTATTTTAGCTGGTATCGCATTTACAGTATAAGCGCAAGTAAAATATAATACAATTATTTATCTATTTGAAATTTACAACAATTTTTGGCAGTATAAGCGTAAACAAAAATCAATGCAGTAATTTATTTGGAATTTTCTGGTTAGACAGGCAGCGCTGTGGTGGCAGTCAGTTTAACTAACAAGTCGGACATCATCGGTCTCGCCGAAGGTAGCCGAGCTATCGAGGTCACGTGCAGTCTCTAGGCGTCACGCATTTTATTAAAGTGGCTGAGCCATTTACCTGTGTTAGTGCTTTAATATGCTTCCATACTGTACATGTAGAGATGTACCAGCCCTCCCCCTCATGCTAGCTATTTTGCTCACGATGTTAGGCAATTTCACACAATGGCATAGTCCAGTTGCAGGTACGGTTTTGTGTTTCTAATAAAGTATTATAGATAAGTTTGAGCAGTAGTTCATCTTTCGCAGTTGAATGTTGGTAGATTAGTACGATCATCTAAATGCGCGAGTAGAAAGGAACAATAACATCCAAAAGCTTCACTGTAGGCTCCTCTTTATTAACAATAATGAGTATCAAGTCAACAGCAAAAAAGTATACTACAGGGTAAAATTTTTAAACATGACCGTAAGGATTATTATATGAATAAAACCTTAAAACTAACGTCTTCTGTATAAATTGGATTTTTTTACCGGATTATTTTGAATTCAGAACGAGGTTCTCTATCTAGAAGTCATTTGAGTAGATTCTCACTTGTGTTTTCCTACGTTCTAATATTCTAAGAATTTTTTGGGATTAAATTTGAACAAAGTAATCTTAAAATTTTATTGTTGTACCTGGTATCATATGATACTGAGGCTGGAGAATGTAGAATATTGATTAACAACTCTTTCAAAATGACGATCTCAAGACAACTGCACCCACGCGATCAGCCACCGCTTCGGCGAATTTCTCGCGTTCCTGACATCAGTCAACTTCCTAGGATGGATTTTGATGTGTATCACTGAACAGTTCGCAAGGCACTCTTTCAAGCCGTATATGTCCATATTTCTGACGGTTACAGTGGCTCTTTCAGATGACTCTTCTTATTATTTTCTACAATCCCATACAACACCACCATAACAACATACCTGTGATATTTTACGGGTCTTGATCAGACTTATTGTAAGTTTATTTTGTTTCCTAGAAGTACTGGTTAGTTAGACCAGTTAATTAGTTGATTATTATCATTTGATTAAATCGCTATGGAAACAACGAATGTTTGTCATAGGAAATGGAAGAAGAAGTTGAGTTCGTTTTAACTAGAGAGACAATAGACGTTTCTAAGGAAAAAAATCACGCTGGTAGACATATATATGTTAGTTAAATCTGTTTATGGTTCGATAGTGTAGTTACTCATTTTAATACTTTCTCATTGATAACGGATTTTGTAAACAAAAAAAAAAAAAAAAAAAAAAACCTAACTACTGATGATTTTATATGGGCTACTATAAAAAACATTCGCCAGGTGTTTTCTGGCCTAATAACAATCAATTCGTATTATTGCTCCACAATCTTCTTCACCTGTACTCTCCACGACGTATAGACTCACAAGAAAGAAGCATTTGACAAAGCTCAGTACTGGGCTGAGAAGCTTCTAGTTACAGACACGGAAAAGTAAAGCAAATTGCAGTGTCAAACACAAAGCCCAGAGACTCTAACTACTGATGTTTTTAATCATTATCCAAGTGTTAAGTTGACCCAGTTGGTATTAATAGTTAAATTACATTACTGGTTGCTCTGATGTTCTGGAAAGATTAAACTTTCCGTTTTCAAACAGATGCTACTTGGAGAGAGCTCTTAACTAATGATTTTAACATTGCAAGAAAAAAAAAGTTAGGCTCATTCAGGCAGGGTGTTTGGCTGCGGAGTGTTGGTGGGCGTGCTACGACCTCAAGGCGTCGCCATCCAGGCGCCAGATCGCTACAGCTGTTGTTGGCACAGCCGACGCCAAGGCCACCCGCATTGCCTTCTCTCACTACATGATCGCTTGCTTTCATTCGTCAAATGCTATGTCAATTCTGAATCAACATATATGTCAACGTGGTTTCGTCCTAACATGGAGATTGTCTACAGATCTGGTTTGTCACTCCTCGACTGTGCGTATGGAGTGATGACATACTACATTTGATAGTCATTAGACTTGCATGTGATAGTTCGGGACCGGGAGCGCTCAGTTTAGGTCGCAGCTCCTTAGCGAACTAGGTCGTGTCCCTCTCCGATTCCAGAAAGACAGATCGTTCGCTCGCTTTGCTACCGCTACTGTATGCGCTCTTTTGTTTGTTATGGTATTTGTGGTTATCGATGGTTGTCTTTTAATTGTTAATGGGACCAAAGCGTGTTTTGTTTTCACGTTCCTCGTTAAATTTCCGCTTGTGACTTCTGCAATAATTATTAACGTTGAACAGTTTTTTTCTATTCTTTTTATATCTGTGTCTTCAGTGACATGTATCCACATTGTTTCCTTTTAAATGAAATAGTAATAAATAACCTAAAACAAAAGTCGGCATTCGGAAAAGAATAGAACGAACTAAGGAGCGAGAGATCTGGGAACTAGTTCGCGTAATTCGCCCGTGGGAACGGTCTTCCGAACTAGTTCGTTCGCGAACTAAACAAGACTAATAGTCATTCGTCTCTTGATTGAAGACTTTAAACTTGGCTGCCCTGTTGTTTTTCTTAAGACTACTTATATCACATTGTGAGGCATCATTAATCACTCGAACATTGACAAAAATGTGGAGCCCCCACAAGGGGAGGAGAAAACGAAATGAAACTTCACGGGTTGAGAGGGTATTATGTTATTGCAGTGATTACCAAATCGAGCCAAATTTACAAAAGAACTTGGCAGTATCAGCCCACTTATCAGTATAACGATACACTATTTCTTGTCTGGATGCATGCACTGATTCGGCTGGGAAAGGTGTTATCAGGTCGTTGAATGCTCACCTCAGACAAGCTGACCCAAAACTGTTGTGAATGGTCCCTTGAGTTTCTCGATTCTGGAACAGGTACGGAGTTGATGTTGAGCCGGTCCCACACATGCTCAATCTGGGACATATTTTAGAATCTTGCTGCCACGGGAGTACCTCATAGTACAGTTCATAGAGACACGAGCCATGAGTGGACGAGCATTGTCCTGCTGAAAAATGGCACAATGATAATGTCGCATGAGAGGTAACACATGAGGGCGCAGGATGTCCGTGACGTACCATTGTGCCGTCAGAGTTCCCTCACAAACTACCAGCCGTGAGTTGAAGTGATATTCGACTGCTCCCCATACCATAACACCAGGAGTAATACCGCTGTGCCTGTCCAAAATATTGTAAGAATGGCGTCTCTTCCCAGTTCTCCACCATAATCGCTGACGATGGTCACCCGGTGTCATCGCTGACACAATGAATGACGTAACATTGTGTTCAACGATGAATCACGGTCCATAGTAAAATCACGTTAAGTTTCTGGCAAACTTCATATTACACATCAAGCTGTGCTAGAGGTTAAGGTAGGGTTGAGGGTCTTTAAACATCCCCTCCAAAGTAGAGATTCGAAGCGGGAACCTTTCAATCTCCAGTCAAACGCCTTAACCACTGAGCCACCAGGTCTATTAATATATCAGAATTCTAATTGGTTCCTTACGTGGTGGGCTCAATGCTCGTCCTTTCTTACCATCGATGCATTGCTGGTCTTAATGATATGGCCGTGGACGAGTCAATATACCAAAAGGAAGGAAGCTAAATAGTTTTTCTCTCAATGTGGCACATTTTTTGTGGTTGCGTCGATGAGCTTATTACTCGATGAGACATGTGTTCCGTGTCTCTGCGATATTAGTACACGCCAGAGTATACGCTATGTTTCGCGGCCCACATCTGCCACCAGAGACGTTAACCGGCCGGTTGGCGTGGAGAAGCGCCACCTGGACTGTCAGAGATATGAAAAACACGTCCGCTTCACTTTACAGTCTCCTTCAATCTTCTCCACGCTACAATGCAACAAATAGATCTTATTGTTAGTTCCATCTCCCGACGATGGATTTCTGTGCCCACTTCACAGTTAATTTGTATTTCTCTGAAGGTTTACTTGGCAATTTAGACACTTTTAAGAACATCGAATAAAATACATACAATGCATCTTTACAAGATTAAAGACTTATATCAAGTTTATTAACATAGTTTATCGATACCTGAGTTGCCAGCAGGAAGTCCACAGGATCACCACTGTAAGATCTTATCGGACATTCTTCAACAATATGACCAATAGTCTGAATCTCTCCGCATTCGCATAAGGGGAATGGTTGCTTGTCCCACTTGTACAGGGAGTGTGCGCATCTGCCATGCTGAGTTCTGATTCTGTTGAGTGTGGACCAAGTTTTACGAGGTAAATCAAAACCTCGTAGCTTTTGTGTAGTGCAAGGTATGCTGTTATTTTGGTGTACAGTCTATTCCTGGATCCAAGCTTTGATGATGTAACACCCCTTGCCGATTTCATTCGCGGTTTTCTAGAGCGAAGCCTGTTGATGTTGGCATCCTCAATATCTTGGTGGATCGGTAAGTTTCAGTTGTCCATTATCCTCTTGTACTCGCGAGTAAGAGCGTTTATCCGTCGCAGGTTAGGTGGTGGTACGTGGCTCAGTATCGGGAGCCATTTTGTGGGAGTTGTCTTGATAACGCCTGCAACCATACGCATAGCGTTATTAAGTTGGGTGTCCACTTTTCTCACGTGCGGGCTATTCAGCCAGACCGGGGTACATTACTCGGCAGCCGAAAAGACAAACCCAGAGCAGAAGAACGGAGAGTGGAGGCCGATGCACCCCAGGGGGTACCACATAGTTTTTGAATGATATTGTTCCTTGTTTTTAAATTCGGAGTCATTTTGGTAAGATGTGCATTAAAGGATAATGTTCTGTCAAGGGTAACACCCAGGTACTTTGGTGTATTATTGTGGGTAAGAATGGTTTCTTCGATCCGTATGTTAAGTTCCCTTCTAGCGAGTTTGCTATATAAATGGAAGCAGGTAACCTTTATTTTAGAAGGATTGGGTTGGAGTCTCCACCTATGGAAATATTTTACCATTGTTTCCAGGTCTTCTGTTAGGATTTGTTCAGACGTTTCGATTGACCTGCACCTCGTGGTGAGAACCCAGTCGTCGGCGTAACCAAATTTTTTTGATCTTGTTTTCGCCATGTCTACGAAGTACAGGCTGAAAAGGAGACAAAATAACCTCGGTCAGAAGTGAAATTTTTGTCACCCCATTAGATGGAGAATAATTTCACTTAACAGTGGTAGTGAAAACTTGTAACGAAAGAGCCGGTGCGGTACCCAATCTCGTCCCACCAGGTCGTATTCCTTAGTAATGGGGGAAGTGAATCGTGTAACTATGTTCAGCGTGTGCTAAGTTTATTTTTCGATCGTAAAAACGTGTAGAGCAGGAAGCGGAGATTGGGTGCGGTCCCAGCATTCACGTAAGTGATTGCAGAAAACCGCTTAAAAACGTAATCAGGACGACCGGTAAGTGGTGACAAGTGCTCGAACCTTGTCCCGTTGTGCCTTCCTGATCGAGTGTGGTGGTGCCTTATCGCACTCAGACACAATGTCGAGTCCTTGTGATCTTCTTCTTTTTTTCCGTTTTGCCCTCAATGGACCACGTGGTTCTTAACTCTGGCGAGTTTTCTTTTTGGCCCAACAATCTTTCATCCTTGCACTGTGGTTGTCTTTCCTTTCTTGGGTCCATTTCACCTCAGATCTGTGGTGCAGTGTTCTGGCTGGTAGTGTCTAGAGACAATCGGATTCTTTGATCAACGTTCCGTTCTTATCCCTGTTGTAAATTTCATTGGGGTCAATTCCCAGTTGCTCAAAATCTTTTCTGACTAGCCCAGTCCATTTTGCGTTGGTCGCTTTCCCTCTAGAGACGGTGTTGAAGATGATGATTTTGGAGGTGAGTCAATGATTATCCATCCGAAATATGTGACCATAGAACATTAACCTCCTTGTTATCATGGCTGTGGAAATGCTCTCCAGTTGCTGGTCCTTATTATGCCTGAGTCTGTATTTTTCTTCTTCTTTGACAGGACCCGTGATTTTGTGTTAATATTATATTCAACGTGTATTTAATTATTTTAACCTCATTCCCTTGAATACTTTATTCCTTGCACCATTACTAATCGATAGAAACTACGTGGGATGATCAATAAGCGTTACAACATGTCAAGCGGATACGTATTCAATGGTTTTTAGTGTAAATACCAACGTTGCTTGCAAGAAAATCATGTCGCTTATGACAGTTGAAACATTACCCTTTGCTGTAGCAGACTGAATTTCCTTTGCGCTCCTCTTTCGTGTATAAAGAAGATAAAAATTGTTTTGTACAAGAAAATGATATTGAAACGGAAGAATATTACCAACTGCTATTTCTTTTCTGTATTTCCATTTTCTATTGCTATTTTTTTAAATATCAACTTTTGTGGATATTATAACTATTTTAGTGTTATGATATTGAACTGTTTGACCCAATAGTGAATATTTTACCTAAATTTCGTGCTATTTCGTGGTATTTCACGTCTAACATAAGTGTTAGTATCCTTCAAGAAAATAGGATTTATTTCAAAATTAATATATATTTCAGAATTCTTCCTTCATTTTCACTGCACATCACTATACAAAAAGGTCAATTTTTTTTAACTGACAAGATATTTCTTAATCTGCTTGTGTGTCACCTCAAGTTTTGTGCTCTACGTTTTGTAAAAATTCTGTTATTGTTGGCCTACTAAAGATAAAAACTCTTAAAAAGGTATTTTAATATTTCCGAATAAACATAATTCAGTGATATGAAAATTAATTTCATATTTCATTAAAAAACTGAATAATACAATCAGAATTTTTTTCAGAAGTTCCAATAAAATTCACCCGAAAATGTCTGGTGTAAAATGTAGTAAAAAAAAAAAAAATACGAAGTTTTAAAATGTTCTTAAGCGTCCTGAAACAAAATTTATTTAAAATATTAATAAATTCCTGTATGTAGATATGTTGCCAGATACACGCCCAAAAGGATAATGCTAGATGAGTGTCAGACTTAAAGTACTTATCACATTCAGTATGTATGGGGATTTCCCTAAACATCAAACTGGTTTAGAGTTAAATCGTGATCTAGGATTCCGTATTGTGCGACTCTTGTCAAACAGAGTCATAAAAGTTTCGTACTGTAAGCAGCATACCAGTAGTAATGCGCGTCCGAGCGATGCGGGAGAACAGTACCACTCGGGAATGACATCCGGTAAGACGCGTGTTCGAATCCCCGTCCGGCAATTCAGATTTCTATTTTCCATGGCTTCCCTACATAACTCGAGGCTTTTACAGGAGTGGTAGCTTCAAAAGACTATGGGCGAATTCCTTGCCGCTCCTTGACACCACTGCTTTCCTGGCTCGATGTCGACGAATCGCAAAGGTCGAAAGCTTGTGACGGTTGTCGTTGTAAGATGTTTGTACAAGTCTGTAAAGAGCGACTTGGTGTAAAACAGACATAAGTATGTGAGATAATAGTAGTACAGAACTCATGGGTAGCTCGTAATTGCTGACTTGTTTTGTAGACAGCGAGCCATCTGAATAGTGCGCTATGTGGATGACACTATTCGAATGATTTTCACCATCTTAGCTGCTGCATTGTGTATCGGTAATTTAACACCAGCTAATATGTACACTGCAAACACAGAATTATCTTTTATTCTCATCTGAACTGAAACGCCCTGTTTGAGTAAAATCATCTAGTCAAGAGACTCATACCAGCGAGCCTGTGGAAAGTGTTGACTTCAGTGGAAGAGCTATTCACTTATCTTTCAATTTAACACTTGTTTCATCCACAATTACTTTGTTTATTGCTTATTTATGAAGACTTTGTACCTTAAAAAAGTGTGAAAAATGTTATCTGTATCCGTGTTTACCCGCGCTAGAAGTGAAACTTTTCTGGGTTTTTTTCTGTGTATTTTTCCTGCGTTTCTTTTCTGTGTTTTCTTTTTTTCCTGTGGTTTTTTATGTTTCTTTCCTCTTGAGTGGACGGACGATATTTTATTACGTTTGTACAGTAAATAGGAGCTTTGTCCAAGTTATCCTCGTAAACAATACAATTTTATTAAGAAGTTAAACGATACTTCGTAGATTATAGGTCTGTATTTTGTGGTTAGAGCTTTTAAAGTGGAAAATATCTTAGAAAAAATTATTTCATAACCGTTCTAACAACCAATTTTCGGTAATAACTTGTTTTTAAGTCCATCCAAACCAACGCGTCGAACGCAGGTAACTGACTCATAGCTTAAGTACCAATGAGTAAAAATTTCTTTAATAACTAGCTTATAAGTCCGTCCAAAATGATGAGTAGAACGCAAATTTTTGGCTCATAGCTTAATCAGTTTTTATCAGCTTCAATAACTCATTCAATCTGCTGTAAGGACGAATGCGTGAAAATGAAAGTATTTATCGCACACGCGTTAATATATTTACTGTTTCGCGTTATGAACGTGATTCCATATTTATTTTCTTATTATAACAGCGATCAGAGAATAGAATGAAACTATCTACGTCAAACGAATATAAGTAAACAATATCGCAAGTGCGTTAATGTATTCACTGTAATGAACGTGATTCCTTATTTCTTTTCTTACTATAACAGTGATCAGAGTATGCAATGAAGCCATCTGCGTCGAGCGAATATAAACAAACAATATCGCATGCGCATTAATACATTCTCTGTATCGCGATATGAACGTAGTCCCATATTTGTTTTCTTACCATAACAGCGATCAGAGAATATAACGAAACCACATACATTGAACGAATATAAATAAATAATTTTATGAATAATTGTAACGCCAATGCAATTGAAATTGTTGTTTTATTTTTTGAACGCGTTTCGCTTCATTTGCGAAGCGTCTTCAGCGGATCTGTATTTTCTTTGGTCACATATGCTTATAATTGTACACACTTTGACAATAAATTTGGCCGCCGCTGAAAAATTCTATCACTCTTATTTTGCACAATCTGACATCAATGTCATCCTAACAAACAGTAATGCGATACTGGCTTGCCAGTATTACATTACTGTTTCCTGGGATGACATTGATGTCAGATTGTGCAAAATAAGACTGATAGAATTTTTCAGCGGCGGCCAAATTTATTGTCAAAGTGTGTACAGCGTTTCAGCCTCAGTTATATTTGTAGATGCAGTATATATTACACTGTTGGTTTCATCTTTGTGATTATTTGCGTAACACTGTAATACATTGAGTTCTAATGGCTTACGTTTATTAACTCAATGTATTACAGTGCTACGCAAATAATCACAAAGATGCAACCAACATGTGCAATATATACTGCATCTACAAACATAACTGAGGCTGAAACGCTGTACAATTATAAGCATATATGACCAAAGAAAAATACAGAACCGCTGAAGACGCTTCGCAAATGAAGCGAAACGCGTTCGGAAAATAAAACAACAATTTTAATTGCATTGCCATTACAATTTTTCATAAAATTGATTCTATCGCATTTGAGGAAATTTCCCACAATATGCAGATGATAAATAAGTAAAACTGAACTAATAAACAAAAATGCAACTTAAGACACTGATGCAAGTATCAGTGTGTAATAATAGCGACTCATCCGAATGTAAATATCCCCTCTGACGCCATCACGTGATTTTCAATGAGTATTAAAGCAAATTAAGCTTTAACATTATAAGTGCGGATGCGCACTTAATGCTTAGCGCGCATCTCGTAACGCGTAAGGCTGGCCGTCCAGTGGACGCGTATTCTCGCGAAAAATGTTCGCGCGAATACGCCTATATTCGCGCGAACTGTGTTGGCGCGCAGACACCCCGTCCACTGAAAGCATATTCGCAGTTCGGAGCTAGACACCGAGGCGACAACTTCCTCATAGAGCTCGTGAACGTGTTATTGTCGATTTAGTTCCTGTTGTACCGTGTGCGCGCTCTACGCGTCCGGAAGTTCGCGAGGCCGCGAAAGCGATTACTTTTCGCAATAGTTCAGCTTATTGTCTTTAGTGAACAATTAGAATTAATTAGTGAAACTAGTGGTACCAGCAAATTATGGCCGACCCGCCGGATACGGGTCAGACGATTAAGATGGCACTAGAAACGTGCTACACCAGTAGTGAAATCCCAGCCTCAACATCAGGGAACTACATCATGGTAGAAAGGTTAAACCCTCAGGCAGTATCCACAGCAAGTGAGCAGATAATCATCCCTTACGAAGCAGAAGAGGAGCAATTAAGATATCAATACTCCCATCATCCTCAACAGCAACCAGAACATGAACAACAACAACAACAACAGCAACTGCAACAGCATACCTTACAGCAACAATATCAGATAATAGAACAACATCAACAGCATCATCAGCAGCAACATCATCAGCAGCAACATCATCAGCAGCAACATCATCAACAGCAACAGCCCTTGGAGATGGAAACTGGACCGGGAGATGACCAGACACAAGAACGGCATGCCTCCCCAGATGTAGCTGTTCACCTCTTAGCTCGGAGAGGAGACAAACCTACAATTATGACCTCAAATTATAATCACATTGCTACCAGTATCGCAATGTCAACGGCTGTGATTCCCAATCGACCATCAGAAGAAGATAGCCCATCCGTCACCATGCCGACTCCGCGCGTTCCTGTATTAGACGATCCCGATGCGTGGCAGCCAATCCATCAGCTTCAAGACGACCAAACGCCAAGTACCAGAAGAAGAGGAGGTAAGAAGACTGACGCGATCAGCGGAAAAGATGGCAAGACTATCGTCAGATGGCGCTACAACAGCTTACTCAACAGCTCCCTGCAACACGTCACCAGCAGACACCAGCGCCAAGTTAATCAACACATTCACAACTACAGGTGAGCAGCTAGCGCCACTCACCGACCAAGCGCCCGCAGGCAGCAGTGTTACTAGTGCGCAGGATAAGGCCGGGACCTTTGCAAATAATAGATTAGAACTGACAGAGGCCCGTTTATAGTAATAATAGAAAGTGTTGACAAAAATGTTGGAAATTGGCACCCCATGGCCCTAGGTAAATTCCTTTTTAATAAGCATCACCACCTCAAACAAAACATTATCAACATTTCTCACGCGGGCAGAAACAAAGTTAAAGTAGAATGTAGATCTGGCGAATCAGCTAACCAACTAGCATCCCTAGGGTCCCTCCAAGAAATAGGTCTAAAAAGCATCTATCCCAATGTACTTGACTTCAAAGCAGGGAGTTATTAGAAATGTGGACATTAAATTAAGCATAGAAGAAATCTTGGAAAACATACAATCCCAATACAAAGTGACTAGCGTTAGAAGATTTATAAAAAAACATTCTCCAAATGGAGAGGTAAACGCAAGAAATCTTCCCGTATGCCAACTATCATTCAGATCCCAGGTCTCCCAGAAGCAGTATATCTGTTTGGCATGCGTTGTAAAGTAGAACCATATATTCCCCCCTTAATACAATGCTTTAACCATGTCAGAGCACAATGTAGAGGTCAGCAAAGATGTAGTAAATGCGCGGGACCACATGGTCTAACCCACTGCCCCTCCCAGGAAAACGCATGTTGTTTATTCTGTGGAGGAAATCACCTAGCAACGGACAAAAACTGCCCCGAACATCTTAGGAGACGATCTGAAAAATCTAGTAGAGTTCAACCATTTCACTACAACTCAACACTCCAGATGCCAAATAGCTACGCAAAAGTCGTGGCCGAACCACCCAGATCCTGGCACCCGCAGTTAGAAAAACACAGACATTAATCAGTATGACACCAAAACCACCCCTCAGCAATACAGAGTCAATCCCCCAAACAGATACATCTGGACAAAAGGACCTAAAAATTATAAGAACGCTAAATACTGTATACTACAGATAACCCATCCTTCAATACAAGACAACTACTATAGCACATACAATGGACCTATGGCTCCCATCATACAAGCTTGATCCACCCTGCAGCAACAGGCAGCTATACGGAAATTCCACAAGTACCCAATACGCACAGGGAGGACACACAAACAGACCTGCATGCGCAATCTGCTAAATTAAAACAATCTAAACGATCCCACTAAGAGTCCACAATCGCTAAATTGCATTTTAATAGAAAAAATAGTCAACTTAATCATGATTCTAATCAAAGAAGCAAAATCTCAATCAGAAGATCTCTTAAACCCTACAGCGATACTAGGAATGGTAACCAATATCCTCCAACAAGACGGCCAAAATTAAGTGCTTACAGTGGAATGCCAGATCAATAAGAGCGAATAGGGAATCTTTACAAAGAGAACTAGACGTAAACAACATAACGATAGCTACTATTGCAGAAACTTGGCTGAAACCGGACACTAATATCTCATTTAAAGGATTCCATATATTACGAAAAGACAGGGAAGATGGAAAAGGTGGAGTGGCAATATTAATAAAAACATCTATACCTTTCACAGCTGTATACATCGATCATACAAACATCAAATCTTTTCAGGCTATAGCAGCCAAAGTACACAGCCAAAATATGAATTTAACCTTAGTCTCAATATACTGTCCTCCCAAAACAACAATCAGAATAGATGAATGGCGAACACTCCTCCACCAAATAGAGGATCCCTACTTAATCTGTGGAGACTTTAACGCCCATCACACGCTATGGGGATGCGAGCTGAACGATGCATGTGGGGAAGCGATGATAGAGTTCATAGATGAATTCAACCTATTTGTACTCAATGACGGATCTCCTACTCTTATTTCAAAACCCGGCCAAAGGAAATCGGCAATTGATCTATCCATGTGCTCCGCATCTATCGCCACCGAATTTCAATGGGAAAATCTAAGACAGACCTGGGGATCGGACCACCACCCTATCCTAATATCAACAAAACAGCTGAATTTCCCACAGATCTTTCAACCGATCAACAAATGGAACATAAGAAAAGCAAATTGGATAAAATACAGGAAACACATTGAAGAAAATATAGGACGAGTGTACTCAGCAAACACAACCAAAAGTCAGTACCAGCTACTGCTAAATGTTATAAACGAGGCGGCAAAATGCTCGATCCCCACCTACAAAACAACACCAAACGCAAAAGGACTACCCTCCCCTTGGTGGAACGAGGAATGTTCTAGAAACATAGCCAAAAGGAAACTAGCTCTGACAGTATATAAACGAGAACCCACTTGGGAAAACTATATAAATTACAAAAAAATAGATGCGGAAACAAAAAGATTCCTTAAATCAAAGAAAAAAACCTGTTGGAAAGAATTCTGTAATAGTTTAAATAGGACCACGCCAACAACTTTAATATGGAACATGATAAATCGGTTAAAGAAGAAACCAGTGGGAATAAAAGCGCCAATGAACTGTATCGAAGAATTCGAAAACAAGGTAGCCCCGCCATATGTGCCTACAGAGCCTCTAAAACTAACAAACCAACACACGGAAAATAACCGACAAAATATCCTATCAGAGGAATTTAAACTAAACGAACTGGAAATGGCCCTGAAATCAACCTCAAATACAACACCAGGAATAGACAAACATTCATTACCTCATGCTCCACCACCTCCCTCACTGCGCCAAGGTAGCTATCGTACAGATCTTTACTAATGTATGGTTAAAAAGTGAATTTCCAAGTGATTGGACAACACAGATAATTATACCGGTACCAAAACCAGGTAAAGACAGTACAAATGCCAACTCCTTTCGCCCAATAGCCCTTTCCTCCTGCATAGGCAAAACGTTCGAACGAATCGTAAAAAGGAGGTTAGAATGGTGGCTTGAATATCACAATTTACTGCCAAAAACTCAATATGGATTTAGGAAAGGAAGAAGTACATATGACTGTCTCAGTACGCTCACATTAGACATAGAACGAACTTTTATCAACAAAGGTTTTCTTACAGCTGTTTTCCTAGACATTACAGGAGCCTATGACAATGTTCAAATTCCGATACTAATAGAAAAGCTCAAGGCACTACATCTTCCTGAGGTATTTGTCTGTGGAATATATAATCTTCTCTATAGTAGAACTATATATATACGGCAACAAAATAATTCTCTACATGGACCATTCATAGTCTCAACAGGAATCCCACAAGGAGCAATCCTTAGCTCCTTACTATTCACTATTTACATAGGGGCAATAGAAAAAATATTCAGTCCCACAATAAAAGTATTAAAATTTGCAGATGACACATGTATATACACGATGTCCACATCCCTAGGAATAATTCTCTGGAGGTTAAAAGAAGCTGCGGGGAGATTATATGATTGGGCACAACATCTAGGACTAACCATTTCACAGCGAAATCTTCAGCAGTGATATTTTCTAGGAAACGAACTATATATCGAGAGACTGAGCTTCATCTGGGACCTTACTCCTTCCCGGTGTGCACATCTGCCAGACACTTAGGCTTAATAATGGATAGTAACTAACATGGACGGGACAACATCAACCATATTATAACTAAAACGGAACACCTCTTGACATATTAAGATCCGTAACACGCACCTGGTGGGGTGCAGATCCGGCTATAATGCTTAATATATACAGAGCACTAATCCGTCCCATATTCGATTATGGAAGCATCTGTTACGGGAATGCCCCCAAGTATAACCTCCGTAAATTGGACATAGCACAACATCGAGCTATTAGAATATGTATTGGAGCAATGAAATCTACAGCATCAAATGCGCTATTAGTTGAAGCCAGAGAAATGCCTCTGGAAACGAGGCGACAACTCTTATCAAATATCTACCTAATGAGACGCGCTTCAATCACCAACCATCCGGTGTCTCAGAAGGCAAAGGGACTTGCAACAATAATGGAAAGGAAGGGAAACATCCCTCGCCGCTCCACGCCGTTATTGGCCACTAGCTTCAATCAAATAAAACACAAAATACCATTAGTGATCCAAGAAAGGACTCTTCCCTGTTTCACAAAACAATACGATATCATCAGATTTAAACCAAATGTCTACTACCTCCCAGAATGGATTATTAGAAGCAACAGGACAAATAACATGACAGAGAGATTTCTATCTTCAACTTGGTCCGACTTTACACAAATATATACCGATGGATCAAGAACAGCAAATGGAGTCGGATTCGCCTACTACTGTCCACTCACGAAAGAACACCAGAAAATACGCTTGCCAACAGAGACCTCGGTTTACACGGCAGAGGCTATGGCCATTAGACAGGCCATTCAATACGGATACAACCGATATAATAAAATACTTATATTGACGGATTCGAAAAGTGTAGTACAAAGGTTGGAGAATATTAAAAGACAAAATGAAACGAATAAGATTTTATATGATATATTACAAATGATGTATATAGCCTCCGCAGAAGGAAAAGAAATCCATTTATTATGGATCAAGGGCCATGCGTCCATCCAATACAACGAGACGGTCCACAAACTAGCAAAAGAAAGCACTCTGGAAGGACAGCAACAATACACACAACTCCCCCACACTGATTTCATTAGAACTATAAAAAGAGAGGCCCTTACAAAATGGGCAAACGCATGGACTTCATCACAAGTATACAAAGGGAAACACTACGCATCGATCCAACCCCACATTCCACACAAAGCATGGTTCGAAGAATCAAAACTCGCAAGAAAATACAAAACATCTATCATTCGCATAAGATTGGGACACGGATGTTATCCCAAACACCTCCATAGAATTGGCGCAGCAAACTCCCCATTCTGCCCTGTTGACAACGAAGAAATAGCAGACCTAAATCATATAATATTGACATGCACCCTTTACCGAACTCCACAAAATAATCTATACAATAGACTGACTAAAATAAATATTCCACTGCCTACTTCAATCATCTCCCTTATGAGAACTGAACAACAGGACGTGTATCAAGCTATAGCTCACTTCTTAAGGGACGCAAATATTACGATATAACCCAGGCAATATATCCAAAATAGAATTATTATACCACCTCTCTATCAGAATTATTACAGAATTGTATATTAATAACGTAACACAATCATCAATAGTTATATCAACTCTGAATTATTGTTACTAATAAAAATTGTATAGAATTATCATGACAAAATAATATTGTATAGAGCTGATATGTCAAAATAATTTTGTAATACAAACTTTGTATATAACTATTATGCCATATAATATTGTAATACAAAATTGTGATCTGGCTGTATGGTCGTCAGACCAAAAGCCATATAAATAAATAAAAATAAAAATAAAAAAAAAAATAAAAAAGCATATTCGCGCGATTCTGTCGCCAGTTCTCTGTTGTTTGTGCCAGAAAGAACAGTAGCAATGCCTTTCTCTCAGTTGTTGGAATTATACGCATTTGAATCAACAATTATAGCAAGAAGATGAACTGCAAAATGGAGAGAGGAATGGATGAGAAATATTTTTGCCAAAAGAAAGGAGTTTTCCATTTGGTTGAAATAGGGCCACTGTTTTGAGACTTTTCCTGATTTTTCTTCAAATATTTTCTTAACTCTCTTCTAAAGGTATCCCTCAACCCTTTAATTTTAATATTAAAATATACTTATAAACTTAAAAATAATTTCGTCTGAGAGAAAAATAAATATTTGAAAATGGGACACAAAGAAAGTAATTTGATGTGGCGTGGGCTTCTCAAATGTCTCAAAGCTAAACTAGATGAACTGAACTACGCCGTAAAAAATCGTTACAAATTGACGGTGGTTTGTTTCGTAATATTATACATAATGTTGAGTAATTTTGTAATTTTATTAGAAACGATAACAAACATAACAAATACTATATGCACTGTTACGTACCAAAGGTTATTCGGTACTAATTACAACCCGCGAAATTAATTGAATTTTTGCTTAAGTGAAAATCAAAAAGATTGATTGCAAATCGATATGAGTATTCCATCAACATTGTGTTTTAATTGATGAAAGTGGTTTGAATGAACTGAATGATTGCTGTATAAGAAACAGTACAGTGCAAGGCATATTGGTTATGAATGAGATTTCGAAAGTTTGAAAGCGTTTGATTTGGTAAATATGTTGCTGAATGCTTGTTTATATTTTATATTTTCACTTTAAACGTTTACTGACGATTTCCAGTAATTTTTGTTTTTATGTGATTGTATTGTTTCTGTAATTGTTGCCAGGAAGATTCTATTTAACCTTCAAATACCTATCACTTCAAACCAGTAGAAAAACTGATGACAGCAAGAAAAACGAAAGCCCATACTATGTGAAAATAATAGTTATGTAATATTGCATTTTGTTTAGATAAATGAATAAATAATAGAATTAATTACCTGGTAAATTCATTTCTGTTCCCATTTCTACTCACATCTTAATTTTGACATTCCTCTGGTGGTATTGAGATAATTTTTGATCCCACAAAGGGGCCCTTCTTGAACAAGAGCAACCATTTTGTCTATATCTATCGCGCGAACTGTGTGTTCGCGCGAACAAATCCAAACAATTTTGGATCTCGTCGCCTTCGCGTATGTTCGCGCGACTCAAGCGCTCGCAGTGGACGGAGTCACATTAAATCACCTTTGTTTGGATTGTACTCTTCGCGCGTATACGCGTGTGTTCGCGCGAAGATTTTTCGCGCGAATACGCGTCCACTGGACGGCCAGCCTAACGCAAATCAATTTCTCACTACCTCACCGAAGGAAGTTTCACATCAATAACAATTTAAGAAAAAAAAATTGCAAAAAATAGAGTACTATGTGTTACTCCTAGCAGGCACATACTGGATTATGCAACTCTTTAAACTCGGCACCACTAGATCTGTAATTTTGACCATTTCTACGATCGAATGGCTGTTACGTCAAACGGGCAAGCGGTAATGTTTACGCTACTCGTTTCAGTTCCCGTAAAAACAGATAAACACTCCGCATCTTCTGGCTCCTGTTTCTCAGTTTTTCAAGAATGGAGCTAATGAAATACAGCCGGCGACACTTGTACACAGCGACAGAAGAGAGCGCGTTTATTTCTTCTGCGCGGTCCAAAGTTAACGTTGTCGTCAGCGCCGCCCATCGGTCAGTAGCGATTGTTTATACGGACCCTGGCCAGCTGGCTAGGTGTAGTACGGAGCGGGCGGGAATCCCGTCGAGTTTTATGTTATGGGATCATTTGGCACGGCCTACCGGCCCGAGCTCGCTATTCCTCCCGATGCATCGGAAATAGAAGTGATGCGATCGGTAGACGGCTTTGAGTTGATGCAGCTGTTTCTTCCTCCGGTCTGCCAACAACGGGAACACTGACCCATCAGACGGCATAGTTTCGTTAATCATTAGGCTAAGTACACACTTGTATACAAATTCGAGCCATCGTCTGAAGACATGTTTTCATTTATTTATTTATCATTATCTTTTTTTTTAATTTAATGGCTTTTGGCAGCTGAGGCCATTCAGCCAACTCAATGTGATTCTTATAGCTTCCAGTGAATCAGTCGTTATCCAGTGTTTATATATTGTATCTTCTAAGTATGGACACCACAGAACGGACAGGACCTTCACACAGACAAACAACACTTAAACATCCATGCCCGCGGCCGGATTCGAACCGGCGACCTTCGGCACGCGGAGCTACTACTCTAGCCTCTATGCCTATAGACATGTTAAGAACTGTCTATAGATATGTATATAGACAATGTATACAGACAGTCTAGAGACTTTGTCGCATGTACACACTTGAAAGCCTTGTTGCTCGTTAGTTGCTGAATATTGCTGACCTTGTTGGGATCGCTGCTTGCACAGTTCTAATCATGGACAGTGAAAATAAGGGAAAAAAGAAACATTGGTGGAGACGTAAAATTGTTTACTAACACCACATAGTAATATTTTCTGTTAGCAGTTTTTATTATTAATAAAATCATCTGTATATTAATAAAATTGTTTTCTGTTCCATATCCATGCATAAAAATTAAATAAAAAAGATTTTTAATGTACTTACAATGTCTTCTGTAGTTCCTGATTCACTATTTTTGTCTTCATCGCAGTCTGTGCTTCTGCTACCCCTCGATTCTACTCCTTGCAGTAGAAATAACAAGTGTTCGTATGAGAAACAGACATTCTTTACAGGAGATGATACTCCACTCTTCTTCGCGTGATTTATTTTTTTATGCTCCCGAAGAAAAGCTGTTTACAAATTTTGGTTTTTTTTCCTACATCGCCTACGGACACTGCATATTTTTTGACAGCTCTTTAATAATAATTCTCTTCTTGGTTCGATTTTTATATTCGGGATTAGTCACTTCCCACAAACAAGATGTCAAGTGAAAATCTTCTATTAACTATTATACTTTCTCCGTAGGCCACATCTTGATAGTAAAAAACAAAAATAAAGAAAATCGTCCAAGTCTTTCTCCAGAGATCGCCGACAGTAACTGACGACAAAGTCTACCCAAACGTCCACACTACGAAATATTACGCGACATTGTCTAACAATTGTCTCATGTCTCCCATTTCAAATAGGAGACTAAAAGTTCAGCGATTTTGTTTCAAAAGCTTGTCTATAGACATGAATTTGTCTTTCGATTGTCTATATACAATCGCTCCATTTCTTATAGACATTGTCTAGATACAAGAATCGCTCGACTTTTTATACAAGTGTTTACAAGGCCTTACACCCAAATCGTTACTTGTCGTTTTGGACGCGTATCACTTTTGTGCTGGAAAAAATGTCACAGCGAAGCCGTTGAGCGAAGTTTACCGGATTTCACATTTAAGAGTTTCGTTTTGGAAGAAAAAATAAGTACTGTTTTCGCTTCGCTTTCTGTCCTTCCGCTACCGGCCGCTATCTCGTTAACGCAATATGTTGCGGAGTCCTAATTTGCACATTTTATGAACTTCATTGTCTCAGAACTGAAATGTAAATAACTTGCTGTAATATTTGATAACAAACTCAACTGGGCAGGACACATTGGACAGGTAGTAGGAAAGGGTTTCAAAATCCTTCACTTGTTGGAGAGAGTGATGAGGGGCTGTTCCAGAGATGTAAGGGAATTGGGATACAAAACTTTGATCAGACCATTGCTTGAATATGGTAGTGTAGTATGGGACCCACATTTTACGTACCAAATACAGGAGTTTCAGGCGGTGCAAAGAAGGGCTGCTACGCTTTTCTCTGGAAATTACCGCAGAACGCAATAAGTGACTGGTATGGTAAATAATCTGAAATTATATTCATTTAAAGATAGGACCAGGGTGATGAGAGTCATGGGAGTGTACAGGGCGTGGTGATGAGGAATGGAAAGATATTCGTCGCAGAATTAGGAGAAGCGCATGGAACGGAAAAGATGACCATGACCACAAGCTGGCACTCAATTTCAGGCATAAGGGTGTGGGAGGATTTTCTTTCGTAGGTAAGAGGGTGAGGTATTGGAATAGATTACCAAGAGAGATGTTGAGTAATTTTTTTTTAGAAAAGTTGAAATCAGTAGATGGTAAAAGTAGGTGGGAAAAGGAAATGAGAAAAATGGGCGTCTAGGAAATTATGTATGGAAATTGCCGCCGGAGAAAGCGCTCCACCACAATTAGATTAAATATCGTATTTAAAATTTTGAAAAGCTTGGTGACCCGTACGAAAATTTCACGAATAATATACAATGAACAGCGAGGTTGGTGGTTTGTAGTAGGACGAAAGAAATAACCTGCTCATTTGTATTTGTCAACTGAAGTAGAATACGTAGCAAAACACTTACAACGTCTTATGGCTCCTCTACACAATGGCCCATGACGGGCGACTACAGGCACGCACGATTGTGTAGAGGGCATAAGCGTCTGCGTGTGGCCATCATCGCCTGTGATCGTGGGTAATCGTGAACAACCCGTGCATGGTCGGTACATCAAAGGAATGCGTGCCGATAATCGTGGACGTGTCCACACAATCGCCCATCATTCAGTCGCACGACAGAGATCCTGATTGGTGAAATTTTGTTTACACAACTATGGCGGCGTGGACAAACACTGAAACCTTTACATTTATTGAATTATATCAAAATGAGGCTTGCATTTGGAATCCGAAACATGAACATCACAAGGATAAAAACAAGGTAGGTAATATTTTTTATTTATTCATGTTATTATATGTTAAGAAAATCACTTTTGTCACATACACAAGTCAACTTGAATATTCAATACAAATTATATGAAAAGCAAGGGTCTGTATTTATTGTAAACTACCAACTAATGTTTTACAAAAATGCTATGTTATGATTCACAGACAAGATGTACCCTCCATCGATTGTACCTGTGTTTCTTTTTTTTTAAAACATAACATATTAAAGTAGTTTTTTTTGCATTCTATAAAAAAAAATTTATTCTCCATATACACAAACCTTTAAATCAGGACCCCCCCCCCTCCCCTCACCGTCAATGGTGTCCCACTTAACCAAAGTTGAAATCTGGTCACTTTATACATAAATTACGTTTTAATTACAGGTTAATGATGGGAGTACCTGTAGCAGAACTAAAAAAGAAAAAGTAAACACTCTTGTCGGCTTTCCGATTAAATAATAGTCAATAACAGACGACAGTCAACGATGGTGGCCACTTCCTTAGTCGCCCATCATGGGCGACTGTGATGGCAGTTCTGTAGACAGCAACCAATGATCGCGACGATGATGGCCAATTGTTCAATCGCCCATCATGGGCCATTGTGTAGAGGAGCCTTTACGAAAAAACACTTTTGGACACGTTCAACATACGCGTGACACAAACTCCTAGTGATTTATAACACAAAACATAATGTATTGTACATTACAATTTACATTAAAAATTTAAATTACAAAATATTAAACTTTCGATGAAATGTTTCCCGAACAGAAGCAGAAATATCTAAAAAGCTCCTTACTCCAGAAATCACACACTGTTGATTAATATCTCTGAAATATGTGATGCTTCTATCTAGCGTTAACGCGATCACTTCCTATCGACGTTAGCGCAGCCTAGCTGCTTGACTCTAAACTACCGCATACGTTGAGACCTTGATTGACCGTAATTAGGCACTTATGGGTTGAATTTAGAAAAATTTCTTTTCAATTAATGATTTTACCAAAGTAGAGAAATCGATCTTTAAAATGATACCTCCTTTATCAGTCTTGATAAATTATACAAGGAGAAACATCGTTCGCCACACAAAAAACAGCTTTTAGAATTAATATATCTGATTATATTTTAGGGGATTTCCTTCCAAGTAAAGGGTTAACGTGTATTTTGTCAGCCGAATCAATAAATATCTACTATATAATTTCTTAAACTCACTCACTCACTCGCCTCGATAGCTATTGGCTGGAGAACGGTGTCACGTGTCAGCCTTCGCTCGCAAATTAACAGCGACCAGAGATACCATTAGAAGAAATTCGTATAGCTAAGCAACTGTTACCAAATTAATTGCCATAACGCATTCATTAAGTTTGCTTTTTGTAGTGTTTCATAGTTAAAAAAATACCGATAAACTTTACGTCTGAAAAAAAAAAAAACGTGGATCTGCTTTTCAGTAACATGTTGCTAATGAAAACAACTTAAAAAACATTTAAAAAAATTAAATTACTCATTGTCTCTGCTGTAACTACGAATGCCAATTGTCATTCCGGCTTAGGATAAATTTAATTAAAACTTTCACTAATGTTGTTGCTTGGTCGAATTTCAAGCATTGCTGTTTATTTGGATTTTTTTTTTTTTGTATTTTACTGACCACTTTCGTTAATGGTCTTTGTTGATGTTCGCTGTACGTGAGTTATTAGGTTATGTTAAGTGGACATCAGACCAAATATGTTACCGAATCGACTATACTGGCAATTCATTTCTTCGGAGTTGCTCAACTGTTTAATAATATGGAATGTGTATTAAGTTCTCTGGCTGTTATAGATACTATGACCAATGATTATATTACGAGAGTTTGCCCAGTCTCAATAAAAAAACAACGTGATGATTTCGAAGCAAACTGGATTTTTTAAAATTTTGCAGAGTGAACTTTAAGGGTCAAATACAAGTCAAGTTTGTATTTAAGCAATTGCGCTATCGTCCCTGTCCGTATTTAATACCTACCTCCATTATTTCTTGAAATAAGAAATAATTTTACGTATGTGCTATCGTCCCTGATCGTGTTTAATACCTACCTGTACTACTGTTTCTGAGTTCTTCAAGCTTAAGAGATTTTATTCACCCTGAAAGATAGGTCAAGTTTATATTTGGTCAAATCAGGTCAACCTCTCATAATCATTCATTCTAAAAGCTGGAACTATTCTAGACCTGTGACGATACGCAAGAAACTGTCACTGGCTTACACTAGTTGTTTATAACTTAATACAAGAGAACCTAATCCTCAGTACTTATTATACCAAGCACTTTAGGGTAGCCTTACTGGAGTAAAAATCCAACACTGATGTTCTGCATTGAAAGGACAACAAAGGATGGACGCGACAGTTAGTTAAAAATACCCATGTTATAGGTCGGACTCGAACCAGCGACCTTCGTTACGTCTGGCCACTGGTATGTTACCTGCACAACAAGAACCGGCTGGGAAAAAATTCTGTTTGATAATATTTTACAGCTTATATGAAATGTGGATTTCCTATTGCTTCCTCCCCTTCCTTCTTAAAATAGGGCAGGATTTGTTTCCGACAAGTGAGGCAATTACTGAAACGATAAGACATATGTATGGCAAGGATTGTTCTTATAAACACTACTGACGAAAATTCGATGATAAACTAGAAGTGATACGTCTTACATCATGTAATCGATTTCCGAGACGACTGATTCATCATTACCAGCACATTTACTGATCGAGGAGACAGACGCGATGCTGCCAGAATCGATAGCTCGTTTCTCCGAAGCTAATAGGGAGGCATTTCTTCCAAGTGGCTTCCGGAATCTCTGCTGGAATTGCGCCATAAACTTCTTAATGCACATAATAAAAATCTGGTATTGGACTGTCTCTCTCTGTTTCTTTGAACCAGCATCACACAAAAATTATCAAATTATGATAAAGTTTCCACAGTTGTCTTGCTTAAAACTTACAGTATTTCTTACTACTCTGCGAAAATGCGGAACGGAACAAGAAATGACAAGCTATTCATAACCTCAACAGATATCCGCCAAATATTCTTAATACAATCATTACCAGAGATATTTCACACCATCAAAAATCTCTCACATACTTTGAAAGTGTAAGATTTGGCTTAAATCTTCTCAGGAACGTTAGAACATTAACATTAGTTTATTATGGACAATTCGCTGGCACGATTTCACGAAATTTTGATAATTCTGGCTAAAGAATGTACGTTCCATCAAAGATATCACGCGTTTTATTTTTGTTCCGCGTTACTTGAATTAAGAAACATTTTCGCTATGCCATCTGGAAAGAGATATAACCTAAATTCTTAACATCATAGTGCAAATTATTTCTTGTGCCGCTATTCGTTGTTTTTGCCATTTGAATTCACGAAACTGTGATTTTTCTATACTTCTGCGAATTGTTAATATGCCTTCACAAAATTTAGGGAGCGAGCATAAACAAGTTAGCTCCATTTTGGCCTCCTGTGAACCCCCCCTCCTCCCCCCCCCCCCACGTAGCTCTACGTGGTTTTTGCTTCTACCCCCCCCCCTCCCTCCCTACGAAGCACGTAACTTTTTTCCCTGTTGATTCCAGAAGAAATTTTGTACCGTTTTCTGCTGTCAGACTATTGTAAATTACATACGGGAATAATTAACTGAGGGATATAAATATTCACATGCTGTTGTGTGTTCTGTTCCTCATTTTAACCGTGAAAAATGCTATGAAAGGAAAGCTACGTGGTCTGGCTCGGAAACCCCCTCCCCACACGTAGCTCAGCGTAGCCTTCCAGTCACCCCCCCCCCCCCCCCCTGGACTGAGCCACGTAGATTTTGCACGCTCCATTATGAAATGTGAGACTGAATAATTTGCATTAGCCATTCATGTACTGATTTATTTACGGTAGGAGGTACTATTCGCAGTTAATGCGTTAATATTTGTTCGCCTGGTAGAAAAGTTTTTCATCAAATACCTAGGTTCGCGCAGCAAGGCTGGAAGAAATGCCAATAAAGCAATAAAATTGATTAGAACAGAACTATTGCGCTAGCGGCAGAGCATCCACTACCTGAATTTATGCCAAGCACTGATCTTTGTAACCTTCCACCTGTGGGAGTCTGATAAAGTCGGAATCCCAACCACACGAAAACTATATGTCACCATATTCCAAGTACTTACACATGCCGTCTGCTTGATGACCTTGTTCTATGTAGATCCGTTTTGATCGAACATAGCTCAGCGTGCCTGATTAGAGTTCAAGAAGACACTAGTTCGAATCCCGGTATGAACCGGAATTTTTACTGGGCTTTGAACAGACTTTTACCACTGCACAAGTTCATTTTTTTGATGACGTAGGATAGAGTGGTAAGGTATCTCAGTGGTTAAGGCTCCTGCTTTTCTATAGTTCCTAGTTCTGCCCCCGGTTTCAAATCCCTGGAGAGCTACCAATTTTTAATAGTTGTGTTTGATCGTGTGAACTACCGTAGGATATTCCGTGGTTCGGATGGTACGTCAAACTATAGGTCCCAGAGGAAAGGAACTAGCCATCCTACTTCTATTATGATGGTTTGATACACCTCCTTTAGTAGGATCCAACCAACCTTCCGGATCTGGACTAAGTTAGTTTTACCTCATTGGTACTGTTCCTCAGACTGTAGGTCTGTCTTACAGTCTAAGTCAGGGGTGGCCAACTCGCGGCCCGCCTTGAATATTTTTCCGACCCGCGAATCGTTAGCGCTTTTGGTTCAACTTACACCCTAACTTAATCGTTTTTTTTCCGAAAATGAAATTGATGAAACACAAAACACGCTCAGACATAACGGAAGATAACCTGCAACACCAATTACGATGTGCAAATACCCAAATTGATATCGATTTGCAAAGGCTAAATAGAAACAAATATCGCACTAGTAAATTAAATATTTTTTAAAGATTTCATTTATATTTATATATTTTTAATTTTTAATTTTTGGTGTTATATATTTCTTTAAAATGTGTGTTTAGTGTCATTGTTATCATATTATCTATTTTTACATGTAAGAATAATAGTAAACACAATTATAAAAACTCATTATGTTTCAATTTTTAACTCCAAAAAAATGTCTATAGTGCGTCTAAATCTAATATTGATATACATAATTTTATATGTGGCCCGCGAAGTTATGATACATTTCACAAGTGGCCCGTAAGAACATTTGGGTTGGCCTCCCCTGGTCTAAGGTATAGCCATCAAGGCACGAAATTTTTTAACTTCGTCACATAGACGGTCTTGGATACGGAAATGTGATGTTTATATGAATCTTGTATAGATACGGGGCTGTGAAGTCTTAGTAGCAGCATAAGTTGATAACTAAATATTTCATCCTGACAGTGTGCTCTCTGGAGGAGGTAGGCCTATTGGCTGCAATATTTCATCACGAATGTGCCGTAAGAAACCTTTACCTCTTTGATGAATTTTGCTACAGGTAATAAATTGTCTGAGTGTTGTTTTCGGTAGAGAACTATTTGTTGACACCTTTGCCCTCGAGTTGATGTTAATAATAGAGGCAGCGCTGTTTCACCTGCCTCCTAGAACCTGGCGCCATAAAATTCACCTCCGACCAGCAGAACCAGGCACTGACAAATCGCGTGCGCAATGGACAAATATTGTCTGCTGTGGTTCGCCTCGTGTACTGTTATACCGACCAACGGCATGGCCGTTACCGCTCACCCACCACGCTAGGTGAGTAGTAAACTAACGAAACTGTGTGTGTAAAGACTTGTATTGAACGTAAAAACAAACACGAAGAATGCTGTGCGTAATATCTTCTCTACTCATTACCGTAGAAATAACCCAAGCTTTCGTATCAGCAATGTATCTAGCAATGTCATTGCTCTTTCGCCTGTATTATCCCCGCTGACTGAAAAGAAGGAGAAATAACACTACTAACAAGAAAATTGTTTTTACGTAAGAAGTGTTCAGCGCCCTATGTTACATACTACCTACGAGTAGCACAAATGGAGTTCGCAGTCTGCAGCGTTGATTATGTAGAATGCCGATTTATTATTTTCGGTATCACCACTCGCCAAATGAGGCAGCGGCAGTGGCAAATTATTTATTACCAACCGCAGTGCTCATCGCGTTTTCGTGTCGATCGAAGTGTTTGTCTATCGGTTTATTGAGGTAACATATAAACGAAATCGCAGCTTTGTCATTTTCCTTGCGTCGTTTTTCGATTTTTCGGTTTTCGTCGTCACTGTGACTTTGCATTTATATAAATTCACAACGACGTAATGAATTATATTTTTAAGGCTCACAATTCAACTCTGCTGAGTGCTTCAATATGCCGCTACTTAGTATTTTTAATTGTCTTTTTGGGTGAACTAATGTTTTTCACCTCTGGATTTGGTATTTTCAGACAATTCAAAAGATCGTTGGTTAGAAGTAAAACTTTTGTTTGTTAGATTAGTATTCTCTTGTGTGATATTTTAATTGTTGTCAGGAGTGCAGTTTTGTATTCATTGCACGATTTCACCTGTTGCCCATCACAGAATATTACTAGTTGGCGCCAGTCTATAAAGTAAATTATCCGTGATCATAGGTTGATCAAAATCTTGTCTCGACGCTGACTGAATCCAGTTTTCGGTTCGAGGACGGAATTTCCATTTCCTTGAGATGTTAATCTCCAGGATGGTCAGGAAGATAGGAACACAGTGTTCGCAATACCACTTCTGTTCTAAAGCAGAGATACTGATGGGGAATTGGGATTTCTATCTCCGTGAACCCACATATCTTTTTACTTCTATTCTGTAACAGATAACACTACAGCTATACCTTCGTCCTAAACGCCCCACGACCAAATTCTATGGCAATATGTCGACAGAATTATTTTTCATCCTTGTCATATCAACCAATATATAATGCATTTTAACACCTATTCCATACACAGGTTAGGTTACCTCACAATACAAAATATATGGTTTCCGTACAACGGAAAAGAAAAGTTTGCAGATATTACATTTGTAAACATTACATTACATTATTTACTATGTTACGTACTTTAATTATTATTTTTTTCTAAGTTTGGAGCCTGCAACATCTTTATATCTAAGCGATTTATATCTCGGATAAAAGACACAAACCGTTTTTAGAATGGCGTTTGTAGACCCATAATTCTTCTTTAGACTAATTCAGAACATTTTTATGGGATATAAATCTTTTTTATTATGCTACTTTCTACTTTTCTTCATTTTCTTCTTTCGATTTTGGCCTACTTTTGACCACTGAATCAATTGGTTTACTGTTTCCCCTTTTTTTCTCCTACCAGAATGTTTTCATTCTTTCACTGAGGTTCCTCCTCCTTTCTTCAGACCAGCTGGTATTGGTCTTTGTACATTGTTCCTGGAACCCCTTGAATTCATCAGTTTTAGTTTGAAACGCTGTTAGATTCTTTATCTAATCTGGATGGATTCCAAGTTTTTCCAAATCTTTGCTCGTTTCCTCAACCCATTGTTTTTAATTTAGTGATATAGTTGAAAATTCTTTGCCAACTTACTCTCACTCATTGTCATTAGGTGTCTTTAATATTTCAACCTTCTCTTGTGTATATTGTCTGTAATTTTCTCTGCGTACCTATATAAATCTTAATTTTTCCAATTCCACAAAGTGCCATCTTTTCCCCTTATTGGGCCTAAGATTTTCCTCTCTCTTACTCCTTAAACTAGCGTTTTTGTTTTTTTGTTTTTTAAATTGACAGACATTTTGAGCTGAACATTTCCTCTTTCTTGACAACTGTTGCATAATGTCTAATATTTGCTTTGTAAGTTACCACTTGCTCGCTGTATCTGTTTTGCGTTAGACTATATGCTTTTATGCTTTTCTATTAAACATAGAGTGATAAAAAAATGATTTTCTTTTAAAATGTTGCTCCCTGTGAATGGAGTTGCTCTCTCTCTCTCCCTCTCTCTCTCTCTCTCTCTCTCTCTCTCTCTCTCTCTCTCTCACACACACACACACACACACACACACACACACACACATATATATATATATATATAAACTTATCTTTACTTCAGATTTCATTACTATGAATGTTTCGGTTGGTTACAGTTAGATTTTCCTGTTGTCTACTAGCAGTGTAACTTCTGGAAAGTATTATTCTAACGCCCTTCATGACTGTACAAATATTTTATCTGTTCTTTCACAATGTGATTTCGTAAAATCATTCCAAACAAATTTGTTCAGTATTTTATCGCTTCTCGCGATGTTCAACAAGAGCATTTTGATTTCTTCTTGATTTCAAGCGCCAACAGTGATCAAGTCTGTTTTCCAGAGCATGACAGAACACCCTTGACAGAAATTTTTTCATAAGGCGTAGGTCAGTGTTTGTCCTCACAAAATTTAGGTTTCGAGATTGCTGTATCTCTAATATTGATATGGCTTTCATATTTTAAAATAATTGCTTCGAAATGATAGTGCCGTCGTAGTAATTCTACTACAGCTGTAGAGTTTTTTTTTTTAAAATTCAGATAACTACATTTTTTCTTACTTCTGTTGAAATTACTGAGGTATGATATGCATTTATTGAGACCGTATTTCCATCCAGACTCATTAAAAAAATCATTTCAAAAGTTCTCCATAGTTTGTACCCAATAGCTAAACAACGACAGCATAAGGAAATTTCAACATACTTTTCCTTTCAGTCTGTACTACACATACCTACCATTTATTTTAATTCTCCATTTAAAATAAACAATTCTTAATCTCATTTTCAGAAGATTTGGCAATACTTAATGGTTATCGAGTTTTTATTCAGTGCTTTATTTTTTTGGGGGTGAGGGGATTCAATCTTCGTCTACGTCGAGGGAGGCCATTAGGGGGCATCCATAAATTACGTGAGGTGAAAAGGGGGGGGGGGTCCGGCGAAATGTCACCAGATCTCACCAAGGGGGAGGGGGGGGTATACGGAAATCTCACGTAAGATTTTGCGAAAAATTTGGGGACAGCAAAAAAATTAAAAAAAAGGTCTACAATTTGCGGCAAAGTCGATTTTAGTAGGGTATTTTGTCAAAAAAGTTAGGGTGTGACCTGAAAAAAAAGTCTACAAAAGTTTCTAGGGGAGGGGTTCTCACGAACGAGATCTCACCAGAGGGGGGGGGGGGGGGGTCCAGAAATCCGGAAAAACACCTCACGTAATTTGTGGATGCCCCCTTAGAGGATGGTGGGAGGGAGGGGGCAAGGAACGGGAAGGAATACGGCCATGAACTTTTGAAGAAACCATGACGCTATTCCCCGGGAGTGATTCCGGGAAAACGAAGAAAACCCAAATCTGGATGGCCTAACGTAGATTCGAACCTACGTCCTCGCATACTGGAGGCCTTCGGTGCTGTACGTATTTAAGTATCCTCGGAGGTAATTTTAGTAATTTCGTATTGCTATCTCTTCGTTTCTTATTTTGTCGGCAGTAGTATTCAGTAAGGTGTAACAGGTGCGTTTGCACACCCCTGGTCGGTAATTTCTGCCGAGCCGCTTCCGCATGTTTTCCCAGAATCACTTCTCAGCTGTGCTGACTTCCCGTGTAAGCATGCGGTCACTTGGTTTGCATTTCTCGCTGTCCTACAGGTAACAGCGTTCGTCGAAAACACTGTCACCTTGTTATTCAAAACATCCTCAACAAGACGACAGACAGCAAAAATTAAAAAGGAACCTCTTATATTACACTGGTATAATATGATTCAATAGAGAATTTCATGAATCAAATAACAAATATATAGTGAAAATACTTTCGTCAAGAATTCTGCAAATTTTTCTCTTTCTCCAGTTTAACTTTTTCATGCCTGTGTGTATGTGTTTGATTCATACATTTTGTTTAAAAATCATTTTCGCATAACGCATATTGAACTGTGTTTAAAATTAGCTTATGAACCGTACTTTGCACAACTTTGTTTTTTCATCTATGAACTCTATTATGTTCTACAATTTTTAAGATCTAAATATAATTTCCTGCATATATTTTTTCCGAAGACCATTGAAGCATTGAACAAAATCCCAGATTTTTTATGGCATTGTTTGATTTTTATTGAAATTAAAATATTAGTGCAAAGTATCCTCAGACGGGGACGATACTTTGCACCACATAGGGAATTACACGGAATTAAATAAGAGGAATGAATGTGGAGCATAGCATTCATACAGTAAGATTACTTTGCACCATAATAAGTAGTGCACAACATTTGAAACAAGTGAATTAATTTATTTATAATTTTAGTTGTTGTTTTATAAGCAGAAAAAAGTCAAAATCAAGAAATATTTTATAACTTATGAATTTTATTACAAAAACTTTAGTGATAATCAAACACAATCATTTAACTCTGGTAACCACGTTTACTTATTTGTTTTGGAGGTTTAATGGACCCCAGGACATCATCCCAATTAATGTTTAAAAAGTCAACAGCAGTTGACCATTGCCAGGGGTTTTCTGTTTTTAGCATTAAAGATATCACTGTTTCGTCTTCAGTCAAATGAATGATTTCCCCAGGAACAGTTCATTTTCATGTTTGAAAATAACAAACTCTCCAATCTCTCACATTTTCTAAATTATTTTCTCGGCATGTTCTTTCTGTAAAAATCGAAACAAATAGTTTCCATCATATTTTTAACAATATCTTCAATTATTTGTTCTGTAGACCAAGTTATTAACAATAATTTCTTGCCAGGAATATGTGGGGCTTCATTGCATTGATTCAGTGACTGTGCAATGTAACCCCAATATCACCTAAATGTTGACATGCCTGTGTATAAACTTGAACTGTGCATTTCAAGTTTGACTTCCAATGACCCATAATTCATTTATAATATGCCAAAATATTGAGAAATGAAATAAATATAGTCTTATCTCACAAATGTTTGCAGGATTTGAAATCCACACAAAAGTATATACACCAAAATTTTCCACAATTCTCCATCGTAAATTGAGACACACACCACATGGGATCTGGCCATCTGGAGGGGATCTGCTTCACCCCGAAGTGTAGCGTAGAGTTCCATCTTTGTGGTTAATTGAGAACTAACTGCAAATGACTCATATTTTACCTGTCAGAGACCACCAAATGTGATTCGGAATGTGGTGCAAAGTATGCCCTCAAGGCGCAAAGTATGCCCTCAAGGCGCAAAGTCCCGTCTTACGGAACCTGAAGAATCAAAAAAAAAAAAAAAACATGAAGAAAACCATTACTAGGGGGAGAAAAAAAGACCAAGATCAAGATATGTAACCCAAGGATAGAGTTATTTTAGGGTTATGTTTAATACAATGAAAATCTTTCAGCTTTAAGATCGCAATAATGATAAAAATTGCAGTTAATGTCAATTTTCCCTTTGCCGATTACAATTTCTATGCTTTACAAGTTACATAACTTTTTTCTAAGTAAAGTAGATTGTTTTTCAAATCAAGAGCGTTGTTAATAATTCATTTCTGATTTTGAAACCAAGTGGCCACTTTTCCCGGCCATGTCGGGCAAAGTAGCCATTTGGCTACTTTTTAAAAATTAATTATTTTAGGCACTAAACTTAATTCAAAGGTAACTTAAAACTTCTAATGTGTGATGAGATAGTTAAAGTCTGTAACCACTAATTTTGTTGCCTATGGGTTTACCGTAAATAACCTTAAAGTATCATGAATCCTTAGCGTGGTCACTTTGCCTAACTCTCCGGTCTACATCATTTCGACGCCAACAACTGTTCATTGCTACCAAACAGTTAAAACTTCATTCCGAAACAAATTTTCCGATGTAACAGAAAAAACTTACTTCTTGACATCATAATTTGTTGTCTATGTTTATCAAACGAAAGTTAAGCGAACCAATTACTAAGAACGTCATAAAATACGATAATCTTTTCATTTTCTTACAATTTACATGCGTTGTTTATTCTCTATTATTTTTAATGTATTTTTACTTCTCATTATTAATAACACGTTTTGAAAACGATTGCTGAAGAAATAAATTACTACATACATAACAAAACAATTGGTAGGAAAGTGTATCATTATTAAAAAAAAAAAAAGATTTTATAATTGGTTAATTTGTTAGTGGAGGGAACAGGCCAAGGGAAGGGTTGAGGAAGACAAAGATAGCTAAAGGTAGCTAAGAGTTGTAATGATTAAACTGAGATGAAAAGGTTAGGTTTTGTAAATTAATATTCATCTTTGTCTGTAGAATTTCCCGTATTTGGTTTGGTCTGGGTTTGCTTTGTGTGGTAATACTCACCTCCGAACCCAATGAAGCAATTTCTTACTCTCGTATTATAAATGCTGCATACTTATTTCTGTAAAATTAAATAATTAGTATCTCTTTCCCTGAATCAAATTAAACACAGCATATAAAATAACCAAAACACATTTTATTTATTTCATTTTAAGAAGAACAAGTCACCAGAAAAAAAATTGCTTCCCTCAGATTTTTCTATTCCATTGTTTCACAAATAGAATAACTCTCTTTCTGATCGTTCCACCACCGATACAGTTTATTCAACACCAACACCATATATGGTTCAAAGTTCTCTTTATTGTTCCACACTCCTTTTCCCAACTAACATTCTCTTTTATTATCCATCAAATATATTAACAGTATATTCCGACGTACGATTCGTCCGCTATACTGCCATGTTTTCTTCACGGACTCTCTCTTCATACTCAACTGCCAAAGATCCTCTTTCAGTACACTACTCCATTATCTTTTCTCTTACAAAAGAAAATAAATTAAACCAAACATATTAATTAAACCAATGGAAACCTTAAACATTAAACTTCGAACCTTTAAGTATATAAATATAGAAACAGTAAAACTGGAACTAAAAAATTGTAAGGAACTATGTTTCCTACACTATGTATATGAATAGACTGAGGAAAGCAACAAACCAGTCGACAGACTGATGACGATGAAAACAAAATGCTACCATGTTTTCGCATTCTGTGTACCCGTCTGATATTAGGTCTGTGGATGAGTTGTTCACCACGGCATTCATTTTAGTCAATTTAAATTTCTCTGTACCAACAAGATATTACCAAAATTAGTGAGTGAGCGGAAATCGCATTCGGGAGGACGGGGGTTCAAATCCCCGTCGAGAGGTCCAGATTCCAGTTTTCCATTGCTTCCAGAAATGACGCCAGGTGAATGTCGGGATGTTTCCTTCAGAAGCCCATGGCCAAATTCCTTCGCTTTCCTTGTCTCTATCCTTTCCCGATTGTAATGCCTTCGAGGAGTTGTAAAACTCTAAACAAACAAAGTATATCAACAAAATTTTATATTGTCGATCCTCTCCGACCATTTTTTAATAGATTCCTAGGTGTAAGATTTTAATTTCATCAGATTTCAGAGACTTATTCTTTTGCTTAGATTTCGACTATTCGCGGCGAGGTTTTTGAAGTCTGTACTGAGTTGGCCTACTTTTGTTGTAGGCTAATTTTCTGATACTTCAGCTGAAGTACAAAAAAAAAAGAAGTGAAACAAAATCTTCAAAACTGTATATGTTCGTCACAGAATAATCGTAATTGTAAGTACCATAACACTCGAAAGGATACAAATTCTTTGTAGTGTTTAGTGAATGATAATGTTTAGTGCTGATAACATAACTTGAATGGTGAAACCGAAGAAATAGTTTAATCACATTTTTTTTTGTTAGAGCTTTACGGCTAATCAACGTCATTAGACCAGGGAGAAGAATGGGGACAAGAGGGAATAAACTCACTATGACCGTATCAACAAACTATCCCGAAATTCGCCTGTAGTGATTTTGAGGATACATGTAAAACTTAAATCTATATTACCACACCAGGGATAGAACGTGTGTCCTTTCGGATGTCAGTCCCGAGCGTTACCATTCGCCCACCACGCTCAGTTTTCTGTTTATCTACTTTTGATGACCATGTAAACCCTATTTAAGATTCAAGTTCGCTTTTATTATGAGTACGTTTAGTAATCCTGCTATTAAATCAGCACCAACTTAACTAAATTCAAAGAGAGGGCAATTATTTCTACTGAGACTCGTACTTTGCAAGTGGACCATAGTGTTTACATCCCTCTTCATCATTAACAGGTGTATTACCGCACAAATTTTACCCATCGGGAGCATGTCTACGAGAAGGATAAAACTCATTGTGTTTTAGGTGATAATTTTCAAACTTTTTTCGGTTTAATGACAATGACGTCATTGGAGTACTGACAAGAATCTGTGAGGAGATCGGTAAGGGTCAGGAAATAAGATTCGAAGAATTTGTTAACACTAAAAGTTTGACTGATTATATTACTGAAGTATTCTTCATGTATGGTGTTCGTCTGTTTATAGCATATTTTTGCGATGTTGCTGAAATCGGGGCGGCGAATTTATCTGGTTTAAGTTTTCTGTTCGGTCTCAAAACTAGCTCTTAACTCCTTAGTACGATGATCACCATACAGTTGGTCAACCAAAGAAACTATAGCAAAGTTCAATAGGCAACAAATCATAGAATATTATTCTTGTGAATCGCGATGTATGGCTGTTCTACATGGGGCATCTACAGGTTTTTGTAGACGACGGGAAACAGACTTTTATAGTCGTCGCTCTGCTGTCTGTGCGACTATCGCAGAACAGAATAATTTGCAGGTTACAAATTTTCAAGGTTTCTGTTGCACTAAAGAAAAAACTAATACCGTATTAAAATTTTTGTGAAATGATATTTTAAGTGGTGGAGTGCAGTGGAGTGCAATACTAATAGAATGACCTTTTTTTTTTTTAAATCCAGGTGTGTGTGGTATCGATGTTTCGAATATGTCAAGTAAAGTACTAAGATATTTTCTTTTCAGTGGAAAATGAAACATGAGCAGAAGTCAAATTTGTCGGTTTTAGAGCACTTGTGTTACCAGATCAAACTAAAAACGCTATCTCCTAGGAACTTGAAACTTGTCTTAAACGTAGACCGTATCCTTTACACGCGTATAAACAATTAAAATACATCTACGTAAGTTCCGAACAAAACAAGCAATAGTTTTTACTATTCGGCTATCCAGAAATCTACGCTGCCTGGCAAAAAAGGTGATGCGCAAAAAATGGGAGGGGAACTGAAATAAAAGTGCATGGGTTGAGAGGGTATGCGATGTTATTTTAGTGATTACAAATTCGAGTCAAATTTACAGAGTACTGGAAAGTATGAGTCCCTCGTATCAGTATGATGTTACATCCCCTCTTGCCTGGATGCATGCACTGGTTCGGTTGGTAGAGTATCATAAAACCGTTGAGACAAGTTGGTCCGCAACTGTTGTAACTGGTCCTTGATATCATGGATACTGGCACTGGGACGGGGTTGACGTCAGAGCTGGTCCCACACATGTTCGGGGACAGATCTAGGTATATTGCTCGCCACGGGAACATCTCAACATCAAGAAAGCTCACAGAGACACGTACCATGCGCAGGCGAACATTTTTTTTTATTATTATTATTTTTTAGTGAAAACTTCCATAGGCACGTTAGGCTGTGTTTCGACGGGAGTAAATCTATGCGTTCGCGACTTCCCGTCACCGACATGCTATGACGTATATGCGCATTGGACGCTTTCTGGATGGGCAAAATCTTATGATTTCGCGTCACCAACATGCTGTAATAGCAGTCAGTATATCTGTAGCTGTAAGTATGACGTGCTGTTCTTGGACAGCAGTGAAAGTATAGATTATATTTGTTTGTAATATACAAAAATGAATGTTTGTTTGTTTTTTTTTGTTTTTTTGTTCACTCAAACAATCAAGTTTTCATACGATTTTGATGGAACTTTGCATACGTATACTTTAAAACAAGTAGACAAATACTGTTTACGTTTGATTTACAAAGACCTAAACCCTTGCCTCCTTTCCTCCTCACCTTAATTTACGTCTGGCCTCGCAATCGGGAGGACGCCGGTTCGAATCCCGTCCGGGCATCCAGATTTGAATTTTCGATGGTTTCCCCAAATCTTGGATGCTTCCTTCAAAAGGCCATGGTCGAATTCCTTCCCGTTCGTTGTCCCCAGTCCCTTCCCGCCTCCCACCTCTAATGACATCGATGTCGACGAGGCATAAAGCCATAAGTAAAAAAAAAGTTTTTCATACAAAACCACAGTTTTTATCCGATTCTGATAGTACTTCACACACGTATATTTAAAAACCAAGCTGTCTGGTAGCTCAGCGGTTCAGGCGTTTACTTCCGAAAGTTTCTCTCCCTATCTGAGGGTTCAAACCCCGTGGTGAGCAGGAATCTTTAGGAGTTTAATTTGATTGTATGAGCTACGACGGGACGTTCCGTGGTTCGGATTCCACGTTAAACTGTAGGTCCCGTGCGGTTAAGACTGGCGGAATGCGCAGCCACTAGACACCCTGTCAGCAGGTCAACACGACCACACGGAATTATTATTATTCTATATATCTGTAGCTATAAGTATGACGTGTTGCACATAAGATATTCATAATTTTAAGTTTTCATTTCGGTCGGTAGTCTCCAGTGATTTTTGTAACACAATTGTAACTGAAGCGGTAGGTGATCTCTGCGAGTATAATGTGTGTGTCGACATTTTTTTTGCACGCTTGGGCTAGAACGGGTCATTGTAGGGAGGAGACTCACTCTCGATTAAAACAACGGGAATGTGATACTGACAACAGCAGCTCTGTAGTAAGATTTCGCGAGTGATTAGGGAACCACATTCCCCACAATTCCAAGCTATCTTGACTACTGTCTTCATCCTTGACGCGTGTTGTGCTGATTTGGAGTGGTATCCCTGCCCTTCGCCCCGGTAGGGAGTGATGGAGTTTTGTTCGTGGACGCGAACCGTCCGCGCTGTTGGTTCGGCACCTGCTGGCGCGACGTCAGGGCGTCAGGTGGCGCCTGCGATGGCGCCGCGCCGTGCGGACGTCCATTCCGGCTGTTAGTGCGCCCGTGACGAGTCTAATTGGAACACGTGTGGCGCTATCTATAGCGGCCTCACCGGGTCACTGTCACCTTAACTGCCGCGCGCACCGCGTCCTCGTTTACAATGCAATTACTGTACAACATCCAACTTGTGTGGTCCAATAAGCGTCCTTTATAGGGAAGTACGTCGTACTCGTTTTAGACTGTACACCCCGTACACAGTTTATAAGGCTTTAATTATAACGTAACTTTTAATTAAATCTGTTGCAACACAGTCCACTGGTATTGTGATCTGACAAGCATCTACTTTAAGGGGAGTCGCGGAAAGTCAAATAATTTTTTTTTTATTTTTTATTTTTACCGAAAGTTAGTTTGAACCATTCTCTCTTTGATTTAGCGTTATACTCCTCCTAAAAGTAAAGTTATTACTATTTTTTTTTATACCTGTCATCCTGTAGTGCGGGAATGTTAATAACAAACTATGGAACCATTTTCCTTAAATTAGATTTTATTTTTTAAATTTAAGAAACATTTTCTCAAAATTACTCAAAATAAGCAGATTAAAATTTTTATATGCTAAACTTTGCTGTCCAAATTTTAGTTTCACAGTCCAGTAGTTATCAAAAAAGTTAGTAAAATTTTACTTTAAAAAAAAAAAAAAAAAATAATGCTGTTTAAAAATAATTTTTTGTAAGAAACTAGAAACAAAATATTCCTCCGTACTAACTTTAAAACTGAATCGCTATACTATTTTTTTTTTGAGTTGAGGTCATTAGAGGAGGGTGGGATTGGGGAAACGAATTCGGCCATGGCCTTTTGTAGTGATTTGGGGAAACCACGGAAAACTCAAATCTGGATGCCCGGACGGGGATTCGAACCGCCGTCCTCCCGAATGCGAGGCCAGAACGCTATACGTTACACCATTCTCGGTGCTGTATATGTAGTTGAAGTTTCAAGTTAGTATATTGAACAGTTTTCGCATAAATGTTCCTCAATGTTTATAATGTTCACACTGGCAGCATAGGCACCCTTTAAGATAACGTTCAAGAGATTCGAGAAGAAGCTTAGCTGTGTGTAGTTTTAATCACGGTGGTTAACTGGTTAAGGCATCCACCTGGAGATCGTAAGGTTCCCCGGTTTGAATCAGTCTAGGCTGGATTGTAACCCGAACTTCACCTCTGGCACGTGAAATACGCCAGAACGCTTTCGTGGTTCGGATTTCACGTTAAATTGTTGATCGGTAGGATTATCGCGTTATGTTAAGGCGGCTAAGGTAAGAGTGTATTGCGCATCCAGTGAAATTCTGTCACCACATCGCTACGACCAGACGAATCTTTGCCATCACTGTAAGTAAGTTAAAGTAAATTCGTGTGATCGTAATGACCTGGTGACAGAATTACTTGTCTGCAGCGCAGTCTGCCCATATCACAGCCGCCTAGCTTAACTCGCTAATCCTACCGTTTATGGGGGACATACAGTTTAACGTGGAAGCCAAAACGCGGAAGCGTTCTGGTGTAGTTCACATTTAGAGCTGTAAAAGTAACGAGAAATTGTGTACCGGTATGTATTCGATACTAAACTAATCAGAACCAGTTACTATCGTATCGTTACTTTTGGTACAATCGAGCGCTAGTGTGAAGCATTGTATCGAGTCGCGCCGCGTACGGGACAACGTCGTTACTATCTTATCGTTACGTTACTCGTTACTGTGGACACAATCGAGCACTAGTATCAGGCATCATATCGAATCGCGTCGCATACGGATTACGAGATGACTTCGTTAGTACTTTGCAAAGTTTAAATAAATAGTTCATTTGCGCTGTAAAATAAAATAGAAGTTAGGAAATCGCATTTTAGAATAAACGCATTTCAAAAATGTTTGAAACTGATAAAATCTCACTAAGGTTTGATCACTAAAAAATCAATAACCATCTATAATTCTCTATCCAAGTATTCTATTAACAAATTATGCTCTGTATATTTTAATGTTAAACAAAAGCAAAACTACAAAATAACTCTTTATGTTGTCAAAATTACTTATCTCGTTAAAAATATCAACACTCAACAGTAAATGATATTAATTATATTGAAATAATGTACGCGCAACATATTTGTACTTAAACATTTTCCTTTGTAACGAAGCGAATTCAAATCATAATTCCCAGAAATATGCTACACACGATGTTGAAACATTCATTCCATTCAGGTTCATTTAGTCGCTGGGCTAACCGCTCCAGTTCCCGCATGATGCGTTATGTTCGTTCGTTTATCGAATCAAACTGACATCTATACGACAAATTCTAGTAACGAAACATGCAAGTAACGAAATGAATTTGTATGGAACGATTTGGTACTTTGAGTCAGGCGACGAACCCGTTACTCAGAAACGAAAACATACTGTTTGCTACAGCTCTATTCACATTACACCGCAAGCAGTGTCAGAGGTGAAGGGCGGGTTAAGGCCCTATGAAAATCCCCACCAGTACAGGGAATCGAACCGGGCCCTTTTCAATCACCAATCAAACGCCTCGTTTATTTGCTTACGGCGTTGACAGTATCAGATGAAATGATTTTTTAACACGCGTAAATCAGCGAAACTATCTGTTCTTTAGCACCGTGTACTAAGTGGAAGCTAAAGTAAAATGAAATTAGATTACAAAACTGGCGATTCGCTTGGAGCATTAAAGATACTTCATGACGGATTTGTAGATACCTCCACGTGTTTAATAGATGACTCAAATTACAATTTGTTACCGTGTTTCAATATACATCTAGACGAAAGATCCACTTATGCTTCATTCTCTTGAAATAGAGTAACAGATTAATACTATGATCTCAGTGTTTAGTAATAGATGGTGACAACCAATTTTGTCCCATCCCATTTGTCGTCTTCGACCACCTTACACGCCACAAAATGTTGAATTCCAGAAAATACGGGTGCAGTCTTACGTTCGTAGATCAGGGTGGGTAAGGTCTTTTCTACAGTCGCGCGTCTCCAATCAGCACTCTACGGTTTGTTTGGTATCTAAAGATTCGACACGAGTTGTTCTTTCAAGCTGCTCGCATTGATTTTAAGCTTCATCTCACTGGCCGTGTGACGGAAGATTATGGACTTATTTCAATTAATGTTCGGAAAATAACACTTAACGTTTATTCTTCCACTTATCGCAGTTCAAACTGAAAATAGAAAATATTCACTACTGACAGCGTATTTCTTTTTAATTAAATTGTGTGTATGTTTGTTTGGGCCAATTAGTACCAGATTAAGTCGTTGGCTTGAATTTGTTTTGGGTCTAAGTAAGGGTTCTTCCTTCATTATTTATAATAAAAAATATTATATTTACCAATTTTCGGTGACGGGTTGAGTATTGTGGGCTTTTTTGTTTACCTCTATACCGTATACCGGGTTTAGCTCCACTGCCGAAAATACAACATTCACAAAAAGAAACCAATCATTATTACTTATTGTTCCTTTTACAATATATTATTCTATTCAAACATAATATTGCAATTCATTTGTAGTGCTCCTTCTTCATTGCCGGAGGTTTTTTTCCTGTATATCCAAATTATAATCATGTATCCATCCTGCCAGGATTGGTTCATCTTAATTATTTCAGCTTCTCAAGCCATCTCCTTTTCATCTACTTTTTTAGTAACCAAAGATTCTCCTTCACTTTCCTCGGTCTTGTTCAACTTTCTCTCACCTCGAAAAACTTAAATGCCAAAGTTAATATATATATGACCGTAATTATTTAAATACAAAATTATGGTTTAATAATAAATTACAACTTTAGTGAGGAGGTGTATCTCACAGTGTGTAAACATCATTGTTAGAATTAGAGTTGTTAGCTATAGAGGGTACCTACAGTTTAACGTGGAATCCAAACCACGGAAGCGTTCTAGTGTACTTAACATTATACAGCAAACTGTGTTAGAGGAGAAAGTTTGATTAAGGAATTATGGAAATCCGCGCCGAGACAGGGATTCGAACCGGGGACTTTCCGATCTCCAGTCAGACACCTTAATCACTTAGGCACCATACGATCTTTTTAAGATCATGGTATAACACATCCGTTCAACGAGTCGATTTAAAGTCTATGTGGTGAACTTTGCCCTCCAAACGTATAGATAAGGCACTCGGTCAAAATTCGTTTATGGTACCCTATATGTGATCATTTGCGTTATGCGACCATACAATACTTTCAACTTAAACGCTGGAAGCCACTGAATAATACCCTTTCATAGCCTTCCCATGCAATGGTAAACTCCCCATAGATATTATTGTAATTGTAATAATCAAATAAAGAACAGTAGTAGCATCAGAGGAAGTATTCTATCTTAAGATGATGTGAATCTCTATACAAAAAAAAAAATAATAATAATAATAATAATAATAAAATAAAATCGCTGATTTTAGTACTGTGTAGCTATGTCCTTCTCTGTGTGACGTCACGCATTGCTGGATTAACAACGACCAGAGATATTACTACATAGTAGAGGTTATGAGTTTATATAATAACAGTTCCACTTAATTAAACATACGCAAAACACTGGAAGAATAATATGTATCTTGTTTAAATTTTCATATTAAGCATTAGTTGCTTTTTATTTATATATTTGATCCATGTGGATGTTTTCATTATATTCTTTGCACTTAGATATGTAAGACAATAGCTTTAATTTTTGATTAGCAATGTTTGCGCACTTTTTTGATTAGATTAGTCTGTGTCAGAATGATAACTGGCATTTACATTACAGTACAAGACATGAGTAACTTCAGTTTTTATTTAAAAAAATATTTAAATTGTTTTCATGAGGCCATGTACTTTATGCGGATGAAAGTAATTCCACATTTATCGTGATCTATTCGTTCTGGACCAGCATTAAAACTAGTATTGCTGAGATTTATTTTTAATTTCGTTTACTTTCCCTTGCGTCATATTACTGAGGTTATTATTGAAGTTTGTGGTTAGGCTGAAATGGAACTTGGAGCAAAATGACCACTGATACTTCTTTCTGCAGCATATGGCATGAGAATTGCATTGAGCTTTACTTTATATCAACTGTATTTAGTTAAGAAACAGAACATTCTGTCCAACCCGCCATTTTTGACGCGCTTTGTGGCTATTTACTAATAGAAGCTTGCAGATTTTGTGCTCCATAGTTTACTATTTGTTAGCATCATAAAGATAGGTACGGAAACTTAAGCTGATAAATGATTTCTATTACTCCTAATGCTTGCTAGAAGCAGCGCGGGTAATTTTCCGCTCTCCAAAACACTACCTTTCCAGAAACAGCATTTTTTTAAATAGTTTTGTAGGTAGTTGACGATGAAGTTATTACAGTCGGTATAGAAGTAGAGAAGTGGAACTGGAAGGAGTTCAGCAATGGCTTATGTGAAGGAATATCTTCAGTATTGACCGGTAATAATCACGCGAGATCAAACAAATGTCAGATTTAGATGGCACGACAGCAATTCGAACTCGTGTACTCCCCAATTAGAAGCCCGAATGTTGCCATTCACCAAAAAGTATTGCTGCAAGATTTGCAGTGCTTCCTCTTTTCTCTCACACACACCTGGCCAGTTCCTCGACGCCGGTCTGCGTTGGTGTTCCCTGAAGGTGGACGCAGCATGCGCTCCTGTCGCCGCATTCCGTCAGGCGCCGAGCGACCACCGCCAGGTGTCTCCAAGATCGGGTTACCGCAAGGCTCAATGTGTGGCCCCGCGCTACTCGCGACACTGCACAGTGGGCACTCAGGCTGCAGTCACGTCAAATGATCACTTCAGCTAGTAGTCACCGCATCAGCAGATGTCTATCAGGTAGTTACAATGCCCTGAAACTCAATACACTTCTATAATCACCAGAAACTCTAGTAACAAATCTTCAATAAACACACTTCCTAATCGTACACACCGATCAGGCTGGAAGTGAAAATGCTTCATTCCCATAAGCTGCAGTGACCAATTATGGCATCCACATCGTATTTTTTCTGGCTTTAAAACCCAACTTTATCTGCCTGGTAATTAAATCCATTCCAAGGCTTCTTCTTACTTCTGATGGTCCGTGTAACATTCGTTAGGCACAGTAAGTCATAACTTAAAACCACCCCATCTTTTGACATAAGTCATCAAACTTAGTAAACGCGCTATGTGTTTATATCTCTAATAAAGTACACATAATGTTTCCACCGTGTTTGTAAATAGTACAATTAAGCACATAAACTGAAATAAAGAATGTCGATACAACCCTATGACCGACTAGAATACAACTGTTTTCAAATTTTCTTTTCTGAAGAAAAAATGAGAGAATTTAGAAAAAGAAACTTTTAGGTTTGTCTTCTCCAACAGGAACATGTAAGTAGGAAATCAATCATCCACCCAAAAAATATGAACGTTGACAATATCTAGCATGTTTTTGTAATAAAATTATTTTTTTCATTGAATTCAGATTAACACAAGAGCATATTATATCATTATGAATTGCATGTCCGGAAAGAAAAGTTCTCGATTCACAACGAGAAGCTTGAGTGTCTTAGAGAGTGGTTTAGTGGCTCGACGGTAAGGTGTTAAACTAGTGATCGAAAAGTCTCCGGTGCGAATCCCGGCAGGAATTTCGGTCTCGTTTATATCTAGCAAAGCCAACTTTGTCAACTTTCAGTTACTTGGATAGGTCCCCTTGAACCTGTAGCATTTCTATGTTATAAGGGTTTCAAGCTCAATTACATTCTCTTAGGCCGAAAGACATCTGATTGGTGTTTGTTGTGTCTTAGGAATTTATTCACTATTTCCTTGCAATATCTTCACGTATTTATAACTGTATCCAAGTTTTTATACAATGGTTCGGATCTTAAAATAAAATATTGCTTTTCGTCAGTGGTCTTAGGTATAAGTAGTATTTCTTTACACATAATCGTACACAAACACTTATCGACTCAATTAAGACGCATTAGAATCACCTTATATCTTCTATCTTTAAGTATCAGAGGATCGTCGTATATATCCTATATATAGATATTTTTTACAATTTGGGAATGATCTATATCATTGTTCCTATTTTCGACAGGTTTATGGGTACACACATCTACAGTAAAAATGGAATGACTGATCTGTGTGAAATTTAATGCTAAGTTTCCCAATAATGAATTCATGCATTCATTATATTTTGGTTTTGATATGAAATTTAGTTTTGGTTCATTTTAATGGCTCTAAAAGACCACATGATAACTGGTGAACCCTTAACATTAATTAATAACAGCTGTTATGTTTAAGAAAATCGAATGAATAAGTCACAGTTTTTTGTTTGCTGTGATTTTCGGCAGTTGGTTACAATACTTTGTCAACGAAGCTAGTTGATAATTTAGTAGAGTATATTATCGACCAGATCGACTAATTTGTCTTCGAAATTTTTTTTGAAGGTGTAAATACATTTCTTGAAAACAATATAGCAGCATTTAACAGGCATTGGAAAGATGCAGGGGTCCAATGCTGACACTCTGTCTTCTGTGTACGTCTTGCTGCCTACCTACAGGCGCTACTCAACTTGACCTTCCTTGAAGACATGCAGTTAGTTGGATATAACACCAACCATGTTTGGTAGGACGTCTCGGACGAAAATGCTTAGATACCCATTTTAAACGCATTAGACGTCGTTTCAGAATCCTTGGTATTTTTTTTTTTTTACTGGCTTCCTACTGATTGGTGAATTAACTATATACCTAAGATTAATTTATCAGTGTGGAGTTACTAGGTATGCATTTTGAAATCTTTGGTCGGGCATGCACAATTCCATTTATTTTTATTTTTTAGAAATCAATATAAAAAAATATATACATACTAAAAAAATCCAGTGTAAACTAGTCCAAACCCTGAACGAAAAAATAGCTGGAGGAGGGGAAGGTTGGGATGTAAATTAGAAGAAAACGAATGGCAACAATATGCAAATAATGTATCAGCAGACGCGATAATACTAATACAATTACAATAAATAAGTCTTTAGAGCTGGATACCTATCAATAGTCTAATAAATTTTTATCCTTTGTAAAACCAAACATAAAAAAATTGGTATTAAAGTGGATATTTGTGTCAGTGTTAGTGGTTTATAAATGTCTAGTGCTTATTCCAAAAAAGGTGAAGGTGGAAGTTAATTTTGTTTTTATTTGTTCTCAGGAATCAGAAAGACGAATTAAATAAATATTGTTTCGGTTGCGGCGAAGAAGAAAGATATAGTTTGGGTGCAGTATAATGTATGCTAGGCTGCAGAATAAATTTTTATTGAAATAAAACTCGAAAGGATTTATATTGGAAAAAAGGTGATGAATCTCTTTACATAGATGAGAGAAAGAAAGATGGAGCATAACCTTTTAAGTAAAAGGAAGTACTATTGATATAAAATGTGCTGGCAGACCACAAATCGGTCATCGTTTAATGACTAACAGAAGACGCAATTTGTACTCTCTTTACTAAGAGGATCCATAGAATTTGATAAAAGATAAATTAAAGATGTTGTGTTTGTAAGGAAAGACGGTTTTGAGTAGTAATTTATGTCAGTTATACCAATTAAGTGATAGTCGATAAGACGTCTAGCAGAGGTTGACCGTCATACTTACGATAGCACGAGAACGTTTCAGACCATCGCTAAGCAAATTGACTTAAAATTTTTCTTACGGACTCTTTAAAAAGTGTGCGGTTTGCTTGTGTTGGCAGTAGAATAACGTTTAGTAAATTTTAACTGTTTTTACGACACTTTCTTTATATATTTGGGATGCTTGGCTTTATTTAGGTAAACAGTGTTCGGACTAGAAAAATAAGAGTTGGTCAAACACTTACCTCAGGTCCAATTGCTGAAACCGTCAGTTGATTCCTACTAATTTGTAATTTTTGGAATAACGACGAAAAACTATCTCGTGTATTAGAAGTAATAATAAATTGGTAAACAGCAAACAGTAAACGTTGGAAAAAGTATTTGTTATATTTCCCAACCTTCTTCTTCTAGAATTGATACTTTTTATCTTTTTAAGACAAAAGTGATGAAATGTAGCAGAAATGATACCAATCACAGTAGATTAATGTATAAAAATAGGAACAGATGAAAATGGAGAAGTGAATTCTGTTACTTGTGAAGCAAAATTACAACCGATGGCCGAAACAAGAATGATGTTAAAAGCAGAATAGCACCAGCAAAAAGTGCCTTCATGAAAAATAGAAATCTTTTAGTTTCAAATATTGATCTAGGAATGAGAAAAAACTTTATAAAACTCTACGTGTGGAGCACAGCACTTTATGGTAGCGAAACACGGACATTAGGAATACCAGAAAGAAAGAAAATTGAAGCGTTTGAAATGTGGTGCTACAGAAGATATTTAAATGGACAGACAAAGTACGAAATTAACGAGTTTTGTAAATAATGGGTGAGGAAAGAAGCTTGTGGAAGAAGCTTACAGAAAGAAGAGACAGGCTGGTAGGTTATATTAAGAGATATGCTGGATTGGTTAATTTGTTAGTGGAGGGAACATTCGAAGGTAAGAACTATAGAGGAAGACAGAGATCAGAGATTAGAATATATAAAGCACATAATTGAGGACGTGGGTTGTAAGGGATATGTAGAGATGAAGAGGTTAGCACAAGATAGGAAGGGATGGAGGATTGCATCAAACCAGTCGAAAGACTGATGACAGCAAAAAAAAAAAAATATTATAACCCCATTCATTTCGACTACTTAAAAAAATGTATGTATGCAATACTACAGTGCAAACATATTGTGCTTTAGTGGTTCGCTAAGGATATCGTTACATAAACACGCCATTCCTATTCTTTAATTTAGTGAGCATGTATACAGCCAACACAATTAAAATATTCGTCGGAATGCTTTGAGTTCTGGGCAGTGCAATGTGTCTCGCCATTCTGACACACGTTGCTGTTCTCCGCAGGAATTCAGATCGGCCTCACCTGCGAGCCACGTGTGGGCCGGATTTGTCTATTTATAGAGGTGACTGCCTGGTCTCACCTCCGCCCACGCGAACTGCAACCAGGTAGCAGGGATACACCGCCACAAGTCAGCGCCAGCAGCAAATACTCCGTCGACACGAAACAGGAATAAAGGTCATGGGCAGTACTACCTTTGTTTTGAACAGTTGGTATGTTTTTGAATTTCTACAAGCATTGATTTCATTTTTTTTAACTGCTTAACGTCTCTTAACAGCGAGGTGTTTAGAGACGTGAAAGGATGGAGGGCAAGGAATGGGAAGGAATTCGGTCATGGCCTTTTGAAAGAAGCATCCCGGCATTTACCTGGAGGGATTTGGGAAACCATGGAAAACCCAAATCTGGATGCCCGGACGGGGATTCGAACCGCCGTCCTCCCGAATGCGAGGCCAGAACGCTAACCGTTACACCACCATGCTCGGTCATTGATTTCAGGTAAGGAAAGGTGTCTTACCAATTATTTACCAAGATTTCGATAATTTTCTGAAGTACGTTTAATGATTAAGGAGTATTTAAAATACATACTCAGTGCAAACATTGCCGATTATCTCTGGTAGCAGATAATCCTAAACACTTCACTTTGAATACTGACAATCCAGAATGAATGCAACAAGTATGGAGAATAGTTATTACCAACGCTAAAAAAAGGGATAAATCAAGAATATAGTTATTTTTTACCTAACAGCAGGCGGCTTATAGTTATATTCCGTGTTGCCTCACAAATACTTGAACGAATTAATTGTATCAAGGTTTGAAAATGCTTTGTCCTCATTTTCTTTCCTTCGGGTAATAGCATCATTAGTGAGAATCGTAAACTACATCGACGTTGTATCCTATTTCGTTTATAAAAATAAAAAGAAGCAGACTTGTTATAATTTCTTTCGCGAGGCCCTATGCACTACCTACATCACTGGGCGTTGTCTACAAACACATTGCGACCGATTAGTTAGGAAATAATATATACGTACAAAAATCTATTATGATACTGCATACGGGCCGACCTTCTTTGAGATCCAGTTGTGTGCTCTAGTGAGGAATGGGTTCTGAAAATACTAGGAAATACCATCACGTGTTAACGAAACAAAGCCAATTGCTTCCGGCCGATCTGATATGATAACTATGTCAAGCTAAGAAGTAATAGTTAATTATTCGTATAAAATTTCGTTTTTTTTTTTCTTATGGTTTTACGCCTCGTAGACATCGAGGTCATTAGAGGAGGGAAAGAACTGGGGGCAAGGAAAGGGAAAGAATTCGGCGTGGCCTTTTGAAGGAAGCATCCTCGCATTCACCTGGATTTATTTGGGGAAACCATGGAAAACCCAAATCTGGATGCCCGGAGCGGGATTCGAACCCGCGTAATATGGATATAATAAAGTCCAGCACAAATCTGCCGCAAACATAATTTAAAGATATCCTTTTTTCTGTTCTTGTTGTTCACTTAGCTACCATACAGGCATAACTCAACTAACATAAATCGTGGTGACAAGATTAATATGTATGAAATTATTAAACACATTAACCCAGAACAGCAGAGGCTAAACGAAACCTCAGCTTTCAAATACTGATCTTGCAGTCTTACAGGAATCGGATCTGTAGTTCATGGAGAGTTCCCCGTTTCATTTTTTGGAATTTGAACTTATCTGTCCATTTCGACAGTTGGTTACTACTATTTTATCCATGAACGGTTCATGTCAGTCAGCCACGACTTTTTTTTATGAATAATATCCAAAAGAGAAAATCGTTTTCACACATGTCACACAAATAACCAGATATGCTATCAATGCTACGTTACGTTATCTTATACGTAGATGCTGTCATTTTACAAACAGTACTTGGCAGATACTGGCTGTCGGATGAAGTGAGAATCTGCCGCTGTTGAGTGTGCTGAACACCTCTGACAGGTGGAGGACGGTCGCCCTTGAACGCCTATTAAACACACCGGAGCGGCTTCAATGGACTGATTGCCCCCGTGGCATTGACGTCACTGCAACCTGGCCTCCACACTCTAGCAACACGTGGAGAAACTGCTCTGCACAACACGTGATTCATTACCCTCATCAGATTCCACCCATTGAATCAACTGCATAGATTAGTGATTGCCAATAGGAATGTAATACAGTATTTGAGATTGCAGTTTAGGCGTACCGGCCATCTTGATTTTCTATATTTATTATGTTTTCCATAAACATCTAGGCTAGCGTTTCTCAACCTTTTTCAACCCGAGGATCAATTAACTGTTAAAAATAATTCTACCGACGAATACCTTTTTTTTTATCAGGGGGCATCCATAAATTACGTGAGATGAAATAGGGGGTGGGGGTCCGGCGAAATCTCACCAAGGGGGGGAGGGGGCCTACGGAAATCTCACGTGAGGTTTTGCGAAAAATTGTTTGTACTGTAGAGCTAAAAAAAAATAAAAAGGTAGTCGATTTTAGGGGGTTTTTCGTATAAAAGTGGCGTTGTGACCTAAAAAAAATAGTCACCAAAAGTTTCTAGGGCAATTACTTGGGGGGGGGGGGGGAGGTTTTCACGGATCAGATCTCACCAGAGCGGGGGGGGGGGGGGGTCCGGAAATCCGGAAAAACACCTCACGTAATTTATGGATGTCCCCTCATTGTATGTATTATTAACATCTGGGATATATTTTGCTGTACCATTGTGACACAATAAATATAGAAGCATGTTTCGAATTCCTTCAGAAACACGGTTGTGAAGCTGGAAGCAGCTATTAGAAGTTAATTTTATATTGACCGAAGACTAATTTACCTACTAGCTAAATTAATAACATTGTTCCCGCAGGCTGCCTGCTACGCTATAACACTGACCTATATACACAAAATAAAATAAAGTTAAAATACCTTCTCACGATACGATATACAAATGCCCTCCTAATTTTCTTAATTATAAAATTAATACCGGAGAGGTTTAAACAATTTTGAGTATTATTATTATTATTATTATTACTCCGCGATTCACTGTAAGTGTGTGGCGGAGGGTGCATAGCACCTATCGAGAAGGGTTATGGTTTGGAAGGGTTATAAGGGATATGGCAGGAGGCGCCCATGGGCTATTGTGAGGAACCATCCCCGCATTCGCGTGGAGTGATCTGGGAAAACCATGGAAAACCCAGATCAGGATGGCTGGAGTGCTTTATCGAAAGCTACTCCTGTCGGATTTTAAGTTTACTCGCCCGGTAAATCCTTTCTATTCCATTCCCTAATCGCTCGTGGGAAAAATGAGTACAGAAATGAATCGGTTCTGGCCCTGATTTCTCTTATCTTATTTTCACGGTCATTTCGAGATATGAATGTTGCTGGTAGCAATATTTGCTGACTGTCATTCCGAAATACATCTGTCGTGAATGAGCATGAACTGCGATACAACTAGACTGCAGATACAGTCGTAGTTGGAGTGTATCGCTGACCGCAAGCTTTATATCGCGGGAAATGTTAACGAATGCATGTGCGGGAATAATAAGTAAATAATCTGCCGACACAAATTTGCCGAATACCCTGGGGCATCCGCGTCGAGTTAAACAAAACAGAAGTCTTCGTGAAGACTGTTTGTGTTAAGCCAGATAATAGTATGTGTAACAGACTGATAGTGACTGAACTGACTGTGTTAGCAATGTAAAAGCATTATGTTTTGTTAGTTTCCACTTGACACAACCTGTTATTTTGGTAAATCTCTTATGTTTGTTTAATAACATAAAATTATGGGATAAATATCGGTTGGTGATTGGGCAACATTGTAAACCTTACCTGGTGATAAAATTAAGTTAAATTGATTATAACCATGCAACTGAAACATCTATACGAGCCAATTCCGTAAGTCAATCCAATAAATATTGTGAATAGAAATATAAGTGTGAACTTATTACATAATTTGATCTCTGTAAATGTTTAATTATATTTCCACATAGCTTCATGTACATATATTTATTTATTTAAAATTATATTTCCACAACCTGACATCTTACATTGCTGTTTACTTCACGACATTCGTGTGTGTGTGTGTATTTTTTTTTTTTAATTATGGCTTTACGCCTCGTTGAAGTCGAGGTCATTAGAGGCGGGATGGGACTGGGGACAAGGAACGGGAAGGAATTCGGCGATGGCTTTTTGAAGGAAGCATCGCCTGGAGTGATTTGGGGGAACCATGGAAGACCCAAATCTGGATGCCCGAATGGAGATTCGAACCGGCCTCCTACCGAATGCGAACATTCGTGTTACCAACCTTACCATATACCACTGTCTCTCACATCTACTTCGAGACCCTCAGAAAGCGGTCTCTAACTTACGGTATTACTTAAACGAGCAATACTCTTTTTGATGGCAACTGGAAATGAATAAATTATTGTAGGAACAGTGGTGATGTATCTTCATCCTGGAAATACTAAATTTTTGCCTGGTCATTGAAATACTCGTGGCTTTTAAAACGATGGGTTTATAGTTTATACTCGTTTATAGCCTTATATAGTACGAGTACGGTATCTATATTTATAATATTCTGCCTGAGTACCACAGGTTCAGACACACTGGTCTAGTTCATGGCTCACCTCGAACCTAAAAATGTCGGAAAAATCATCTTTGCGTGACTAGAAAACAGATACGAAATACCTTGATATTATGTGATTTAAATTAAATCATTTCATTAAAAATAGTCATTATCTGTAAAATTGTGTTTATTTAAAAAATTATTTGCAGAATTGAGGCCGTCGTGTCATTACTATACGTTTATGGCGATAACTTCCAATTAGGTGGGCCTGCTACTATTGTTTATAGCTTTACGCTTCGTCGACGTCGGGATCATTAGAGATGGGAAAGGATTGGGGCAAGTAACGGGAAGGAATTCGGCCATGGTGTTTTTAAAGGAACCATCTCGACATTCATCTGTGGTGATTTTTGGAAACCATGGAAAAACCAAATCTGGATGGTCAGACGAGGATTCAAACCAGCGTCCTCCAGAATGTTTAACTGTGGTGGTTCACAAGTAGTTCTGTTCTTCTTCCTAGGATGGCATACTAGGTTCCTGACTTAGGGGTTTCCATTGAAATTTTTGTTGGGACGATGAACTGGAGTTGTTTCCTATTGCTTTCTCCAATGTGTGTTCGTATGTGTGGATTACTGTGATAGTGTGGGTTTACTCAATATAGAATGTTGTATGAAATTAGAGACGAAGAAAGGAGGAGAAACCCGTGTGAAACCCGTGCGGGCCAATGCAGTCCTGTTCTTCCGAGAGACACATAGGGGTCGCCAGTCTTAACGTCCCCATATGACGGACGAATCACTATCAACAGTTTTGTATGCCTCATTCTATACGCACTGAGTACTAACATTTATTATTCTTGCGTTAAGATTAAGAACTGTTGTTCACTTATCAGATTACTTCTGCGTCATAAAAAAACACACATAGAACGTTATTAAATCGGTGTGGAAAAACATAACTCTAATCGTAACTGGAATTTATAATTTTTAAGCTAATTGTGATTTCTTTTGAAAATTCTTTAATTTTTTTTAAATATACTAGGATAAATGATAAACTATAAAATACATGGTAATAGGTATCATCCTTCGTTACTTGGATGGTACAGTTCACGTTTTATTTCTGTTTACGCCTCGTCGCCGTCTAGGTCATTAGTGGCGAAAAGGATTTGGCGTAAGGAACGGGAAGGAATTCGGCCATGGCTTTTTGAAGGAAGCATCCCGCTATTCGCCTGGAGTGATTCGGGGAAATTATGGAAAACCTAAATCTGGATGCCCGGACGGGGATTCAAACCCGCGTCCTCCAGAATGCGAGACCCACGCTTGGTCGCGTTTGGTGAGGGCCAGGCAATGTGGGGGATACGGGTTTTATTTCAGGCCCTGCCTTACAGATTTCGATTCCTCATTATTTCCGTAATTCATTTTAGAGAATGAAGGAACGGTTCTTTTAAACGCCATCGCCAAATTTCTTCCCCTCCCATGCCTCCCGTCTCTAATGCCTAGAGTTCGACGAATCGCAAAATCCTCCTAAAAAATTAACTTGCTTTATCCTTGGCCACACTGTACGGTAAGCCTGTGTCATCTGGCGCTTGCAGATGTGTATGGCGAGGGTGAAGCCTGAGGGGACTCTAATCAGAATCTGTCACGCGTCGACCAGGCGTCACTCCACAAAAGATTACCAAATTAGGTTTCGGCGTAGATTAAGGACTGGACAGTCTGTGTACTGTGTAAAATGAACACTGTATCATTCTGACAGCAACGATACTTGAATCTATCGAACTCTAGACTAGATTTATTTCTTCATTTCCTCCATTGCCACACAACTCCAATTGGGTGGAACTTGAAATTAGATTTTGGTTGCATGATACACTGTACGGTAACTTTCTTCAATTATAGCACTCTACCGCACGTCAGTGTGGCTACGCGCGTTAAGGGGGCGTCCATTAATTACGTGTTGTGTTTTTTCTGAATTTTGGATTCCCCCTCTCACTTGGTGAGATCTGGTCGGAATTCCCCCCCCCCCCTCCAAGGTGAGATTGATCTCCTCGTAATTTTGGAGACTTTGTTAGCTCTACTGTTCTCTACTATATAATTTCGTAAGCTCACTCACTCACTCACCTCGATAGCTATTGGCTGGAGAACGGTGTCACGTGTCAGCCTTCGCTCGCAAATCAACAGCTACCAGAGATATCATTAGAATAAATTCGAGGTTATGTACTCAATTTAATTGTTAAGTAACTGCTACCAAATTAACTGTCATAATAGATTCATTAAGTTTGCTTTTCATAGCATTTCATGGTTAAAAAATTATGTCGATAAACTTTCAGGGCTGAAAAAACATGTAATTTCTTTCCAGTAACATATTGCTAATGAAAGCAACATCAAACATTTAAAAATCTTAAATTACTCATGGTCTCTGCTGTAATCACGAATGCCAATTGTCATTCCGATCTGTATTATATTTCAATTTAGTTTTAAAACTTTCGATAATGTTGTTGCTTGACCAAAGTTTATACATTACGATTTGTTTGCTTTTTACGTATTTTTCTGACTTCTTTCGTTAATGGTCTTTGTTCATGTTCACTGTATGTGACTTATTAGGTGGTTTAAAGTGGAAATCAGACCAAATATATTACCGAATCGACTATTTTGGCAATTCATTTCTTCGGAGTAGTTCAACTGTTTACTAATCTGGAATCAGTATTAAGTTCTCTGGCCGTTTCTCACACTATGACCAGTATGACGAAAGATTATACTATGAACGCCCATCATCGATTAAAAAAAAAAAAAAAACAACGTGATGCTTTCGAAGCAAACAGAAATTCCTCAAATTTTGCAGAGTGAACTTTAAGGTTCAAATACAAAATCAAGTTTGTATTTCAATAAGTTAGACTCTACTATCTTTGAAACAATTATACGATAGCGCGATCGTCTCTGCCCGCGTTTAGTACGTCTATTAATACCTGTGAGTTCTTCAAGCTCAAGAGATTTTGTTCAACCTAAGGGTGAAACACAGGTCAAGTTCACATTTGGTCAGATCAGGTCAACCTATTCATAATCTTTGACGCTAAAAACTTGAACTATTCTAGACCCGTCAGGATACGTAAAAAACGGTCACGAGCTTACACTAGTCTAATATAAAAATTAGGTGAGATTTCTACCGACTTCCCCCCCCCCTTTTCCCTTCGTGAGTTTTAGTGAGATTTTTCCGGCCTCCAAGGCACCATAACACTGGATGGAGTGGAGGTTCGGATCCTGGTCGTCCTGATTGAGGTCTTTTAAGGGGGCATCCATAAATTACGTGAGGTGAAATAGGGGAGGGGGGGTCCGGCGAAATCTCACCAGATCTCACCAAGGGGGAGGGGGGTGGGTCTACGGAAATCTCACGTGAGATTTTGCGAAAAATTTGGGGACAGTAGAGCAAAAAAAAAGGGTCTACAATTTGCGGCAAAGTCGATTTTAGGAGGGTATTTCATCAAAAAAGTGAGGGTGTGACCTAAATAAAAAAAAAGGTCTACAAAAGTTCCCAGGGTGATTTATAGGGGGGTTCTCACGGACCTGATCTCACCAGAGGGGGGGGGGTCCGGCCAGATCTCACGAAATCTCACCAGCGGGGAGGGGGGGGGGGTCCAGAAATCCGGAAAAACACCTCACGTAATTTGTGGATGCCCCCTTAGGAGATTCACCGGAATCACCTAGGCGGATGCTTGGTCCGTCCCCAATCTCCAAACTCAGATACTATGCAAACAGGTACTTAGTTAATAAATAGTCTTTAACTGCTGTAACTAAAAAAAAAAAAGAAGTATTACGCCTAATCTCATGCAGTCTTGGGAAAAACATTGCCGAAGTACGACACAACGTCTGGCGATCGACTCGAGAGTTGGTTCAAGTCTCCAAGCGCTACTTGGTCTGCAAGGTAACAAAGGTGGTGATTTACTGTTGCTAACAACGAGAATATAATTAGACGCCTCGAAAGCTGCTTATTCCCTTTGCCTGATTGGATTACAACGCCACGAAAAAGGCAGCATGTGAAAATTCTGCCTGTTAGGCGCCCGAACTACTCTGCGTGTGATATGTCCCGGACGGAATTGTCACTAGAATTCTGCCTGTTAGGCGCCCGAACTACTCTACGTGTGATATCTCTCGGACGGAAGTGTCACTAGAATCCAGTTTTACCTATGATGGAAGTATCTGGCCCCTTCCAACAATTCCCCATTACAGCTCTTTCTCCATGAGCTTTGACACTGCAGATGGAAATAAATATGATCAACATGGATTAAAGGTATACCCATATCAAACGCTTAAAATGCTACTTCTCCCAAGATTTCTTTTTAGCTGTGTTTACAGCTGCTTTAGTTGATTGAAACGATGTTATTTTTAAATGCCATATCAGAATAGTGTGAAGTCAGTGAAAACTTGAAAAATAATTTTAGTCAACTGTTACTTTTATTTTCTCTGCTGCTTATTAACGAATAGGTGTATATACCTGTCGCAATTTGTTTTTCCAATAGTATTAATTATGTTCTGTTGGAGCATTTTTAATTTTTCCAATTTTTGAGGCAAAACTTTGGAACGATTCCACGATTCGCCCAGCTGTTTACTGAAAACAGCGTAAAATGGTTATCAGAACACACGGTTGTACCTTTCCCACCTCAGAAAAGCAGCGTTTTAAAGTGTAATAATGAAATGGAGGCTTGGAAGTGCTATAAACCTATTAAAAAAAAATTCTAAAGGTTTTTTTTTTTTTACTTAATCTTACGCCTGGTCAACATCGATGTCATTAGAGGTGGTTGGAAGTAGGAACAAGGACCGTGAAGGAATTCGGGCATGGCCTTTTGATGGAAGCATCCCGACATTCGCCTGGAGTGATTTGGGGAAACAATGGAAAACCCAAATCTGGATGCCCGGACGGGGATTCGAACCCACGTCCTTCCGAATGCGAGGCCAGAACGATAACCACTCACCCACCACGTTCGGTTTTTTTTTTCTAAAGGAAGATACAATAGAGACAAGAGGAAGGCTTGTTTCAAAACGATATCAAGATTGCAGAGATACCAATTGTGAATGTATATAAGACAAAATAGGTGATTTATTGTACCTAATGTCTTATTATGTCTCTGAAGATTGGGTCTTTGATGTGTAACTTTTACTTCCTTTTAATTAAAAAAAAAGAATTTGGTTACGAGCCACAACACTTAATTTAAATCACCAGTGCCCGATGTCAGACTGGATCCGGAGACCCATGTAACTCTAAATGCAGTATCAAAAGAAGTGGAAGTAAAAATGGGAGTGCCGCAGGATAGTGTATTGGCTCTGTTGCTATTCATTATTCTAATGAATAATTGTGTTGATTGTTTACTATCTTAAATTAGATTGTTTGCACATGACATAATGCTATATAAAAGAATCAAAACGATATAGGATTGTAAACAGTTGCAGGGTGATCTGGATAGGATATCTAGTTGAGTTGGTAAACATGAGATGAAGATAAATGCAAAGAAGAGTCAGCTTATTAGATACACAAATAAAAAACAAAAGCTTAATTATGAATATAAGGTGGGGAAAGAACTGCTTGCTGAATACTTGAAATGTAAATATCTTGGCATTACATTTGATAACAAGCTTAACTGGGCAGGACACATTGGACAGGTGGTAGGAAAAGGCACTTGTTGGAGAGAGTGATGAGGGGATGTACGAGAGAAGTGAGGCAGTTGGGTTACAAAACTTTGGTCAGACCATTGCTCGAATATGGTAGTGTATTATGGAAACCTCATTTTACGTATCAAATACAGGAGTTGGAGAGGGTGCAAAAAAGGGCTGTTAGATTTGTTTCTGGAAATTATCGCATAATGCAATCAGTGACGGATATGAGGAGGGTCATGGGAGTGTACAGGGCATATACTGGCGATGAGGCATGGAAAGATATTGGAGTAGGTATGAAAAGTAGTGCATGGAAGGGAAAAGATGACCATGACCACAAGCTGGCACTCGATTTCAGGCACAAGGGTGTGGGAAGATTCTCTTTTTTTAGGTAAAGGTGTCAGGGATTGGAATGAGTTACCAAGAGAAATGATTAATAATTTTCCGAAAACGTTGAGAGAATTTACATATAAAATTTGTAGAGGGCAAATGTAGATGTCTGCAGGATAGGGGGAAGATGGGGGTGTAGGGAAATTGCCACCGGAGCCTGTGCTCCATTGCAATTAAATTAAATTAAATTAATCAACCACTCCAGCCCCAACCTACCTGGGTCTACAGTAGGCAAGTTGGGAAGCATCCCATTTTCTGCCAGTATGACCAAACGTAATCAACGCAACAGGTAGTTTAGTGATGGATTTGACAGGTCTAGTTGCAAGGCGCCTTACAGCCCTCAGTCGAATGGTTGTAACTATCCAGCTGAGTGGCGAGTTAATCTTATGAGTAAACGTTACTGCACTGCGTCCAAATCCTCTTTCTGCTGATAAGGAGTGCCACAAAAGGCTGGTTGTCAATGGCCCCGAGGTAACCGCATTGAGTCTTTGTCCGTGATCGTGGGGCGTCGGAGCATGAACGCCGTGAGTTCACAATGGGGCGTCCCTCCCAGCTGACGTCGAGGACACAAAGGACGCGCAGGACTCGGACACTGTACGAGCCCACAATGGTGGCTTGCGTCACCGTGGGCATTGCAACTGATCGCTCTCGCGTGCACACCCCGTGTACACACTAGTGACGACTCGACGGGGTGGATAAACCACGGGCTACTAACCTGGAACTCCCAAACCCAACCTCCGCCAAAGTGCTCTCTTCGAGAATACCCAAACGACTGATATCTGATCAGATTTGCGAATGGATACGCGATTTTCTAACTGGTCGGTCACAGTATGTCGTTGACGAGGAAGCCTCTTCTAAGCTAGATGTTGCTTCGGGCGTTCCTCAAGGAACTATAGTAGGACCACTTCTTTTCTTAATTTTTATAAACGATCTCGGTGACAACGTTAATTGCATGATGCGATTTTTTGCTGATGATGCACTTATTTATAGGGAAGTGAGTTGCTCTGACGATTGCTTAGAAATTCAGCGCGATCTGGATGTTATTTCGGAATGGTGCCGTAAATGGCAGCTTACACTTAACTGTAAAAAGTGCAAGGCAATGCAAATAAGTAATAAAAAGACCCCGTTTGCTCACGAGTACAAAGTTAACAATTCAGTTGTTGACACGGTCGATTCCCTGAAGTATCTAGGCGTAACAGTACAAAACAACATGAAATGGGACTTGCACATAACTTCCGTTGTAGGCAAAGCTAATTTTAAACTACGTTTTATAGGTCATATTTTGATAAGTTGTAATGCTCATACAAAGGAAATAGCGTACAAAACACTAGTGCATCCGCCTTTGGAATGCTGTTGTGTAATTTGGGATCCGTATCGCAAGGGATTGATTGACACGTTAGAGAAAGTGCAGAGGATAGCCGCTCGATTCGTTACTGCTAGTTACTGTCCTTACGTATGTGTCACAGAGCTGATACGTGGGTTGGGCTGGGATTGTTTGAAGGACATACGACGTCGTTTTCGTTTGAATTTGTTGGAAAATATGCGAAAATCTTTCATTTACGAGTGCATGGAAAAAATTCTTCCACCAACCTATTTAGGTTGCAATGACAGGAGGGATAAGATTCGAGAAATACGATGCCGTACTGATACATTTACGTATTCTTTCTTTCCTCGTTCTGTTCGGGATTTGAATGCACTGAATTAGGATTGGTGCTTAGCACCTTAAGACATAACCGTTTATGTTTCGTTAACGTCAAGGTCGCCAGAGCCGATCAGATGGGTTAAAGTGCGCTAATGAAATCGGCCATCGCGTTTTCGAAGGAACCATCCCCGTCAACGCATGGAAGTATTTGAGGAGCCACTCGTAGGTTCAACGTAATACGGGCATTGGTAAAACTGGAGCACTTGACACTCTAGAATATCTATGAGTAACGCTTGACAGATTTATTTTATCTTTCGTATGATATTTAACAGGATATACAAAAGATGAGGACTGATGAGCATAACACAAGTATGTATAATTTTATATCTCTAGATCTAATGTTTTTATCCAGTCAACTGCACTGATCGAGGACAGTCAGAAACGATGTAATGGTTTGTGTATAAGATGGCTTCACAGTCACAATTTGCAGAATCTACCCAGCCACATTTGTGCAAGTAGCCCGCATTTCCTGTTCGAATCGGATTGATGATTCTCCATTGCCGTCTGAGAGATCGACTAAAACTTATGGCTTTACGCCTCGTCGACATCGAGGTCATTAGAGGCGGGATGGGACTAGGGACAAGGAAAGTGGAGGAATTCGACCATGGCCTTCGCCGGGAGTGATTTGGTGAAACCATGAAAAACTCAAATCTGGATGCCCGGACGGGTATTCGAACCAGCGTCCTCCCGAATGCGAGGACAGAACTTTAACGGTTCACCCACCATGCTCGATGGGGAGATCGAATCCTTGTAACCGTACTGAATGGTCCTCAACTAGATGTTTATTGGCTACCGATGACTCCTCCCATTGTGTTATCCATAGCTTGTTACAAAAAAGAACACTGTAAGGTTGATTGTTGTGCACACGGCCGTTTCCTCGATTTCAAGAGTTGGTGTTTTGCTCCAGTAACGTTTTGATATATAGGCAGCTGACCTCTAACATTCAGGAAGTACTGCATGAATTCCAGGCTGAAAGTTTCCGCTAGCAACAATCTCCTTAAAAAAATGCTGGATCGCAGTGGGGTGGTCATCCTGAAACCATCCACACTTCTGCCTTGGCACTGTGTTATTCGACTGCAGAGTATACCTGTCCTGTATAGCACAACTTAACTCATGCCAAACAGGTGGACATTGCTCTCAACAACACCTGCAGAATCATGACAGGCTGCTTAAAATCCACTCCAGTTGAATGGCTCCACCGCCTCGCAGGAATAGCACCACCTCCAGTTCTAAGAGAAATAACAGCGAACAAGTAAATTAAGAAATTGTTTATTGATTGAACTCATCCATTACATGGTCATCTATTGGATACAGAAAGACTGAAAGTCCAGGAAAAGAACATCAAACGAGCTTACAACTGAGACAGCCAGGTTTCAATTTTGGAACTGTACGGCCCCCTTCACTTCTGGTTGGGGAAGAGTGCCTCAAACTGTCAAACCTGGCTATGACAAGGGATGGCTGATATCGAAGTCTCTGAATAGACTGAGATCGGGAGTGAGCACATCCAACGTTAACCAGGCAGGATGGTGCTGTGCTGAGACCGAACATATCAAATGAGACTGCGAAGAAGATCAGACTGTTCAAAACATCCTTCAATGTCCTGCAGGGGTGATGACTTACAGGAGACATGCGGAAATGCACTGGAAGTTGCCATATTTTGTTTAATTATGTATATTTCTGACAAGAAATAAATAAATAAATATGGAGACAGCATGTAAAAATGAAATCTGGGTGAACGTACTTGGAACTCTCGTCCTCCCGAATGCCAATCCCGACGTATAATTGCTCATCCATCAGAATCGGACCCCATCTTTCCTAAAATCGGTTTCACTTAAACTCAATTTTCATCTTGAAGTACAGAGTAAACTCACAGAAACATTACTTAGAGAATGGACAGTCAATCGCAGCAAAGGATTGTTGCATTTTCCCAATGAAGTTTGAATAATGTTAGAAGAGTCTGTGAGTACAAGCACTAATAAACGTACTTATCGGTTCATCTAGCTCCGGGGTGGGCAAATAGCGGCCTGCTGGCCACATGAGGCCCGCTAAGAGTTTTTTTTTTTTGGCCCACCTAGATAGTCAGAAAAATTTGCCTTGTTTGCAGCTGTGTAACTGTTTCTGCTATTTTTAGGGATAATTTGTATAATTTAGAGAACGTGTTCAGAAGAAAATTTCAGGATTTTAATAAAATTGAGCGTAAATGCAATTTACTCTCTGATCCCATCGCTTCTGATATTGACACAGCACCTGAGGAGCTTCATTCAATTAGGTCATACTGTTAATGAAATATTTAATGCTGTCGCAATAGTTGACTTTCACAAATCTTTGTCTGCTGAAAAAATTCCAAGCATTAAGAAATTTGCCGAGAAAATGTTCTACATATTTGGGTCTGCGCATTTCCGCGACCAAATTTTTTATAGCTGGAAGATCAACAAGAGTAAATGAAGTGCTCTTTGAAAGACATTAACTAGCAGGCTGTGATGAGAATCTCAACAAGCAATACCAATAAAATAATAATAATAATAATAATAAAATGTAATATGTGTGACGGGATACATATGTCTCATTTAATTGATTTTAAAATTAATTCCGCTGACAGATACAGATGGTACGAAATTAGCACAATAAATAAATTGAATAATGCTGCAAACATCTTATTTAATTTATATTTATTGATTTTATTATACAGTTTATACCTTTTCTGAAATGCAAAGTTAACTAATGAATGCAGCCCTCCATATACCTCCGCTTCCACAAACTGGGCCGATAGCCAAAACAATTGTCCACCCCTGATCTAGTATAAGGTTACATTACGAGCTATATTCTATTCAATCTCGTGGACATGTGTGAATCACAAGGGATGACACAGTGGACAAATTTGCTGGCTTGGCTGGCAAAGATGTTAGGACTGACTTTACCCTGGTAGTGACCTTGTTACTCCTATTAAAGGACGAGATTTACGGTGTTTGACACTGGAAATGAACTTCGCTTGTTAAAACCGATGGTGAAGCTCCTACTAGCCACTGGGTGGTTTGAAATCCTTCCCATTCTGCTCCGGATTGCCTTTTTACAGATGGATATCATCTTCGGTTTTAAAGATACATCACAGTATCTTTCTTGTGGCATGGCTTTCACGACATCTCAGATCTTGACGTCTTGCGTTTTTTGCTGTATGTTAAGGTGAGATTTCAGCAAAGCTGACTGTCTCAGTCACCAGATCAGGGTAAACAAATTTATCTTCTTCCAGAATCTCTGGAAAGGGATAAGTAATTATACACACAATTGGCTAGCCTCTTTAAATTTGTTTCTTAGGTTTTGGGAACCGCATTTTGTGAATATTTTTCTGTTTGCCTGGTTTCCGAAACTTTTCATTAAACTGTTAATTTATGTTCCGAGTTTCACTGGCTCATTCACAGTGATACGATAGTTTTTTCTTATACGTAATTATTCTTATATGTAATTAATTTCAGTAAAATTCATTCTGTTATTCTAAGAACTTACATTTAAAGACAGATAACATTAATAGGAACCGACAAGGAAATTATAGGAAATAACAGATAAAACGGTAAAAAGTAAATGAAAGAGGGGACAGTAAAGGGAAAGCAATTGGAGGAAATTAGGAAAGCAAGAAAATAAATACGGAATACAAAAGAAAAAAAAATGTTGTAATAAAAAGAAAATGTGAGATGCAAAAAGGCACAGTATGGAGAAGTGCGGATAAAGTGAAATGCTGGTGTACTGGAAAGTTATGTGAAAGGAGAAAATCGAAAGAGAATGACATTACTATAGAATATATGAAAACGACAAAGATTTACAGGAAAATTGACGTCTGGTAAAGAGAAATTGAGATATAAAAATTAATATACGAAGTAAAAAAAGGGAGGGTGAAATATAGTACAACCGAGTAAGGGCAGAATGGAGTAGAGATGGGTCGTTCGCGAGTGAATCAGTTCTTTAGAGCAATTCTTGTATAAGAGCGAGTGAGCAGTCGCTCTCTAAAAGTAAACGGTAGTTCTTCTAGGTGAGTCGGTCAGAAGTCGGCTAATTCCGAAGATCAAGAAGAGCTTGTTCACGTGGGCTATGTGGACTGTTGAGCTAAAAAAAAAGGTCTACTAATTGCATCAAAGTCGATTTAAGGGGGGTACTTTCATAGAAAAGTGGGGGAGTAACCGGATTCTGAGGAATGAGACCTAAAAAAAAAAAAAAAAGGTCTCAAATATAACTGAGCAAGTGAGCTAGTGAACCGTTCAAATTAGAAACTAACACTAAAATCATATAGTGGAAAAAATATTTCTCAGTAAATCAAAAATGGCGAACGTAAATTTACAACAATGTGGAGTAAAGGGAAAAATCTTTAGAATATATTACAAACTGTAATAAGCGATCTAAAGTATGCAAGAAAGTGGATATTGTAGTAAACATTTCTTGGAAATAGATTACTTTTTTACTTTTCATATGGCTTCATGCCACGAAATTTGGACGGTCGGACGGGTATTCGAGCAATGTCCTCCCGAATGCGAGGCCATAGCGTTACCACTCACCCACCACGCTCTGTAAAACAGATTCTAGAGTTAAGCATAATATGCTTTTGTTTAATCCTTAATACAACTCAGATCACTAAAAGAAAAGAAATATTTTTCGTTACCAGATCCAATAATGGAGGAATAATAATTTATAAGTTTTCCGTTTCAACTCTTTTTTTCTTCATCCTCTTTTGTCGCAAGGGGAACAAACCTGTGCAGTTATGACACAAGAGGAGGGAAATTCATCGCGCAGAAATTGGGCAGCCTGGCGAGCAGTCGTAGAGCTGCGTTGTCACGAACCAGCTATAAATTTCTGAACTCCAGTTGGAACTGACCACAGAGGGAGAGACGGAAACCTGGAACCACACGCAAGGTGTGGGAAGACTATGCAAAAGATTTAAATTCCGATCGGAAAAGAAAATCTTATAACCTTAAACGAGAAATTCTTTTATATATATATATATTGGTATATCGGAAATGGTGGTAACTATTTTAATGAAATTTCAGATTAAGATAACGTTTTGCTTTTCAAGTTTATATCTATACGTGCCATTCCTCAAAAAGCGCTATTTTACACACACACACACACACACACACACACACACACACACACACACATACACACACACACAAAACCTCTTATACGTGTATACTTTGGTATCTCGGAAACGGCTCTTTGTATCTACGGAAGAAATTTTGTATTCGGATAATTTTTTTTCCAAATTTAATAAAATAGGTTTCATTCTCTAAAAAAAATTATACACAAAAAATTCCTGAAAAAAAACTAGATTCTACAAAAACAATTTCTAACATTGTTTTATAACGCCATCTCGTAGAAGTTTGAGGTATATATTTGGATGAAATTTCGTATTCAGATAATTTTAAAATATAGTATTGAACTATGTGCATTCATGAATTTTATATCCAACGGACTGCAGTTTCAAAAATATAGTGAATATATAATATATAGTCTATATTATTATAAAACCAACTCTTTTATATAGGTAAAATTAATTTCTCACAATCATCTCAAATGGTTTTGAAGAAATATTGAACAGAAATCGGTCACTCTCGTACTAAATAATGTACGCTTCATTAAGTGGAAAAAGTAGAAATCCATTAAAGTTTTTACTCCTGTCAGCCGATAAGTCTCATAAAATGGGGCTACGTTTATAAGAAACATTCATTAGACGTGGAAAACATGTTGCGTAAAGGTCCTGAGAATAAGTTTTGTAGCTTGATAACATAATCAGGAGGCAGGATAATTGCCCCGTCTGTGATGATGTTTTCCACGTGACACTAGGTATTTAGTCACGTCAAAGAGGTTCCTTGAACTCAGTCAGAGATAACCTTCTGGAGCAAGTAAAAATAATATAAAAGAATGGTGTTATCTGTTCCGTTAATTATGGCTGTTATGAAGTCTGGACTGCCCCTCTACCAAGGTACAGGAAGCCGGTATCTCCACTCACGTCAGAGAGGTTCCTTGTCCTCGCTGCAGAAGATAACCTCTGGCGACCTGAGACGGTCTTTGAAAACACCGCACCGGCCACACGTGCGTTATCTGTGGCGCGCTTCATATCTTTGACCTGAATACGTCGTAATACTGACAGTTTCACGCTAACACGAAATTATTTGTTGGGTAGCGAGAAGGAGGGTAATGGAAGTTTTTCGTCACTCTTGTTTTCGTTTCTTCGTCAGGAAGGACAAAAAGTTCACGCCACGTGATGAAGAACTATCTCGATTGGAACATGCAATATGTAAAGATTGTTCATGTGATGCCACTTTTTACACTTAGCAGATAAAAAAAAGGCATAAAAGAGGATGATCTGCAGAAAAATATCTACCGTTTTCTGTGGATGGATACAATCATTATTTGCGAAAACAGAGAAATAACACTGAGTTTCTCATCTATTTGAATGACAAGTAATTTTGTTTCCAAGATTATGTTATTTTTGTAGTTTATATGTAAAGTATGCTGTGTATAATTTTTTGTTTTAAATCTAATATAATGTGTTTATCAAAATTTAATATTAATGAGTTTGTCTTAAACCAGTTTGCTACTTCAGTAAGTACTTCATTTGAATTATGTTCTAGATTACTGTTTGTTTTTTTGTTAAGGTCAAGTTAGCCAACCTCTTTGTTTCTCTACATTTCCCTTTCTTTTTTTTTTTTTTTTTTTTTTTTTTTTTTTTTTTTTTTTTTTTTTTTTTTTTTTTTTTTTTTTTTGCTGATGACGACCAGCATTTCACATCATCGGAATCATGCTGTGGTGGAAGCTCTTCGAATTTTGTTTTTGCTATTACTGTTCATTAACTGTTTTTCTCGCGTTGGATTTCTTTCCCGACCAGAAGTAGTTTTTGGCATTTTATCTAAACTGCTGAAGCAAATTATTTCCTTAATTTTGATTTTATTGGACTAAAATAGAAGCAACATAATTGAACGGGACATAAACTTAAAACACAAAAATAAATTTAAATAAATATACTATGCACAAGTAACATGATGTTTATTATTATTGTTAATGGTGGAAGTCTGTGATAGTGTATTGTGCATAGCCAAGGGTCTAAAATAATTCCGTTTTTAGGTTCAAAGGTAATGACGCATTGACCTGATCTGGCTAATACTGGGACTTCAATTTTATGATTAAATTTAGTGAAATAAAAACAATACACCCAACTTTTTTTTTGCTTTTAATAGCATTAGCTTCAAGTTTTATGTACATTGTAAATACCTACAGATTCTGACTGTAGTGATGGAAAAATTGGCTTACAAAATATAATTTTATTCCACGTTTTTTCAGCCGTGAGGTTTTGCCATATGTTTTAACTGAATGGACGTATTTAATTTAAAATGAAATATTACAAAAATCAAATTTAATGAGAGTAGTCTGGTAATTAATATTCTCATAACCTTGACTTTGCTGTAAATTACGAAAAAAAATCATGAATAATTTACCAAACATGCTAAAAGAATTTAAAGTTGAAATTAGTAGAGGGGAGAAAGTATGGGGGATAAGGAAAGGGGAAAAATAGGTGTGTAGGGAAATTGTCACCGGAGCAAGCACTCCATCGCATTTAAACTAAATTAGATTAAATCTCTGGACACTTCTATTCGGCCAACAAAGTCCTGTCTCGTAACGTTAGTGCTCAGTGACGTCAGCGTGTACATATAATAATATAGATTTAGAGTCAACTGATTTGTTCTCTTGATCAGACCAGCTGATTTACGAACCTGACCTGTATTTTATCCGTAGGGTTCGCTCTGTAAAATTTGAAGACTCTCTGTTTAGTTTGAAGGAAGTTACCATGTGTAAAATCAGATACCGCAGTCACTATATAAGAGACTGCATGTAATCACGTAACCGTGTTTCTGGTGACGTCACAGTTCTAAACTAATTCCCGTAATTTTTGTCAAAGGTCATGACAAGCTGCCCAATCTGGCTAAAATATGAACATAAATTTCTAATATAAAATCATAGCGTATTGAGTTAAATGTTACTTACTTTCTTGGGTTAGTTCATGCATATAACATGGCCCTGCTGTGAATGCAGTTTCTGTTTCAAGTACAAAAGTAGTGTATGCGCTATCAGTAAGAAGCAAAGATTCGAAGTAGAAGTGTCAGCTTCGAAGAAGGAGACTCTTTGGTGACTATCAATGGTGACAATATGCGAATTGACAATGCTAATTCACAAAAGAATTTTTACGCGAAGTGAAGTAACACGTGTACTAATCCAGACTATATTCTAAATCCGTACCAAATTTCGTTCAAATCCTTTGATTCATTAAGGTGTGACTGAGCAACAGACATCGGACCATCCAAACTTTCACATTTCTAAGATGTATTAAATAGTTGATGCAGAAAATATCATTCGAGTTTCTATTGTTTGAGGAAATTACATTTATTCCTAGTTATGGCTTTTTAACTCGGAACTGCAATTGAATACAGTAACGAATGTATGTATGTGTTATCCTAGAAGTGATAGAATGACTAAAGCTTTTAAAAACACCTTGCATGATATTGGCGGACTTGCTCCACGTTTTTGTAACTTAAATATAAACTTAAGAAGAAATGTCTCCAGCAGGCTATTATAATTATGACAAAGTAGAGAGTGAAATATACAAAATGAACTGAGATGAACTTGTTTAAAAATGAGCCACTTTAAATAATATTCCTAGTAGGAATAAGGCAGACCTAATTTTTTGATAATATTAAGCGTTTGGATCCATTTTATTAACAAAACGTTAAACAAAACGTTAAAACAAAACGTTAAAACAAAAAGTTAAAACAAAAACTAATTGCGGCGTCTATTATTTCGTGTGTTAATTCAATTTTACGTATTTCTTTGACTAATAATTTAGTGCTACCGAAACAATTTGTTTCTTTTCTTTCTGGAGTATCGTTTCTTATAACCTCGATATTTTCTAAGAGACAATCCTTTAATGATACATTTGTTTTATCTACTAAAGAACTATTGTCTGAGATGAATATCTTCATCTATATCTACGTCACAGCTAGCACAGGAGCTTCATCTGCTTCACATCCTTTGTAAGGTCACTTATACGCACACGATTTTTTTTTACAAATTTTTCTATCTTCTATGCACTAACAACACTGACCTATCATTAGTTCCATACATTCTGTTATCAAAGAAAATATTTAGAACACTAGTCCCGAGAATTTGAATAAGTAAAACAAAATCTATAATATATATTTAATGTCGGTTTAAAACGTATCGACTAAAACCAAACAGCAAGCCATATATTTTTGTACAATACTCAACCAATTTTTTTAAGGAAAACTGCGAGAGATATTACTGTATTATACTTTTTGAATCATGTGTTTCATTAATTGATGGCTTCAGTAAGCCAGAAAATATATATATATATTTAAATGAATTGTTGAAAATATGCTATTAGTTCTGCTAATATTGTTGCTATAATGTTTTAATATACAGGACGAATCCGTTAACAGTCAAGGGATTATATTTATTTAAGGATATAAAGTTTTCTCTTTTTTTTCGTTGTGGCTGGTGGGATGTAGGACATTATTCTTGGTTTTTGATGCGATGATCGAAACGACGTTAAGGCATTTGCATCAACAATAAAAAAATACTTCATGAGGTTTCCAGTAATTATCAAAAATATAGTCGTAAAAAGCTGGAAATAAGGGCGCAAGGTCATAAACAAGGTAGTTTTAACTTCGTCTTCTTTTTCATTTTGACCAACTATAGACCGAATGAAATAATTTCTTTTCATGTTTTATTTTCTTTGTTCCCATTATTTCTTCTTCCTTTCACTGAATTTTTTCTTCTTTCATTTGCGTACGATTTTTCTTGCTGTGTTTAGTTTCTCGTGGAAATCTCGGACATTTCTTATTTTGGCATGTGACCCTATTGAAGATATTTTTGTTCTTAGAGATTCATTTCTGATTTTTCTCCGATTTTACTTCAGTAAACCAATACGTCTCTGTTTTTTAGTTTTATCAAAATTAATGAAGAAAATTTCTAATTATCTTTCTGGATTAGCGCCGAGTTTCTGCATAATTTATGTCCTTAACAGTGTCCTCAAGTTTTTGACTCGTTTCAACTTTCCATTCATTTCATTTTTCCTTTCCCCGAGAACTATAGAAAATCCATCATTTTTTATAATATTTAATTTCTCATTTTCGTATCAATCCAGAGGCTATGTTGAACAAATATATTTTGGTGGATGATGTGTAGTGCTGAAATTTAATTTTAATGACATTGGTTACTTGTTGAGATCTTTTTTATACTGTACTAATAAGTAAGCACCATTTTTTCGATATCTTGTTTTATTTTTCAGTATGAAAACCGGTTCATGGGGTGGATTCGGCGCGTGAAATATTACATGAGACTGTTTAAGTGTAAAAGAACCTGAAATAATCAAAATTTATAAATTCAAACAATAAAACGGTAGAAACATGTCTTTACTGTAATAATAATGCATGAGACATTAATTCAGTTTGTTTTTCCTATTTTTGCAGGTGAGTGATATCTGCAAATCATAACAACTGAGACGGAAGTAAGTAAACATATGTATACACTGTTGTACAATTAAATTAGATGCAGTGAACAATAAATAAACACAAGTTTTTTTTTCCATTATTTCTTCTTAATTTCACTGAATTTTTTCTTATTTCACTTCCGTACGATTTTTCATCCTGTGTTTAGTTTTTCATGGAAATCTCGAACATTTCCTATTTTGGCATGTGACCCTGTGTTTTTTTTGTTTTTTTGTTTTTAAATAGTTACTATTTAATAATTGCAAATACACTAGTCAGCAACGAATTTGGGGCGTTATAGGGTTTGTGTAGCTCAGTTGCCAGTACTTCTTTCATCTCCGGTTGGGATAACTGCTACAACCACAGTTGACAGCCACAGGGTCAGTTGATCTCAGAAAAACTCTCTCGTCCTAAGTCACTATAGGCTGAAAACTTTTAACCTGTCCCTCGTATTCTCTTACACCGTCACGTCTACGAGATTAGTTTATTTTCAATTTCGTCTATGCTCATAATATTTACCACGATAAAAGTTTCTATTGAATGTCTTTCACGGACAGCAACTAGGGGGAAATAGGCACTCCAAAGACCGTGGGTCCAACACGTTTCTCGGCGCATCCATAGCTCAGTCAGTTCCATAAACTCAAGAATGACACATGAATGCTTAAGGTTGTGTAAAACATTGTGTAGTCAAACAATTCGGATCTATAAATAGTGGAGAGTCGTTAAAATTATTGATCCAAATCGTGACTCCATGGGACTAAAAAATTAATTTTTTATTTTTTTTTCCAATTTGGAAAATATAAAATTTTATGACTTAGTATGCCTTCGGGAGGAACCAACTAACCTTCGGTTTGTGTACTAAGTTAGTTTATACTATCATGTAGCCCGATGAATCCTCTACCCTCGAGTACTTTATTCATATTATTTGTTTTAGAAACTTGGAACCAGCAGCGTCGAGAAGACACCATGCCTAGACCAAAATGCAAAAATACATAAAGATAGTGTAACAGCCCTCATACCTGAACTTTAAATACAATTGTATATAATGAAGTATCTGTAGTGAGCTAAAGTTTGCTTGAATATGATCTGGTATGTTTGTTTTTCAATTTCTTGTAAATCGGTGTATATAGACTTTATTTTATGAAAAGATATTATTGAAAGACCATTTAATATGTTTAAGAACCGAATTGCACAAGAGAATTGCTTAAATGTTTGTAATTCCAAGTACTAATGCAAGTTACGATGTCTACAGGACAATTTTCTATAGTTTAAAATGATTTCTGTAAATAATTTTGTGTTTAAGTATCTTTAATTTCCATTTCTGACCGTTTTGTAATGATGTTGAATGATTAGGTACTAATTCTGATTGTTTTAATAGGTTTAATTGTTTGAGTATTGTTAATGTTCGAGAAATATCTGGCGGAAGCTTTTGAAGAGTTCTAGAAATTTCGAGAGAGCCTATATAAAGAAATCAGCAGAAGAACAGTAGTAGTTTATACTAATTCACTTTGCAATTGTCAAGGGCTGCGTTAGTAGTATCTCTGAATTGTATCTATGCATGTAAACAATATCGTTGACGTGTTGTTGGGAAATAAACGAAAGTTTAGGCTGAAGTACATTGTGGACTACTTAATTACTGTATTAATTAAACCACGAAGAATCTGACAATAGCCCAAACGAAAATGAGTCCAACCACCCAGTAGGAGTCGCCTGTATCGATTGAGATAGAAAGACCGGCCGACCGAGCCTCTGGTGGAAGATCAGCCCGGTCGTAGTGGGCTCGGAACAAGAGGCCTATGGAAGCGTCAGACAAGTCCGATGCTAGCACCTCACCAGTGCGTCCCAAAAGACAAGCAACGATTCTGTCGTGTTGCTGAATGTTGAAGTCGCTCCAGTTTTGGCTGTCTTGATGGATTCTTGCATTGTGGTTTTGGCATAGTGACAAGTTCTAACTTCTGTGCGACGCTCTTTCAACTTTCTGAAACATATAATATGAATCAAGTACTTGAACACAGGCCTGCGCCGCTGGCTCAGTTGGTTGTAGCATCGTGATGGTGTCTAGCATTGACGCTGGGTTAGCTGACTCGAGCCCTGGTGGTGGAAGGAATTTTCAGCACTAGGACTTAAAAAGCATATTAGGTGCACAATTTCCAATCGCCAAATTGTGCATCAAAGTCCTGGGTCCAATTCTAATCCTCTCCACAGTGCGTATGGAGTGAAGGTATTCAACACTGTTGATGGTGATATTCGTACGTCGGATGATGGTCTTTCGAAAGAGTAGGCCTGAATGGGCCTGCACTATGTTTCACCCCCTCCTTTCTTCATCTCTCATGCTGATCACGCACTCTATCACAGTCATCAACACTTAGGGGGCATCCAAAAATTAGGTGAGGTGTTTTTCCGGACCCCCCATCCGTCTGGTGAGATCTGGTCCGTGAGACACCCCCCCCCCCCCTAGATATCGCCCGAAATACCTCCCTAAAATCGGCATTCGCGAATTTTGTAGACTTTTTTTTTTTTTAGCTCTACAGTCCAACAATAATTTACAAACCTCACGTGAGATTTCCATTGAACCAACTCCCCCTTGGTGAGATTTCGCTGGACCCCCCCCCCCACCTATTTCATCTCACGTAATTTATGGAAGCCCCCTTATGAGCATTATCACACTAGGGAAGGTAACGAGAAACCATTCCATTTCATCTTCCCAGACATTCCTATGGATTTTTTTTTTTTTTTTTTTTTTTTTTTACTTTTGGCTTTATGCCTCGTCGACGTCATTAGAGGCGGGAAAGGACTGGGGACAAGGAAGGGGAAGGAATTCGGCAATTGCCTTTTGAAGGAAGCATCCCAGGATTCACCTGGAGTGATTTGGGGAAACCATGGTAAACTCAATTCTGGATGCCCGGACGGGGATTCGAACCGCCGTCCTATCGAATGCGAGGCCAGAGCGTTAACTTCTCACCCACCACGCTCGGTCACATTCCCAGGAGGTGTAAACACCTACCGTGGTAACAATCTATGCTCGCATACTGGCAAGGCGTTCACGGAAGAAGATTCGAAAAGAACGGGATACAGGGCCGCATTTAGTCTCTGTGGGCCGCTGGGCTATACATGTGGTGCGGCGTAATGCCCCAGGCGGGGGACCCAGGGTTGTGGTGCGGGCCCCTCTTTGTGGTGTGGGCCCCCCCTTTGTGGTGTTAGCCCCCAGGCTACAGCCTATGCTTAAATGCGGCCCTGACGGGATACATGATAGAATAATCGTTTTTCGGAATTTCCATGGTCTGACACAGAATAGCGATTCTGATCACTAATTTTAATGAGCCACCTCAGAAAGAGTTATTCATAGATTCTCGACCTCGATGAACGTCGAATTTTACGTACTGTCACAGCTTCTACTCAGCAGTATTTCTCGTTACAAAAAAATGTACGTTTAGGATCGTTAGTGATTTGCTGATATAGCTTCAACGCTGGCAGTGTATATCGGTTACGGCATGGCCGACCCGAGGACTATTAGTAAAGCCCAGAGCCACGCCGGTAAATAGTTTCACCTATCATCCAGAAAACCATTTGCTAGATGGTCTCCAAGCGACAATGGCTGCGGCCGCTCCGCAGTTGTTTAGCTAATTGTTTTCCAGCGGATAAACGGCAACAGCGGAGCCATCTCGCGGCGGGAGGCAGTTAATACCGCGCCATAATCTGTTTCAATTGGCGATACGCCGCCCGCCCGTCCATCATCCAATTCCGGAGTCGAGACAACTAATTGGAGCAATGCCCGGTCTCTATATCGCCCACAACCTGAGAGGTTAATAAACTGGCAGTCTAACTGACCAGCAATATGGTAAAACGGCTATTGCTACTTTGAGACTTGAAAGCAAAACATTTAAAGAGGTAGCAAGTCTGCCTGTGGGGCTGTCATATTGAAGCTTCTAGACTAGCGTTTGATTTTCTGTTGGGGTTGACTCTCTTAGCCTTTGGTAGTCCGCTATCAAACCTGCAAGCCAACAGATTCCCCTCATTTGGTTTAGCCAGTGGACCAACACTGTTGCCCGAGTAGTTCTTACAGCTAGCAAGTAAAAGTTGGGTGTCTGGTGTGAACCAATCTGCATGAATTGTTTTGAGCCAAGACATGGACAGCCGTGCTGGAAAAGTACCATCACTCCCAACCTTCCCATATCATCCTGGTAAAATGGTGTTTCTGGTTTGTTCTCACGAAATGGGGATCCTATTACTGTCGTGTTTTTAGACGATTTGGGGGAAGTGCAAGAAATTGTAACATCAAAAAATCTACAAACTAAAAATTAATCTTCCGAGCCGAGGATTCCGTGAGCAGTTGCCATGATAAATTGAATTCACTAAAAAATTAATAACGAGTGATTTTCAAATTGGGTTTATTCTTCGATGGTGATACTGTATTTGCATTGGTATATATATACATACCAATGCAAATACGGTATATATACATTTACATTAGATGAAAAACCATTTTTAATGAAATATTTATTGTGGTAGGACCGATTTTTATTCATGGTTCTGAAGTCTGGGCAAATGTACCCGGGCCCGCCGGCTGCAGGGGCCCCCAGGCCTAGAAGCCAAGAATCCGCCCATTGTCGCCCCTCCCCCCCTTAGTTTGTAGAGCTTAAAAAAAAAAAAAAGATAGCTTCATACATCTTCTTCAGGAAGATTAGACCAAATTTCGGGTTGTAGACTGTTTTTTAGTTTTTGAAGTGAAGACTTCTTTAGGCGCGTTGTGAGATTTTTGGATGGGTAAAATCTTATGAGTTCGCGTCACCGACATGCTAATGTTAACAGAATATCTGTAACGGTCTCGTGGCTGACTGGGGAACGAACGGTTCCCGCTTCGAATCCCTGTCTCCGTAAGGATTTTCACATACCTTTAACCAACCCTTCATTTCCGGCACAGCTTGCTGCGTAATGTGAAGTACGCCGGAACTCTTCTGTGGATCGAATTCCACGTTAAACTGTAGGTCCCCTATACCTGGTGGGACTACCGGGTTAAGTTAAGGTGGCTGAAGTAGGGGTGGAATGCGCAGCCAATAGAAACCTTGTGTCCGGCCGAGGGCATGGGTGTTTAGGTTAAGTTTGGGTTGTGTGTGTCCTGTATTGTCCTACAATGACGATTGCCAAAAATAAAAAAAATAGCAAAAAAAAGCTAGGTACATCCTATCTTCCTGATGTACTCTCCCAAAAAGTTAGTCTACTAATTGTAATTGGTAATGCATTTCATTTCAAAAATTAAGATCTCACGAGTGTCACCATTAATGTTTCTTAGCTAAATTTTCAAACCATCTATTCGGCGTGTAACAAATATTGTTACTTCCACTACAGGTCTTTCTATATTAATCTTCCTGAACTATACAAACGTCGCTGAGTGAAAATATAGTGAATGTACAAAGACAAACATAAAACCCAGTTTTTGTCACGGTAATGCCTTTTTTTACATAATTGTTCCAGCGTGAGAATGTCAGTTTCATCATTAGAGAAATTTGTCTACCAAAAGTGGCAATTTCCACTCGAACATACTGATTATTAGGGTGGCACCACATGCAGTTCTAACTACAGTGAGAAACTTCTTCAGCTTCCTCGTTTTGGTTGCAGAGCTAAAAGTGATATGATTGGAGAAATTGGATGCTGCGCTGAATATTTCAGTCCACACACATTAGTGTCACATACTGTTACTATCGTAGATTCCTTATTCATTGAGCACATTGAAGGGTACACATGGGCTCGGTCTAGACTTTGCCAGCAAGTTCTGAAGTTACAGACAGACAGTGGTCCCACCTGGTGGCGGGGCAGGTCATTTCCGCCCCCGCTGGGGTGGGCAGGAACTCTTAATTAAAAAGTTTTAATGCCCGGCTAGGGCACTAAATAAAAAGCGAGCAGCCGGAGGGGCGGGCAGATCCAAGAGATGCTGCTTCCGGGACAGCAACAGCAGGTGTGCAGAAAAACCTCCTTCTCACTCCTTCTCACTCTGTTCATTGCACCTCGTCAACTTTGGAAACAAAAACTGGAAAAGACTCATGCACAACGGTTTTCCTCTAGTTTCATATACTAAATAGCTGGTGCCCACGACTTCGTTCAGGTTTGTAAAGAATTTGGATTGACATCTACCGCCATCTAACCACCACAGTGCACGATGAAAGACTCGATACTATTCCCACACACAAACACCAGTGATCTGCGCTATATAGTTTTGGTTTAAAATTGATATACCATGACACATACGTTTTCGGTAGAAATATGAAAATGCCGCAGGTCGACCACTTTCAACCACCATATCTCCCACACCCCCATAGCTACCGACATCTAACCACCATAGCGCACGACGGAAGACACAATACTACTTCCACATAGAAACACTAATGGTCTACGCTACGTAGTTGTGGCAACAAAGTGACATATACGGAGACACATGTCTTTGGTCGAAATGCGAAAATATCCTTATCGGCCACTTTCAACCATCATATCTCGCACACTCGCACAGTTACCGAAATTCGGCCAACGTTGTTATCGACGGGGGACTCTGTGCTACTACCACACACAAACACCAGTGATCTGCGTTAGATAGTTTTGGCTGAAAAGTGATACACCATGACACATACGTCTTTGGTAGAAATATGAAAGTGGCGCAGGTCGACCAGTTTCAACCACCATATTTGCCACACCTACATAGCTACCGACATCTAACCACCATAGTGCACGTTGGGAGATTCGATGTTATTACCGCACACAAACATCAATGGTCTATCCTATGTAGTTGTGGCAGGAAAGAGAAGTATAAGGATACACAAGTGTTTAGTCGAAATATGAAAATGCCCTTCTTCGACCACTATTAACCATCACATCTTCTACATCCCCACAGCTATCGGCGTTCGGCCAACGTTGTGAACGACAGGAAACTCCCTGCTACTTCCACACACAAACACCATTGATCTGTGTTAGTTAATGATGCCTGAAAAGTGAAATATAAGGAAACAGTCGTCTATTTTTTATATATATAAGATTATTAGAAAAAATATAATATCCTGTCAGCGAAATACAAATCCAACTAATAAGAAACTAAATTAAAAGTTGTATCCTCACTGAATTACATGATCAAAGCATTAAAAAAGGGTAAATCACTTGACACTCACGTCTGGCTTAGGTTGCTATGAAACGTGAAGTATTCTAGAAAGCAGACGTTCTGATTCCACGTTAAACTCTATGTCCCCTTTACCTAGCAGGATTACCAGGTTAGGTAAGGCAAGGATGAAAGGAACTGATCATCCTACCTCTGCCACCAGGCTTAATATGCCTCCTTCGCGAGGGTCCATGATTAGTTTTTTTTTTCTTTCTAGCACGTAACCTTTTCATACCAGATGATACTAGCGCAATGTTTACCATCAAATATACGATTGTATATTCAAGTTGACGATCTTTTCTCGTTCCATTAAGTCAGCGAATCGAAAAAAAATGGCGTAAAACAGCCAATCTGGGAACTTTTCAAATTCGGACTTATGAGTGCGCCGATGAGAGTATTAGTGTTACGTTCTGATGGTTTTTAAAATTACAATTCGTTGGTAGTTGTTGATGTCTAAATTAACTAATATATAAACCTCAAATGCTAAATACGCCACACTCTGCATTATTATTTCCACCGACGTCAGTAGATGAAATCATGGATCAACATTTGGGGGTTTCCTCGAGCTGCTGGTTGGAATGGGATTCTTTGGAAGACAGGAGGAGGGTGAAGAGAGTCATGGGAGTGTATATTGGTGATGACTGAGGTATTGAAATAAATTGGTGTAAGAATTAGGAGTAATGCATTGAAGGGAAAAGATGACCATGACGACAGTTGATTTCAGGCACAAGGATGTGGGAAGATTTTCTTTCGTAGGTAAGGGAGTCAGGGATTGTAATAGTCATCAAGAGAAATGATGAATAATTTACCAAAAATGTTGAAAGAATTTAAAGTTGAAATTTGTAGATGGCAAAAGTAGGTGGGTAGGGAAATTGCCACAGGAGCGTGGGATCCATCGCAATTAAATTCCTATGGCATGCCTTTCTCCAGGTGTGCTACAATCGATCCCTCACCACTTGAGGCCTACGATAGATGGCGAGAAGACAATGGGTCTCCATATACCTTTCGAGTAGGGATTTTAGTTAATTGTTGTACTGTGTTAACGTGTGCAGAGCGATTGGGTAGGTGGCGCTGGTTGCTGAAGCAGAGTGTTGGCTTGCAGCCGTCCATCACAGGTGCGGATGGGCTTTGAAGTCCGGCCACATCCCCCGTGTTTACCAGTCGCTCTATTTCGGTGTTCCTTTCGGAGGGCGCGATCCACCGCAGCGTCGACCGTAAATCAAAGCGATTTCTGCGGGCCCGCGGCGAAAAGTAAAGCAACAAGCAGCCAAACTGCAAGAGATATATAGCTCCGAGGGTGTTCCGCTGGCACAGGTGTTGTTTAACAGCCGACCAGAAGATCACAAGGCGAAACACGTGGTACACTAGACGTCAAACAGATTGTCACATGGCCCAGCTTATTTAATTGCTATCTATTATCCGTGACTTCGTACGTGTGAACTTAGAATTTGCTAGAATTGGGTAGAGAAAACTACGAGTTACGTAAAAAATTTCCCAAAAAGCACAGAGACGGAATAATAAGGCTGGGAAGCCTTCACTATACCATTCTGCCATTGAATCTGTCTCATTAAGAGAATCAATTTGAAACTTGTTGAAAATAGCAAGAAACTAAGGGGAGTAAGGTCAAATGTGGGAGACTACCAACAACAGATTTTTGGAGTTGTGTGAGTACATGAAATATATGAATACATCATACAAAAACTGACACCGAGAAAAACAAATCCTGAGTGACCGATAAAACATCACAAAGACTTACACACGCTACCCGTCTGTCTATCACCGTTCTATTAGTTCTCAAAATTACATGAAAAAATGTGTTATTTATCCATAAAAAAGTATTCTATGTTCTTCATACACAGCATTTCACTGCCAAATTTCGTCAATAATTGTTTAACGGTTTTGTCATAAAATGTTACAAACAGACAGAAACAGAATTACTTTCTCATTTATAACATTAGTGTAGACATAGACGTAGGGAAGAAGAATGTGTTGAGTTTTACTTTCGTCATCGAATACTAGACATACATGTTCGGAAAGGTAAGCGAAAATTATCGTAAACACGGTCACGACTACAACCAGCTAATGTCTAAAGCGAACTTCGTGGTATCTTTTAGTTAGTTAAATGACCCTAGGTCACCTTACGCTGGAGATCGAGTGCTATTTGCCTTACCTACGAACGTAGAATACTGGATCCATTAGCGCTAGCAGTTAACTGGTCCCATTCCACTACCCCGTATGTCATTAGTCCAGTCCAACGAGTCGCTCCCCTAAATTATCAAAGCCCGAAATGACTGCTGCAACTGATTGAAAATACCATTCACATTAACGGCGGGCAATGTTGTCATTGCGGGAGGCGAACCCCACACGCGCTGTTTGTGTACCAGCGCTAGCCGACCAGATATTTCAATCGCTGACCGTCCCTCGCTGTTGCAAAATCCTCCCCTCCCGCCCCGGCAATCCGTTCTCCCGCATTTTCCGATAGATATAAAACATAATGTTGTGGTACGGCTGGCCGGCGGGATTCCCCTCCACCCCGTCCCCCCACGCAGGGCCGCCAACTGTTACGCGGCGAGCACCAGCCCGCAACGCGATATCCAAACGCGGTCGCATTTTGGCCGTCCGCGGATAATAACGTATGTTAGTTTGCCGCGTGGTGCGCTGTTTTCGGATGAGGTGGTTAATGCGAGATTGGTATTGGACCGCAGGCCTGGCCGCTGCGGTCCCGGCTTCGATACCTGCTCGATCTCCCCCCGTGCTCCACCCACGTTATTTAGTGCAGTCCAGGTCTCATAAATTGTGCGTCGCGCACACACCGCCGCGTTCACGTCACAGCGTTTGTGAGCCTGGATCGAAAGCCAAGGCTCAGACCACACGGCAGCGTACCGCAAGCCTTTCCGCTTCCACATGATAGTAATCATAACCTACATTCCTCGTATAACAGTGGATCAGGAATTTTTTTATCACATTCACTTCATAAACTTCTAGGAACACACATATAACCTGATACAGTATTGAGAAATTTTACTTTTGCCATTGGTTTATCTGCATATACTAATTTCCCAGATTCTAATATTATGAATCCAAAACTAACTCTGTTTCCCTGTTTTTTACTTTTTCACGACCAAATGGCTAAACCGACTTTGATGAAATACAGGGTCATTCAAAAAGAATACCACAACTTTAGGAATTTAAAACTCTGCAACGACAAAAGGCAGAGCTAAGCACTATCTGTCGGCGAATTAAGGGAGCTATAAAGTTTCATTTAGCTGTACATTTGTTCGCTTGAGGCGCTGTTGACTAGGCGTCAGCGTCAGTTGATGCTAAGATGGCGACCGCTCAACAGAAAGCTTTTTGTGTTATTGAGTACGGCAGAAGTGAATCGACGAAAGTTGTTCAGCGTGCATTTCGAACGAAGTATGGTGTTAAACCTCCTGATAGGTGGTGTATTAAACGTTGGTATAAACAGTTTACAGAGAATGGGTGTTTGTGCAAAGGGAAAAGTTGTGGACGGCCGAGAACGAGTGATGAAAATGTAGCACGCATCCAGCAAGCATTTGTTCGCAGCCCAGGAAAATCGACCCGCAGAGCTAGCAGAGAGCTGCAAATTCCACAATCAACTGTATGGAGAGTCCTACGAAAAAGGTTAGTTATGACATCTTATCGTCTGAAATTGGTTCAAGCACTGTCTGCAGCTGATAAGATTAAAAGATTCGATTTCTGTGATTTTATCCTTGCTCAAATGGAAACAGATGAATCTTTCGTTTCAAAGATTGTGCTTAGTGATGAAGCAACTTTCCACACTAACGGGAAAGTCAACCGTCACAATGTCCGTATATGGGGCACTGAGAATCCGCGGGAAACAATTCAGTATGAACGTGACTCGCCTAAGGTGAACGTTTTCTGTGCCATTTCAGCCAATAAAGTTTTTGGTCCCTTTTTCTTCGAAGGTGCTACTGTAACTGGACTACAGTATCTGGAGATGTTAGAGAATTGGCTGTTCCCTCAGCTCGAACAAGAAGCACAACAATTCATATTTCAGCAGGATGGAGCGCCACCACATTGGCACTTATCTGTCCGTACCTACCTGAACGTCAACTACCCGAGGCGATGGATCGGCCGCCAGGCAGCCCGTGACAGAGCACTTCATCACTGGCCTCCAAGAAGCCCTGATCTTACCCCCTGCGATTTTTTCTTATGGGGGTATGTTACGGATATGGTGTTTCGGCCACCTCCCCCAGCCACCATTGATGATTTGAAACGAGAAATAACAGCAGCTATCCAAACTGTCACGCCTGATATGCTACAGAGAGTGTGGAACGAGTTGGAGTATCGGGTTGATATTGCTCGAGTGTCTGGAGGGGGCCATACTGAACATCTCTGAACTTGTTTTTGAGTGAAAAAAAACCTTTTTAAATACTCTTTGTAATGATGTTTCTTTCATTAAATACACATTTTTAAAGTTGTGGTATTCTTTTTGAATCATCCTGTATAATAAGGAAATAGTATAAGGACGTAGGATACTTTTTTCATGATAAACAGCATATTTTGTTATGAAATTTTTAACACCAATCCAATGGTGATAGACAGACGGATAGCGTGTGTAAGTCTCTGTAATATTATATCGGTCACTCAGGCTTTGCTTCTCTCGCAGTCAGTTTGTGTATCTCTTCGTAAACTTCGTGTACGGACACAACTTATTATACCATAGATGTGGATTTTCGCAGATGCTGAAAGTAGCTGGGGTACATTTAGAAAAGATGCGTTTCTATCATGGACTGTTATATGTAGCTAACTCACGAGTTTCCAACTCCCAAAAGATTGTATATCTTAGCAAACGAAAGCAAAACCAAAAACGTTTTGTACAAAAGAGTATTAAGAAAAGATGTCCCCAAAAACTGACCTAATTTTAAATTACAACCATATATCGTTATGAGGAACTGTGTACGTAGTATCCCACAGTTAACTCCCACCTCCCCTCTTAGTTTGTTGCTATTTTTAAATATGTTGTAAATTGGTTCTCTTCATAAGACAGGCATATTATTCCGACTCCATGCTTTTTGGGTCGGTTTTACGTAACTTACAGCTTTCTTTATCCAATTTTAGCAGTAAAGTTATAAGTTTTCCCGTACGAAATCGTGGGTAACAGATAGTATTGTATACTTAGAGCGGATGGATAGTGGAGCTGAATGAGCAGAAGAGGAGATTCCACTGTCCAGGATTTTTTCTCCAAGCTGAATTGCCGGTTGAGCCTGCAGGACAACTCAGGCTACTATCAGATGAGTACCGAGGAGGAAACGTCCACTCCAATGCCGAGGGTAAGGAGACAATTGTAATCCCGCAATTTCACTGTGGATCTTCATGGCCTGTACAAAGTTGAACTATACTTTATATAAAATATACACCTAACATGAATCCAATTCCACGCTTACCCAGCAGCATTCAAACTAACTGTTTTTTTTCTGTGGCTTTACGCCTCGTCGACGGTTAAGGTCATTAGAGGCGGGATAGGACTGGGGACAAGGAGCGGGAAGGAATTCGGCCATAGCCTTTTTGAAGGAAGGATCCCAGCATTCGCCTGGAGTGATTTGGGGAAGCCATGGAAACCCCCAAATCTGGATGCCCGGACGGGGATTCGAACCCACGTCCTCCCGAATGCGAAGCCAGAACGTTAACCGTGAACTACGATTAAAAAAATTGCTGTACTGTCGGTATCTTCAATATAATACTGTATTTGTATAATGTTCTTCTGTACACATTAGGATCATCCATTTCTCTATATATTATTCTATTCATTGGTAATCATTCATAACAATTCTATCTACATGTAACTACTTGCAATGGATACATTCATTTTCAAATTTGAGAAATATAGGTGCAAAAAAAAAAAAAAAAAAAAAAAAAAAAGAGCCCAACAAACAGGTGCCCGTAGTGGTAATAACTGTTGTACTTTTATAATGCATAGAATTACTTGCTCTTTACCTCTCATTCTTTCATGCTACTCCGTGATCCTTACGTATTTCGTAGACGCTATTTCACTGCAGCATTTTCGCACTGTACATTTCCTATTTTTTTCTCACTATTATTTTATGTTAATGTTGGGGCTTTATGAATCTTTGATAGCGAAGTCATTAAGAACGGATAGGAAATGGGACAAGGAAATATACAGTTCGTATTAATGAAAGATCCATCACAGCATCCACCTGGAGTGACTACTGCGGAAACCCGAAATCTTAATGGCCCGATTGTGTTGTCCATTTTTTGGTCGTAAATGTAAAGAAATCACTCTACAGATATCTCTTCTATATATGCCTTTGTTTAGTCTGTCGATAAGACTAATTTGTATGAGAATTAATTGTGCTTCGTTGTATTCAAACCTGTAAGAAGATAATAGTTAGTTTTCTTTCTGATCTATCTGTCCATCAGTCAAACTGGAAATCACCAAGAAGTGCTGAAGGTGAGGAACATACACTGACTAACATGTATTTAAACTACTTATGTTCTTATCAGCCAATGTGGACAGAAAAATGCACCACCACAGTATTCCATAGAAATCTTCTACGTGCTGCATGTAACCTATTGCAATCATGAGTCCAGACAGTGTTTTGTCTAGTCAGAAATATCTTGAGCATTTCTCTGTCAGCAAACTCCGAAGATCCACTTATATCTTTTACCCATCAGCCTGGCGGTCTTCTTCTTGGTCCCTCACATTACCACTAAAAAACTGAATGGTCAAAATAAAAAAAGATTATTATAAGAAATTATTAAAGAAAATTATGCAGTCAAGTCAGTGATAACGCATCCGTTCGAAAAAGCCGGAGGATTGTAAGCAGACACCAATCGGATTCTAGAATGTATGTGATATAGGATGAGTTACACCCTTTTGCAGGGAATCTTTTTAGTATTATCCACAATATAATTTCCTAAGCTAATTCATTCACTCAACTCACCTCGATAACTATTGGATGGAAGACGTCACGACGGGCTTCACTCGCAAATTAACAGTGATCAAAGATATATTAAATATTAGAGGCTACGAGCACAGATTAATAGCTTTGCAACTGCTATGAAACTAATTGCCAGAATACATTAATTAACTTTGCTTTTCGTAGCATTTCTTTCTTTAAAAAATATGGAAAAATTTTACGGCTGAATAAAAGTGGAACTACTTTTCAGTAACATGTCGCTAGTGAAGAAAAAGGACTAAGAAATACTTAAATTACTCATAATCTCATGATGCTTTAACAACGAATGTCGATTGTTATTCCGGCTTAGGTTAAATTTCAATTTAATTATAACTTCCTCTAAAGTTGCTGCTTGTACAAAGTTTATACATTACGGTTTATTACCGTATTTATTGATCACTTTCGTTAATGGTCACTGTACGTGAGTTATTAGGTTATTTAAAGTGAACATCAGACCTCATATATGTTACCTAACGCGTATTCTTGAAATATTTTCCTTCGGAGTTGCTTTACTATTAAGTAACACTCATTATTTGGAAGCTGAAGTAAGGTCTCTGGTCTGGACGCGATGACCAAAGATTAGATTATGAATGTTTGGCCCATGGAGGAAGGAAATATATGGAAGAGAAGTGACGTTAAATTGGTGAAGCAGGCTCGCGCATGCGCAGTGGCGGCAGCGGCGATATTGCGCTTCCAAACAATTGCGATGTTCCCAGTATATCCCGAAAACTAAGCAAGATATCGAAAAATTTTATTCTTTATTTTCGATTTGTCTGGTCGTGTTACACAAGAATCGATCATTAAATTTGACTTTTGCGAAAATTTTCTTCTCCATTTCAACCTCACTTTTGATACAGTATATCTCTAGAACTAGGTGAGATATCGAAAATTTTTATTCTTTATTTTTCATTTGCCTCGTCTTTTTAAATAAGAATCCATCATCAAATTTGACTTTGACCAATTTTTTCTTCTGAATTTCAACCAAAACCATTTCACATTTGGGACGGAATATCTCGAAAACTAAGCAGGATATCAAAAAATTTTATTCTTCATTTTTTATTTGTCATATCGAGTTACATAATAATCCATCACCAGATATCGGCGTCACCTTTATCCTAGAGTCCCCTTGAGGTTTTTGTACATATTCCCCGTGTCTGTATGGAAGCGGCCATGCCCCCTCCACTCCGGCCGTGCCCCCCCACTCCTCCTCACCCTGCTTCACTTCAATGCGTGGTGAAGGTCTCTTGCGTCGTCTCCATATATTTCCTTCCTCCATGGTTTGGCCAGCCTCAATCAAGGACAACGAGATGCGCTCGAAGCAATTGTTGCCGCGATTAATGATTGCAATCATTTTCAACTAAATAGAAATTCTTCAAATTTCGCAGAATGAACCTTTAGGGTCACGCAAAAAACGCTCGCGGGCTCACACTAATCATTAATAATTACTGTACACAAATGATCAAATCCATAAATATTATTTCAATAAATTATTGAAGCGAGGGAACGGGATATTACTATGTATAAACCATAAACACAGTTACGTCTACAATTAACATTAACACAATTCATTTAACGATAAATTTTCATCGATTTTAATTTTAACAGTTAGAAACAATTGTTTAAAACAAGCTCTTAGTAGATCGTATGGTCCCAAAGTTCTCAGTATTGTTTTATATCACTTAAGCCGGCCCCGGTAGCGTAGGGGCTAGAGTGCTAGCTCCGCGTACCGAAGGTCGCCGGTTCGAGTCCGGCAGCGGGCATGGGTGTTTAGTGTTGTGTCTGTGAATGTCTTGTACGTGTTGTAGTGACCTTGTGTCAATACTTGATAGCAGCAAATCACATTGAGCTGGCTGTATGGCCCAGAACCCGAATGCCATTAAAAATAAAAAAAAATCACTTAATGTAAGTAGTGTTCTCAAGGAAAATGTTAGCATTTAACTCAATGGTCGAGAGCGTGAGACACTAACAACAGCCTAGGTCGTTGTGGTGGTCAGCCAAACGTGCATCATTGCCATTACGACGATGCGGTGTCGATTCTTGATAGCGGCGGATGTCGTCAGGCTTCGTAACGTATTCACTCAGTTGCAATTCAACATACATTTGATAAACACTGAGGCCACATTCTCCATGCGCACGTACACAACCGATCGCAGGGAGTACGATCAATTGTCGACCCGATTGCACGCCGTCGGCACCCAGCGCTGTTCCGACACACCTCTATTCCCTCTCCAATCACTGAATAAATTCAGAACCACACAAGAATTTACACTAAACCGTAACTTGTTTAGTTATTGGCTGGCCTCCGAGCGAATCACTGGCTGACTTTCAATCAGGTGACTATTCCTAGGTCTGTGGCTGTTCACACTGCACACGAAATAATTGCGTCCACGTTTCACCCCGCACTCAAGATCGGACTTAGGAATGTTCTTCTGAAGGAAATCAAAGCTGGCCGTCGAGTTTAATGTCCCTAGTCAAGCTGGATTGGGAGTCACAGGAAGACGGGAGGATGATGTTGATTTTGTTTTTGCTTATGGTTTTACGCCTCGTCGACGTCGAGGTCATTAGGGGCTGGGGAGGGAGGCAAGGAATGAGAAGGAATTCGGTCATTGCCTTATAGAGGAAGCATCGCGGCATTCACCTGGAGTGATTTGGGGAAATCATGCTTCCGAATTCTGCATTCCCGGACGGAGATTCGAACCCGCGTCTTCCTGAACGCGAGGCCAGAACGTTAACCCTCACCCACCACAATCAGTGAGGGTGAAGAGAGTTCTGAGAATGTACTGGCGGTTAAACTTATAAATTTATATATTGGTATAAGAATTAGGAGAAGTTCAAGTAAGAGAAAAGATAATCATGACCAAAAGCTGACTCGCGATTTCAAGTACAACGAAAAACAGGAGGTGGACGGGAAAATTGCACTCAAAGAATTTAGTGTTAAAAACATCGGAAAATAGGTGAATAGGGAAATTATCACTGGATTATATGTTCCATTTCAATTAAATTAAATTTTAGCGGTATCGTGTAACTCAGCGTTACCGAAATTCCTTCTACCACCGGGACTCGAACCAAGTAATGCAGTGGTGAGCACCACACACAGTCACAGTGCTTCAGTAACGTACTCCTCCATTAGGCAAGTAAATTACAGGTGTACCATACAATAACCGTATTTTCTCCGTTGTAATTATAATAAACAAATTTTGTTTAGTCAGAAATCCACATCATCACTGTATATGTACAAAAGTAGGTCACCGAGAGTGGTGGTGCAACGGCTAGCGTTCTGGCCTCGCATTCGGGAGGACGGCGCTTCGAATCCCCGTCCGAGCATCCAGATTTGGGTTTTCCATAGTTTCCCAAATCACTCCAGGCAAATGCCGGGATGCTTCCTTTAAAAGGCCATGGCCGAATTCCTTCCCATTCCTTGCCCCCCATCCTTTCCCGTCTCTAAAGACCTCGCTGTTAGAGAGACGTTAAGCAAATAAAAAAACAGTAGGTCTACGCAGTAAGACTGTTTATAATATATCGAAATATCGATATTATTTTTTGAAAATATCGATGTTTTTGAGTGATGTTTATTAGGACGATATATCGATATTTCGATACTGAAATTTGGATATCGCCGTCGATATTTTTTAAAACAAGTTATCATTTTTCGTTTGCTCTGGATGACACTGTATCCCTCAAATTTGTGTTATGCATAGAGATCAGCAAGCTTAAGTAATTCTTACTATTTTTCTATAATTAATTTGGAACTTATAGATAGCAAATCTACTCAGATGATGACAACACTGTAGGGAAGGCATCGCTCGCCCAGCACGAATCGAACACAAGCCCATTGTTTGAAATGAGCGTGTCCAGGGAAGTCCAACTTGAAATTAGTGTGTTAGCAGTAATAGTGGGAAGTGTAGATAACACCTCAGAATAATCTATCAACATACAAATTTAAATGAAATACCACCAAATAATCTTACGAAAAAAAGTTATGAAACTTGGCCATATTGCATGCTACGATATCTAAATTTCTACGTAAATAAATACCTCAACTGTATTGATTATCAGTCTTAAAAATAGACAAAAAAAGATTTACCTCCCACCTCTTTAGAGATTAATAAATTTTTATAAAAATTATGAAATGCATAATGGTCTTAAAAAATTATAAAAAAAAACAATCATAATCATCAAGAGAAACCATTCGAAAGTGAAAACTTGGTTAAGAACAATACCACACATCTATTTATCAGTTGACAGCCTTATTTTTACAAGATTTGTTTTTATGAAATTGCATTTTTGAAAGTCTCGATATATCGATACTTTTTTTCGATATATCGACAACTGATACATTTTAAAATATCGATATATCGAAAATACGATATTTTTAAAAATATCAACAGCCCTACTACGCAGTGGAAACAGATAATGCTCCCAGATAGTACTGCAACAATGCAGGCGACAAAACACTTTGCAAAAGTAGTACCTTGCCGCAGCGGCCAATAGCGTGTCTCCAGTCTCCCCCACTTACTTCCCGCGCCGTTTGATTTACGTGTCCCGATGGCTCCTGTATGGTCCTTTTTTTCTCTCTGCTCGTCGCTTTATGTGCCCCATACAAAGCTGCTTTATAATAGCACCACGCGCAACTCCGCAGACAAAAAGCTGGCGCCCAGCGTCCAAACTTCCCGACATTACTCCCGTACACCCCCCTCGGTGCAAAAACTTATTATGCCGCGTTTTTATGTGACTTGCCCGCCACTTTATTTATTTTTATTATATTTTTGCCCGTTGCAAGCTTCCTCGTTCTTCTCTCCGAGTTTGTTTGTTCCGAGGCGAAGAGTTATTCGCTGCCCTGATGGTTTTAATTCCGGCGGTATTTCGTGTGTGTGTTGTGGCTGTCCCCTGATTATCCCAGCACCCAGTTCCCTCTACCAGAAATTTATGTACTGTTGTCCACCGGATAATTTTTTATCCTCGCCGAATGCGAACTTCATTATCGTCGCTTGCGCCATAGGACGCCGTTATTTAATTGTGTTGTAGTGACAACGTCTCTGAACAATAGATGTGGTTTCGAAAGAGGAACATACATTCAAACCAGGTGTGCCAGTAGTAAACTATAGTGGAAGAAACAGATAAATATCACCGTGAAAGAGCTAATTCAAAAACCTCATTTACTTCATTATTTATTTTCCTTGACAAAAATCGGTGTTTATGGACTTGTAATAAGGAACAGGAATTTCTGCTGTTCTCCCCTTTATGAGAAATTGAAACATTCATCTTTTTGGAGAAGTGTGTATACAGGTTTAATTTTAACGCGGTTGTGTGTTCTAAATGGGTAGACTAATACCGCACTCAAAACATTTCCCATTTCAATACAACCAGCCATATGCAATTATGTTTCTCCTACTATATTATTTTGTCTCTGATATTATCGTCCTCCATAGTATAGAAAATACAATAAGAACACAAAAATTCATTAAAACCACCCATTTCCTTGGTCGGACTTGAACCGACAACTATTGCAACCGACACGGCAACCACCTGTACTGGCGAAACGATCTTTCATACTATGTAAAATATTGTTTCTGCCTTCACGGTTGGCATTAAAATTAATAAGTGAATCAATGACGCGGCGAAAATCCAGATATTACAACGCCACCAAACAAGTTAGCAGTGAGCTAACGTGATTGATGATGATGTAATATCTGGATTTTATTTTTTCTGATCAGCCTCTTGACTTGTTTGATGCATTCCTCGAACGCTTCTTACCTTGCGCTACGCTCTTCATTTCACTGTGCCCATTACAACCAACATTTCGTTATCTGCTTCATCTATTTTAACGTTTATTTTTCCTTCAGTTACTGCCTCCACAAGTTGACCCAGGGCCGCATTTAACTCTAGCCTAGGGGCCCACATCACAAAGGAGGGGAGCCCGCTCCACAAAGAGGGGGCTCGCACCACAAGTAGTAGAGCTAAAAAAAAAGGTCACCCATAATTTTTTTGGACCGAACTTCGAATTTCAGTCCCCCGGTCAGAGGGGACAAACCCTAAATGCAGCCCTTAGTTGACCAATCTCATTTGTTTCCAAATTTGACCCACCAACGTAACTTCTTCTGTGAAATTCTTCCATGAACTTCTATCCTCACTAATTAATTCACTTCATAATTTATCGGTCCAGTTAGTTTTTTTAACATGCTACTGCTGCACTATAATACATACTTCCTCCGTTCTGATATTCCCAAACTTGAAGCTACACTTCTGCTTCATACATAAAGTGTTACAAGGTTTGTTCAGAGTCCTAGCTCAGGGACAAACTAAAAGATTTCTTTATATCCGCTGCTGATATTCTGCTTTTCACATTGATCTTCTCTCATCTGGAATTCTCTTACTTCTTCTACATCTGATCGTATTTCTATAAATGTATCACTGTGCTTTATATTTAGTTCAAATTCTCGTCCCAATATTTTCTTAATTCTGTTCTATAATTTCTCATTATCTTGTCAGCTAACAGAACATCAGCAAATCACAGCGTATAGGTTGTTCTTAGTGGAAGCTTCAAGTTACTTTTTCATTCTTCGATTGCTTCCTGCACATACGAACTGAATTTGGAAAGGAATGGACCAGGACCTTATATTTAATGCTTGTCTCTCGTGATTCTTTACTTTTATCATACCTTTTGATTTTTATATATGTATTATGATTTACTCTTCTGTTTCCATATTTTAGACCACACTACATTAAAATTTTAATCATGCCCCCATCTAACATTGCGAAAGGTTCTTTTTCTAAACGTATTGCGTTTGTGATATGATGTATTTGATATGTTCGCGTCGATTCCATGTAAGAACAGTCCCATTATATAGAACAGTATATACGAGAATAAACCAATAATATTACAAACTACTGATCAAGTTATTTACTTAACATTCCATAAGCATAATTAACCACAAATACATTACATCTCATGGAAATTACTACACATAAATGCAATTTTCAGAGACTCTTGTGCATTGCTTCACTTATAAATAGGTTTTAAAAAAACATACACCACATCAGTGATTGTGAATAACTTTTCACCTCCCCTTTCCAGAAAATTCTTTCACAGGGTAGATTGGGTTCGGAAACGAAAGTTCTTCAGTTTTTGGTTAAAGCTGTTAGGTGTTTTTTTTTTTTTAAGTTAAATTTTTATTGCCTGTGGTACGATACTGAATAATGAAGCCCCTTTGAAAGTTATCGCTTTCCGAAACTTGTCAATGACCTGTGATTTTTGTGGATATTATAGTTATTTCTAGCATTATAGCTACATATGTCAGTACCGAAACTGAATTATTCAGAATTTTCTACTGCACAAGACAGAAGGGAAAACGGGTATTGTGAGTACACCTAAATTTCTTAACACATTTCTACACGAAGTCCGTGGCCTTATTCCAAAAATAATTCTTGGAAGACGTTTTTGTGATTTTCAGTACCTCCCGTGCCCGTGAAGAGTTTACCCATAAGGAAAAAATATTAAAAATATATCAAATTGCTTTTTTAAATAATAGCTATTACTCTCAAATGAAAGGTTGCAGACATAAGATGTTTTTTAAGAAGTTGCTGACTATGTACCTACATTATACACCCAGGAATTTTTGTGAAATTGCTTTCATTAATTCGTTTTCTTACAAATATTACACAGCAGGTGTCCTTTGATTTATGTTTTATAACAAATTAAAGTAACTATTTTTTATGATAAATATTAATTTATTTTCAATGAATTACCCATTTATTTTATTTCGAGCATCATTTCTAATGTTTTTACGATTTTTTAGGAAGGTGATAGGTATTTCTGCGAACAATTTTCTGTTTCGGAGCTCGTTTTTAGTGTTCAATAAGTGATGTTAAAATATTAAGTAGTTTTTTCCCCCTCAGATATGACTTTGTATATACAAGTTTTCCCATTATACTCTCATTCCTTAAATAATTAAATCACAGATAGCCGGTACAAACCTAATGTTAGGCCATTTTCCACAGTTGCTGATCAATACATTTTTTTTATAAACAACTATTGTGGAGAATTTTTATTATTTCCTAGTCGCGTTTCTCCCTCTTATTCTTCTTCTCTTCGATATCGGCCATCTAAGGACCCCGAAAAGTAATCCCGTGCATTCATTTCGATGATTCTTTTCTTGACTTCCAATAGTTCTTCATCCTCTCACTTCGCTGTTTCCTCCTTTCTTCCGTCCATATGTTACTACATTTCCTCTTCTCCTTCTCCGGGAAACCCTTGAAATTTTGGACCAGTCTCCTAAAAGTTGCTCTATCTTGCATTACATCTTCTGTTATTCCGATTTCTTATATATATGTATATATAACGCTCATTTGCTGCAACAAGGACATAACTAAAAAAACGAGCTTTCTTAAGTTATAATCTTAGGATGGACCATTCTCGTAGATGCTAAAACTGATATTTTACATTTTCCCTTCTTTTATATTGTATTATTTCAATAAAACTTGCAGATAAGTTATTTTCTAGTGAATGCATAAAGTTGTTTCACACGTGACATATCACCACCACTTTCTGGACTGATATTAGTGAGAATTAAAGAAATAATGAACAAGTTGCAATATTTATCTTTGTCCCTTTGTTCTATAACCAACGCAACCTATATTTCGGCTGGGGTCAGATAATTTAAAAAAGGCGCAAAGGAAATTTATACGAATTTCTTTGTCATAATTCCATCAGTGGTATTTATGATTGGACGCACTTCAATACATTTTGTAAAGGAGAAAGAAACAAAAATTACACTTCTTCCTTCTAAAAAATTTATGTTTTGGAGTTATGTCAACAAATGAGCGACACACACACACATATATATATATATATATATATATTTATTGTATTTAATGATTGTAAAAACATTCATTTACAGCCACTGATGTTGCTCCACACCATTTGGGTGAAAAGCATCTGGGGAGTAAAAAACATTAACCATAACAGTTGTTTGTAGACGACACTTTATTCATAAAAATCTATTGATACTCGGAGTTACAGTCGTACCTGCGTACTCGTTGGATATTTGTAGAGCGATACACGACCTGTTTGCCTGCCACGCTGCTATTTGCTGATGGTTCGCCTGCACTCGTGGCAACCAACCTCGCCACTACCTGCAGTCGAGTGTGGACAGCCCGCGCCCAAACACAGACCTCATTTGGCGGAATTTGCAAGTGTTTCGACCTCAAACACAACCTCCTCGTCACCGTTTGCCCACCACCAAATAGAACGAGTTGCGACCCCGGCTGGGGAGTGTAAACACGTTTGAAGCAGGGGAACTTGGTCCGTGTGTCCTGTCGAGCGGTGCCAACATTCCACGTATTTTGATTAATCCGAGCGAAAGCACAAAGCTAATTATTCCCACTTTGAATATATCAACACAACTTTCTGTACTGATATCAATGAGAATTAAAGAAATAATGAACAAGTTTCAATATTAAGCTTTGTCCCTTTGTTCTATAACCAACGCAACCTATATTTCGGCTGGGGTCAGATAATGTAAAAAAGGCGCAAAGGAAATTTTTGCGAATTTCTTTGTCGTAATTCCATCAGTGGCATTCATGATTGGACGCACTTTAATTCATTTTGTAAAGGATAAAGAAATAAAATACACTTCTATTACCATAATATGGAGCTCACTTCTTAATCATCTGACATTTGTAGCTTCACAGGATGAAACAACTGACGGTAAGCAACAAAAGTAGGACGAAAATATGAGACATCTGTCACCAAAGAGCTCACTGTTCCTCCATATAAAACTGAAAAATATATATGGTGCTGTCTGAATACATAAACAAAGAACAGGAAATGGTCAGAGCTGGAATTAGCTTTTGTCTTGCAGATGAGTAAAAAAGGTCGTATACGAATATTACCAGAAATTCATTTTCTTTGAAAATGGAGATAATGAATCCCGTGAATTATAGGTTACTACGCCAGTTTCAGTAGTGCAGGTGTTCTTCGCAGTCAACGATAGTGAAAGAAGGAGAGGGTGCATCCTGATGCCACCATTTTCAGGCTTGACGGATGAATTAGCATGAATTATGCACCCCCACTCATCTTTTTTCACCGATATTAATATGGACAGGTCTGTGGTTTAACCAGAGATTTCGGTGCACAACCTGATGATTAGTGTGAATAGTGTGCGACAACCTATCCTACCCAGCCGGCGAAATCCCGAATGATGAAAATTACTTTCATCACCGCAGCTCGAACAAGCTATCAACGTTGCAGGCGCCGGCATCGTTAAAGGTCTTTGTCATATGGCGGTTTATGTAATGTTCTAATAAATTTAAAGTCATATTTTTCTAGTTTCATTTTTAATCTTGACCATACTGAATTTCCTATCCACGTGATGTAGATGAATAAACTTTTTAGGAACAACTTCAAGATTTTCAAACACCGTTTGTAGTGTACTTAATGTGAGCAGATTCAAACAATGCAATGTGGAAGATACTTACCAGTATAGCGTGATTCTTCAAAATATTGTCGTATGCAGACTGCTTTAGTAACTTCTCAACACACATTATTAAAAAGGGGACCATTCAGAAATCAGAAGTTTGTAACTAATTATTATATATAAGAAAATTACATACAGTATTATGGAAGAAAGGCGGAAGATTATTTATCCTAAAAATCATTTCAATCCACTGTTATACTGATATATTTTCTACATAACTGTTACAATGTACAGCAGGGGAAAAATTGTTGGCTGAAGGTATAAAATCTAAATTTCTTGGCACACAAATTGATCATCTCAGTTCGACACGACTCATGGAGACGAGGAAAACTCTGGATGTATTGAGAGGGATAATAACATTTAATTGAAATTGCAATGAGGCGCACTCTCCGGTGGCAATTTACCCATCTTTCCCCTTTCCTGCACTCACCTACGATTGTCCTCTACAAATTTGAAATTTCAGTTGTTTCAACGTTTTTGGTAAATTATTTGTCATTTCTCATGATAACTTATTTAAATTCCTGACACCCTTACCTAAAAAAGAGAATCTTCCTACATCCTTGAGCCAGAAATCGATTTCCAGCTTGTGGTCATGGCCGTCTTTTCCGTTTTATGCATTGCTTTTAATTCTTACACCGATATCTTTAATTGCCCCACCACCAATATACGCCTTGTACACTTCCATGAACCTCTTCACCCTCCTCCTGTCTTCCAATAAATCTCATTCCAGCTCTTTAATTATATCTGTTATTGATTGCGTTCTGCGGTAATTTCCAGAGACAAATCTAACAGCCCTTTATTGCACCTTCTCCAAATCCTGTATTTGATACTAAAAATGTTGGTTCCATACTACACTGCCATATTCAAGCAACGGTCTGAACAAAGTTTTGTAATCAAGTTCCTTTACTTCTCTCGTACATCCCCTCATCACTCTCTCTCTAACAAGAGCAGAATTTTAAAACGTCTTCCCACCACTTGTCCAATGTGTCCCGCACAGTTAAACTTGTTATCAAATGTAATGCCACCATATTTTCATTTCACGTCTTCAACGAGAAATTCTTTACCCACCTTATAATCATAATCAGCCTTTAGTTTTTTATTTGTGTATCTAATAAACTGACTCTTCTTTGCATTTATCTTCATCCCGTGTTTACTAACTCAACTAGATATCTTGTCCAGGTCACCCTGCAGCTGTTTACAGTCCTGTACCGTTTTGATCCTTTTATATAGCATTATGTCATCTACAATAGGGTTACCAGACGTCCCCGTTTCCCGGGGACAGTCCCCGTATTTAGCTCTTTGTCCCCGGACAGATTTCGTCCCCGCAATGTCCCCGGATTTTTACTGTTGGCCCCAGAATTTTTTTAAAATCTAGATATACTTTTTTAAAAGCCCTGATTTGCTAATGTATTCGTTTAAAGAAAGAAATCAATGGAATTTCTTCTCTAAAGGAATTTGTGTCAAAAGATAAAGTAGACGGATGGAATGAATCCAGTGTTGGTGTAAGATGGAATTAACTTTATTTACATTTTTCTAACAAAATGGTCCCATATGTTCAGCTTCGCAACTTAGTAGAACTGTATTTGTGTCTTTCTGGGGGTAACACATCTGTAGAGAGAGTCTTCTCCTCATTGAACATGATGGGGACATCACAGAGCGTCAGAATGAGTACAGAAACAGTTCAAGCTACACTAACTATATTAACAAACTTTTCCATGACTTGCCGACAATTTTCTGGCAGACAAGATCTTCTCAAGAAGATTCATTCTTCTGAGAAATACCAATGACAATTGACAACAAGTTGGAGGTAAAATCAGGTACCATATCTTTTAAAATACTAAATATATAACAATGACAAATATGTTTCTTTTAAGTTAACCCAACCTTTAATCATCATATAACTTATAAACGTGCATCGCATCATTAGGACAAAAAATGTCGAAAGCGTCCCCGGATTTTGGTGAAAAAGTGCTGAAGCGTCCCCGGATTCGGAGAAAAAATTCTGGTAACCCTAATCTACAAACAATCTAATTTCTGATAGTAAACAATCAACAAAATTATTTATTAGAATAATGAATAGCAACGGTCCCAATACCCTGTGACACTCCCATATTTACTTCCACATATATTAATACTGCACTTACTATCCTAACTTTATGTTATCTACCTTTTAAAAATTCTCCTAACCAGCAAATCACTTTCTCATCCATTCCAACAGTTTTTACCTTATTTAATACCATTTTATGGCTCATTCTGCAAAAAGCCTTTGAAAGATCTAGTGCTACACTATTTTTTTACTTATGACACCTTTTCGACGTCATTAGAGGCGGGATGGGACAGGAGACAAGCAACGGGAAGAAATTCTGCCATGGAATTTTAAAGGAAGCATCCCGGCATTCGCCTGGAGTGATTTGGGGAAACCATGGAAAACCCAAATCTGGATGCCCGGACGGGGATTCGAACCTGCGTCCACCAGAACGCGAGATCAGAACGTTAACCGCTCACCCACCAAGCTCGGTGCTACACTACCAATTTGGCCTCCTTTGTCCATTTCATCCGAAGTATCGTGCATGAAGAGTCGTATCAAGGAAGTAAAGGAACAGGGATCCAAACGTTGGCAAAGCCTTTGCTTGAATATGGTGCGGAATTGTACAGATCTATTAACATGGGCAACTGATGCAGGAGTTGGTGGGAGTGGAAAAGGTTGGCAGCTAATTTTTTGCGTCTAAATTATCCCCTGCAATCATATGATAAACCAGCAGGGTTAAAAGTAATCGGAAGAATTGAGACTGGTGAATACAGCGGGAGGTATGTGTAACGTATTCCTTAGCGATGAAGTCGAAAAGGACACTGGACGAAGAATTATGAGCAGCATATGAAAAAAAAAACCTCAGCAGGAGCTCACCATACATTAGAACTATGATCATAAGGCATGCCTGTCTCATTTGATTGCGGCACCGTCATAGCGTCTGGCGCTGACAAGAGAATTAGATGGTTTGGGTTCTAATGATGCAAGCAATATTCATCATGACTTGACCTGCAGGGTACAGAAGGTAGTGGTGCACAATTCCTAATCACCAAATTGTGCGACAAAGTCGTGGGTTAAATCCCAGACGTTTCCGCAGTGCGTATTGTGGTCTGACATAGAACCACATTAACATGAGGTATCTGGGCAACGAAACAAGGCATGCATTACGCTGGCTTAGCGAAATTTCCAAGTTGGGAGAAGGACACTCTGCAGGACAGGCGTCAGCGAATTCAAGCCTGTTACGAATTCAAGCCTGTTATGGTGAATTCTCCATTCAGGCTGGAAGAAAGACGAAACACACAGTTTGAAAAGGTAGATTTATGACCTTTCACCGCTCAGTATGGGGTCGGCCGCAGTTCTGTGCGTGGACAGTGTTGACGGGTGAGATTTATTGCGTGATCAATTGCGATACGTGATAACGTCAAGACACGCCAAAGTAGAGATTCTGTGAATTCTCACTGCGAGAAACTAGTAAATCCGAGTGAACACGAAAGAAATACGACAGTTTCCGAACAAATCCTCCAATCCCGTCAAAGGAATGATGTGTTGAACTTGAGTGTGCTTGGCGGGGAGAATGTTTTGCCAATAGCATTTTAGTTTATAGCATAGTTATTATTTTTGTATAATGTTGTTTCATGTCCGCCAATGAGGAGAGAGGCAGGACCAGAGAAAATCGGCGAAGGATGAGGAGCAGCATCCCGAGGTTTTAAAAGGTGGCGCAAGATGCTTCTCGAGGTCTTTTTGTTTCTCACTGGTTCGTCTTCACTTGTTCTTGTGCACGAGAAGGACCCAGAAAGCCGACAGCATATCATGCGATCGGTTGTGTCTTAATTTTGAGTCACAAGGTGACAGATAAATTCAGTGTGGGGTCGGAGTTAGCTGACTACGTCAATGCCAGACAGACGGTAAAAAGACAAACATTGCACCAGTTAATAATATTGCGTTTGCACTTTAAACCTCCGTGATTACCCAACATAACGCTCTGAGCGGGGAAGTCCGCACGATAAGAATTCTCACTCTCCGATATATAAACAGAGATTAGCCGTGGCATTTTATAAATTGAATTCAGTAGTTTCTGTGATTGAAACGAGGGACCTTAGCTTTATAACAAGTAATCTCGTTACGTGTCCTGCCGAAAACTGTTAGTTTGTATATGAAAATCTGAACGGATATTTGGTCGTCTTGTATTGATTAATTTTAGTGGCCATTAATGTAGGACAAAGGTATTATTTGTGAATAATTATTTGAGTGTTTATCATTATTAAATTTAAATCACCTTATGTCTGTTGGCCTTCATTCAAAGAATATATTGTCAGGTTATGACTTTTTCATTGTTAGTAGTGATCAATAAATAATTTTGAGAACCCCTTTTCAATCCACAATATAAATAATCATTTGCATTTTGGTAAATTTAAAATAATAATTAATTACCATTTATTACGGCGGTATACCGTTCCATTTCAATATGGAGTGAAGACACACAATACTGTTGACGGCGATTCGTTCATCGGATGGGGTCGTTAAGCCCGACGATCCTGTTAAGTGTATTACGGAAGAATACGCCAGAATGGGCCGGCACCGGATTTCACCCTCTCCCTTCTTCATCTCTCATTTTATACAACACACATAACTCTCTATACTGAAAACACACACGCTATTACTGCCATCCGCACATACACTGAGGTGACAAAAGTCATGGGATACCCTGCTAATAGCGAGTCGGTGATCCGTTTGGCCGGCGAAGTGCTGCAACACGACGTGGCATGGACTCCACGAGCCATTGGAAGTCCACTGGAGAATAATTGAGCCATGCAGCCTCTATAGACGTCCATAATTCCGAAAGTGTTGCCGGTGGACGATTTTGTGCACGAACTGATCTCTCGATTATGTCCCATAAATGTTCGATGGGATTCACGTCGGGCGATCGCGGTGGCAAAATCATCCGCTGGAATTGTCCCGAATGTTCTTCAAATCAGTCGCGAACAGTTATGGCCCGGTGACATGGTGCATTGTCATCCTGGAAAATTCCATCGTTGTTTGGGTATGTAAAGTCCATAAATGGTTGCAAGTGGTCTTCCAATAGCTGAACGCCATATAAACACAGCCCACACCATTATACAGCCACCATCAGCTTGTACAGTGCCTTGTTGACAACTTGGGTCCATGGCTTCATGGGGTCTGCGCCACATTCGTACCCTTCCATCAGTTATCACCAATTGAAATCGTGACTCATCTGCCAAAGCTACTTTTTTCCAGTCGTCTACGGTCCAACTGATACGGTCACGAGCCCAGGAGAGCCACTGTTGGCGATGTCGTGCTGTTAGTAATGGCACCCGAGTCGGTCTTCTGCTGCCATAGCCCATTAAAGCCAAATTTCGCCGGACTGTCCTAACGGACACATCCGTCGGACGTCCCACGTTCATTACTGTGGTTAGTTCATGGAGTGTTGTTTGTCTGTTCACACTGACAAGTCTACGCAGACGTCGCTGGTCGCTCTCATTAAGTGCCGGCGGTCCAACACTGCGTTGTCCATGATGGAAGGTTAGGCCTGAATTTGGGTATTTTCGGCACACCGTGGATCTCGGAAAGTTGAATTCTGTAACGATTTCCAAAATGGAATGCCCATGCGTCTATCTCCAACTAGCATACTGCGTTCGAAATCCGCTAATTCTCGTCATGTGGACATAATCACATAATCAACCTTCTCACACGAAGCATTTGACCACAAATGAAAGTCATGTCCAGGCACTGACCATTTATACAATTTGCAAACGACACTACTGCCATCTATATATTTGCATATTGCTATCCCATGATTTTTGTCACCTCATTGTATGAAGATAAACTTGGGAAGGTAACGGAAAAACACCCCAGTTTATCTTCCCGAGAGAGAGGTGTAGGCCCTAAATGGTAACTGCTTACGCCCGGATTCGGACATAGCATGATCAAAAAAAAGAAAAGATAAAGGCATAAGTAATTACAGAGGTCAGAAACTACTACTAGTTACCGAGGAAGGTTGCTCACAACTTACTTGAAACTTTAAAATAATTTAAAATGAAAAGAAAAAAAAGTATAAATAGATGTCTATAGAGATATTAAGTCAGGTATAAACTCAATAGCAGTTATAAAAAAAATTATTACTGGTAAAAAGTTCTCAAGATTTCAGTAGTGTAAGAATTTCGCAGTCCAGTACTTAGTCCTAGTTCTAAAAAAAAACTGAAGTAGACACCGAGACATTACGATTAAAACTTTTTTTACTTATACAGTACCGGTACTTAAAAAGAAAGCCATGTCCCGTGTTCTGTCACAGCCGTGCTACACGGTCGTCGAGCATAAAGACCACTCAACACTTTTATGAACCTACTCCTCCAGTACGATCACAGCGATTTATTCGCGGTGAGCAGATACCGAACAAACCCCTCCGCAGCAGTTAACAACCCAGCGGCCTTAATCATCATCGACAGTGTAAGCGGGGAGGCTCTGATGTACGGTCCGTTCCATTCGGAATCACCACTACCTGCTCGCTCTGTTCTCTCTGTGAAAAACGAGATTGCCATGGCCGTGCGGTCCCCCCGTGTTTAAACAGCTGTCGCCCGGCGCGGCCGGTAAATTCGGCGGTTTGTTCCGCAATCGACCGGCCGCCGACTATCGCCGGACCCATAATCGGCCCGTGCGGTAGCTCGCTCGTGCGCGTACCTGTCTCGTTTATCGAGACAAACACGACTCGCCGCTTTTGTTCCTCTCGCTTCGTCTGGCTGTTCGCCATCCAGCCTGAGAGAAGGTCAATGGACTGAAGATGAAAAGCAACGTACTGTGCGTGCCGTTTGATCCAAGGTACCGTCAATTTCAACTGGCGACGGATATTAACTCTTAATAATGATATTTCACAGAACAGCTGTAGAACCTGATTACAATGGGCGCTCTGACGGCTTCTAATAAAACTTTAACTGTTGTCAATGATATGGTGCAAGGGGCCCACAGATTTTTCCATTACCTTCCAGCATCCCCTGCTTCGATTATCACAGGTGGACAACGCGAATAATGAGAGAGGTGGGGAGGAATTGAGTTCCTCCTCAAAGTCTAACTGGACACTCCTGACTAATACTATGTATCATTAGGAAGGACATAGCATACTTTCTTCGAGATAAATAACATATTTTGTCCTCTACTTCTGAAAATCAACCGATTGCTGACAGACAGGCGGATAGAGTGTGTAAGTCTCTATAATGTTATATCGGTCACTCAGGCTTTGTTGTTCTCGCAATTAGTTTGTGGGACACCTTTCGCATAACTTACAGCATTCTACAAGGTGATTCAAAAAAACGTGGACAAAATGACATGGTAGATCTGTCATACAATAAGGATCAAAAATCGCATAGGAATCGAGGGTCGCAAACGCCTGTAGAGGGCGCTAGAGCCACGAGATCCATGGCCACCATGATCACCAGACCTGTCTCCCTTGGATTTTTTCTTGTGGAGATTTTTTAAAAGGACTTGTGTATGAAACACCTGTTGAAGCGCCGGAACACTTGGTAGGAAGAATCGTTGCGGCAGCCAGATGTGTTCGAGATACACCTGGTATCTTTGAGAAGGTGCACCGTTCCATGCAAAGGAGATGACGGGCTTGTCTCGATGCATCTGGCAAAAGCATAAAGCATCTACTGTAGGCTCTACATTTGGCTTGCATATGAGTGAGTAATTATCAATAAAATGATCTGTAAATGTTTTGTTTCTTCTTTTTGTGTCAGTATTATTTTAGACACCCTGTAGAGGCTCCAGATCGCAGTTGCGACCTTCTGTTCCAATGCGAGTTTTGCTTCTTATGACTGGTCTACCATGTCATTTTGTCCACGTTATTTTGAATCACCCTGTATATCCAATTCTAGCAGTAAAATTCTAAATCCATGCATACGAAGTCAAGCGCAAAAGCTAGTTTGGCTATAAACTTTACGATTGCTAGTAACAAATTCTGTTCGTCTGTATGCTTTCTTTATTCTTCTGCTTTCAAACAAGAAAAGCTTGTAATAGTTTGACAGAGTTTCAAACAGTGTACAGTCCATGGTAACTGATGTAAAATAGGATACATTTCATTTTACTTTTACATCAACAAATCAGTGTCCATTTAATGGTTAAATTACTTTTTACAGTAAAAATGTTTGCCTGGATTTGCCAACAGCATTGTATTATTTGAAACTGATATTCATAATTATAAACTGTTTAACTCATTTCTAAAATTCATGACCCAAATGGATTTCTCCCTGTATTGTTACTTTCTTGACTATGCACTGAATACAAAGCAGATCAAATCGTCTGTCTAACTTCGGCTAAAGACCTGACTCTAACTGATAACCCTTTGTAAAATAATAAAACCTAGTCAATGAAATCACGGGCAAAAGCTAGTTAAAAATAAGTGTTGGATCACTTTATGAGTTGTTCGTCAAAAGTAAAAAGAAAACTATGGAGAAACGCAAGGGTGAATTACAATGCTGCCTCGCAAAGCAGAACTTCACAACAAAGTGGAGAATAGTAGAATTTAATAATAGCATTTTTCTCCCAATCTTTATGCCTAGTCGACATCAAGATCATCAAAGGCAGGAGAGGTATGGGGACAAGGAATGGAAAGGAATTCAGTCATTGCATTTTGAAGGAATCATCTGGGCATTTGCTAGGAGTAATTTGGGGTAACGATAGAAAACCAAAATCTACATGGCTGGACATCCTCTCAAATTCCAGGTGCAAGGGCTACCATTCACACACCAGGCTTGGTACCCAAAAGAGCAGGTTTTAAGAATGATAAAAACCAAACCAATTATTATAATATGAAGTGAAAGATAAAGTAGACCAATCACTCACCAAAGTTGAAGAGAGTAGGGAAGCAGTGACAAAAATACTCCAGCTCAACTGTTGCTGAAACCTATTGTTTTGTCATCTATGGAAAGGCATGGCATCTATATTAGTTAACAGATTTTCAAAAAGCTTAATGTGTTTTCTGCCAGAATGTTAAACAGAAATAATTGAAGCCTGACATTACTCCTAAAATTTAAAGTTACACACTAAAAGAAATGAAATATTAAAAATATACAGTAATATGAACATCTTTCATCTATAATCTTTTTAAAACCAAGGCTTTCTATTAAATGTCTATTTCTAATCTTATCTTTTAAATGTTACTTTTTAAATGTGTGTTAACAATTGCATCATGATTTTCAGGTAAAAGTAATGTGAAACTAATGCAATAGTCTACATCTGCATGAGTTTATTACTGATTTTCAAAATTATAAGTACATTCAAAAATTACAATAAAAAATGGTACACATAAACATTTTCTTTAACACCAAGTTACAGTCTGAACACCTAAACAATAATTTTTCAAAGGTCACTGAGAAAATTGTTATCTCTTATTAATCATTTTATATCTAAAAAATCTGTACGAAATCATGAAATCCATGGTTAATAAATTTATAAAAAAATCGGACTTTTTTCAAGGCACTAGGTTATTCTATTCATGGTTAGCACCATATGATAACACATTAGGATTAGTGTGTTTTTTCATCTAACCTTGTAAATAATATTTGGATCATAGTTTTTGATTTATCAGTCTTATTTTCACAAAATTACAATATATTGAGATCATCAACATTGATTGCTTCAGGTAACATTCCATAATATTGAAGTTATAAATCAAATCACTAGTTAGCATCTATAAAATTCTCCTCCTTGGTTGTTCAAGTGAGCATTACAGCTCTAACATTTCAAGAGACAAAAGAAGAAGTCTTAAGAGAAATCTTATAGAAGAAAAATAACATTTATGAATAAAAAACCTCCCACTTTTGGGAACTTCACCGAAAACACCTTATCTTCTTGAACCATCACTCTGACAAACCAGCAACACAATCTTTGTTGCACTTCAACAATAAATGTTATTTCAATCTATTCCTGAGTATATGGAAGCAAATTACTTCTTCCATCTAATAAAAATTATTGCTTCTTTCTCCTCTTGCCATCTGATGGTTCATCATTGTCGCTCTCTTCCTCTGAAGATACAGTTGATTTTTTATTTGACTTCACAGTCTTAAACTCATTGTAATGCTCTTTCCTCCTCCTCATGAACTCCTCCTTCTTCCTCCTTTCTTCAGGGTCCAGCTCTTCATCACTATCAGCTGATACACTAGAAGTACTAGACTCTTTTGCAATACGCTTCTCAACCACCGTCGGCTCCGCAGATTTCATAGCCTTCATGCGTTCTGCAAGAGCAGCAGGGTCCACCTGTCAACACCAAGGAAATGGTTAAGATTCTGATCTGTCTTAGTAATGAACTGAAATGTTAATTTGCTCTTGAGAAACATGTTGCAGGAAATCTAATTTAAGTGTTTGAATTACAAGGAAAGGGAAAATGACTCATCACTCACCAAAGTTGAAGGGCTGCAACAGGTGAAGAACATATATGACAAACACAAGAATACACAATATTTCAGTTTTACACGTTATTCATGCTGTAGGAAATGAGTCATGTGATTCGGTAGGTGTGCACACGCTGAAATTTAACACATGACTGAGTTCATTACTGATATGTCAGGAGAGACTGAGATGTTATATATAAATATGTATATCGTAAATGATTATAGGATTAATAATATACCAAAAGGGTACAGAATATTGAAACAAAAAATTAGACAAATAGATTTTAAAAGTAATTACAAAAAAGAAAAAAGCAGTGTAACTAGATAAATGATAATAATGATAATACTAATACTAACAATAATGATTGATGAGTCAAAGAAAGGAATTTGATGGTTGAGGCCAGGAGGGTGTCTGGTATCTAGGATATTTTGATATGCAAGTTCCCATCTCCGAAGTTATGAAGCAGTGGTGGTTTCGGGGAAAACTTCGATTGCTCTCAGGTGAAACAGTCATTGAGGTTTAGACCGAAACCACCGCTGCTTCAGAACTTCGGATGTGGGAACTTGCATACCAAAATATCCTAGATACCAGACACCCTCCTGGCCTCAACCATCAATAAAATTCCTTTTATTTGACTCATCAATCATTATTGTTAGTATCAGTATTATCATTTAACTAGTTACACAGCTTTTTTTCTTTTTTGTAATTACTTGTAAAATCTATTTGTCTAATTTTTTGTTTCAATATTCCGTACCCTTTTGGTATATTATTAATCCTATCACCATCATCTCAGTCTATCCTGACATATCGATAATACAATCAGGCATATGTTAAACTTCGGGGTGTGCACACCTACCAAACAACATGACATTTCCTATAGCATGAATAAGGTATAACCGAAATATTGTGTATTCTCGTGTTCGTCATACAGGTATTTGTTCTTCACCCGCCACAGTCTTCAACTTTTGTGAGTGATGAGTCATTTTCCCTTTCCTTGTAATTTATATTGCCTAAAGGTATTTTCTTTTTTCCTAGTTTAATTTTAGTGTTTGGTAGCAAAATGGCTGGAGTTTACAAATTAATTATGACAAAGTTGAACCCTTTGCCTAGTGCTACACCTTTAGCCAACAGTTAAAATAAATTAACTACAAATTGAAAGAAGCTTCTCAATCTGAAAAAAGTAACCAGTCAACTATGTGGAATAATAACTTCATATAGAGACTTTTGTAAAAAATAAAAAAAGGGGGCTGTAGTATGAATCTACCAGTAATTTGGCAAATTCGTGTGAGGCGGTGACCTTTTTTTTTTTCTAGCTCTTTTACCCTGAGCTGCAACCGTCAGTGGGATGGCAAAATTGGAGAATAGCTCTATACTGCTCCGGATGGCAATCTTGAGTATTTTGCCCCAGCCTGAAAAATTCGTAGACCTGCACTGCTCCACAGTTGTTTACAATCTGAGATTTTGTTGTTAAGATGGCCCCAAGAAAGATGTAAATTATAGATTTGTTACACATATTACTCTTTCTGAAGTAGCTTGTAGTTTACTATGAAGATACATAGGATCTACTCATCAAAAACACCTCCACATCCTTAACTTTATGTGTCACATGCTACTATTTTTTTTTTAGAGGGAGGGGGCAAACTCATCTTGCGAACAAAAGCATTTGAGAATATATATATCCTAATACTACCTGTCTTTAAAATGTGCCAGCCTTGTGCAAATGTTTTTGTGTTATTCTGCAAAGGTAACTTATAGTTATTGAGATTTAAGTAGGAAACATCTCGTCATGCACCAAGCTGACTGCAGAACACAGCTTAAACCTCATAATCAGAATGACCAATAAACCCCTGCCAAGATGTTAGCTGAAGCTGTTACAGCAACCAACGAAGGCAATGTTGTTGAAAACTAAGATGCTGAATAAGGTAAAGGAACTACTGAATGGTTGATATCTTATTTTAAGGTGTGGTATGATTATTATTCCCCTGTGTATTTAGAGACACAGCAATGCTGTTAAGTGAATTCCCAATAACATTTATCAGGTTAGCACGATATCTTCCCAGCAACACCCTTCAGAGTAGTTGCTGTAGGAAAAAGTTTTTGAGTTCACCGATTTAACAGCACTGGACTATTAAAGACAGGAAGATTACGACACTATAAGACTTGGTATGATCAGCATTGTGACATATTGTTTTGAGAGTTAACCTTAAACTTTAAATTCTTCATTGTAGAAAAATCTGTTTTCTGGTGAGATTGATGTAAGATGAGAGAGACTAAATGACTAGACATACATCGTACCTGGGGGACATGTTCCCTGTGAATTTATTGGAATAATTGCATTAGGAAGGACCAAAAAGCTACCTGTCTTTCTGAAACTAATAAAAAGAATAATTTCAATATTCAAATTCCATGGTGGCAGAGCTCTAATAAATGTAATCCTCCCATATAACACTGTCCTAAGGAGGTGAAAGCTTAGAAAAACCAAGACAGTAGGTATTGAGCTATTTCTCGTGCAGCAGTACAAAAAGCACTTGAAGGAACAAAGTACTTCCAATATGACAGCATATTCGGGAGATATTTACCATTTCCGTTTCATTGGTTTCTTCAAGTATCATATGATTTTTTTTTTAAATAAAAATACATGTTTATAAGTAACAAATTATAGCTGTGGGCAGTTTTTAATATTCATAACATGAATTGCCATTATTTCTAAAATGAAACAGTCTCAGAGCCAAAGATATAGTACTAATCATAACAAACAATCTTCAGCTATGTAAAATTTCAGCTGCAATTTACTCGTTACCTTGCTGGATGAAGCCTCCGATCCATTTGCCCAGTTATAAGGTGTCTTTGGTTCATCTACTTTTTGGTGCCCGTAATCCTTATCTGCTGGATGTAAAGTTGCAAGAATGTTCATCTCGTCGAACCTTGCACTTCTCTCTCTCACTGGTGCCTTTGATTTTCTTTTGGCTGGATCAAGAAACATTTGCTCAAGGTATTTGATGATTGCTGCCGATAAACATATATTAATTGTGAACTACACCAATAAGCATGCTAGATACATGACAGGAATTCTGCTCAAAAATGCAGACCAAACTTTCTGCAATGTCAAACTTTTAAACTACTAAAAAATGAGCACAGAGCTAGCAAAAATGAAGACATCATTTCCCACTGTACTGGAAAAAAAATTAATACCTGCCATGCATCACAGCTTAGACATTAAATCAACAGAGTTTATTCTAAAAGTTGCATTTTACTCTCTGCTGGATACAAATTATAAGTAATTTAATACAAACATTAGATATTTTAACAAAATCATAAAAGAGTTAACCTGATAGTGAGAGTAAAAGTATGACAAGGATAATGAAGTTTTTTGGGTTTGCTGCCGGATGGTGTAATAAAAACACAATGTTTTGTCGATGTGCTCGTAAAGATCTGAGATTCTATACTAAGTACAGGTGTGGATGAACTTTAACATCCTCACTGTAACTGCTACATGCTAGTATCCGATCAAAGTATGTCGTGGCGTGACTCTGCACCAAGTCCATACCACTATTCTGCGTGGCTCTGCTCAAATTCACTCAGTTTTCAGGCATCACTCGGAGTACTGTATCTCTATCTATTGTAGTATCTTTAGTTATATTTTGACAACTCTTTTTATGAAAGAAGTACGGGGTCAGGGCCATCACCATCACATTTCCGAAGAAGATTTTATACCCATTTTAAATGTTTGTTCTGTGACCATTTGTAACACATGAAGCTCACATATATATTCAGCACTAAAAATCTCAATGATATGGATGGTCTACCTGCTGTAGAATTTTCCTCACTCATATGAAGTGTGTTATAAATGCCTGGTATTCATAAACCCAGCTTATCTTTCAAGAAATGAAGCCCATCACGAGTTTTTGCAGATGTGTAGAAGATACTAATGATTTCAGGGTGGCTTGATCTCCTACCTATATTCATAAACAATTTCCTGTATACAGGGTAAAAGCCAGATAATTAGAAGTGTACTTTTGGTGTTTGGAAGTGGCATATATACCAGATGAAGACAACAGATTAAGTTGTCAAAATATTGTGTTTTTATACAACCATTTGCCTGCAAATCTTTGAAGACTACATTACACTGACATGCCAGGAAAATCTTCATTTATACATTATAGGCACCACAAAGAATAAAAAACAATCCATCAAGGACTCTCTCTTCATCATACATGATGAATATTCATAATAAAAAAGGTAAAGGAAGGAAATGATAAAAGGAAGTCGCTTCTGATAGTAAATAGAGAACGGCTTTTTGGTTAGTGGAGTTAATATTTATAAGCAATCTATGGAACAAATAAAATAAGGAATGGTAGGGAAAATAAACCTATCACTCCCACAGACGAAGGTAAGAGGCCTATAACAACCATAATAACATGAACAAACTTTAAAATATTTAAAAATAACCACAATCATGACTAGAGGACATATGGCAAGGGATGTGATGTGCGCGTACACTGAAACGCACCATGTGGCTACGCCAATGACGAACCAGATGAAACAGGTGGGGATGGTAATAGTGGGGAGAAGTTAACCAAGAAATGATTAATCTCTTTAATGGCTGGTCAAACTAAAACAATAAAATATTTTTTTAATAAAGTCAACACAAAAAAAATATTTTGGATTGGGTCAGTAAAAAAAGTGTTTAACTCTGATCCTCTTCCACATGATCTCCTCTAATCATGATTAAGGTTTATAATGAAATATTTTACCTACCAATGTGGCTGCATGTGTTAAAGTGAAATCACACTGGATTGGGGAGGTACGACAGTTTCAGGAAAATACCCAATCCCGGCAGTACCGGATTAGACACATAGCAAGAATTAGCACTGCTACGGGCCCCGTGCCATTTGGGGGCCCAGTGCCATCTGGGGGCCCAGTGCCTTCTAGGGGTCCCACGCCTTTTGGGGCACCGCCACATCTACGAATATCAGGGTCTCCCCCACTTTGCATCTCTCCAGTAACGCACCAAGGAAATTTAACGTTAAAATCATCTTTCTGTTTCTTAAAATTTTCATAAAGCGGGACAGTGGATAGAACAAGCTTAAAGCTACGGTGTGTCAAAAATACTTTCACCTAATATTTGCGTACTGGTTGCTCTTCCTGAGATAGACGGTTCAATACAGGCCTTATGCACAAATGGTTATGATGAACTAAATCTTGTTCTACCCAACGCTATGGATGCATTCCTTCCCACTCCTTATTCCCCATTCTTTCCCGACTATAACAACCTCAACACCAACGAGCCATAACTCTAGCAGCTCTACTTCTGCCAGACAATATTTTTCATTTCCTGATTCCCTTGCCTATAACCTTTATGCCCGAAATCAAGTACTATACCTTATTTGTTCTGAACTGGTGCGTCGAGGTCATGTTCTCCTTGCCATGCTTCTCACCTCACCACCCCTTCTCGATGCCTTCCCCTTCGAGTAGACCACTGCCTACAGGCAGGCGGGAGGCATTGTCATGTTTATTCTGAGCCACCGTTATTAAACGCTGTATGTGAAATGGTGTCGGATAGTAGTACCGGATTAGCCACGTAACAGGAGTTAGCAAATGCTATGGACCCCTTGCCTTCTGGGGGAGGGGGTGCACCTCCTAGGGGGCCCACACACACCTTCTAGGGGAGCCCTGCCACCCACTGTGCCTAGGACTCTCCATCAGGCCAATCATCTATGTGAATGCTGGGTCAGCTCCTGATCTCTACCTCACAAACTACACATTTCATAAATAAAAATACACTTATCACATGGAACACAAGTTATACATTTCACAGACTGATGGAAACACTTCCAATAATCTCTCCCCTCCCCTTCCCAATCAAAAGTATAAAAGGCATAGCAAGCTGAAAGTTTAGGAAACCTTGGTTTCGAAAAAAGCACAGCCACTAGAAGAGGATTTGCCAAACAACCCGTGAAAATGGAAACAATCTAACGAAGATGATGACTGAAATATTGTAAAGTTTTCTGTTTTTGCATTTGTCATTGCCCTCCTACATGCATCTGTGGTGAGTCACAAGTTTACTTTAACTAAACTTCCTTATTTTCATTGTTACTATTACAAGATAAATAATTGGATAATCGTAACAGTGAAATTTTTTATTTTAGCTTGATTGGTCGTTGGTCTACTTTTTCCCCCCACTGCTGGTGCAATACCCGCTCTTCCCTCTTATTTCACCTTTGGTTCATTAATGCGGCAGGTCTGAATGTGTTCATATTTTCTCCTTGCCAGGTCGGTCCTGGGTTCGGGTTCCATGTTAAACTGTAGGTCTCAGAGAAAAGGAACTGGCCATCCTACCTATTGTACAATGGCTTAGTATGTCTGCTTTGGGAGGACCCAAGAAACTTCAGGTTGAGGACTAAGTTAGCTTTTATGTTTTTTTAAAAAAGCTTTTTGTGCATCCTAAAGGTTATCTGAACCATTCTCCACCAACTTATTACTAAATTATGAGATCTTAACTACCTTCTTATTCAACATTTACACCAAAAAGTTAGTTAAATCCTTATTAAAGACTAATAATGAAAGGCAATGATTGATAAGCACACTAATTATCACAATTGGAAGCAAGAGGGCTGCAAGAACACTTTTGCCTGCCTCTGGCATTCTCACTGCCTCTCACATCATTAAGGTGCCCAAAATATTCTGTAATTGTGGCTGTCATTTACTGGAGCATTGTCACAGTCCTCCAGATCCAGCTTTGGTAAGTCATGGTATTATTTTCCCTACCCCCATCTATATCTCTTCCTTGTTGTTATTGGAGAAAAGCTTACAAACATAAATACCTGCAATGTGCACACAACTGAAAAATATACAAACATTAAACACTAACATTATTCAACACCTACCCCTAATTGCATACTTATGCTACAAACTGAGGTCAGGGTAAGAAGAAATGGTATAATCCAAAAAAAGAGAAGAAAAAACAAAGCAGAAGCTAAAAATCATTGTAGACTTTGTACTTTGCAGAAAATTCTGGTAGAATTAGCTTTCAGTGGACACGCCAATATGATTTAATAGTAATAATAGTTTTTATGCTTTACTAGTAGTTAAAAAAACATTTAAAAATAGCTGCACCGCATCTTAAGTTCTGGGATTTGAATCTGACTAAACTGAGGATGCATAGCTCTGAACATAAATCCCTGACCTATGATTACCAAATTGTTCTACCTATATTTTTCATATATTACACACTTAATGTGCCAATTAAATTGAAGTGCAACTCTCAAAAACATTTGTTTAATTCCAAACATATTAAATATGTATAGTAGCTGATGCAACTGGTAATTGATAAAAATGTTAATTAAAACAGAAAAAATAGGGAAAGTAAATCCAGAACCAATCAAATGCGAAGGCCCGAGCGTTTTTATAAGACTGCATAAAAAATATGAATTTTCAGGTAACAATTTAAATCAGGTGAGAAATATCTAAAGATATTGTAAAATCAGCCAGGTTGCATGCGTGAAACTTTGTTCTTTTGTTTGTGTGTTTATTAAAGAACTTTCCAATTAACTTTTGTACGAAATATTTTACTAGCTTTTATCGCAGTCAAACAGTAATGTTCCTTGATGAATCCTGGCAATCTGAAAGCTTTTCTAACCAGAATTTCCTGTTTCCAGATTATGGAAAACGGCAAAAGTTTCTCACCTCCATCTGTAGAATCTGCCGAGGCAGCGGATGTACTCGGTTGTTCTCGAGGTGGGGCGTTACCAGTTCGTTTCTTCAGGATTCCCTTCGGTGGCGGTGGTGGCAAGTCACGTTTCTCTTCAGACATGATTGTAGTAGGTTTAACTGTGAGGTGACATACACCGCTGCGTACAACTTTGGATGTTATACAAGGAAAATGCAGCACACATATATCGATTACTGATGTGACAACTCCCTAAGTCAAGTCATCTGGAGAAGAGTGTGTTTGGGCAGCTAAATTGTTTGTGAAATTACAACCATCAGCAGTGTGGAGAATTGCTCATTGTTGAGTGTAATGCAGGTGCACCAAATTAATGTTTATTGTTGGTAACAATGAAAGGAAAAAAAAAGCCGCGAGGCAATATTTATATGGAAAGACAGATGAAATACACTCAACATTCACCAAAGTTGAAGGGAGGAGGGCAGCAGCAACATAAAAACAAAGAAAATACATTATTTCGGGCAAAACCCTTCTTCAAGTCAACAGTTGTAAGTGGCTGGGCTTGCGCAAGACTTGCGTTCGACGCAGCCACTCATGAATGGAATAGACAGTCCGAGGTGGTGGGGGGCATATGGGGTATATGGCATACATCATAAGAAAGATTAAAATGGTTGAAAAATTAATAGTAATAAAAATATTAATAAATAAATAAAAAATTCAAATTTTTATTACTATTATTTTTTCAACCATTTTAATCTTTCTTATGATCTATACCCGCGGTTATATTACCGTTGCTCTCCCCACCACCTTCTAAAGTATATTGCATTCTATAAGCGGCTGCGTCCAACGTAATTCTTGCGCAAGCCCAGCCACTTACATCTGTTGACTTGAAGAAGGGTTTTACCCCCAATATTGTTCTTTCTTTGTTTTTGTGTTGCTGTTGCCCTCCTCCCTTCAACTTTGGTGAGTGTATTTCATCTGTCTTTCCATATTAATGTTTGTTGTTGGTAATTTATTTGGTTAATGTTTCATTTTCTATTTCCATGGTTGTCTCTGACATGAGTAAAGAAAATAAATGCATTGAATGTTTCCTGCACCCCCCTACATTTGCCCTCTACTAATTTCAACTTTAAATTCTTTCAACATTTTTGGTAAATAATTCATCATTTCTCTTGGTAACTTAATTAAATCCCTGACACCCTTACCTAAAAAAGAGAATCTTAATACACCCTTGTGCTGAAATCAAGTGCCAGCTTGTGGTCATGGTCATTTTTTCCCTTCCATGCATTACCTCTCATTCTTACATTAATAAATTTCCATGCATCACCACCAACATACACCTTGTAAATTCCCATGAGACTCTTCATCTTCCTCCTGTCTTCCAATGAACCCCATTCCAGCTCTCTTATCATATTAGTTACTTATTGCATTCTGTGGTAATTTCCAGAAACAAATCTAGCAGCCCTTTTTTGCACCCTCTCCAACTCCTGTATTTGATATACAAAATGTTTGTCCCATACTACACTAGCATATTCAAGCAATGGTCTGACCTAAGTTTTGTAACCCATTCCTTTACTTCTCTCATCTGTCCCCTAATCATTCTCTCTAATAATGAATATATTAGAGCAAATTAATATATAATGTAGTAGGACAGTCCCGAACAAGAGTTAAATATTTCATTCAATATTTTTAAAAATCTATTTAATATGAGAAAAATAAACATCTGAATGAAATAAAGATACATAAAAAATACACAGACGGAAAAAAAAAATCCCAACACCAAGAAAAAATTATTGTAGAGTAATGAAATTTGGACAATGCATTTGTCAAGTTAACATGTTTAATTGATTAAATTTTCAAGATCACAGGTTAATTTAAGCTCAAGAAAATGCATTTCAAATGTGAAATACTGTTAAATTAATAGCCGGTGTAACCTCCAGAATTTTGAATGCAAGCCTGCAAACGTGAATGCATTGTGTCATACAGGTTTCGAATGTCACTTTGTGGTATGGAGTTCCATGCTTGTTGTACTTGTGCTGTCAATACTGGGACGGTCAGTGCTGGCTGTGGATGATGCTGGAGTTGTCGTCCAATGATATCCCATACGTGTTCAATTGGAGACAGATCTGGTGATCTCGCAGGCCAAGGTAACATGTCGACACTCTGTAGAGCACGTTGCGAGACAACAGCGGTATGAGGGCGAGCGTTATCCTGTTGAAAAACTCCCCCTTGAATGCTGTTCATGAATGGCAGCACTACAGAAATTCGAGCTGCAGTTGGTACCACAGAGACACAACGAACTGTTAGAAATCGGTTACTTCAAGGACAGCTCCGAGCCAGGCGCCCTGTAGCGTGCATTCCACTGACTACAAGCCATCGCCGTTTGCGACTCCAGTGGTGTCAAGCCAGAGCTCATTGGAGGACGGAGTGGAGATCTGTTGTGTTTTCTGATGAAAGCAGGTTCTGCCTTGGTGCCAGTGATGGCCGAGTGTTGGTCAGAAGGAGGCCAGGGGAACGCCTGCAACCAAACTGTCTGCGGCCTAGACACACTGGACCTACACCTGGAGTCATGGTCTGGGGAGCAATTTCCTATGACAGCAGGAGCACTCTTGTGGTTATACCAAACACACTGACTGCAAATTTGTACGTCAGTCTGGTAATTCAACCTGTAGTGCTGCCATTCATGAACAGCATTCAAGGAGGAGTTTTTCAACAGGATAACGCTCGCCCTCATACCGCTGTTGTCTCGCAACGTGCTCTACAGAGTGTCGACATGTTACCTTGGCCTGCGAGATCACCAGATCTGTCTCCAATTGAACACGTATGGGATATCATTGGACGACAACTCCAGCATCATCCACAGCCAGCACTGACCGTCCCAGTATTGACAGCACAAGTACAACAAGCATGGAACTCCATACCACAAAGTGACATTCGAAACCTGTATGACACAATGCATTCACGTTTGCAGGCTTGCATTCAAAATTCTGGAGGTTACACCGGCTATTAATTTAACAGTATTTCACATTTGAAATGCATTTTCTTGAGCTTAAATTAACCTGTGATCTTGAAAATTTAATCAATTAAACATGTTAACTTGACAAATGCATTGTCCAAATTTCATTACTCTACAATAATTTTTTCTTGGTGTTGGGATTTTTTTTTCCGTCTGTGTATATTCATCTGTTTTTGAATTTTGACAAACCCCACTATAGCCTACAGCTGATAGTTATAATACTATATTATTTCCTCCCTTCTGAGAGATTTAATGCAAAGATCATGGGAACTAAAGTATATGTGTGGGGAAAAAGAGGAAAAATATGGTTAAACTGCCTCAGCTTGAGACTTGGAAGTTGCATTGAGCCCAATTTGATGTATTAAGTGTATTCCCATCACCTGAGCTTAGAGGAACCACTTGCCTGCAAACAGTGAAGAAGCAACTGAAACTGTTGATATCCTGAGAGCTGTCAAGACGATAAACCAGTTGGTTGGATTTTGAGCGAATGGCAATCATCTTTCTACATTCACTCCTAGTGACAGTTTATTTGTGGCCAGAGCTATGTAAGAAGCAGGAGAGTGGTTGCAGATTAGTACACAGATAGCCAAGGAACGTTTTATTTTTCTCACTAATTTCTTTACTAACATTGCTTTCTATCATGTGGTATTATGCAATTATCTTTCTATTAGACAAATTGGGAGGAAGAAAATAATCCTGCTCGTATCGTTTGGCTCAGTTTCTTTTTATCAGATTTAGTAAGCGCAAGTTGTTACAAATGAATGCATCCCCCCTCCCCCCCAACCTGCTTTATCTTAGCTATGCTATTGAATGTTACAATAACGACGATAAGTACTATTTTAATGGCATTCGGCCGGTCTGCCATACTGCAAGTTTTCGATGTTTTGATATAGGTTATCAATACGCGTAAGGATGACAAAAGACCAACACAACACTCAAGATCCGGCAAACCTAGCCCCTACGTATGACTTTTAGGCGATTTTCCATTACAGTCTACGCAAACGTTGGAATGAATCCGAGGTCCTGCTTACGAACCGTCATCGCAGGTCGTGATGAGTTCAGTTGTACCTGTTCTCCTAAAGCCACTATAAGGAAATTACGCATTTTAAAAAATAACACTGTTGAGCGTGGCATGCAGCGAATGTTATCTATTAGGCGTCTACAATCAATCAAACGATGCGCTAGCTAAATTATTTACGCTATTTCATCAAGTTAATTTACGCCACTGGAAAAAAGAAAAACTTATGAAAATGGCGTAGCTCGGTGCATGGGCTGTATACACAGCGAGGGGCGGGGGAGGGGGGCAGAAGAAAAATTAAGTAGCCTACAGAACACTTCGACAAGTGAAGAACTGATTGAGGAGCACTTTGGGGAGAGGAAAGATTGACTGGATTATGCCTGATGAGTGTGCGTTAAAGAACACCGTGAGATATTGCATAACTTCAAATCGCCTTTGGCTCCCTGTAAAAAAAGAATGGTCCTTGCAATATTTGGAGCCTAGCTACAATCGATACAAAGAAGTTACACACTAACAACAGCATCTACCTCTTGCAGCTGTGTAAATATTCGCGATACGTAACTTTCTTGGTGCAGAGCCATTTGTTCATCTATGATCAAAGATACGAGAAATAAGATAATCGGATTGTACGAACATTATCCAATATGTACTGCGAATGTGCTCTTTGTACCGTTACACCAATAATGTTACCTTTATTCGTCTTGACACGGATAGGAGACAATTAAAATCCGCGGGCAATAGTATTACTTCTTATGACATCGCTATACCTACCCAGTTACCATGTGCATCACAGTTGTCTGTGAATGGCGGAAACGCAACACGCACTATTCCGAATCCAAAAGTATGATATTCGAAAGTTCGCTTTCATAGTAAATTTTCAGGTAAACACAGACGTTAATCCTAAAATATATTTTCTGACGGTGGTTACGATGAAATACTGCATGGAAATTACCAATGTAATTTCAATTTTTTTTTTAAACTTTCCTTGCGATGACTTTAGATAAGATCAACACTATGCTTCGATTCATGCAAGTCTGATAAGGTTACTATAATTTTTTTAATCGTCGAAGATTCGTGTTCAGTACTGGCTCAACATTCATACCAATTATGACTTTAAATAACGTCTTATGTTGTACAGCCGTTAAGACTACCGACCCCCTCAATACTACATAACAATATTGGTCAGATCACTGATTGAATATGGTGATGTGAGACCCACATTATGGGAATCAAATTCAGAAGAACGTTCTATTTGTTTGCGGAGATTAACGCAATAAGCAACCAGTAACTGATATGCTGAAGGAGCTGGTTTGGAAGTCATTGGAAGACAGTTGAAAAAACTGTCTGGTTTACTCGTGGCTTATTATAGCGATAATGAATGTATGGATATGGGTAGGATTAGGAGTTTAATATGGAGGGGAAGTGATCATCATATTCATAAGCTGGCACTTTAATTCAGGCGAAAGGGGACGGGAAAATTTTCTTTTTTAGGTAAGGGAATCAGGGCCTAGAATAAATTACCAGGAGAAATAATGGCCAGTTCACCAAAAACACTGTGTTATAAAGTTGTAATTCGTAACTGGCAGACGTAGGTAGGGGGAAAAAAAATAATAAATAAAAGTAATAAAAAATAAATAAATCAAGATATGGGAAGAGGGGAGTGTTGAGAATTGTCACGACAGCGTATGTGCTACATTACAATTGAAATTAAATAAAGGTTCCTACATACATGAGAAAAATTCAAGAAAGAATTGTCATTTGATCTGAAAATTTGAACACACATTCCTTGGGTGATGATATTTAAGAATATGTGTATACTGTAGGCATCAAACATATACATATTGCACAAATTGAATACAAAAACTGTCATAACATTAAACGGCAAATGATCGAAAGAAGCTATATCGCAATGAGCAATGATAATGCTGCCTGGACCAAAATGACAATTATCACTTACCATTTTATGTTATAATGGTTTTTGTGTTAAATTTGTGCGGTGTATATGTACTTGGTTTCTATAATATGCACATATTCTTAAATAATATACCTCAAAGAATGTATGTACAACAAAGGACAATTCCTTCATTTAAGTCTCTCACACTGCATAACCGCCATGAAAAGAATCAACCATGGGAGGTTTAAGATCAATAGTTACCAAATTAAAAAGATATCAGTTGGGAAGAAAGTATAATAGGCTAGTATAATTGCATCAGGAAAATGACTTTTGCAGAAAACACAATGAGACAGTTTATCAGTAACTGAAATGCACGGAGAGAAGTAAGAATTTTAGTAGGTCTTTGTGTAAGTATCGTGTGCTGGTACTGGACCTGCCTTATGGGTATCAAATACAGGAATTAATAGGGTCAAAAAGAAGGGCAGCCAGATTATTTGTGTGTGAAAACAAACACATGATACACTCACAACCAGCAACTGAAATCGTAAAGCAGCTGGACTAGAAGTCACTATCAGATAGAAGTTGGGTGAAGAGGATGGTGGGCACGTATAAGATTTTTGCTGCCGATAGCACCTTGGTAAATTATGATGAAATATTTAAATGTGTTATCTGGAAGAGAAGAGAGGAATATAATCATTAACTATCAGTTGATTACAGGTATAGAGGAGTAAGTAGGCCTACATTTTCGTTTCTAAGAAGGAGAGTTGAGAGATTGGAATGAGTGATATGGTATGGTGATGAACAGTGTACCTCATACTATACATGACTTTAAAATTTGAATAACAGGCAGGTATGTAGGGAAATTGCCATCAGAGCACAAGCTACAGTATTTTCATCAATAACAACAAAATAAAAAGCTTGCAGCAGAATAGTGAAGACCTAATTTGGGGACATGTGGAACAGTTCTTTCCAAGCCTGCAGGATGACGGGTAACGGGCCTGTCAATCAGGAAAGAGGATGTGGGTTCAAATTGATACTGTGCCATCCATATTTCATTCTTCCATAGTTTCCTGACATAATACCAGATGAATGCTAGGATGATCCCTTCAGAAGGCCTTGGTCGAATTATTTCCCATACCTTTCCCCCAATCCTCTAACAACCTAGACGAGGCATAAAGCAAGTGGTGGATCCAGGAATTTGGTTTGGGGGGAGGGGCCTTGAGCAGATTTTGGTTTGGGAGGCTTGAATGGATTTTGATTTGGGGGGGGGGGGAGGGGCTACAGCAGATATTGGTTTGGGGGGGGGGGGCCTTGAGTCGGGCTGGTGTAGGCTTTATTATGGTAATTCCACCCTTAAAAGATCAGTAGAACTAAAAAAAGAAAAGGGCTCCAGTCCAGTCTCCAAAAATTAAGATGTCGGGGCGGTCCTAGAACTTTTTTTTGGGGGGGGGGGCCTTGAGCTGACTTTTAAGAAATGTGAAGCAGAGAAAGTAGAAGATACAGTAGGAAGATTGTCTTTTACATCATCTGACTGATCAACCACGGTTGTTACATTGAATTTTATGACTCTCACACTTAAAACATTGACTATTACTATCACTCCGTGATTCACTAAAAGTGACGACGCAAGGGACAAAAATTACTTGTCACAATTATGTGCAATCTTTTGTAAACTGGTGATGACTAATTCCAAAAAGGTAACAAGAAATAACACATTTCCTATAAGAGAGAATTCAGAAACAGTTAACTCAAATTATTTTTACATGCAAACACATTCTCTTGCACTCAAACCCACTTCAAAACTTTTTAGCATAAAGAGATATCACACATTACTGTTTCTTTCAAAAAATCTTGTGAGCTACAGGTCTCCGGATTTATATTAGGAAAGTTCAGGATTGCTGCAAGAGTGAGATATAGTTGTTGAATAACTTTAAAGTAGGGTACACATACTGTAATTAATATTTTATGATAATTTCTTACAGACAACAACCTTTTCTTTATCTTCTATTTGATGTTCTGGTTTTATTCCCTACCAACCATAATCACTACCAGTTGGGGTGCACAACACACACTATAAACCTCACAATCTCAGATTTTCAGGAAATTTGGCACAGTTGTACTATTCATACAGACTTGGAAAGTTATCAAATTTCATTGAGATATGTCAATTCGTTTTTGAATTACAGACAGCTATATAGAATTTTCATTTTTTTCTTCAAAATCTGCAATGAAATTTATAGGTGTGGGACAGATACCATTTTACAGAATTTTTTAAGGCCTTTCCTGAGTATTAAAGGCTATGGGCTAACCCAAAACATTTTGTTGTCAAAATCTTTTTTTTAAATTTTTTACACCTCATCGACGACAAGGTCATTAGAGGTGGGAAAGGACTGGGATCGAGGAATAGGAAGGAATTCGGCCATGGCCTTTTGAAGGAACCAACCCAGCATTTGCCTGGAGTGATTTGGAGAAACCATGGAAAACCCAAAAGCTGAATCCGCGAACGGGGATTCGAACCCATGTCCTTCTGAATGTGAGGCCAGTAATTTAATGCTCACCCAACATGATTGGAAAAATTTAATTTAATTTTTTTCAGAAAGTATAGTTAACAGTTACTTTTGTTGTAAATCACCAGAAAAAAAAATATTATTATTATTATTAACAATTAAATAAATTCGGTTTCATTGCTGAAATGGTTTAAAGATGAAGCTTGTTCTTCATTAATTCCCTGAATCCAACTGAATAATACAGTAATTCTAATACTTATACTTTATTGATAGCAGGGATGGTTTCTAAGTTCTTTATTTCATCAAAAAAAAAAAAAAAAAAACAAATATTAACACCACTCTGATATGATCTGCAGAAAGAACATACAACTCACTTCCCTACTTTGGAATGAATGGTTTTGCTTCACCTACCTCTTGCTGGGGTGTTAAAAGCAGAGAAAAGAACACTCCAGTCTTTAAACAAATCATCCAAGCTTGACTTCCAAATTTGTAGTCCCGCAGCCTAATTTTGAAAATAGAAAGTTCCAGTGTTTTGGGTAAAAAAATACAGTAATACTGAAGTCACTACTTTTAGTTCAGTTAGAAGAAATAAAAGTCAATTTGTCAATGGGACCAGAGAACAAAAGTTTGTTTGAGTTTCACTGAATGCTGATGATGTTTTCACTGGTGCCAAAAATTTAACTAATGTAAGTTATATAACATATTTTTTTTTTTAACAGTTTAACGTCCCTTTTTAACAACGTGGTCTTTAGAGACGGGAAAGGATGGGGGCAAGGAATGGGAAGGAATTCGGCCATGGCCTTTTTGAAGGAAGCATCCCGGCATTCACCTGGAGTGATTTGGGGAAACCATGGAAAACCCAAATCTGGATGCCCGGACAGGGATTTGAACCGCCGTCCTCCCGAATGCGAGGCCAGAACGCTATCCGTTACACCACCACGCTCGGTTTATATAACATAAACAACTTTGTAAAAGAGTATACATAATATTCATAAATGATTGCATGAATTATATAGTGGTGTGAATTCACTATTACTTAAAAACTTAACAGCAGTAATATTCACAATACTAGACACTTAAAAGATGAATTGACTTGTCGGGATTACTGAAGATCGTAACTTTGCCTGAATTTGATGTCATTACTATATTAATCACGTCAAGGTACCATTAGTAATACTTTCCAAAGAATTTTAGTGGTGTCATGCTGGTGCAGGGTGTTTTATGCTCTAATTAATGTTTGTAAATAACAATTCTTGTGATTGACTGCTGCAGTATTTTGATGTAGTAACTGGGGAGTAACAGTATTGTAGAGGAAAAGCGATCTGCATTGGGCCCTACTTGTCTACTTTCAGAAATTAAACATTTTTTCATAGACTTTACAGTCCAATCAAATGTCACACTGATGGGAACTAACCATCTTTAAGAAGATTGCAGTATGAATATATGCAACTTTTTGAACATTTAAGACAAACCTTGAGGGTGTCACCAACATGCTTCTTATACCTATTATGTTTAAAATAAAATACATACATTTAGTTCTATGAAATTTCTCCCTGATGGAACTGCATTTAAACTAAATGTTGCTCATAGACAAAATTAAAGTCTTTAGCAATATTTTTCATGAAACATCAACATAAGACACTACTGGGGAGGTTACGAATGATATACCGCAGATTATTACAAATTCAGAACTAAAAATGTGTACAAGTCATAAGTGTGTATTTAATAAAATTGCATCCAGAGCATGAACTGCATTAGAAATAACTAACAATAATTATTAATAGAAAAATTCGGGTAATATCAAGATGGGGATACCGCTGCGGCCTCATGTAGTAAACACACAGATCGTATATATGACATCATTGTGACGTATGGTCCAGGCTGCATTACAACATAAACTCAAATGATGATTGACGAAGTCACATTTTATAAATATGTGTTTCGGCCGTAATGCAGCCTGGACCAAAGTGAAATGTAACCATAACGCACGATATTGCAGATATCCAATTTTCAGATCATATCTATAGCTGTTACTGTGTTGGTACGTGCATACTGAATACGTCACAATGATGTCATATATACCGCGAAATCTGTGTGTTTACTACGCGAGGCCGCAGCTGTATCCCCATCTTGATATTACCCAAAAATTCTTGTTTGAATACATTAATGTCTACTCATTGTAAGACTACCAAATGGTTATTAATGCATGAATCCCTAGACAATTCTTCAGTTAGTGTTCAGTGGGCCACAATAGCAAGAAATTGTTTACATATTGCTTACAAACAATCCCCCTTTTACAGTAACATTAGGAGTTTTGGGTGAAATCCTATAATAATCCTCAAGACACTGAAAAACTTAGTCTGAACACTAAATTTCATTTACGATTCTGCTGCACATATATAGCATATATTTTTTCTTGAAAATGTAAATTAAACTTGATTTAAAACATTATTCATTGTAAGTAGATAATTTTCACTCACTGATGTATAATGACCATTGTGTTTTGGTAACATATGACTTATTTCATGATAATTGATTAATTAGGTCCATGCTCCCCTTCCAATTGTTATCCTAATAGGCATTTAAAATCAGCAGAATCTGCAGAACGTTCAGAATGGTTAAATTAACGTTTAAAATACCATCTAGCAACAAAACTTTAATGTTTCTGAAGCCCGATCCACTCTAACTACCTTCATAATTTCACAGTGAATATTCGAAATTAAACGATAAACTATAAAAACAAATATCCTAAGTAATTTAGCAATGAATGAATGGACATAGCAAACAAAAAATACTACAAAAATTACTTCAATTCTAAACTACACTAGGTAAGTATGCTAATAGGATCCCACTCTTCATCTTACTTTTCAAATACTCTCTCCAAAAGATGCTAGAAGTGTCTTGGAAGAAAGTAAACTGTCATCATATTCTTCGTATCAAGATTCAGAAAGTAAAAACCAATACTTTTCCATTTGCACGAAAATAGAACTGGAATCAAACACAGACACACCTCATTTTTCTACATTCCACTGCTGAAATCAAACGAATATATGACTGAAAAAGAACCTTTTTAAAAATGATCTTGCAGTAACTGAAAACACTTCCACTAAACTTCAATTCTAATATTACCACCATTCACGTAAACAATATACACGCGGTAAGAATAATCAACAAACCATACACCTCTAACATTCCAAAGACCTTAAACGGTATGTAGAGATAAACAAAGTTTGTTTGCGTTCATAGTTGTCTATGGTTCTTTCTTGACGATTATGAGTGTGTCGTTTAAAACCGTGATGGAATGGAATGACGCTTTGTCGCTCGCCACATTGATATCATTATTGAAACGAATGACTATATTAATGTAATACATAATTGTTTAATAAACACGCCAATGCAACTGATTCTGTATCATTTTTATTCTCGTATGAATTTTGCCTTTTGTCTAGGTATCTTCAAGGTTCAATATTTTGTTTACATTTACGCTGAACGCTGGAGATACATTGGTAAAAGGTGAAACGTGTAGGAGAATAAACAAAATCTAGCAACAGATTTATTGGCGTGTCTATTCCATAATAATTTAAAATCCTAATAATCAACTACAGAAGAAACAGCCTACGAAAATTACTTGCTGTGTTAGAGGTTTACATTCGGTAATTGTTTACAGATGACATGATAGTACATAATAAGATAGAAATAGGAGTGTACTGTGGTCTGTGAACTACTGCAGGATGACCTGAACAGGTTACCTAACTGTACAGGTTAACGCGGAATAAAGATAATTTGCAAAACGAGTCGGCTTATTAGGTACACATAAAATAAAAAGTTTGGTTATGATTATTTGGGTGGGGAAGGAATTGCTTGTTGAAGAACTGAACTGTTAATATCTTGACCTAGCATTAGATGAGAAACTCAGTTGGGTTGGAGACATTGAGCAGGTGGTAGAAAAAGTTTCAAGATCCATCTTTTATTGATGTGTTTGAGAGGAAATGTACCGTAAGGGAGAAGTAAACGAACTGGATTTCAAAACTTTGGTCCCACCAATGCTTGAATAGGATAATGTGGAATGGAACCCACATTTTGGGTATCAAATACAGGAACTGGGTGGATGATCAATGTTCTATCATAATAAAATTACATTAAAATTAAATTATAGTAAAATCTTCATTTTCGTACTGAAGAAAAACATAACCCCAGAGAAAAAATGGTTGGCGTATCGAAATAATAGTATTCAAAGAAGGGAACTGGAATTGTGGTGGTCGAATATGCTTCCATTTGGTTGAAGTCAGACAATGGATGATGATATGGAATTATGCAATTAACACATTCAGAAATCTGCTACATATAATATAATATTGTTATTCTCTCAAATAACAGAATCCTGGAGAATGTTATTTAAATACTGAAATATAAATGCATGGTTTGCAAAATTCAAAAATAATGACCAACTACAGTTATTTTTCTTCAATTTCTAAACCTAAGCGTCATCATACTGGACAGTTTTCAGCGACTGTCCTGGTCTGTCTGGAGCACAAGCCTCTGCAGCTTCTTCGGCCCTTTCAACATTTCTCCGCTTCCTACTCTTGTCCTAAACATTCGTTTCTTTTCCATATTTCATCGTATTACTTTCATCCTACTCTCCGTTTGACTCTAGTCAATTTGTTCATTTTACTTGGCACTCTTTTTTTAATGTTTTAATATCACTAGAGTATCGAGCTATCGCTGGGGCGTAGCATTCGGAAGGACGCATTATGAGTCCCCGGACATCCTTATTCCGTTTTTCCATGATTTACCTATATCATTCCAGGCAAATGCTGGAATAACTCCATTAAAAGGCCATGGCGGAATTCGTTCCCGTTCTCTGCTCCCAATGATTACCCAACGCTAACGACATCGACGTAGTTTAATCGTAAAAATTATTTATTCCATCCATTAGAAGTCCTCATTTGCTGCTACTCACATGTGCATTTAAAAACTTCTGTTTCTCTGAAATTTTATTTCCATGGCTTCTCATCTGTCAATATCGTTTCCTTCTGTCAACCACGCTTTGAAACCTTACAAAGAATTTTAAATATTATGCACGAACCTTACGTCAGTGCTGGCAACTAGTAAGACCGATTACTTTCGTGGAACCTTCCTGTTCGTTTTCAGCGCTCTGACACTCTTGACATTATCTGCGCTTTTCTGGTTTTTTCATCTATTTATTTCCTGTCTCTCCCTTTGTCACCTACCACACAATTGAAATACTTCAATGTTTTTATAATTTCCGGTTTCCCGCCGTCCTTATATGTAATGTCATCATTTGTTTGGAAAAGGTCAGATGGGAACAGGAGACCATTACAAAACGGAATCTGCATGTGATCACCAACTAGAAACTAAATTAACTGAAATATAAATATCTTGGCATTACAAAGCTTAACTGGGCAGTTCACATTGGACAGGTAGTAGGAAAAGGTTTCAGAATTCTGCATTTGTTGGATAGTGATGAGGGGATGTACGAGAGAAGTAAAAAAATTGGGTTACAAAACTTTGGTCAGACCATTGCTTGAATATGGTAGTGTAACATGGGACCCACATTTCGACTATCAAATACAGGAGTTGGAAAAGGTGCAAAGAAGGGCTGCTAGATTTATTTCTGGAAATTATTGCAGAACGCAATCAGTAACAGATATGATAAAAGAGCTGGAATGGGACTCATTGAAAGACAGACGGAGGGTGTAGAGAGTCATGGGAGTGTACAAGGCGTATATTGGTGATGAGGCATGGAAAGATATTGGTGTAAGAATTGAAAGCAATTCATGGAAGGGAAAATATGACTATGATCACAAGCTGGCACTCGATTTCAGGCACAAGGGTGTAGGAAGATTCTCTTTTTTTAGGTAAGGGTGTCAGGGATTGGAATAAGTTACCAAGAGAAATGATTAATAATTTTCCAAATACGTTGAAGGAATTTAAAGTTAAAACTTGTAAAGGGCAAATTCAGGTGGGTCCAGAAAAGGCGGAAGATGGGTGTTTAGGGACATTGTCACCGGAGCGTGCGCTCCATTGCAATTTAATTAAATATTCAGATTGTGATAATCAAATGGAAAATACAAGCCAGATGTTAAACCTCAATGGCAGACCCTATTCATTTACGTGAAGTGAATTTGAAGAAACAGTGACATTGGTATACCGAACCATGTAACGCTCGATCTCAACATTCTGAAGGACGCGGTTTCGGTTTCAGATCCGGCCATCCCGATTTTGGTTTACCATGATTTTCCAAATTCATTCTGGTGAATCAAATGGTCGTGGCCAATTTCTTTCCCATCCCTTACCCGTAATCCTCTACCGATCTTAATGATAATTATGCCGACGAGCCGTAAGAAAAGCAGTTTTCCTACCACGAGCAGGCTGATGCAACCCATTGTTTTTCCGATGTTTATGTCTGGCTGTGAAACGTGGAGGTTGCAGAAATCCAAACGCAGGAAGATTGATCCATTCTGTTGTTTTGAAGAATGCGATGGGCAGCGTGGATCACAAAGCAATAAGCTATGGAAAGCAGCCTAGCAAAACGTCATTTAGACTGAGACTCACAAACTTTGGCCACTTGTTGCCATGACGCTGATCCGAGAGAACAATGGTACTAGGAACGGTATTCGGACCTGGTATTAGCAAAGACACTACTTTGAACCTACTGGAGATTACGGTTTCCAGAAATCCCTTGTGGCTAATGCCACGACGGTTCTTTCAAAAGAACGTGGTCGATTTCACTTCCCAATACTTGTACACGGTCATCTGCCGGCTCTAATGTTTTAGTATTCGACGACCCACTATGCGCCAACTGAAGTAAATAGTGTAATGCGAGTCGAGCGTTGCGCGTTTGGGTTTTTTAATTTAATTTAATTGCAATGGAGCACAGGCTCCGGTGGCAATTTCCCTACATACCCATCTTTCCCCTATCCTGCACCTACCTACATTTGCCCTCTACAAATTTTATCTTTAAATTCTTTCAAACTATTCGGTAAATTATTCATCATTTCGCTTGGTAACTCATTCCAATCCCTGACACCCTCACCTAAAAAAGAGAATCTTCCTACACACTTGTGCCTGAAATCGAGTGCCAGCTTGTGGTCATGGTCATCTTTTCCCTTCCATGCACTACTTTTCATACCTATTGCAATATCTTTCCATGCCTCATCGCCAGTATATGCCCTGTACACTCCCATGACCCTCCTCATTCTCCCCCTGTCTTGCAATGAATCCCATTCCAGCTCCTTTATAATATCCGTCACTGATTGCATTCTGCGATAATTTCCCTACCCTAATGATCAAACACATACTCGCATGTACTATGACAGACGGCATTCGCTAGGAATAGAAATCAACGCCGACTTATTTTAAGGTTAAGTGACGGACTCCGCTCTGAAGCCGCGCCACGTTACCACGTGTGCTATATTGCTATCATTCAGATACAATCAAATTTACTATGCGTAGGTTTTGAACTGATGGCCACGTAGCAGAGGTTGCAGAGCGTTTTTTTTTTTTTTTTTTTTTTTTTTTTTTTTTTTTTTTTTTTTTTTTTTTTTAATGGCTTTCGCCATCTTAGGCCACACAGCCAGCCTGATGAATTTTTCCAGATAATTAGACACACCACAGGACGGACATGACATTCACAGACACAACAGTTAAACACCCATGCCCGCGGCCGGACTCGAACCGGCGACCTTCGGCACGCGGAGCTAACACTCTAGCCCCTACGCTACCGAGGCAGGCGTTGCAGAGCGTCTGACAAGGAAAGGCCGCCGATTGTAAAATTCATATTCAACTCATACTGTGTGTAATAAAAGCTCATGGCCAGATGTCTAATGTGGCAAACATATGCTTCTTCGCCGTTGTCGAGAAAATTATCGTTGAAGTATTTCGTCGTGTTCAAATACTTTTTACGTGAGGGGGAATTAAAAGGGCGCCTTGGCGCGCGAGCAAGCTCTCTGCCTCATAAGCCCAGATCGAATCTCGCTGGGAGCCATTTTTTTATTTATTCAAATGTGTATGCAGATGATTACCGTCAATAAGTTTCAACAATTATGTACATAATAATTTCTTTAAATGCGTTTTTTTGCAAAAAAAATCGATGCTTTCAGTATTAATTATGTTGTTCGCAAAAAGAGTTATATTTCAAAAATAAAAATTTTTGCTGTGGGAGGTATGAAATACAAACATATTACTCGAACAGATGTTAATTCCAGCACCAGGAGGAGTCGAAATGAGACGCCATCGGTTTTTCAACAGCAAAAGGCATTTTTTTTTTTTAAACTTATTATATGCTTAATTGTTGACACTGATTGTCAGGAATTATTTGTATAAATATTTGAATAAATGAATAAAAAATTTGCCCCCAGCGAGATTCGATTCAGCCACAACGGGCTTGCTTGCTGAACCTCACGCCCCTTGAACTCTAGTTAACGTAGAGAGTATTTTAGCGCAACGGAACATTTCATTGCCGATTTTCTCGATAACGGCGAAGAGGCGCTTACTACTGCTTTGCCACATTGCACCACTGGACATGAGCTTTTATTGCACAGAGTGTGAATTTAATCTGAATCTTACAATTATTTTTTATTTTTTTAAGGCTTTTGGCATCTTAGGCCATACAGCCAGCCTGATGAATTTTTTCCAGTTAATTAGACACATCACAGGACGGATATGACACTCACAGACACAACATATAACACCTATGCCCGCGGCCGGACTCGAACCGGCGACAAAATAAAAACTTTTGATTATTTGCTCTCAGCTTACAAAGTATATTGAAATAAGTGTTATTTAGTATATGTTGTTTAAATTTTTATTTATAGTGGATGTAGGGGGAAAATTTCAAGTTCTCCGTAATACCGTTCTGTGATATCCCCAGTTACAAAAATGGTCCAAAATTAACAACTTTTAAAGTCACTTTACTTTCAAGTTAATATTAGTCCTGTTTTGACTCAAGAAAATACGTAATCTATACAAATCTGAACTTATTCCGTTTAAGTGCCAGATGTGTATGACAAACGGAAACTGGAACAAGAAAGGGTAGTGATCAATAAACGAGATAGGTTGACGCTAGGAAATCAAGCATGGGCATAGCTACAGAACGCAAAGTTCTGTCCCGAACATGATTACATAGGCAGAGGCGATCATTATTTAAGGTACTACTACTCAATATCAACTCCAGAAATATTTTAATTGGGTTCCCTAATTGCCTTCCCCAATAGAATACTGTTTGAAGTGTTTCTGTATTTGTTGATGATTATGATTATGGTGATGATGTGTGTATTCAGATTATTTTGTTGTTTTTATTATGAACGGGATAAGAAAGAAGGCAGATTGTGAAAAGCGATGCAGTCCCATTGCGGCCTACTTTTCCGAAAGAGTCGAAGGAGCCGCTAAATTTAACTTTCACATCCTACTGACAACTACAGGTCGTATGACTTCACTCGATAAACAAGAGATCTGATGATTCGGTTGGTTCATGCGAAACAGTGGTAATCGAGAGATCTCCTGTTCGAATCCCGGTCTCAGCTGGAATTTTGATAACCCTGTTCAATTGACCTGTCCCTTTGAAAAAATTTAGCTTGTTCATGTGAAGTACGGTACGATGCTTCGTGATTCAGACTACGTGTTAAACTGTTGGTCCCCTTAACACGGTAACATTACCAATATAAAATTTTATTCTTTTAGTAGATGACATGTTTGTAAAATTCTACTTCCTTTTTGCGAGTTTTGCGATGATTCTGTGATATTGTTACTGCCCTAATAGCCCCGATGAAGACTTCATGTCGTGTATCAAAACGTTGGCAGTAACAACTTCATTGGAGCAACGCTAAACCACAAAAAAGTAACTGGAATTTTAAAAATTAAAACTCTATCACTTAGTTGGTGAAGGATCTCATCCAAATCTACCGGCCAATAACGCCACAGATATTCCATGTTTTCTCTATACACACTGCGAAGAAGTATTCGGATTTAAACCAGGATTTAGTACATAATCCGGTGAACAGAAATGAGGCACCATCACCTCTCCTATCACGCTGGCGTTACAGGTAGCTGTAGCAGAAACACTGGTTTTGCGAGTAAGCGGAAGGGCTGCTCGTGTATCGCTTGCATTCCCTGCCGGCTCGTTCTGCGGCACTCGGCGTGGAAGCAGAGGTATTCACTCCCACCTGTGCACCGAGAGCGCCCAGTTCCGGCGACAGCAGCGCCAATATCCGCACACGCCGCCCGCCCGTGCGTGTTTCGGCCGCCCACCAATCACGGCTCGTCCCCCTACTCTTCGCACGTGACCGCAAGCTGTCCCCAGAGAGGGCGTTTTGATTGCGGACAGCGACAATAAACGACAGCGCGCCTACTAAACTCTCTGGTTCAGCGGCGGCTTTCAAATTCGTGTGGGAGTCTGTTGCTTAGGACGCAAATGCATAAGGCTTCAACAAATAATTAACACGGCAGCAATCATTAATAAAAACCAAAGATTGCATATCTGCTAAAACACTCCTGTTGCTTTTAATTTTCGTTAGTCACCGGCTGTCCACCAGTTTTACCGGGCATATTGAAGTTCAGTTTCCAGATGTCTACACTACTATAACTGTAACGCGACTGTAAATTGAAAATATTTTTGAAAAATATTTATAATAAAACGCTAATCACTTTTTAGTTTTCAACTTCATCTGAAAAATAACAGAAAGCGTTTTTTCGAGCTCTTTCCAAAAACTTCCTAGATCACCAAAAATCATCATTCGTCAAATATTCGCAAGTTACGTGACTTGATAAACAATTCTATAATTGTGCTCTCGTTTGTGTGCTGTTAAGATAGATGACTGAAAAAACTTTTGACAGAGTATGATTCGTTGAGTTAGTACATGGATTATGTACATTTGATTGGCGTGGACATCTTAGACAGGTCAACGAAAATTAATTGAAGCAATTGACGAACAAAAACCCAGCCTGTAACTTTTCTAAAACGATGCCAGTGATCAAGCTATTCCATTACCGTGGTCATATTTGTGTAAGTTAGCTAATTATTAAGTTGCGAGCAAAGAAATCACTAACTTTGTTTGCGCGTAGTTCATAACTCGAGAGGAAATACAGCTGCGAACTTAGAATTGTTGATAGGTTTTAATACTGCTTTTCTACATCTACATCTATACTCTGCAAATCACAAATACTGTGGGTGGCAGAGGGTGCTAAGCACCAATCCTAATTCTGCGCATTCCAATCCCGAACAGATCGAGGAAAGAAGGAATACATAAATGAATCAGTACGGCATCTTATTTCTCTAATCTTATCCCTCCTGTCATTGCGACCTAAATAGCTTTTGAGGAAGCTTCTACCACTGTGTGATGTCTTCTTTTTTTAATATCCGAAGGTCTGTCCAGCGTTTTTCTTCAGATCAATACAATTCTGTGCCTTGGCTCCATTTCATGTTGCTGTATTATCTGTCCCTCTCTTCTACTAGTCGATCATTATCAACCCTGTCAATGCGATCGATCCAGAGTAATCGTTTTTCTTTTGCCCAGTTTCTTTATCTATTATCTTGCGTCTGAGCTGATTCCACCGTGTTCAATTATGGACAGATCGCCTGCTGAAAGTCTGAAGCACGGGACTGTGTCAGAAGGGGTAATACAAGTGACTACAGGATGCCATTAAGTAGCGCTCAACTCTTAGTGTCCCTCGAATAACTACAAAGAGTATCCTAAGCCATTTCTCGCGGCTCCCAAAACCATGAACGCAGAAGTTACAATGTTGCGTCTTCGAATAATATTCGGTGTATTTGTGCGCTCCCTTATCTGTGGTCAGGTACAACTGCTATTCGTCTATGAACAAGCTGCGACGCTGCTTATTCTCCACTCATGAATCCTTGATTCAGCACCTCTCCAAAGCGCAACTACCTGTGCTCCGGTGCAGAAATGACATCCAACGGAGGAGGTGCTGAGGCCGTATGTAGTACACTCATTTAGTGGCGTGTACTACATTTTGCTGCGGCGTGAAAGAATTTTTCTTTGTCGCCGAGCGGGGTGGCAAGAAGTGGACAATGTTGCCTCCGTGGAATTCCCTAGCTGTAAGGTCTGCACCCTCGCAAAGCAAGGAGCAAATGTACGTTGCATACATGACAGAAGATCACGATGGTTCAGTTTAGTGCATTGAAAGTATATGAGTGCCTGTGGAGTATGAACTGAACAGCCAATTAAAAATAATTTAGTATTTTAAAATAGTTATGGTTGGTATAATTTCTATTTCTATGCACATACGTCGCTAAGTGTCCCCAGTGTGGAAGGGTGCTTCCGAATTTGGCAAAGCTAATGGGAGATAGACTACCTGGGCGATTTGCGTGGAACGGCATACCTGGACTGGCCGGAGACACGCGGTATTATTATTATTATTACCATCGTATGCCAAATACAACAAAAGATATGTCAATCAGCTTAACTAAATCTATAGATTCAAGCCATCTTCTGGCAGCTGGTCCAGCTTAATGCAGTGCGAGAATTCTTTCAGATAGTCTTCTTGCTGGACAGTCATCACAATGTGGTCAGCAGTTTGGATACCACCACAGTCACACAGCGCATCTTCACGGAGACCCCACTTGTGCTTGGTTGCATTGCACACTCCGTGACCTGTGCTAAATCTGTTCAGTTGACACCAAAGACGCCTAGGCAAGTCAAATCCTGGAACACAATATGTCGGATCTTTTATAAGCCCACAGTTGTGTGAGCTGTTGGGTCCCCACGCCTTTCTCCACTCTTCATACAAGTTAAAGTTGTTATGTCTGAGATTGGCTGCTTCCATGTAAGCAGTTCTCCTCGATTTTAGTCGTGTGTGAGGCAGCTGAAGAAGATCATCATGCAGAGGATTCACGGTGAGGAGTGTCGAAGAGAAAAGCGTGTGTGTATGTGAAGGAAGATTTCAGTGAAACTACGTGTGGGACAATTCAAGTAAAATTTGTGCTATATGTAACCAGAAGCACATTTCTACGTTTCAGGAAGCATGGTGATGAACATCCGTAATAATGTGAATCAAACCTTCAATATACGGTAATGATACTGTGAAGTCTGCATATCTGTTGGTTTTATTGGTTACAATCCGTAAGCGCTCTTTTGGCTAAAGCTTACAGAGCAAAAATTCCCTGCTCGAATAACAATACCTGAGACTAGAAGATGGAACTGTAAAAAAATACTTTTCCTTATGGGTGCTCATGTTTCAGCTCTTGTTTCAATAAGTTTCAATTGTAATTTACCTCAAAATCTTGATAGCATTTAATGATGACACTTTCTAACTGTAATTATCATTTCTTTCTTTGCGGAGCTTTGAGTTCCTATGAACTAAATAAATATTAATTATTTATTTCATGTGTTTAAGCAATCAGTTTCTATTATATTTCATTTCAATAATCTAAACTTTAGTTACGAATGCACCCTTTAATAATTAAAAAAATGGTTGTAAACAATATTCACTAAATTAATAAAAAATTATGTATCAAAATTACCAAATAGCAGTAAAATACCGGAAGGTAATACAGTACGACCATCTTCTCTTGAAATGGTTTACCATGGACAACAGGAACTTCACACCGAGCGTGGTGGTGTAACGGTTAGCGTTCTGGCCTCGCATTCGGGAGGACGCCGTTTTGAATCCCCGTCCGGGCATCCAGATTTGGGTTTTCTATAGTTTCCGAAATCACTCCAGGCAAATGCCGGGATGCTTCCTTCAAAAGGCCATGGCCGAATTCATTCCCATTCCTTGCCCGCCATCCATTCCCGTCTCTAAAGACCTCGTTGTTAAGAGACGTTCAGCAGTATAAAAAGAAAAGGAACTTCGCACCGATAATTCTCCATTTTTATATACTTTCATTCCTTTTAAGGCTAGATTTCCTTCACTCGTTACTAGATTAAAGATTAAGAGACAGAGCGCATAACCTTGTTTTTTACTTTGATGGTTGGTCCTTATTTTCCTTATTACATTTGATTTTTATAGCGTTATATCCTTCTCTCTCTCTCTCATATATTTATATATTTTTTTATTTTTATTTTTTAAATAAACTTTTAGTTTGTGGCGGGAACCACTAGTTCCATTTCGGATGCCCGACTCTGTACCTGAACGGAACAGTTTCCTTTTCGACTGAATTCTCTACGTTGCGGTCGCCCTGTTCACTCGGCGTCAACGGGGCGAGAGGACGGTCTGCTCAATCGGTGAATAACGCGCCGGACATTGGAACGTTTCGGCGCGACAGCTGCGCTGGAACCTCATCCGGTGGACTCCCTCCCCTGTACCCTGTTCTCATCATACGCCTGAAGGAGACATGTGGATCACAGACGAAACATGCTCACGTTGGTTATTATTGCGGAGTTAAATGTGACGTGCCCCTTAACTGATTTCGGGAAATACATTCAACTATTTCCATTTTTTCCTTATTGCCTTAGAGGGCGTCCATTAACATTAATTAAGTGATGGGGGAATAGAGGGGAGAGGGGGGGGGGAATCCGACAAAATCTCACCAGGGAGACGGGAATCCGACGGAAATCTCACGTGGGAGAAAGGTCTGTAGATCTTTTTTTAAAATAAAATGTACACACGGATTTCGACTTTAAGTGGGGTAAAAGGCCTAAAATCGACGCGGTAACTGACCTTTGGGGGAAGGGCATAATCGACCTCGGACGGAGGAGAGCTAGAAAAAAAGTTTCAAAAAGCTACGGGGTCGGTTAACAAGGGGGGGGGGGGTGAGGCCGTAAAAATGTCACGTCATGTTAGGTGGTAGTGCAACCAGATCTCACTAATTTAAGGGGAGGGGGCGGAATTCCGGAAAAAACACCTCACGTAATTAATGGACGCTGCCTTATGCCTCTTCGACGTCGATGTCACATTGGAGAAATGTATAGTATATTTTCATTAATATTCACATGTGAACAAGCAAAAATAAAAAATAATAAAAAATTAAAAATCTAAATAACATACTCATAGCCATGTACATTTTTTTCTGATGTTACTATAGATGATTTTTTTAATGTAACGTTAATGATACAATTCGTGAAGCAGACTTATTCTTGATTAAAAAAAAAAAAAAAGAAAAACCTGGTTTAGATGTTATAAAACTGAGATTACGTAACTATTTAGCAAATATTTCAGATACGTACTATATTACAATTCACTAGCTATTGCTTTAATTATTTTCATTTTGCTTTACAGATCATGGTTTTAAAGTTTGTGTAATTGTGCAAAATTTCAAATTGACTGAACGTTAAATTTCTGAGAAAAAGGAACATAAGATAGAAATTTTCAAGTTTTGAGAAAGATCAAGTTACAGTTTCAGTTAACATTTATGAATACATGGAAAATTGGTTTGGCGTCTGAGTGTAGGATTAATGAAAACCATCAATAACACACCGAAGAAATGTATTATACCCAAATTATATCATTGTAATCAGGGAAGTACTGTATGTAGATTATTTTTCATTTAAAAATAAAATTTCCCTTTTTTGACATTTTACACTACCCGGTTCCCTTAACCAAATACGAAATAGAAATCGGATGGAACGAATTCAGGAAGGTTTGTGGGTGAATTTGTCTTCTCTCTCGCCACATCTCTTTAAATCGCCTTTAGTAGTCTTGGATCGTAGTCTGGTAGCTCAGTTGCTTTCAAAAGATGTAGGTGCAGTCCCCAGGTTTAAATTGCGATGGGGATCAGGAATTTTTAAGTGTTTCATTCCAGGACGATCCATAGTTTATCTGATTCCACGTTAAACTGTAGATCCCAGAGGAAAGGAAGTGGCCGTCCTACCTCTGACACAATGGCTTAGTGTACCTCCTTTGTGAAGATTCAACCAACCCTCAGGTTGTAAAGTAAGTTCATTCTTTTTGCTGGGGTTTCCATCTAGGCCTGTTAAAACTGTCGATTGCTGCTAATCATATCGACTATCAATCGTATTTTCTGGCGTTATGACGCGAGATTCTAATTATTGTTGTAACATTTTTCTATAAATATTCGCAAAACAATATTTATTGCTTCAGTCGATTTTATTTGAAACTGAAATTATTGATTGACACTTGTTACGTGAAGATCAGTTAATTATCCAAAGTCAACTGGGCATACGAAATCGTTGCTCGACGGATTTCGTCCTTTATGGAGACAACTAGGTTAGGTAGGGAGGGTTTCATTATAATGACAGATACACGGTCTTGTTGGCTATTCAACTACATCTAAACCAAAGGGATAAATGATTTTATTTGTGGATTTTAACCAAATTTGCACAAAAACGAAGAAATGAAAATAAAAATCCAAACATTTTGGGAATCTGGGCGTTGATAAAAATGAATATAATCTAAACAAAATGTTTCCTTCAGTCCCCACTAAAACCCCTATAATCCTTTTCATCTCCCGCGATTTTTGCTAAACCTACGTTTAAAACCCTGTTGAGCTTAGAAAGAACTAAAGAAGTTTATAAGTTAAAAATTACAGAAGTAATAAGGATGTGAAAGACGGACGGAAAATCCATAAAAGTTCCATCTTTCATTCAGAAGGTACGAAACCTTTAACAAATGCTGCATGCATGGTCTCCGCCAACGACCAATCCAATAAACAAGGTTCTAATTCAAACTTGAGCTACAGTATTTTCACCCTACCTTTTTTTTATGCTACCACTACTTTTAATTCTAAAACGCAGCTAGAACGATAAAAATAAAACAAAGAAATTGAAAAAAATGGTTAAAAATGATCAAAATGTAATGTTTCATTACGGTGCTGGCCTGAAAATACTACAGTTTTAAAACATCGAAAACGATCATTTTTCTGCTGGAGTTACTGAACATGATTGTAGATAAAGCAAATACTGAGTATGCAGTAGCATGCAAAAATATGGTTTGTGTATATCGAAGCACTTTCCTTTTACCTCTCAATACAGAAGTAAAACTGGAGTTGTAACTTTGTTCTTTATGTATGTAGTGGGGGCACCCAATGTTTGCAGAGTTTGGCAACATCAGGCTGCAGACGCTCACATATTATATATATTCGAGTCGGACCTACAGGAAAACAAGCGTGGAGGGGACCTACCCACACAAGAGGCCTTTGTCTCGTACATCTGTTTTACGAGCAAACTCTCTCCAGAAGTCTTCCTCCCTTCCCTTTTATTGCCTTATTGTCCTTAGAATAAAAGTCGCATTATACGCCCCGAGGGTCGGTTCAACCCTTGCAGGTAGCTCGTAGGCTCCATCTTCAAATATCCCCATTAGAGCTCGGAGGCCGCGCGCAATTATTATGACTTTTATTGTTATTGGCCAGGTATAAAGGAAGACTGTCTACATAAGTTTACGGCACTCTCTCTTTCCGCTTTCCCCTGTTTTTATCGCAATGTTTTCATATTTCTGTTCTCTGAAGCCACCTGCCCTCTGTTCCCAGTTCTTTTTCTTCGATATCATTATACTTTATGCTAAAAAGTCTCTCAAAAGAATCTGAACTACCTGGGACTACTATATAAATAATGAGCCCAAATGCAACATGAATTCGACATTTCCGCGAATCGTCAAGGAATTCTAAACGCGTTTTTAACATCCAGGCGCAGTGTATGACCTTAATTACACATTATTATTATTAATTTAATTGCGATGGAGTTAACGCCCCGGTGATAATTTCCCTAGTCATCTAATAACAGCTTTACACACACACACACACACACACACACACACACACACACACATATATATATATTTAAATACAGGGTGTTCGCCGGAAAACGCTACCCTCCCAGTCTGTTGCCGTCGGCAACTTGGTCGGTCAGTGGAGCCAGCAGCTTCCGCCACACGGCACCGTGAATCACCGCACTGTTTAACACCTCCGCTGCCCCAACAGTGCAGTGACGCAGTATAATGGGACCCTTACATTGTTAAGAACGGTTTCTTTGCATTGTAGCTAGTTTGTGACTTCAGTCTCTTATTAATCAGTGTTGTGAATAAACGTTTCTTTGCGGTTTGGCTGGTTTGGGGCTTCATACTCTTACTAATCTGTACCGTGTTTGAGTGTGAGTAAAATTATGGTACGTTACAGTTTGCAACAAAGAATATTTCTCTACGATACATATGTGAAGAAGAAGTCGTTTAAAAAGTGTCGCAGTAAATTTCGTCGCGAATTTCCTGGCGCTATACTGCCAGCTAAATCAACAATTCTGCGTCTGGTTAAAAAAGTAAGAGAAACGGGTTCATTTTTTAACAAAAAGAGACTGTCGGTCAACCGTATTCTCACATAGGAGAAAATTGACGATATCGCTTTTCGACTAGAACAGTCACCCAAAAAATCATTAAGTCAGTTAGGGCAGCGTGTGTCTCGAAATATGTTCAGAAGATGTGAAATGTGCATTACACAAGAGTGTCAACACTTCCAGCATCTTTTATAAGGTAAGCTAATGAATTACGTCACATTTAAATGCTTAGCACATACAAGTTTATGAAGTTTATGAAGCGTAATTATTATGAAATAGTCCGCGGCCGACGGTCGAACAATGCCGGGAGCTGACCGCTCGCTCGCCGCGAGCAGTTTCTTCCTTGTAGCGCTAACAGTGGGTTGCGTTTCCCGGCGAACGCCCTGTATTATTTATAATTAGAATGTTGAATTATTCCCCAAATTTCCGATTTAAAAATTTTAATTTTAAATCCTTTAAGCGTTTTTGGCAAATTATTCATCACTTCACTTGGTAATTTGTTCCAATCCCTGACATCCTTACCAACAAAATAAAATTTTCCCACCCTCTTATGAAATCCAGCACAAGCTTGTGATCATGGTCGCCTTTCCCTTCTCATGCATTATTCCTAATTCTTTGACCAATATCTTTCCAAGCCCCATCACCAACATATGCTCTATACATTCCCAACACTCTCTTCACCCTCCTACTTTACTTCAATGAGTCCCAATCCAGCTCTTTTACCATATCAGTTACTGTCTTGGTACTGCAATAATTTACACAAAAAAATATAGCGGCTCTTCTTTGCACATCTCCCAATTTCTGTATCTGATAACCAAAATGTGAGTCCCCAACAACACTACCATATTCAACCAATGATCTGACCAAAGTTTTGTAACCCAACTCCCTAACTTCTCTGGTGCATCCTCTCTCTACCCTCTCCAGTAAATGAAGGATTTTATAACGTTTTCCTAATACCTGCCCAATGTGCTCTGCACAATTGAGTTTATCAAAAGTTATGCGAAGATATTTTAACTTAAAGATTTCAACAAGCAATTCTGACTCCACCCTATAATGATAATCAATCTTTAGTATTTTATCTGTGTGCCTAATAACCTGTCTCTTCTTGGCATTTATCTTCATTGCATGCTGGCCTGCCCAGCTAGATATTCTGATACTCATTTGAGAAAATAACTAGTTGTCCATGCGAAAATACGCGAATGATATACGATGAATAACGAGGCTGATTGTTAGTAGTAAGTTGAAAGAAGAACCCGCTCATTTGCAGAAATTGTTTATTAGTCAACCGAAACAGGTATGTAGCAAAACAATTAGAACGAAACAATTAGAAATGATGACTCATATTCCTAGCAGAAACAAAAATAGACTAAAAGCTCCTTACCCTAGAAAACATACACAGTTCATCAATATGTGTGTGTGTGTGTGTGAGAGAGAGAGAGAGAGAGTGACGTATGGAGCTGCTATCTAGCGGTGTGCGATCACTTCTTATCGACGGAAACGAATCCTAGCAGCTTGCCTCTGAACTATCACTTACCCGTGATAGTAATTGTTCAAAATTTTGAAATTTACGACTTGAATTTCAAAAAATTCCTTTTAGTTAATGATGTTACTTAATCTTTAAACAGATACCGCATTTATCGATTTTGGTTCATAACAACAACAAAAAACACCTTTCTTTTACAAATATTATATATGACAATTAGTGCTGCCCGCGAGATCGGATTTCTATTGACTACAGACATTAGCATTAACATCACGTGATTAACCTCTAGTCTCTAGATTTATAAATCTGTAAGCGGGCTATGTCTGTCTGTTGCTTTGAACCGGCATCACGTAAAAACTGCTAAACCGATTTGGATGAAGTTTTAACAGTTTAAAAGCTTATGGTTTAGCTTAAAATCTGCGGTATCTTATTTATCTGTGTGACTAGGGAACAGCGTATGTAAAGATAAGCTGTTTGTAATGGCTGTGCCCCAACGATTCTTAATACAGTCATGGCCAGAGATTGTTCACACCATCGAAGATAAAAATCGCCAACTTGCCTAGAAAGTTTAGGATTTTACTTATACTCTGCTTAGTGTCTTTCGAACATTAATTCGTGCTGAACGGTTTGCCGACAGCCGAATCATCAAACCCGCCAGTGTGGTTCAGTGCGCTGAGGTGCCGCACACTGGAACGTCGAGGTACAAGGGGCCAGCGGTCCTGACTGCGGTTTTTAGGCTGTTTTCTGCAGCCATCAAGGTGAATGCCGGAGCTGTCCCCAATCTCTCCCTCATAATCTACATTTTTCACAAACAAATGCAACCCTTACCCCTCGCAGAACATAGTTACATATTTCTCTGACAGGTGGCAACACTTCACTTCCTCCATCAGCACGTAATATGAGCTGGTAGTAGATGTAAAATGCTTGGCGTTAGAAAGTAAATGCGGTCGTAAAAATCGACGCTCCAAATTTCACCAAGTCAATTACGAATAAAACTCTTCGAAGGCAACCGATTCCAAAATGTGATGAACAAGAAGAACTGGGGAATGATATTTGAAGCAAATTCACATGTATTATTTTTGCTTTTGGTTTTAAGCCTCGTCGGCATTAAGGTCATGAGAGGCGGAAGGACTGGAGCAATAAATGGGAAGGAATTCGAATATCCCCTTTTGAAATAACCATTCCGGAATTTGTCTGGTGTGGGAATCCATGAAAAGCAGAAATCTAGATGACCGAGCGGGGATACGAACCTACGTTATCCAGAATGCGAGGCCAGAACGTTACTTCTCGCCCTTGTCGTAGGCGTGGAGTGCTGAAGCTAAGTTCTTATAAGGCCTTGTGCGTTGACGAGGACCGAGGTGACTAGAAGACGTAATTCTGTTGCCTACATGTGCTGGCCACAGGGGAGTGTGGTGGCCACCATGAATAAAGATGGCGCACGAAACACGAACTGCAGGACAAGTTGTGGTCACCATTTGCAATGCTGAGGCGGTAGTGTAATGGAAAGACCGACCGAACGAATTTCGAGATGCGTCAGTGGATACAAGGCCCCTCTACCCACTAAACGTGGGGCAATTAGTGTAAAATAGAAGATGTACAAAACGCAACCAGGATGAAGTGGACATCGTGGTGTTCTTATCTGTGAAATGCTGTTTACACACATTTCGATACTTCCGATAGCATGTATTTTCAGTCTTTGTTGTTAACTCTGACCGAAATGGAGCACACTAGCATCTGCACTGGATTAGACTGACCGAGCCCTTAAAAGGTGCATGTGCAGCGAGAGTGGGGGTAACGCGAATCATATCTTACAAATTTTAGGTTTTTTTTTTTTTTTTTTTTTTTTTTTACTTGTGGCTTTACGCCTCGTTGACGTCGAGGTTATTAGAGGCGGGATGGGACTGGACGACAAAGAACGGAAAGGAATTCGACCATGGCTTTTTGAAGGAAGCATCTCGGCATTCGCCTGGAGTGATTTGGGGAATCCACTGAAAACCCAAATCTGAATGCCCAGACGTGGATTCGAAACGGCGTCCTCCCGAATGCGAGGCCAGAGCGTTAACTGCTCACCAACCAAGTTCGGTCGTAGTGTTCATATCTCGTTGTTGAATCTTTACGTCTATTTTTAAATATTGTAAATAGCATCTTTAATCGAACTAAAGATTGAAATGAAATGCTTACAAATATACTGTTACGGAAATTATGACAAGCGTCCCTGCACATAGCAAGGATAAATGAATATAACAAAGAAGTTTCCTCGGTACCGAGTATTAATACAATGCTTTCTGATATCAAATGTGATTTTTTTTTTTTAAAATCAGCAATTTAATGTTGTGCGAAATGAATAAGTTTGTGATTTAAGACTAGTTCGAAGGAGTGAGATGTATATACATTGTTAGTTAGAGATATACGTGGGATTCAAGAGGAACGGTACATATTGAAGGACGTGGTAGTATGAACAATATTGAGTAAAAACGTTCATATAAACCAAGTGACCGATTTCCATTCGTTTTGGACATACAGGTGCTGGAATGTTATGAATAAAATAAACCTTAGAAAATGATCAAGTGCACACAATTGACTTATTATAGTACTTTATTCATGCAAAAACACACGTATGTTTTACAACAGTTTAAATTAAATGTAGGATAATTCCACCATCGAGTTCATAGAAAAATTGAATCACTTTATTGATGCTTGAAGTCGACAAGTACAGTCCCAATTCCCGCGCATCTCATAGCTGCACAGAGAACTTCAAAGTGTTTTGAAGTCGATGGCGGGATTTTGGAACATTTAATTTAAACTGTTGAGATGGAATTCAGCCATGGCATTTTGAAGGAAGCATCCCGGCATTCGCCTTGAGTGATTTGGGGAAATCATGGAACTGTTTTGCATGAATAAAGTATACTCTTGATTATTTTCTGAGTTTTAATTTTATGCATAAAATTCCACCACCTGTATCTCCAAAAGAATGAAAATCGGACACATGTTTACTTGAAGTTTTTCACTCAATATTGTTCATGCTACCACCTCCTTGAATATTTAACATTCCTCTTGCATCACCCTGTACCTTACCATGACAGTGATGCCACTAATATAGCAGCAGAAGTATTTCATATTTCTGTCTTTTTCTTTCGATTTCCTTCACAGTATGATTATACTACTACTGTGACAGAATTTCACATTGTCCCTCCCTAGGAAGCAATGCCCAAATTTAAACCATTACATGTTGTGACATTAAAAGCCCTAACATCACTCCTCTAATTGGCTAAAGGTGGCAGTTCAGTCGTTTGAGAAAAGAATTCTCCTTCGCTTGTTTCTTGTTCTCTCCCCGACAGTGACGATAGATGTGCGTCTTCAGGCCAGCCAACAGCCCATCAGGTGGCAAACAGTGTGGCCACCTTCCCCCCGATAAACGCTGCCATTCGTCTAGCGGCCACTTGGGCTGCCCCTGTAGGGCAGGCAACACAGGCAAACATGCACCTGTCGGTAACTCCACCTTTTAAAAAAAAAATTTTTTTACTGAATTCATGGAACTAGGGAGCGTGCTTTCTAACATTATTACCACATTCTATTTTCTATAAATATTTTATTACAATTTTCCGCACTAAATTTCGGATGGTCTTGTATTACGCTGATAACACAGCACGTTGAAACTCGAAGCTACTTTTTTTTTTTACTTATGGCTTTACGCCTCGACGACATCGAGATCATTAGAGGAGGAAAATGACGGGGGAAAGGAATGAGATGGAATTTAGTCATGGCATGTTGAAGGAAGCATCCCGGCATTCGCCTGGGGGTGATTTGGGGATATCATGGAAAACCCGAATCTGGATGCCCGTACGGAGATGCAAACACACGTCCTCCCGAATGCGAGGCCAGAGAGTTATCCGGTCACCCACCACACTCGGGCAAAGGCTCCAACCTTCAAATACTAGCCTCTATTGCAAATTTCAAGACCGTTAACGAACCTTAAGATCTGACAAAGGTAGGCTACAGTACATTGTATGTGTCTGACATATGTTGTTAGCTCTTCCTAGTTCGGCTTTAAGATGGCCTCCAGAAGAAAGGAAATTGGCCTTCTTTTGTTTGATAATCACTTGAATAGAACGCCTCTTGCTCGTGGTGTAAGTAACCTTCACATCGTGGTCTGACTTAATGGATTTTTTTATATTCTTCTTCAATTAATATTCAAAATTTTTGTTTGCACAAACTTTCCATTCTACCTTTCCAGTTCACTGTAGGGGGTGCATTCCATATCTGATTTATAAGCTTTATGCCAGGTGTGAAATTGTTCGCCTGTTTTAGCCTACGATGGAACTTCCCAATGTCCTGTAAGAAATTTGCTATGGGCAAACAAACTGTGTTGCTTCTCGTTTTAATGTTTAACCACAGGTGCTTTGATTCGCTATGAAACAACCAAATAGGGGGGCTATGGTATTTTTTATTATTAATTATGCATCAATAAGTTTCAGCCGTGTCAAACACGTAAAATTACTGCACTAGTATAAACATTTGATTAGTATTCCTATCTACATCTACGCCTATACTCTGCAGCTCCCAAATGCTGTTGTGGCTGTGGGTGCTCTGCACCAAAATTTTGTATTACAGTCTCGAAAAGCAAGAAGGAAAAAGAATACATTGAAGCATCAGTACGGCATCTTATTTCTCTAATCTTATGTCTTCTATACTTGCGATCTAAATAGGTTTGTGGACGTCACAAAATGATGGTGGCTCAGTGGCTTGAGCCAGAATGGAGATCGAAAGGTCTCCAGTTTGAACCTCGGTTTCGGCTGGTAGGCTACTTTCAAAGGCCCATAACCCGACCTCCACCTCTGGCACGGCTTGCTGTGTAATGTGAAGTACGTCAGAGCGCTTCCGTATTTCAGAACTTACATTAACCTGTAGGTCCCCTTTACCCGGTAGGACTACCGTGTTAAGCTAAAACAGGCTATGACAGGGGCGGAATACGCAGCCAGTAAAAACCTTGTCATCGGATAATACTACCACACGAACTTTTACCCATCTGAAGAATTGCTGTAATAAGGGTTCATTGAGAAATATGTACGAAAAACCTTGAAAAATAGAAATTCTTTCACCTTGCGACTACAAACCTTCAGTACGCTGTCCGCCTGACCGAAGTCCCCTGATTTTGTTCACACTGATTACACAAAAAAAACGTCATATCTAAGGATTTCTTTTTTCCTTGCTTGTCGAGTTTATTAGAGGTGAAAGGGCTGGAGGCAATGAACGAAAAGGAATTCAGCCATGGCATTTTTGCAGGAACCATCCTGGCATTCACCTGGTGTGATTTGGCGAAACTATGAGAAACCAAGGACTCGATGGTTGGACAGGGATTCGATCCCGTATCCTCCCAACGCGAGGCCAAAGCGTTACCGTTCACCCAACACGTTCGGGGAGGATTTCTTGCAATGTAGAGCTACTGCATGAGCCCACCCAGTAGCAAGTGCTCTGCCGGAATTGGTTTTGCGGCGTCAGAAAGGAAAGGCTTTCCTGCGACACACGATACGTCACTCCCCCCGTAAAATCCGAATTTGTTTGCCGCCGCTGACTGGGGAGAACTAGCTGAGACAGGGAAACCCGAGTCGGCGGCGGTCTCCGGGGACCGAGCACGCGGCCAATCTGTGTTTGCTGATCGAATGCCGGAGCAGGTGGCAACACTGAATGGGGCCTCCCCTACCCGCACGCTGCTGACGACGCACCGGGGACTGCGCGTACTCACCCAGAGTATCTTTTTAACGCGTTATCGACAGTTGAGGTTCTGAATAACGGTTTGCGCTGTGGGAGGAAATAAACCGTTATGATTGCAATATTGTTGTACGCCATTTTTCCACAGTTTCTCAGTGAATTAAATGTTAAAAATAACGCCAGTGCAACTTTTTTTTTTTTTTTTGTTACTGGTTTACGTCTCTTTTTAACATCTAGGTCTTTAGAGACGGGAAAGGATGGGGGGCAAGGATGGGGGCAAGGAATGGGAAGGAATTCGGCCATGGCCTTTTGAAGGAAGCATCCCGGCATTTGCCTGGAGTGATTTGGGGAAACCATGGAAAACCCAAATCTGGATGCCCGGACGGGGATTCGAACCGCCGTCCTCCCGAATGCGAGGCGAGAACGCTAATCGTTACACCACCCCGCTCGGTCAGTGAAATTGCTTTTGTAAGCAAGTGAGTAGAAATAGACGTAATGTTTCCATTCTGCGTGTAACAGCTAAGAGAAATGGCTTTAGCGGTAACTTCCTTTGGGAAAAAAGCAGATATAAATGGTTACGAACCTTGAGAACACCAATGTAAATAGTAAGTTGGAATAGTAGGTCTGAAAACTAAATCTAGATTCGTCTCTGTTGATGCCTCGATGGGAGGAGAAACGATTACGGCATTAAATCATACAAATCAGTTGCATAAGCGTTATTTTTAACATTTAATAAACCGTTAAGAGTTACTCGCGATCCGCAGAGATTTTTCTTTGAATGTGCTTTTCTTTCTGTTTGCTAAACATTGTTCTGAACGGCCGTAAAATAGTCACAATCGCAACTATTGTTGAGGTCATTTCGTAAATGCATTGATCACAATGGATAGTACAAGGGTGGTGGCGGTATTTGGGCTGGTATCGCTCCGTCACCCGAGTAGATTGTGCTGCCTTTCCGGCGTGGCGGCGTCAAATCTTTGGCTCTGAAAGTTTATTTTGTTAGTTGCTAGAATAGTATTGCCTCATTCAGAGATGTCTTTATTGCCATTGTGAACCAAAGCTGTAGTCTTCACGCATTCATCTTTTAGTGTATTATGTGAATGAAAAATAGGAATGTGGCATAAGTATTCAAAATTTAACCAAATAGATAGTTAATATGCTGCTATTTTCTGGCGATATTGTCCTATTAGCAGGTAAAATTGAGTATTCTGAGAAATTACTGAATGGCACGAAAGAAAAAATTGGCCATTTTTTTTTTTACTTATAGCTTTATGATTCGTCGACGTATACGTCGTTAGAGGCGGGAAAGGAGAGAAACATCTGGAAGGAATTCAGCCATGGCCTTTTGAAGGAACATTCGCCTGGATGGCTGGATGGGTTTCGACCCTGCGCCCTCCCGAATGCGTTGCTAGAGCGTTACCGGCCCACCCACCATGCTAGATAAATAAGAATTTCGAATAAAAATTCAGTAAAGCAAGGATGAAAGTCATGAAATTTAGTAGAAATAATAACAGTGAACGTGGTACACAAAAATCCTGTCGCACATAGTAGAAGTAATCACTTGAAATTTTTCTTCCAAGATAGCAGAAAATTACACTTATCAGCCAGAACATTAAGAGTACCTACCTAGTGTTGATAAATACCCGTCCAGTTGACGTCACCTGATGAGGAATGCTAGTCATAAATACGCACGGTGCATGTAGTATCAGTGTGTATGCTATCCGTGTTTAGAATGGCGAAGGCGTGCGATCTATCTGAGTTTGACAGTGGGCAGATTATGATGACCCGGAGGCTTGGAAATAGCATTTCGTAAACTGCACAACTTGTTCGATGTTCGAGGGGAGCTGTGGTGAATGTCTTCAATAAATAGCGAAACCAAGGTGATTTTTTTAACTGCTTTATGTCTCTCAACAGCGAGGTTTTTAGAGACGGGAAAGGATGGGGGCAAGGAATGGGAAGGAATTCGGCCATGGCCTTTTTAAGGAAGCATCCCGGCATTTGCCTGGAGTGATTTGGGAAACCATGGAAAACCCAAATCTGGATGCCCGGACGGGGATTCAAACCGCCGTCCTCCGGAATGCGAGGCCAGAACGCTATCCGTTACACCACCACGCTAGGTCCAAGGTGAAATCATGTCCAAACGTCGAGGGGTTGGGCGGCCACCCCTCATTACAGATGTCGGACGTCGTAGGCTATGCAGACTGGTAAAACAGGACGAGCGGCGAACTGTGGCGGAACTAACATCAATCTTTAATGTTGGGCAGAGTACAAGTGTATCTGAACACACAGTGCACCGAACACTCCTAACGATGGGCCTCCACAGCCGACGACCCATGCATGTGACAACGTTAACACCACGACATCGGCAACTACGACTGAAATGGGCATGTGACCATCGTCACTTGAAGTTCACCCTTTTTTATGGCCTTACGCCTCGTCGACGTCGAGGTCATTAAAGACGGGATGAGGTTGGGAACAAGGAACAGAAACGAATTCTGCCATGGCCTTTTTGAAGGAAGCATCCCGGCATTCGCCTGGAGTGATTTAGGGAAAACATGGAAAACCCAGATCTAGATGCCCACACTGGCGGGTTGTTGAATGTCAAAACGATGCCACAGGCATTTTCTCTATGACTTCGCTAGCACGTCTGATTTCAAAACTTCGGCAGTTCTATCATTACCGTGGCGCCAAAATCTGATGATGAATTCTTGCAGAACTTGACGAAATAAATCGAAAATAAAGAATAAAATTTTTTGTTATCTCGCTTGGTTTTCGAGATATAGCATGTTAAAAATCAGCCATAGGTACAGTTCCGTCTGCTTTTGATGTTTTTTCTTCTGGTCCAGGCCGTATTTCAACCTAACAACAATCACTAAGAAGAAAATAAAACACCTATAATGCATTTCCACCATGTAGATATGGTGGTTTTGGTGAAAAAAAATTTTTTTTGGTCCAGGCCGAATCTCACCCTAACCTCATCATTTTTGAGATACAATATCTCGAGAACTAAGCGAGATATCAAAAATTTTTATTCTTTATTTTCCATTTGTCTCATCGAGTTACGTAAGAATTCATCATCGAATTTGGCTATAGCGAAATTTTTCTTCTGGTCCAGGCCGTATTTCAACCTAACTACGTCAATTTTTAGATACGATATCTCGAGAACCAAGCGAGATATCAAAAAATTTTATTCATTATTTTCGATTTGTTTTGTCGAGTTCTATAAGAATCAATCATCATTTTGTGGCGCCAAGGTAATGATAGAATCCCCAAAACTTCAATGAGTACTGAAATTTAGCACGGGATACTACGATATCATAACATATATAACGCAAAGTAAAGGAACAGCTTGTCATGCATCTTCTTATGCTGACGTGAAACAGTCGGCGCTTTTTCACGTCAGAAAATGTTCAGTTTTTGTGTTTCCCTATACTTCAGTATTTCAGTTTAGGGGTTTGAACGAAATCTTTCGACCACTAAGGGAATGAGGTAATGTTTAGTCGGCGTACTCGAGGTCCCAGTCAATCACATCGGCGTCACACAATATTATTGCCGGCGCTCAAAGCCGCCAATCGAGTGCGTGTAATCCTCCCCAGCACGCGCGGCTTACACGGCTGTAATGCCCGGCGATGATCGCAGCTTTCCAATAGCGGCCTCGGCGGAGAGCTCAGCACAAACATTAACGCGTTTACCAGCGCGGCGAGCGCTATTACCGCCGCAGCCCCCACATAAATTGAAGCGGGCATATTCCGAGTCCGCACCGCAGACAGATAAAGCCAATTCGCACTCGCACAAAAGCGCTCCGCGGGCTGTAAATCATTTTCGCGTGCGCTCCGCCGAAACGTCACACGCTCCCGCGCACCGAGCCAGGTGCGCCGGGGTGTGAGGGGAACCCCCGCCCCGCCCCGGTGTTTGTTCGCACAGTAGACAAACCGGACATGCGGCTGAAATAGCACTGCCCCTCCCTTCACGCTAGCTGAGTGCATAAAGATCACCGTCAAATCTGACGCTGGATTACATACGGCCCTGATTTCTTTAATCCGCAGGTTTTCGTAAACAATTTGACAACTGCAGTGAAATCTTCACGGGAGTGCAGCCGGATAGTGTCGTAAAATGCCGACGTTTCGACAAACTGCTCGGTTCTCTTCATCAGGTCTATTTTAGATATTATTGCTTGAAATCAATAATATCTAAAATAGACCTGATGAAGACAACCTAGCAGGTTGTCGAAACGTCATCATTTTACGACACTATCCGGCTGCACTCCCGTGAAGATTTCACTGCATCAATACGCCGGGAAAGTCTCCACTCTCATAATTCGACAACTGCTCGGTTAATCTCGTATTGCCGCCTAAAATACAGGTGTCACAGAAAAAAGTATTATTATCGTATGCCAATGTCAAAAAAAAAAAAAAAACCATACATATTAGTAAAAACTCGCACTTATTTGTCCCTTTTTTGGGGGGTTTGCGCTGCCATGTTTTGGCACCAACCTGAAGCCTTTGTCAGTGCTTCTATCTATCTAGCCGCCTGGTCCTTTTCTTTTGATAAACTTGAACACTGTTCACTGTTTATCAAAAAAAAAAAAAAAAGAAACAAAAGGACCAGGCGGCTAGATAGATAGAAGCCCTGACGAAGCCTCCAGGTTGGTGCCCAATCGTTGGCGAGGTCAATAAAAAAGCGCAGCGCAAACCCCGAAAAAAGATAAAATTAAGTGCGATTTTTTACCAATAATGACGCCTGCGAAAGTATGAAATTTTGTATTGAAATACATATTAATTAGGTAACTATATCTAGGGACTGAAGCCATCTTCTGGCAGTTGGTCCAGCTTGATGCAGTGTGAGAAGGCCTCCTGATAGTCTTCTTGCTGGGCAGTCCAACACAATGTGTTCAGCGGTTTGGATACCACCACAGTCACACAACGCATCTTCATGGAGACCCCACTTATGTGTGGTTTAATTGCACCCTGTGTAAAATCTATTCAGTTGACACCAAGGACGGCAAGGCAAGTCAAACCGTGGAACACAGGTCATCGGATCTTTTATAAGCCCACAATTGTGTGGGCTGTTGGTTTCCCACTCCTTTCTCCAATCTTCGTACAAGTTAAAGCTGTTATTTCTACTCTTATCTGCATCAATGTAAGCAGGTCTCCTTTATTTTAATCGCGTGCATGGAAGTTGGAAAAGGTGACCATGCAGAGGAATCAAGTTGTTTTCTTTCATTACTTCCAATTCTCTAAACAGTATTGATTTTCTCCCCAAATGTGGTGGAGGAATGTTGGAAAGTACAGGCAGCCAGGATACTGGGACAGATCTAATGACAACATTCGCTGTTGTCATTGCAGCGTTAAGCTGGGTGTCAACTTTGGCAGTATGAGCACTATCAACACATGCAGAGCAAGAGTACCTGCAGCCCATGACGTACCAGTCAGTTTCTTTACAAGGTTCACACGGGTCTTCACTTTCTCTGCAGTATTAGGCAAATGCTGACGAAAACTGACGGCTCGATCCAAGGTAATTCCCAAATATTTTGAGTGGTTTTTGTGTTCTACTCTTCCAAGGAGTCTGAAGGTTGGTCTTATTCTGACGTAGGCGAGCAGGTTTGATAGGTGGATGTAACTAGATTCTGTCTTTGTCAGATTAGAAGTGGTCTCGAAGCTCGGTGGTTAAAGCACTTGCTCTCAAATCCAGGAATTTTAAGAGTTCTGCTGGATCATGTGAATTGCTCCAAGATTCCGGATTCCACGTAGGTGTAGGTCCAGACACGGCAGAGGTGGAATTAGCGGCAATTTGAAAACTCTGTCACCAGGTCGCAACGCCATAGCAATTTTTACTAAAAATTATAAAAACAATTGGGGGATAAGATAATCCATTTCGGAAATGGAGAAGGCGGTTGGTAATGTTTGCAGGAAGATGATTTTTCAGGTTCTAAAGAAACCAGCTTTAAAATTGTGATGCTATACAGGGACGAAAGAGTGGTTATTCGAAATGGACAAACGAGGAGGGAACAGAGCTAAAGAAAGATGTAGTATAATGTTGCTCCATGTCATCTACCATCTTTAATGCAAATGCAATAGAAGCTGTCAGTTATGTGATGTAGAAACTACAAGTTGGAATAGGGGTGAACGGACGTTGCCTACCCTTTTCTTGAAGCGATTCTGGAAATTTTGGTGCCTCAATATCTTCGGTCGTATTGATGCTACATGTCCCGAAGTTTTGTTATGCACAGATATCAGCAATCTTAGCAAACATACCAAATTCTATTTCATTACTGTTCTTACTTCGGTTGTTATTCGTATACAAACTTCAGCGATTTTGTCACTCACTCATTGACTGATGATCATCAAACCTCTAAGGTACTTTCCGTAATCGTAGAAAGATGAAATTTGGTACACAGATTTAACTTTACTGCCATATTTTATCTTCTTCTCGTGTCGATGACAGCATCAAATATGTGGTAGTTTTTCTGGCAGTGCGATGGCTTTGTCAGTGGCTGATTGGAGATCAAATTTAGATACATTTATTCCGATTTGTGGACAAGACAGCAGATGTACCATGGTTTCTCTCTCCACGCACGAACATTTTCTCCCAGGTATCCCCACGTGGCAAGAGTATCTTTGCATGGGTCAACTCCAACTCGAAGCCTGTTTAACGACTTCCATATGGGCCATGGTTGTTCAGACCCAGGTGGTGGACCCTCTTTTGGCTTGATCCACTCGAAATCATGTTGCACTCTTTTGTCCCAAGCCAGTATTCTTTCATTGCTTGGAGCATCATTTGGTGCTTTGATCGGGACTTTAGTCTCGATGGCGCTGATGTGTAGCCATGTAGAGGGTGTCGGACGTCTTCATTAAGCCTTGACACGCTGGTGGCAACTTCCTGGCGGATATCTCCAGGGGCGATGCCAGCTAGTATCTCCACTTTGCTCACAGGCGATGGTCTGAGACAACCTGTGATGAGGCGGCATGTTCTGTGGAGCGCAACGTCTACTGTCTTGGCATGGCTGGATTTTTGCCACACAAGTCGTGCATACTCTGTTGTGGAGTAGCATAGTGCCAAGGCAGAGGTGCGGATGACGCTAGGGTTAGCTACCCAGTTATATATTATATGAAAAATCTGAAACTCGTAAATTTCCATGTATCTACTCCTTACCTACACCTAACGTGAAATCATTTTTTACCCTAATGACTTTATGTACTTCAGATTTTCATTGTAGACTGAGTTTACTGATTTTAACTAATGTGTTTAAATTTACTTACTTGGGAAGTCAGTGTAATTCAAACTACTTTCCGACCACATGACCCCGATATCAAAATTCCATAGTACTTCCAGGAATCCTAGAAACAAGTAATTGATACACATATATGGTTTTATCCCTAAATCATAAAAAGTCTATTATTGATATTTTTCCCTGTATTTATTTAATAACAATCATGACAAATTCTGGCTCATATTTGCGGGTTAATTGTTTTGCTTTGGATGAAATTATATGCCTGTGTTTTCTTTAACGTATACAGACCAGCAAGTTTAGCTAACTTCTTAAATGTTACTTTGTTCTTATACTTAGTTCGGAAGTTACTCGTTATTTAATTATGGTGGTGATAACTAGCTGCGATCTACATTGCTCAGCTATGGCGCAGACCCATTGTTTGCAGAGAGTGGAGCATTATTGGTAACTTGTATTGATGTCTTCAATTCTGAAATGATCTTATTCATTCCATTTGAGCGACGATTCAGAATAAGTGAGTTACAAAATGAAATGAGGTTCCACAAAAACAAGTCTTGTAAAAATGGTCCAAGTCTCGTGCGTGTGCAGAGACATAAAGTTATGAGATCTTGTTCTGAACCAAGTCTACACTTTACAGTGTGTATTTAGTTCACTTTGTGAAACAGAATGGTATCGCTCGGTGTTATAGATCATTTATTTAAAATTGAAAATATTCTGGTGACTTGCCTGAAATAGAAGGCATAACATACGTGTTTTATTCTAAGACTTGTCGAAGCAGAAAACGTGAAAGTTCGATAAAGCATCATATTTAAGGTATTTAAATAGATTTACTAAAACATCTCATGCATAATGGCCAAGGTGCCAGAATATTTTTAATTCTAACTAAATTATCTGTAACACTGAGAGAAACCATTTTGTTTCAGAAAGTGAAGTGAATACACACTGCGAAGTATACACTTAAATCAGAACAAGATCTGATAACTTTTGTCACTACACAATCACGAGACTTAGACTATTTTTACAAGACTTTTTTGTGGAATGAGATTATTGGCTAGGATATTCATAACGTTTATTGGTGGAATAAGGTTGTAACTAGACTACCATTCCACCTTGACCCAGGTAATCACAGGAGGTAAAGCGGATATTAGTATTATGCGCATTCCATATTTTACTTATACGAAACAAGGATTGCTGAAGAATCAGGGCAGTAAACATTCCGACCAAGGCAGGCTTCTTCTTACCACTCGTCCATCACAACACGACCCATATTCTCAGAACACTTTATATTGGATGGCTTTACTTGGCATCAGAACTTGAGTCATTATTTTCCAAATCTGTCTTTCTAACGACTGAGATTTTATTGATTAGCACCGTTGAAAATTGCGTTGAAAATGTTTTAAATGAAGAACGAAACGTGTATGCCATAAAAAGTATTTTATTTAGTAGCAAGATAAGACGAAGAAAATATTTTATAAAATATGTTACATTACAAGAATTTATATTTATCTCCACTTTTAATATAGTTTTTTTTCAGTAGCATTACTACGCATCGCAAATTAATTTCTTTGAATCACCTGTACCATGCAGATATTCTAATTCCATGAATTCTGGTTTAAGGACTCACTATCCTATACCTACCAGGTACAGACAACGATAGCGTCCTTACCGTTTCACGTAAATATTCTAAATTAATTTCATTTTAAAAGGTCTGTTCAAACAGCACCAGTAATTGTATGATGTTCCCAATCAATGAAGTGGTTAGGATGTTTTATTAACTAGTTATAAAAATGTTAAAAAAGGGCATTTATACTCGTTTTTCGTGGTGTATGAATGGAACTATATGTAAACCCTCAACAAAATGATCGCTTCCTTCCAACGTCTCCTTAAAGGTATGCATCTGCGGCATACAACCCACCGAGCATGGTGGGTGAGTGGTAAAGCTCTGGCCTCGCATTCGGGAGGACCGGGGTTCGAATTCCCGACCGGACATCCAGATATGTGTTTTCCATTGTTTCACCAGATCAATCCAGGTGAATGCCGGGATATTTCCTTCAAAATGGTCATGGCAACATTCCTTCCCGTTCCTTGTCCTAAGTCCTATCCCGCCTTTAATGACCTCAACATCGACCAGGTATAAATCCAGAGCAACAAAAAAAAAAAAAAGAACAAGAAAAAAATGAAATACGACAGTAGTGTTTGATTCGAGGTCAGTGTTTGAATCGGTGGGTTTTGTATAGTGGATCGAGCGGGTGACTGCTTTATTCTATCCCCCACTCTGTCACCTCTGTTCCAACCCGCGCTGTCCGTTAACAAATCGACTCAGCCCCCCGAGCGGTCGAGACGAAGGGTAGAGGAAGGGGTGAACAGAGTGATTTGGGCCGCCAAGGAAGTCACCCCCGGTCGAGCCCGGCCGCCCCCATAAATATTCATTACCCGCCGGGGGGTTGCTTAGCGTCGGAGCTGGTGGCGCGGCCAAGCGGCCGTCTGCCGAACTGTGAGGTGAGCAGTCTGGCAACACCTGGAGGCAGACAGGCTGTCTCTAGCCCTGCACGTTCAGACTCTCAATTTCCGAGAAGGGGTTAAGTGTTTGACACCAAATTCTCAATTCAACTACACCATTAATATGGACTCTCCCGACGGACTACATGTGGATTTGGCGTTGTTTTCCTTTGATATCGACGTAAAGTTTTCACTGACACTCTCTGTTTTCAGTTTAGTTTTGATGTTACGGTACTACCGTTATCAAATATATAAGAACTGCAGGTCACTTCTTTTATTCCTGAAAGATATGCAACTCATCATACATGACTGTTCCCGCAATCCTGCACGAAGTATGCGGTGTAGCCAGGCGAATATTCGAAATCAACAACGGTCATCTCCCCAAAGGACAATACTTTTAAATTGTTCGATACATACGATACGTAAATTTATGCAATTCTCTTACTCCTATTTTAAAGGTTTATGAGATACTTTAAAATCAGTATCGTTTACAAAAATGAAAAAAAGTGACTTCTAAGAAAGTTGTTGTTTTACGATTTAAAATTTAGTGGGATGTGTGTATTAATTATTTTCGTGTTGCTTTATTCAACAATCAACGAATTGTGAGGCAAATGAAAATACTATCGGATAGTTACGGTTTATCCTGTAGGTAAATGGCCGGTATAAATCAAATCCACAGGGTTGTTTTATGGAGTTGAGTTGAGAAATTGCTAGAAAAGCGTGTCCTGTTATCCACGTTCAGTTTACTCTAACAATGGTCACTCTGTAAGTAGCACCTTACTCCTGTCTTCTTTCATTTCTCATTCTCAGTTTATCATTCGTAAAACAATCTGCATTCCCTGTTATTGTAGGGAGCGTTTTAGGGTTCTGGTATGTGATATCAAAGTGTTTCGATGTTTTGACAAGCTTTTGCTCAGTGCTGTCTAGTAACGCCAGCACCCGTCTTTTTGTGTTATTTTCTTATTCTTATCGGTTAGTTCCACCTGGCATTGTTTCTATCGAAGTGTCAAACCGTCAGACTGGCCCTATCTAGAAATGTCTCCTTCATCTGGAACCGGTTTTTGTTGCCTCACTGATCGTCTACGTCAAAGTCAATGGAGCAGCAAAAGGCTTTAGGGCAAGAAATGGGAAGTCATTTCAAAACAACCTGCGGGCATTTTCTTGCTGTCACTTTGGGAATACTTGGAAATCTAGATGGCTGGAACGGGAATGGAACCCGTGTCCTTCCAACTGATAGGCCCAAATGTTCAGCGCTGACCCAACAGGATCGGTTCCCCCCACATCTCTTCACCTAGTTCTCTCCCGACTATGATATTTTTGAAGTAAAAGCTTCTATAGAAGCGCTAGGTGATGGTCCAACGGAGACAAATCAATGAGTTCGCAGCTTCCCGTCACCGACATGCTACGAAATGCGCGTTGGTCTCTTTTTGTACGGCTAAAATCTTACGAGTTCACTTCACCAACATGCTAATGTTAACATTATATCTGTAGCCATAAGAATGACCTGTTGGGCTTGGACAGCAGTAAAAGTATAGATTATAATTGTACCTAATGTGATGTCACAAGACATTTGAAACCATAATTAGGAACTTTAAGAAGTAGTATTTAATTAGAATAAGTTTAGGATTAAGTAATTTCAATTAAGTAGGGAGAGTGAAGCGGAAAGATTTTGTTTATAATTCTAAGATTTTCAAGTGGCTATAGATACTGTCATGGCGGCTAAGCCATGTGGGAGAAGTTCGGACACCTTGCTTCCGCCCAGAGTTTGGCGGGGATAGGATGCTATTGTAGCCACCCTACAAGCACAAAAGTTACCTGTCGGGTGGGGTAGTATCGGTGGAACTCTGTGTTCCCTCCCATTTGGCAGAGATGGTCCTCTCGCCAAATGGGAAAGTAAGAATCCAATGTTGGCAGTACTCCCCTCCCGTAGAGGATCAGCACACCTGAATCCCGTTAGGTGGGTGTGATATAAGCCCTCACAATGGGACCATTCTCTCTCAGTCTTGGTCAGTTCTGTTAGATGTGTTGTGCAGTCTGTGCTCAGTTGGCGATGTGATCGAAGTGATGACTGTCTGCGCCGCCGGCCTGCCAATATGATGTAAGACAAATTTTCTCTCTCTGTGTGTACTGTAGGCTCACTCTCGCTACAAGTTATGGTGTAAGAAACATAGAACTTTTAAGGGAAAGTGTTTGATTTCCATGTGTTAAAAATCAGTAGAACTATAGGGACTTGCCTAATCGTGTTCCGATTTCAATTATAGACCTATGTATGAATGTGAATGGTCAGAATACAAATTTACTTTTGTGAAATTCATAATTATTCACATACTTTATTTCTTTGTGACTGTCTCCCTCCCGACCCCGTCACCAGGTGATAATGATGAAATGAATGCAAGTCAATCTTCGGCTAAGAGGTCCGATACTAAATAATTAATAAAAATAGCCGGAAATTAATTAGAAGGACGGGTGGGAACGTTACACTAATATATAAAAATGAATGTTTTTTGCGTATGTTCTTCATATAAACACACAGCTTTTAACCGAATTTTATGGAACTTTGCATACTTTAAACAAATGGAAATACACTGTTTATGTTTGATTTATAAAAACCTAAACCCTCTCCTCCTCCCCCCCCCTCCAGCCCCTTTTACCTTAATTTCTGTCAGCGTTGTTCATACACACCCACAGTTTTTATCCGATTTGGTTAGTAGTTAGCACACGTATCCTTCAAAAGAAGGCTTTTTGGTAACTCAGCGGTTAAGGCGCATACTTACGGGAGTTTCTCTCTCCGGTCTCGGGTTCAAAACCCGTGGTGAGCAGGATTTTTTAAGATTTGTATTTGATTATATGAGCTATGCCGGGACGTTCCGCGGTTCTGATTCAACTGTAGGCCCCTGAGGAAAGGAATTCACCTTCCTGCTCCTGACACAGTAGCTCGGTACATCTCCTTTGGGAAGATATTTAGGTTTTGAAGTAAAAACTTGTTTAGTAACGTTGGGAGATTTTTGAACGGGTAAAATCTTACTAGTTCGCGTCATTGACATGCTAATGTTATCAGTTGGACTGTGGTGGTTCAGTGGTTGATGTGTCTGACTGGGGTACGAAAGGTCCATGGTTCAAATTCGACCGTTAACCAGAACTTCAACTTTTACACAGTTTGCTGAATAAAGTTGAAGTACGCATAGTGTTGCAAATTGAAAAGAAAAAATGTTTTTTTTTTTCAGATTTCTGAAAAAAAACTTAGCACACTTGTTTTTGTTTTCTAAATTTTGCTTTTTTTTCAGAAAACTATATATTTGATAAATTATAGTTTTAATTATGGAACTTACATTTTACATGTGTGTTTTAAACTGAATCATATTATGTCTTACATAATGATTCATACATAGGTAACATAATTTTTTATTCATCCTCTATGACAATACCACACTCACTATTATAGTATCAGCACTACCAACACTAGTTTTGTCTGTGTCGGAATTTTCTGTTTCTTCTTCTGTCTCCCCTAGATCCTTAACTTCAGTTACATTTTCTTTTACTGGTTGTTCTTGTATTGTACGCAAAAGATTTTGAGATTGCAATTTTAATTATGAGCAAAGTACACAGTGTGTGTGGATAAATACTGCGCCGATAATTCTGTAGTACGGTTTTTTAAGTTTGAATTTCAATCTATTAGCATACAAAATATGAGCTTTATTTATTTCAGTCGTTGGTTTACGCCAACGGTTGCAAGGAAAAAGTTCGTAATTACTGACAAATAAATGAGTCAGTATCACTATACACTGAGAGTTTAATAAGTATACGAATATAAGGTAAGCACAATAAGTGATAAAAGGAGGCAAAAAACCGTAGATAAATTTTAAATTCCTAATTTTTTGAAAAAATCCGTAGGTCTACAGATAAATCCGTAGGGTTGGCAGCACTAGTTTAAATAGCGAGTATCAGTCCAAACAACGGGGAACGGGGATTCCTTCTCGTGCAACTTAGCCTCTTCGGGAAGTCCCCGTTCATAAAAGAAAATTTCAGTCAATGTTGCCAATATTTTCATTTTTTTCCTACTGAATCAGAAAAATATAGTAGATTTAAAATTAAGATAAGTACTTAGAATAAACTCTAAAACAGTCATATTAAACGATAAATGCCTTACAAATTTGAGATTTAGTAATTATGAAAAAAAACATGTCCCAGAAAAAAACATGTTTTTTTTTCACAGTTTTTTTCATGTTTTTTTTTTCAAGTCAGAAAAAAACCGTTTTTTACAACACTAAGTACGCCAGATCGCTTCCGTAGTGCGGATTGCACATTAAACTGTAGGTCCCCTGTATCTGGTTTCACTACCGGGTTGGGTTAAGGCGACTGAGACAGGAGCGGAATACGTAGCCAATACGAACGTTGTCACCAGGTCATTACAACCAAACGTAATTAATATTATTTAGTATATCTGTAGCTACAAGTATGACGAGTTGCGCGTATGATATTATTAATTTTAAGTTTTCACTTCTTTTGGCATTCCCCAATGACTGCCAATTGGTTTTCTACCTTTTTTCTTTTTTTAGTGTCCAACAGCAAACCATCCACCACATTGCCATGGAATGCTCTCTTAAGAAATGAGATGAAATAACCACAGAGCCAATTGAATGGCTGCAATCTCTCCACATCAATCTGTGGAAACATCTATGTTTAATTACATCTATTGTAATCCAATATAATTACTAACTTTGTACCCTTGTGCAGTACGAAATGTAATACATAAAAATGAATGTATGTTTGTTTGTTCGTATTCTATGGGTTCCTATACGATTCATCAAATCACCATAAAACTTTGGTGAGTTGTTGTGTGCATACCTGCGTAGATTTCAGTAAAAAAAAATCATTCTCTCTTCCCGGACGCCCCCTTTCAGAAAAATTTACACATGGAATGGTTTAGCTTTTTTTTTTTTTTTTTTTTTTTTTTTTTTTTTTTGCAAATATCTCGAAAACGTTAGGAAAATAAGCCAAAGTGGATGGTAATATTCTGAAAGCCCTTAAAATTGACTGCTTATTGCCGTTGGATTGAGAAATTCGAACTTGAAATTCAAAAATTGTTTTAAAGTTCGCGTGGCGGCACATAAATCCACAGTTTTTATCCCATCTTGATGAAACTTTCAACACACGTACTTTAAAACAAAGAGAAAAATACTATCTTCATTTGGTTCATAAAAAAAATCACTCCCCCTTTCACCCTTATTTTTTCATATGTTCTTTACACAAAACTCACAACTTTTATCTGATTTCGATGGAACTTTTCACACGCATACTTTAAAGTAAAGAGAAAAATACTGTCTACAATAAGCCAACCCTCTGTCCCCATTTACACCTTAATTTTTACAGATGTTCTTTCATACAAATCCACGGTTTTTATCAGATTTAGGTGGAACTAGTCAAATTAATACTTTAAAACAAAGAGAAAATTACTGTCTACATTTGGTTTAGAAAAACCTGCCTCCTCTCTCCGGTCACTCTCCCCAATCAAAATGTACACGTGAAACTATTCCCTTTTTTGCGAATATCTCGCAAACTGTACGGAAATCGGCCAAATTGGATATGGATATTCTGAAAGCCCACTATATTTCCTGTATAACAGCGTCGAACCGATTCCGATCGGAAAAATGCTGACCATGAAATTCGAATTCAAAATTTGGGAAGTGTTTTAAAACTTTTGTGGCGAGACACAAGTATACAATTTTTATCTGATCTCGAAGATACTTTGGGCACATATGCTTTAAAATAAGTGCAAGAATTAGTTACAAAACTTTTCCCGCTCTCCGCTTTTACAGATGTTAAGAAAAGTTTACACTATTTAAAAAAAAAAAATTATCATATCTCAAAAACAGTAGAGAAATTTTCAAAGGGGATGGTGATGAAGAATGTTTACGATACGTTTTTATAAATAAAATGCCATCTACGAACAACTGTTGTTTTTTATGTTATTTTATTCCCAGATGCGTTTCGCCCTTTTGGTGTAGGGCATCATGAGTGGCTGTAACTGTGTTTTTTACATATTTATCCTTACAATTATTAAATATAAACGAATCATTATGTTCATATATACACACACTACTTACAGGTATGGTGATAATCTTCACACATTAACACAGATGCAATAACACAAACAAAAACGAAGCTAAGTTGGCACCACTGCATGACAACACAGGTAAACATGCTGCGTGTAGCGTTCATGTGAAGAAATCAAGTAAAGGCTTCCATTTTTGATGTTGTATTTGAATATAGTGCCAAGTGTTTATTTACAAGTCTGTAAAAGTGGTAAATAGTGGCCCATGTACATAAAGTACTGGAAAAGTTCATAAAAGTTCCAGACCGCCATCTAAAGATTAACACGCGCATTCGGGAGGACGTCGGTTCGAATCCCGTTCCGGACATCCAGATTTGGGATTCCCAAAATCACTCCAGGCAAATGCTGGGATGCTTCCTTTAATAGGCCATGGCCAAATTCCTTCCCTTTCCTTGTTCGCAATCCTTTCTCGCCTCTAATGACCTCAACGTCGAAGAGGCGTAATGCCATAAACAAAAAAAGGAAAAGAGTATCATCATACCTGCATATACAGTGTGTTGATATGATGTAGATAATGATTTATTTTGATATGTAAGCAAATAATTTTACTGCAACACCGTTACTTTCGATGATGTTTTATTACGCTTTGCGTGACGCGTTTCGAGAACTGATTCCCATTTTCAAACGCAATAATAGTACATTATTAATGCATTTTAATGTGAGAAGTGCTTGTGTTTGTTTCTGTTGGACATAAGTAAAACTTTTGGAGTTTTCCTGGAAATAAAAAATCCAAAAGTTTTACTAATGTCCAACAGAAACACAAGCACTTCTCACATTAAAAATCTACTAATATTGCGTTTGAAAATGTGAATCAGTTCTCGAAACGCGTCACGCAAAGTGTATTTATTTTTTATTTATTTAAAGGTTTATTTAGCCTGGCAAGATTAGGGCTGTCAAGCCCTCTCTTACATCATACCAGGTGTTTACAATAAATAATATACACCTTACACAAACTAACAATATACAACACTAATGTAATATTTGGCCTAAATCAAATTCAAGAGTAATACTAACAAAAAAAACTTAATTATATTTATGAATAAAATACTGACTTAGAACTTAATAGTATTCGTGTTTAACTAGTTAATAATTTAATGGTATAAACTAATGCAAGTGAAAGTTAAAGAAGTAAATGGTACAAACTTAATACTAGTAGGATGAAGAGACAAGACACAAACTAATAATAGGGAAGGCAGAATAAAGAGGTGGACACTGTATACATCAATATTATTCAAATCTAAAAATTAGCTTATGTATGGAAGGAGATATCTTTTAGCTAGTGCTCCAATAAATAATGCTTTCTCAAAAGAGTTTTAAATGGGCCGATTCTTTGGGTAGTTCTAATTTTTAGGGGAAGATCATTCCACAGTCTAGCCGCTGAAATGAAGAAGGAATTGGCTAGGATTTCCGAGCTGTGGGAGTGGATGGTTAGTATGTTTGAGTTCAGGGATCTGGTGTTAATATTATGGGAAAGTCCTAGGTATGAGATATTGGAACAAAGGTATGCGGGAGTTTTCAGATGTATGAGGCGGTGAATGAGACATAGAGTGTGGAATCGTCGTCGATCCCAAACGCGCAACCACTGCAAGCGGTCGTATGAAGGTGATACGTGGTCGTACAGTCGTAGGTCACAGATGAACCTTACACAGGAGTTCATAACAAGTTCAAGTTTCCTTATGTCTGCAGAACTCAAATTTTGCTGAACAACGTCACAGTAATCGAGATGTGGTAGCACCAGAGTCTGCACCAATTGCTTTTTCAAATGAATGGGGAAGAATTTTTTACATTTATACAGAGCATGAAGAGAAGAGAAGGCTTTGCGACATACTGAAACAGTGTTTTCAGACCAGTTTAAATTACTATCTACTAGGACTCCAAGATCCTTTACAGATTCGCTATAGTTTAACTCTGTTCCCTGAAGTTTTATTTTTGGGAGGTTTGATGTGAAGTTGCTGCCTATCAGTTTTGGACTAGCAATAACAACAGCCTGAGTTTTAGAGGGATTTATTTTCAATCCAAGTCTCTTTGCCCAATCACAAAGATTCTTAAGGTCTGAATTTATTTTCTGTATTATAGTGAGTATGTCACTTGGTGATGCACTAAGGTATAGTTGTAGGTCGTCAGCGTACAGATGGTAATAACAGTAACGTAAGATACTAGCCACATCGTTAATATAAATAGAAAAAAGAAGTGGCCCCAGGACTGAGCCCTGGGGGACACCACTGTTTGCAGTTTCCCATGTCGATCTGTTACCATTGGGATCCGTAACACAATGCTGACGGTTCCTCAAATACGCTTCGAACCAGTCAACAGTGCCGCTGGAAAAATTTAATCCCCTCAGTTTGGACAGGAGTATGTCAAGGTCGACGGTGTCAAATTCCTTTACTGAAATCAAGAAGTATCAGTATTGTTATTTTTCGTCTGTCCATAGCAAGTCTTATGTCGTCTGTTACCTTTATTAGTGCAGTCGCCGTACTGTGGTTTTTCGAAAACCGGACTGAAAATTATCTAGTTTGTTGTGCGCATTAAGGTGCTTAGTGGTTTAGTCATGAACTACGTATTCAAGAGCCTTTGAAATGGTTGGTAATAAACTTATTGGACGATAATCTGACGGTTCAACAGGAGAGGTTTTCTTTGGTAATGGTTTGATTAAGGCCATCTTCCAAACTTTTGGATATGTTCCAGAAAGGATAGAAAAATTAAAGATATGTGTTATAAATGGGGTAATTACATCCAATATATTATTAAACATTTTGATATCAATGCCATCTACCCCTTTTGCATTAGATTTTATCCGCGCAATAGCTTTCCTCACCTGTTTTGTGGTTACAAGTGACAAGTGAAATTGATGGGTGTTGTTTACTATCGAATTTTGGTGAATAATTACTTGTGTTTTTAATGCGGGGTCAATTTCGACTGCTCGAGTGGAAAAGTGGCTGTTAAGCTTGTCTAGTGGCATATGAATATCTGAAACGTAATAAAACATCATCAAAAGTAACGGTGTTGCAGTAAAATTATTTGCTTACATACCAATTGAAAATAGTTACAGACTTTCAAAAGTCCATTTATTATTGATAAAGTAAAGAATGATTTATTTGATTTAATAATTGTAAGGAGTCACATGTAAAACTTCACACTTACAGCCACTACACCACAAGAGCGAAACAAGTCTGGGGAATAAACTAATATTAAACATGACAGTTGTTCGTAGAAAACATTTTATTTATAAAAATCTACAGTTCGGCAACTGCGGAATGTGGCCAACATCCAGGTTTATATAATCTAGTCTTCTATGGTAACTAGCCTAGTAAGCAGAGTGTTTTCACACGATATTTCGGTGACCGGAATCTCTGTCGCCATCTTCAGGTGACAGAGATTCCGATCGCCGAAATATGGTGTGAAAACACTCTGCTCACTTGGCTAGTTAGCCGAGAAGACTGTATTAATTCTCAAAGCAGAGAGGAACTTCGATCTCAGAAATATATAACTTACGATTATCAGATTAAACGGCATAAATCATCAGACGTTTCACATCCAGCCCCCGAGCAATGCTGGATACCATGTTAGTAGATACGTAGTTGGGATGTGAGTCTGTGTGGGTGGTGGAGAGTTGCCCTGCAGTCTGGTGAGGTCGTGAGGTCGTTAGGGCGGTCCTTTCAGGCGGGTGCGCGGGTGCCGAGCCCAACGCAATTAACGCGTTAAACGCAGTTAGCCGACTTGGAAGCGACCTCCTTGAAGCAATTAGGCCGGCGCGTGGCTACACCGTATGTAAATTGAAGAGGTGTCGGCCGGCATCGGCCCGTAAGACGAAGACGCGCGGCGTCCTGACGGCAGAGCCATGCCGTCCCGCACAGCTGCACTGCTTAAAAATTCAGCACAAATTATTCGTCGCTGATGGTGACTCGATGAGAGACGAAACTCGTATGACAATAAAACAAAATAAAACACAGTTGCACTGGCGCTATCACATAATTAACTAAGCAACTGCGGGAAAAATGACCCGCAACAACATTGCTTTTAATACGATACATTTACATCTACATATATACTCTGCAATTCACAAAATTGTGGGTGGCAGAGGGTGCTCAGCACCAAAGCTAATCTCTTTGTTGTGCATTCCAATCCCTAATGGTACGAAGGAAAAAAGAATTCATATAAGAATCATTGCGGCACCTTATTTCTCTAATCTTATCTATCCTGTCATTCCGGCTCAAAGAGGTTGGTGGACGAAGTATTTCACTACACACGTAAGTGAAAGTGGGAGTACGCATGTTTACCAATAAGTTTAAACGAAACGTGTGTCGTCTATCTACCAGAGACTCCCAGCCCAGTCTACTAATCAGTTCTGTGACGCTTTCATAAGGACTGTAGCAAGCGGTCACAAATCGAGCGGCTCTTCTCTGTACTTTCTCTATACTTTCGATCAACCCCTTACGAAACGGATCCCAAATGGCACAACAATAGTCCAAATGTGGACGCACAAGAGATTTGTACGCTATCTCCTTTGTTTGTTCATTGCGCTATAAAGGAAAACTAATTAATATACAGCAGAACTCCAATTTTCCGAACTCCGACTATCCGAATTACTGAATAACCGAATCGCTTTTTTAATTAAAATGGAAACGTACTGCGATTCAAAAAATAACGAAGGAAAAGAAGGAGAAAAAGGAAAAAGAAACTCAAGAAAAGGAAAGGGAAGAGATAGGAGAAGATAGTGATGACGTGTCACTTGAGGAATTCAGAAAAATTCTTTTGATAATTCCTGGATGTTCAGAAGTTAGTGCTGAAGATATAGGAGAGTGGGTGGTGTGTGATTCGTCAGACCCTGGGTATGAAATTCTAAATGATGATGAACCTATTGAAAGAGTGAGAGAAGAAAGTGTCGAGGAAGAAGGTGACCTTAATGTCAAAGTTGAAGCAGAGCCGACCCAGGCAGCGTAGGGGTAGGGTGCTTGCTTCTCGTTGGAGGGGTCGCCGGTTCGAGTCCGGCCTAGGACATGGGTGGTTTTGATTGTTGTGTTCGTCTTGTGTCGTCGTTACACATTAGAGAAAATAATCATACTTATAAGAAATCTGTACTTTGTAAGCCAAACAAACACATTGAGCTGGCTGAATGGCTAAAACGGCCGAATGCCATTTAAAAAAAAAAGAAAAAAAAAAGTTGAAGCAGACACGGGACCATCAGCCAGTCAAGCATTTGCCGGCGTTGAAACTGCGTTGAAGTGGCTGGGCCGTCAGCCCGAGTGTGACCACATGCTGCCCGAAAATGGATCAATACATCTTACTTTGACCGAGATGTTCAGCAAGCATTTACTTTTATTTACAGTGCGGTACGTAGACACTTTATCATTATTCTTGGCCGCAGCTGAAAAATTCTATCACTCTTATCTTGCACAATTCTACATCAATGTCATCGTAAGAAACAGTAACGCAATACTGGCTCGTTAATATTGCGTTAATGTTTCCTGGGATCACATTGATGTATGATTGTGCAAGATAAGAGTGATAGAATTTTTCAGCGGCGGCCAAGAATATGATAAAGTGTGTACTAATATACAGCACTTGTAAGTACTGTACACTTAACGTGTAAAAGTGTTGCCTTTTCATTTAATTAATTGAAAACTTTTTTCTTTAAAAATAGTTTTTTTTCTCCCATTAATTAATTAAAATAGACCCTTTTTCGAAAAAATCCAATTTTCCGAATTTTTTATTATCCGAATGGGGTTCGGTCCTAATTGATAAAGGTAATTGGAGTTCTGTTGTACAAGAAAGATCGACTGTGCTAACTGATCAACACTCCAACAAGTCTCTACCTGTATGATTCTGTAAATGAGTTGTCTCTGTATGTTGCCTTGTTAGAGTATCATCCAAAAACTACGTAGCCGATTTGGATGGTGTTATGGTCTGGTTTACAATCTACTGTATATCTTATCTATGTGAACAGGGGATGGAGCAAGAAATGATAAGCTATTTGTATTCTGCATCTAAGATAAGCAATCTCAAATACCAAACAAATTTCGAGATGGCGAGACGTAGATTCAAATATGTTGGTACTTAAAGAATAATATGAAATGATTTATAACGAAAATTTTCGAATTTTTTAGAAACCTTATCATTTTTTATGACGTTACCAGAACTGTAAAATCCCTATATATGAAGTTTGGAGCTAAACGATAAGTGGCCAGCGTGATGGGTGAGTGGTCACTCTCTAACCTCGCATTCGGGTTGACGCGGGTTCGAATCCTCGTCCGGGTATCCAAATTTTGGTTTCCATGATTTCCCCAAACCACTCCTGGCAAATACTTCCTTCAAAAGGCCTTGGCCGAATTCCTTCTCGTTCGTTTTCCTCCCAGCTTTATTGACCACGTCGTCGACGAGGCGTAAACCTAAAACTAAACAAAAAAAAAAAACTATAAAACAATAACGATAAGTGGTAACCAATAATACGATGCCTACATATGAATCAATGAAAAAAAATTGCAGAGATAATAAGACGAAGTATCTAACTGAGATACAACTGCTTTACTCCGTTAGATAAAAACTGAAAAGCTGAAAGATGAAAACAGTCTTTAGATGAGCAGACCAGTAGTAAAGGGTGCTTCAGAAATGGCTTGACAACTTAAGAAGTATACAGAAATTTATTTGGGTAATATTTTTAATCATATGGTCATATTTTGAGGAAAATCTGGCAATGTTTTAATAGTTTTAATAATTCAGTAGAAGTTACAGATGAGAAGAAATTAAGATAATTATTCACAGAAATGTACTCGTATTTGAGGAAAAAACAAAACTAATTGTCACTGAATTAATCAGAACTCACCAGTCAAGAATTAAAATTATACATTATTGTCATTCTCTAAACAATGTTCCGCCCAGCTTTTAGTCTCGTCAACGCAGCAGCAGCATGCCTGTGTCGAGCCGTGTCAATCAATGTCTCATTGTCGCCAATACTTTTGAAAATAGTCCTCAGTGGGTGTTAAATCTCCAGTGGATCGGTGAGTACCGCCATGCCCAAAACAAAATTTCCTGAAAGTGCGAAGTTACGGAGCTACGTAAAGGAATTTGGAGAGGAGTATTTTAGTGTAGACGAAACAGTTTTTTTTTTTTTTTTTTTTTTTTTTTTTTTTTTTTTTTTTTTTTGTAAATTATGAGATATTTTTTAAAGTGACTTCAACAAAGCGACTCAAAATTTAATTTCCGAATGGTGCCGTGAGTGTGCGGAAGCAAATTAAGCTGTCTACATGAAAGCGACAGTGCTAGATAAAACGAAAAGTTTTATAATTGAGCATGTTTTGATGTATACTAAATATAAATGTTTGGTCATATTTTGTCATTTTAGCTCATATTTACCGATTTTTAATGTCATATTTTCATGCACATTTCTCTATTTTTCTGCTCATAAAGATCCGAACCCTAAATATAAGTTACCCGCGCAAATCCGTCCATCATAATTTACCCAATCTGAACAGGTATATCCGGAACGTCGCGTCAAATTTCTTGGCAGAGTCATAGACCCCCGTTGTTTGCGCAGTAGCGCCTCCATTCCCGCGTGAAAAGACTTTTTCATAATTTTTTAATTAAAAGAGGAGCCGAAGAAGACGCGCTGCGTTCCTTGGCTACGCAATCCCTGCTCCCGGCCGCCCAATTAAGATTTACCGTAGCGAAAAATAAATATTAGCCTCCGTCCTCGGGCCAGCAGACCCCCGCAGAAAACACATAAATCCAAAGGTCTCCTTTGTCGCACACGAAGAGAGGGCGGGAAGAAACTTTTTAAGCGCACGTGCAGTGCAGCGTTTGACAGCGCACCAAAGAGAGAGAGAGGGATAGCTGGCCAGAAGGGTTGTGGGGTGGGAAAAGGAAAGAAAAAGGACAGGGACAAAGCCATTTATCGTTTGAAAAAGGGGTGGGGGACATTACGGCGTTCCGTTTGATTTTTCCCAGAAGAAAAGGAGGGCGTGGGCCCCCAGGAAAATTTACGCTAGAGTTCTTCCGATTGTGACAGTTAATTTCAAAGGAAATTCAGGTGGCACGGATGGGGGAGGGGCAGAGGGAGAAATGATGTAGGGGGAGGGAGGGGGAGAAGGGAGAAATGGAAGATAACGGCGGGCGTAAATTTTGAGTTGATAGACCAGAAGAAATGCCGAAACGGAAGCTTTGGAGACCCTTGCAGGTTGAATGTGACAACGAATTTATGCCGTATGGGCGCTGCTGTTGGCTATGATTGGTGGCTGTACGAACACGATGCCTTCAGCCGTCAACGATATGCCCTCAGTAAACGCCAATTACGTCTGTATAATCTAACCTTACGCTGTTGAAACTTATGTATCGAGAAAAACAGGTCAGCTCATGACACAGGCGACGAAAATCCATCTCGTGGGAATCGAATACAGTGACAGAATACTGGTATAGATATAGCTAATCGAAATTATGTACTGTCAGGGTTTTTTTTATGGCTTTCGGAATCTGAGGCCATACAGCTAGCTCTATAGTGATTATCTGTAATCCAATACTTTCAGTTTCTCCAGTATTCATTTTTTAACCAGTTATACACATCACAGGACAGACATGACATTCGCAGACACAACACTTAAACTCCCATGCCCGCGGCCGGACTCGAACCGGCGACCTTTGGCACGTGGAGCTAGTATATTGTCAGGTTAATTGACCAAACTATGAGAATCGAATGAATACTCCAACTGCGTTCGTGGAAGTTCTCCGTCTGGGACTCCTAAACAGTTTAAAAAAAAAAAAAAAATTGATTGGGGAATTGGAACAATGAGTTATAGGCCGGGCGCACATTGACGCGTAGTTGACGCAGGCGGCGCAGCACAGTTTCTGTGTCTCTATGTTTTGGGGCGGAACATCGCGTATTGAGACGCAGGGCAGGGCAGCGCAGTACTGCGCCGCACGTGGCCTGCACAGAAACTGTGCCACGCAGCTCACTCGTGCCGGTTTTTTGCCGTAACACTTCTCGCGTTATTTATAATCTTGCTTTACTTATAATCATTTTCAACTATGGAATAAGAAAAATTGATCAAACTGGTGCGTAACCAACTTACGATTCACAATATCAGTCATAATAAATACATAAAAATTAAATTTAAACAAGAAATTTGGACAAGGAGCCCAATAAGTAGCGAGTAAATTCAGCATTTATTTATCATAAAACTGTCTACTTACAATTTTCAGTTTTATTTTATCTTTTTGAATTCATTTTTAATAAAAACTTTGAAAATGGATTTATATATAGGCTATTATTAAATTATTTATTTTCTTATTATTTGTACTGCATCATTCAATAGTGTACCCGAGTTTTTTTTTCAATTTCCCGAATAACACTGCGTTTTTAGTTTCAAGTGTTTCTTATGTTCTGTTATGTTGTTTTCTTAAAAATATAATATGAAATAAAAGAGAAAAACATTCTAACAAATGTCATGTACCGTCGAACGCTAAGTAATTGAATAATTAACCACTAAAATACAGCGAGATTATCTTCAGTTCTAATAGGCATTTGAGCATTGTAGAGAAAATAACAGGTTACATTATGACTCCACTCGAGTCATCCGGAAATAATCTTTTGAGAATTCTCTTGTCACTGCAAAAGCCAGATGAGAGTTTCTTCTTTCAATATACTCACTTTTGCATAGTTTTATCTAACTCAGCTTCTGTTAAGTAATAACAATTTTCCAAGGTCGGCATCCCAGTCTGATTCAGAAATCAAAAATCGATTTTTTTCACCGACATGTTTTTGGTTACGCTATTTTGTCGGTTTCTCGCACAACACAACAATGCTTTGTAAACTGCCGCACGAAACTGCGGTCTAATATACGCGGGCAACTGCCCGACACAGTTTCTGTTTTCGTGCCGCCCTGCCCTGCTCTGCGCTGCCCCTACTGCGCCACGCAGCTCAATGTGCGACCCGGGTTACACGTCACATCGTGTGTGTGGACATATAATTTTATTGTTAGAATTAGATATGTAAAAGTTATGTAAAAGGTGCCCCGAAAGTCACGGAGTCTTTATAATATGACGGGAAAGCCGTCACCGAACATTTCTAGCATTGAATCTGTCTCATGAACAGAACCAGTTTGCAACATGTTTAAAAATAGCAACAAACTAAGTGGGGAGAGCCATTAATGACGTAAGGTGTTTTTTGTTAAAATTCCCCCCCCCCCATCTTCGTGAGATTTGGTAAGATGTTTTGGGACTCCCTCCCCCACCCCCTCCCCTCGCGTGAGATTTGACCGATAATTTTAATTTTTAAATTATGAAATTATATTTTCTTTCTGAAAATAAGAGAAGGTGAAATTATTATTGAAGGTCCCTTTAAACGAGATCTGGTGATACTTTGTCGGAAACCACCTCTTCTCCACATTGTGTTAACGTAATGAATAGACCGTCCCCCTACCACAGAGCTCCCGGAACATTTTTGCTTGTGGTTTACAATTATGTCTCTGTCTGGGTAAATCTTATGTACACAAACTACTCATGTTAAATACAATCAGGTAAACACAAAATAATTTTTTTTTTTTTTAACGATTTCATTCCTCCCAGCAGAAGGCTGGGAGGCGGGCTGCTGGAGAGTCATAGGGGACTCTTTTCAGCCAATCTACTACTACGGGGAGGGAAGGGGGATGGAAGGTGGGCCTTGGCCTTGTAGGGAACCATCCCAGCATTCGCCTAAGTGTCTGAGGGAAACCACGGAAAACCTCAGACAGGATAGCCGAACCGAGTATAACCCCGGTCCTCCCGAATGATAGGTAGGAGGCCAATATTAGCCTCCTCCTATCTCGGTGACACAAAATAATAGTCTGAATGAAATTTATTTACAAATTATACTCAAAGTGACTGCGAGAGAAACAAAAACTGAGCGGTCAGTATAATATTGCAGACTTACACACGCTGTAATTCTGTTTGTCATCGTTCGTTTAGTTTTCAAAATTTCATGACAAAATATTATATTTATACCAATATATATCCCACCTTCTTTCTCAAGATACAAAGTATTTCCTTATCAAATATAAATAAGATCGGTTTATCCAAGCGAATGCATGGATGGTTTATTCAAAAGGCAATGGCCGAACTCCTTCATGTTACTAGTCTCAGTCCTTTCCTATATTTAATGAATAGAATAAGAATAGAAAAAAAAAGATTGGTTTAGTCATTTAGTTTTGAAAATGTAGCAGTTACTTTGGAATTGATAATATTAGTGTAGATTTACATCTACATCTATACTCTACAATTCACAATTACTGTGGGTGGCAGAGGGTGCTAAACACCAATCATAATTCAGTGCATTCCAATCCCGAACAGAACGAGGAAAGAAAGAATACATAAATGTATCAGTATGGCATCTTATTTCTCGAATCTTATCCCTCCTGTCTTTGCGACCTAAATAGGTTGGCGGAGGAAGTATTTCGTTGAACTCGTAAATTAAAGGTTTTCGCATGTTCTCCAACAAATTCAAACGAAAACGACGGCTACTGTCCGCCAAACATTCCCAGCCTAACCCACGTATCAGCTCTGTGACACTTACACAAGTACTCTAACTAGCGGTCACGAATCGAGCGGCTCTTCTCTGTACTTTCTCTAATGTGTCAATCAATCCCTTGCGATATGGATCCCAAATTCCACAACAGTATTCCAAATGCGGACGCACTAGTGTTTTGTACGCTATTTCCTTTGTGTGAGTATTAAAACTTCTCAAAATACGACCTATAAAACGTAGTTGAGAATTAGCTTTGCCTACGACGGAAGTTATGTGCACGTCCCATTTCATGTTGCTTTGTACTGTTACGCCTAGATACTTCAGGGAATCCACCGTGTCAACAACTGTATTGTTAACTTTGTACTCGTGAGCAAAGGGGGTCTTTTTATTACTTATTTGAATTGCCTTGCACTTCTTGCAGTTAAGTGTAAGCTGCCATTTACGTCACCATTCCGAAATAACATCCAGATCGCGCTGAATTTCTAAGCAATCGTCAGAGCACCTCACTTCCCTATAAATAAGTGCATCATCAGCAAAAAATCGCATCCTGCAATTAACGCTAAAGCTAAAGTAAACAATCTTGACCACATCATGAAGAACTGGTCTTCAGACGACATACAAGTCCTTCTTACATCCTCGTATCAATTTGACCGAGCGTGGTGGTGTAACGGCTAGCGTTCTGGCCTCGCATTCGGGAGGACGGCGGTTCGAATCCCCGTCCTGGCATCCAGATTTGGGTTTTCCATGGTTTCCCCAAATCACTCCCGGTAAATGCCGGGATGCTTCTTTCAAAAGGCCATGGCCTAATTCCTTCCCATTCCTTGCCCCCCATTCTTTCCCGTCTCTAAAGACCTAGTTGTTATAGGAGACGTTAAGCAGTTAAAAAAAATAAAAAAAATCGTATCAATTTGGAAGTATGTGTAAGATGTTTCCAACATTGTAATAACACCACTGTCAGAAATACATTCCAAAGTCATACGATAATGGGAAGAGAAAAAAATGAAAAATCCTGATCTTTTTAGTTAATTTATCCTTATTATATTCTCATCCAGCAGCATAACAATTTCTTTCCATTTGCTTAATTTTCGGATCACGTTTCCAACGTAGGAAGCATGTGCCGAACAATTTTAGTGATTCAAAGAGGAATTTTAGAATTCAATATTTTCCATAATTTAAGAATCACTCTGTATATTAAAGCTGCAGTTCCGAATTTTTAATTATTTATGCTAATTTTCTTGTGAGTGTATAATTTTCTGTTTTACAGTGGTTGCAATTAGGCAGCTGTTTTGAGAAGCTTACTTTGGGGCGAAAAAGATTTGTTGCCTCTACATATTACCCTGGGAGCAATGCTGACGTTGAGCTGTTCAGAACATTTTTAACAGTTTTCTTTAAGAGTGTCAAGCAGTGACTTATTGGCAGACGCAACAGCACATCGGTTTCGTCTCCCCACTGACCGACCACTCCTAGACGTTAACAGAGAGCACATATTGCGACTTGTGACTAATTGCTTTGGAAGCCAGATACTGAAACACACACATGTGGAGCGAGCCCTGCACTTCCGTAGCGCCAGGAGGTATGAGTTACTCCGAGCTGTGGCTGAGCTGGCGGTTACAAATTGGTGCTGGAGAAAGCGTATGAGTTCCAGCCACAACGCTACATTAGTCGTACGGAGGCACCCACGAGCCTGTACGGACTGGAGCCATCAGTTAAGACCTAGCGAAAAACCCGCGTCTCTGCGTGCCTCACTCCGACACTTGTTAGGGGGCGTCCATTAATTACGTGAGGTGAAATAGGGGAAGGGGGCGGGTGTCGACAGAAATCTCACGTGATCTTTTTAATTCATTGAAGAAAAGTAGAGCTAAAAAGAAAATGTCCCTAGGTTAGGGGAGGTATAACTGTCCTAGAAAACAGAGAGTTAAGGAGTCCTCGAAAACATAAGAGGTAGTCAGCAAGGGGGGGAGGGGGGGGGGCTTATCAGATCTCACCGTCACCGTGTAGCGAAAGGGGGGGTCCATATTACCGAAAAATACTCACGTAATTATTGGACGGCCCCCTAATATGATTAGCTGTGGAAATGCTAGAGAATGAATTGGCAAAAGTGGTAGAGGAGCACCACCAGGTCAACGAAACCTAAAACCAGAAACAAAACAAAAAAACCGTCACTAGTGCGTTTACAAGAGCGGTGGACAAACGAGTACGGTATATAGGATCAGATTAGTGAATGGATATGAAGATTTCTAATTGGTCGATCGCAGTATATCGTTATCGACGGGGATGTGTCTTTTACTTCGGGCGTTCCTCAAGGCAGTGTAACAGGGTCATTTCTTTTATTCATTTTTTAAAATGATCTCGGAGAAAACGTTAACAGCAGGTTGCGATTGTTTGCTGATGAGGCAGTTATAGGGAAGTAAGGTGCTCTGACGATTGATTAGAAATCCAAAGCGATATGGATGCGATTTCGGAATGGTACTATGAGTGGCAACTTTCACTAAACAGCAAAAAGTTCAAGGCAATGCGCATAATTAACAAAAAGAATCCGTTTGCTCATGAGTGCAAAGTGAACAGCTGAGTTGTTTACACGGTTGATTCTGTGAAGTATTTGGGCGTAACAGTGCAAAGCAACATGAAATGGGACCCACACATGACTTCCGTTGTGGGTAAAGCCAATTCTAGGTTAAGATTCTTAGATCGTATTTTGAGGAATTATAAAATTCAGGCAAAGGAAATAGCGTAAAACTCTCGCGCATCCATATTTGGATTACTGTTGTGTAATTTGGAATCCTTAATCGCAAGGAATTGATTCATTGTATAGAGAAAGTTCAGAGAATATTCGCTCGATTTGTGACTGTTTGCCACAGATCTTTCGAAAACGTCAGAGAATCGATAGTTAGATCCGGCTTGGATTGTCTTGGAGACAGACGACATCGGTTTAAATTCATTTTAATTTACTGGCGAAAATGCGAATATCTTATTTCATTTACGAGTGTGATGTAATATTTCGTTCACCAACCTATTTTTATACCGAAGTGACAGACGAGATAAGATTAGAGAAAAAAGATGAGGTGTTGATATTTGTATGTATTCTTTCTTTCCTCGTGCAATGACTTAGTTTAAATGGAAAGCACCCTCTGTCACCCACAATGTTTGTGAATTGCAGAGAACAGATGTAGATGTAATCATATGTTCTCTTCACCAGTATATAATTTATACTTGCTTTCCGTGTGTGTGATGGATTGTGTGGTCGGGACTAGGTCTTGCCTTGTCCTTCGGTCCGTACTGTACGGAGCTGTGAAGGGGAGAAGCCGCAATCGTGGGAGGTGCGGGCGAGGCGAATGCAGTCTATTAAGGTAATTAGCCAGATGAGGCTCGGGGGGACTTGGGGAGGACAATTAAGGATCCAAGGTGCGCGCGGGATTCCAGCGGCGGGCATTAAAACTTTGGGGCGGATTCCTGAGGCCCAGTGGCGCCGCCACACGCCACCTTACCTCAGCTTACCTCTCCCGCCGTCTCACGCAACCTCAACTCGCGTCTTGAGGTAACAGTATAACCTTCCAGTGACAACAGAGGGAACTGAGACAGCGCTTATTGACTTGGGGAATGTAGAGCTCAGTGATATTACATGTGAACTTTCTCATTGCGGTTCTGGGCAGATTCTTTATTTCTATCTACTTTTCATTGCTGGGAAAATTCAGCGCTCCCCTAAAACACCGGTCCGGTTTGTCAGGGATTCGTTCAGTTCACACAGCAACTGATTTATTTTACATTTACAGCGAATCAGGTAGGGTACACCATAAATACGACCAGATGTTATAGTAAAAATAAGTGAATTCTGTTAATAGGAACTAAAACAGGAAGTAAAATAGATAGCAAAAGTTATCGCACATGCATTTGCCCACACACCTAAAAAGATTTGGAGAAAACTACCGGCTAATGTTAGACTACACTAATATTATAAATGCGAAGGTAACCTGTTTATTACTAATCGACTAAAATGACCTTGATGAAATTTGTTAAAGTAATGCTGTGTATCATTAGGAAAGACATAAGACACATTTTCGTGATAAATGACACGAAATTTTAAAAACCAACGGTGACAGACGGTCGGATAGCGTGTGTAAGTCTCTGTAATGTTTTATCGGTCACTCAGGCTTTGTTTCTCACATAGCCAGTTTGGATATATATAAATTAGCAATGGAAAAATCAAAAACGTTGTGCACAAATCGATATTGACATAAGATATCCCTAGAAAGTGAAATAATTTTAAACCACAAACAGAAATCTGCCGGAGGAGCTGTGGCAGTTAATCCCCTACAGTTAACCTTCCTCCCCTTAGTTTGTCGCTATTTTTAAATATGTTGTTAATTAGTTAACTTCATTAGACAGGTATAGTAACATGAGGGACGATCAGAAACTAAGGTTACACGGCCCATATTCCCTGAGAGTCGTCCATTATAGAGTAATTAGTAGTGAATGGTAATTATAAACATGCGGTTATCAACTGTGCAGCCACCCATCACCTACAGCGCTAGTTTAGGTAAACACAAATGGCGGCTGGTTTAGAAAACTGGTCTGGCGAAGAAATCCACTCAGTTATTCAATTTCTGTTGGAGAAACATTTAACCATTGCTGAAATTCGCCGGCAGCTGATATAAGTTTACAGAGAAACTGTAATGCCTCGTCAGCATGACGCAGAACGCTGTCGAAAGTTTGCCGTCGGTAGAGAAAACGTCACCGACGAAGATCATCGACCCCCCCCCCCCCCTCCGTACAGACTGAACCTCGCTCGAAGCAAATTTCACCTTTTTCCTTACTTGAAGGAGCACCTAGGAGGCCGATGATTCACTTCAGACGAGGAGGTGAAACACTTCGCGACGGTGTGTCTGAACACGCAAGGACAGGATTTTTACAAGGAGGGAATATTCAAACTTATCCCACAAGTGCCTAAACGATATAGAGACTATGTCGAAAAATATCCTAATGTATTTAATATCAGCTGGCTGTATTGGTCGTATCGCCAGGCTGGCAAAGCTCTGAACCGGTTTAAGGCAGCGTAAAAACAGACCACATTCACGTGGGCGGAGGAATGAAGTGCGATTCAATTCAGGCGGCTCGGTCCCACTTAGCCGGGGAGCGGGTTGAACAGCCTCTGGAAGAAGCCGCCAGTGGATAACAGCGACTGCGTAGCTATCTCTCCCCGGAGACCGCTTCGCCGCTTTATATATCTGTGGCGGCAAGTGGAGGGGACTCAAGAACAAAGACGAGAGAGGCTTCTCTCTCCGTACAGAGATTGTTTAAACTGGAGCGCTCCCCTTTAATGCACTGACCTCTAGTCGACAGATCTCGCTTTCTTTTCTCTCCAGACACTTGTTTCATCTCGGGAGGCGCGTAAAACAACAGATAAATCAGGCGGGTGAGATTGTCTGTGTTTAGGGGACCCCAGGGACTGATATGAATATCTGAGGCCACCTTTTTACCACTGCTTTCCTCACGGTTGTTTTTAAATCAACTTATCAACTTCCTACTACTCATAATATTAAGGGAATACAATTTAAACGTTATTTTGTCGTTTACAACGCAGAAAAATTGTAGAAATCTTGAAGACTTCTACTTTTCAAAATTTTAGAATTGCTTTTCGCTATGGGAGTAACATCAAGTTATATTAGTCAGTGAAAGAATCACTTATCTCAAGGAACCACCAGACGCTTAACTTGTAATTATGTGTTTACATGTCCACGTATGACTTTGAATTATTTTCATTCAAAATCACAGGGCGTGGTGGGTAAGTGGTTAACGCTCTGGCTTCGCATTCGGGAGGATGTGAGTTCGAATCCACGTCCGGGTATCCAGAGTTGGGTTTTCAATAGTTTCCCCAAACCACCAGGCAAATACCGGGATGTTTCCTACAAAAGACCGTGACCAAATTCCTTCCTGTCCCTTGACCACCTGTCTTTCCCGCCTCCAATGACCTCGATAATCGCGTTTTTTTATTTTTATTTTTTATTTTTTATTTTTTATTTATTTATTTATTTTTATTATTTTATTTTTATTGTTTTTTTTATTTTTTTTTATTTTTTTGCTTATAGCTTAGCGCCAGATCGACGTCGAGGTCACTAGAGGCGGGAAAGAACCAGGCTCAAGGAAAGGGAAGGAATTCGGCTACGAACATTTGAAGGAACTACTCCGGCATTCACCTGTAGTGAACTGGGAAAACCATGGAAAACCCAAATCTCGATGGCAGGATCGGGATTCGAACCCGCGTCCTACAAAACGAGAGATCAGAGAGATACTGCTCTCCCATCACTCTCAGGTTCATGTTCGCATGAAGAACACAACATATAGAGCACTAATCTCACTTATCAACATTTAGAAACATGGAGTAAATGAACTGGCCAACCTATCTCTGCTACAAGGAGTGGAATCCTTGCACTTCAGAATACGACGATGACCAAATCGGGTTATGGTTGAGCGAATTTAAACTCTGAATAACTGCAGCATCGCGAAACTGAATTGTTTTACAATTGTTTGAGGTATTCATTATAAACCATGCTTCACATAACGTTTTGGGACAAAGAGAATACAACAATTATGATCTGTTTTACCGCATGCTTCATGTCAACGAAGAGGGCCTGTGTGGATGTCCTGTTCTACTGAAGAGAAAAATTTGCTGTGAAGTTTACAAGTACTTCAAAATAAGTGTGAAAGCTGACGCGATTAAGCAGTTGCTTTGTTTTACAGCTTGGCGGACATTCCGCTCGATGCTGTTCGCGTGGTAACGTTCCTTTAGTTGTTTACATTCAACTGAGAGGCCCCATCGTGGATGTAGCAGCTGTGCCATTTACCGTTCAGACGAGATGGGGAGCATTGGGAGGAATTGGTGCCAAAATGGCGTCACGGTATAGTCGTGTCTGCCTCATTAACCCTTTTATTACGTTCCATCTGTAGCTGAAAAGCTGTTGAAATTTTTACTGTTCTTATAATTACGACTATTTAAACAGTTTTATTTGATTTTAGTAATTTGTTTAACTTCATCTATTATTCGAGATCATCGGCATTGTGGAGCAAGGGCTGTGAACATGGCTGCAGGCTCGACTTTTTAAAGTCACGTGCCTACAGCCACTTATTTTTAAACATATAATTGTCTTTCGCTGTTAAGGTCATATTTTTTCCTTAGGGCTTTATTTTTCGCCGTCCTCGAGGTCATTATATGAGGGAAAGGATAGCCTTTAGCTAGGAGTGATTTCAGGAAACTGTGGAAAACGAAAATCTGGATGGCCGGACGGTGATTCGAGCCCACTTCTTCTCTAATGCTATACCCGACCCTTATATATATATATATATATATGTTAAAGTGACAAAGAAGAAATTTCCCAAACTCTGTAGAAATTGTCATTTTAACGCAGCCTTGTATGCGACATAATGTTGTTTATACCCCATTCCGGCTATTCAGTTTCTTAACTGCATTATTTTCACAGATCGAGTCAGCCAAATATTAAAATTATGTGGTCCTATTACTTGCTGACACTTTTCTTTCAGTGTTTTGGCAATTTATTTCTTCGCGGATGTCATAACATAAATGTCATAATCTCTACTATGTTCTCTCTTGTCATTTTTAGTCACGCAACAAAGGCTGTCTGTGTGACGTCACAGCTTGACGGACATAGTTACACAGTGACCGAGATTACCGTTTTATTAGTACAGATTACTATTAATTGAACAACCACTTCGCTGTGTAATGTTGGAAAGACGGAGTTGCAGGCTTGTGTTCTCACGCGTGGAGGGACAATAAAGGAAATGCGTACCGTTTTCCGCGTGTGTGCTAAACAGGTTCTGGGAATGAGTTGCATGTCTTTTGTGTCTCAGAGGTTGGCACCGCCGTCGGCACGCACCTCACGCACTCAGTACGCACCTTGCCGCCCATTCAGGTGTCATTGGCGCCAGTAATGCCAACAGCCCGCGCCGAAATGGCACCACCGGCCGTGACATTACCGTAACAGTTGGCACACCTGCCGACATGGAGATTACAGTCCGAGAAGTTTCTGCAGAGCTGTGAATAGCACCCTTATAACGCTAACACAACACACAAAGAGAACTGCGAGCCATTTAGAAGAAAATTTGCTGCTGTCTAGGTGCAAATACACGTGCGGAGTCTCTTCTAATGTTTCTTTCTTCTTTTGTGGTGTACTACATTTATGAAGGTCTGTGACAGCTTCCTTGTGTCCATTCCGACCCGTCTCTTGGCAGGATCTCCAGTCTTCTGCCTCCATCTTCCTCGTGTCTCTGCTTCTAATATTCTTTGCAACACCAGTGGCAATCCGTTTCTCTGATCATATCCTGTAACCAGTTAATTTTCGTCTTTTAAATTATTTAATAGCGTTATTTATTTGTTGATACTTAACAGGATCTCTTATTTCTTAAATTTTCCACCTTTTTTATGTTTTCCATCTTACAGTTTCACATTTCACAATTGTATTTGTTTTTCTCATCGCCCACGTCTCTCATTCGTACATCACATAACTGTTAATCAAATTCTTTCTGAGTTGTACATCCATATTGCTACAGTGTATCCTCTCCTTTCTGTTTCTTTAGCTATGATTATCTTCTGTTTAGTGTTCACTGTTAAAGTTTCTTTAACACTAGTTATTTTTTTTGATAATGTTTTCTTTTGTAGGCCATTCTATTATTATTTGTACTGCCTGCATAGTAGTAGTTGTCCAATTTGTCTATTTTTTCCTTCCCTTGTACTAACATTCGTGATTAACTTTAATTACTATTTTTTTTTTGTAATACTATTTACGGTGGCTTTCCACTGCTCGTGGTTTTGTATGCCGCTCCATGCAACCCAGTTGTACGGATCAGCATGCACCACAGGGTAGCCCTCGTCCCCTCGTTGCCTAGTGCCGTTTCAGCTGCCCGGGCGTTTGATGTTTACCGACTGGGCGACGGATAGAGGCGCGCCATCCCTGCCAGCACAGGCGGGTCCCTTCACACTGTTCGTAGCTAGACAGACGCGGCCGGCAAATGTACGGGCCGTGGGAAGACACCAATACATATAGGCTATCTGGTGTTTCATCCGTTAATATCAAACAGTCCATCGTAAACTAATATGACAACTCTTATAGTTCATCCCCAAATAACTCTGTCTTTATACAGAGAATTTCCTATGATGCCTTCTACAAAGTTATTCCCGATGAAGTATTAGAAGTACCGTGAAGTACTCCTGCAGCAGACATTACTGCACATCTACATCCACATCCATACTCTGCAAATCACAAACACTGTGGGTGGCAGAGGGTGCTAAGCACCAATCCTAAACCCGCCCATTCCAATCCCGAATAGTGCGAGGAAAGAAGGAATACATATAAGTATCAGTACGGCATCTTATTTCTCTAATCTTATCCCTCCGGTCATTGCGACCTATAAATAGGTTGGCGGAAGAAGTATTTCATTGCACTCGAAATTTAAAGTTTTTCGCATATTCTCCAATAAATTCGAACGCAAGCTACGTCTTCTGTCTTCCAAACTATCCCAGCCCAATCTATGTATCAATTCTGTGACGCTTTCATAAGGGCTGTAGCAACAAGTTACGAATCGAGCGGTTCTCCTCTGCACCCTCACCACTGAGTCAATCAGAACCTTGCGATACGGATCCCAAACTCCACAACAGTAATCCAGATGCGGACACACTAGTGTTTTATACGCTATCTCCTTTGTTTGAACATTACTATTCCTCAAAATACGACCTATGAATCACAATTTAGAATTAGCTTTGCCTACGACGAAAGTTATGTGCATGTCCCATTTCATGTTGCTTTGTACTATCACCCCCAAATACTTCACGGAATCAACCGTGTCAACAGCTGAATTGTTTATTTTGTACTCGTCAACAAACTGATTCTTTTTGTTACGTATTCGCATTGCCTTGCGCTTTTTGCAATTAATTGTAAGCTGCCATTTACGGCACCAATCGAAAATAGCATCCAAATCGCGCTGAATTTCTAAGCAATCGTCGGAGCACCTTATTTCCCTATAGATAAACGCATAGTCGGCAAACAATCGCAACCATCATTTGAGGTTGTCACCTAGATCGATTATAAAAATTAAGAAAAGAAGTGGTCCTATTACACATCCTTGAGGAACGCCCGTAGTAACATTTATCTTAGAAGAGGCTTCCCCGTCAACAACGACATACTGTGATCGCCCAGTTAGAAAATCACGTATCCACTCGCAAATCTGAGCCGAAATACACATGTGTGTATCAACGTCATTCTGTAAGTAAGTATGCTGATTGCAGCCCCTTTCTCCAATCATTGCGAAGTGACAAAGCCGCCCATTTACTTCTACCGGTGATGTTGCTGTGAAGGGTAGCTCCCTTTTAAAGGAAAAGTCCACGCTAGATCGAAGATCTGGCCGGAAACTGTATACGCAGTCACAATGACTCTTAAAAACTGGTGTCGCAAAGACAGTACCAACAGAGCCTTGTTAAAAATTAACGCTTTTCCTGCCATGGAGTGGACTAATCAAGAGGTTTCAAAATCTGGAGAAGACGATTGGGAGATGTTGACTTTCAAAACCTTACTCAGACCACTGATTGAATATGGTGGTGTGGTGTGGGTTCCACATTTTTCACATCAAATTCAGGAGTTCAAGGGGGGAATACAGAAGACCAGCTTGGTTTTTGTGGCAATTACCGCAGAATGCAATGAGTAAGTTATATGAAGAAAGACTTGGTTCGGTGTCACTGGAAGACACAAGGCGGGTGAAGAGAATGTTCGGGTTGTACAAGGCTTACAAATAAATAACTATATCACGAATTTACACTTCGTTTTAACAATTTAAGTGGATGCAGTTATTAATTTGAAATTTTCGGTTAGCTAAACAGCGCTGTTTGGGCAGTAAATGTGATTAACACTTATTGCATTATCGAGATTCGCCGAATTTTCTCGAGCTATTGAGGTGCACAGTTTCCAGGCTCAACGCATTTTACTAAGGTGTATAATGTTAAGTGTGCTTATTTGTTGGCGGGCACCCTCCTGCTTTTATCTGTTTCGAGTGATGGGTTTACTTTGCATACCATTCCTTACTTTCTTTACCTAAGTGTGTTTTGTCACTATATCGTGAATATATACACTTCGATATTTTAATCATTTTCTGTAGGTGAAGATACGAAGAATTTTTAAGAATTCTAAAGCAAAAGTTCGGATTTATAGGCTCATAATCCGACCTTGAACTTTCTTTTTAATACCGTTAATTTAGGCTCTTTTTTGCTGTTGCATGTTTTATTCGCTACTGCAGACAGATTCAGCTCTAATAACCTAAAATACCTCTGAACGTATTCTAGCAAAGTATTCCTAATATAGAATGAGAGAAAGCACTGGTCCTGTTCTTCTGGTTGTTTTTATGTATGTGTAGAGAAATTATCACACTCGTTTTGAACTACTGTTCCGTGTTGTTGCAGGTGAGTGCCTCGTAGTACCAGATACCTAGTTGCGGCAGTCATCTGCAGGTAACCCCAGGTAAGACAGCTTATCCAACAACGCTTGACTTACTATGAAATTGTAGCAAACAAGAAGATTACTGATTACGCACCTGATTCTTGCAAGGTGAAACGGCTATGATTCAAACAATTTACCCCGCTTCTACTTAAGAAGCTGTAGTTACTGAACTATGGCAGCTCCTGGGTTAAAATCCCCCTATCCATGTGGGCGCAGGAATTTTTAAAATTTCTGTTTGATCATATGACTGCGCCAGGTCGTTCTGTGGTTCAGGTTCAACGTTAAACAAGTCCAGATAAAAGGAACTGGCTGTCCTACCTCTGACAAAATGGTTTAGTATGCCTCCTTCGGGTGGATCCAAATAATCTCCAAGTTATGGACTAAGTCAGTTTTACTTTTATATCAGTACTAGCTGATACCCGCGACTTCGTACGCGTGGAGTAAGAATTTCTTTGCCAGAATTGAATATAGAATGTTGTTGGTAACGAAGGATTGGTCCCAAACAACACCGAGTCGGCATAATATGACAGGAAAGCTATCACTATATCATTCTACCGCCGAGCCTGTCTCTTGAAGAGAATCAGTTTCCAAGTTCTCAAAATTTCATGACTATAACTGTTTATCATATCGGAAAAAATGTCCTGTACCTTTCCTACAGATTTTCTTGTCAAATTTCATCAATATCGGTATAGCCATTTAGTAGTCAAAAGGTAACAAAAAGACAGAGACTTACTTCCGCATTTATAATATTATTACTGCAGATCACACACTCACACTGACTGCGAACAACCCCTGAGGGATCAATATTACGTAAAAAGTGTACACCTACAGCATTGAAGATTACCTACGATTTGCCTCGCATTGCACCCTTAAATTTGTGATATCTACAGTTTAATATTTAATCCGAATAACCGACGGTCCAGGCGTGACTCTTACGATCAAAAACAATTTTTAAAAATCGTTGCCTCCACGGAGGTTTGAACAGGAGACCGCGATCCAAACAGCAGTAAGCAAGCGTTTTAACCACTGAGCTACCAGACCACTATATGGTAAGGCAGTACAGAGACCTACACATCCTACGCGTCTGTTTATCGCCGTCAGTAATTTTTCTAAATTATAAGACATCATGTATTATTTGTACAGAAAATTTTTCAACCAAATGTAGACAGTATTTTTATCCTTGTTTCAAAGGATAAGTGTGCAAACTTACATCGAAATCGGATGAAAACTGTGGATTTGTATGAAGAACAAACAAACCACCAAACAAACATATATTCATCTTTATATATATATATATATATATATATATATATATATATATATATATATATATATATGTATAGAACATCTGCACCTAGCACTTTTCTATTTTTGGTAATGACTCCTGTCTCTTTATAACTTTGTTGCTCAATCAGGTTGACCCTATATTCGGTATGTCAATGTATAAAACAAAGCGGAGAATTAAGACTTATTTCCTTTTGAATATTGACGCCGTTCTCCCATTGCGCAAAGCAGGGAAGGAGGTGATCGTTGATTTAGGAGATCGTGGAGGCGTTTGCTTATGTGTATTGAAGCAATAGAGGGGAATACGTGAGTAACGGCGTCGAAAGCCGTGAGAAGTAGGGGTGGAAGAGGGGGTGGCGGTAAAGACGAATGTGTCGCGATATACGCCCGCACCTGTACCGATAAATCACTATCAATGTATTCGGGCCGGGATCTATCGTCACCAGCCAGCTTAATACTTCGCGCCTCGCCTTTGTTATTTAAATGAATCGCCCGCCACTTGTCCTCCCGGACGATTATTTTCAGAAAGGAGATGCTGCTTGCCGGAACTATAAAACGCATTTCGCTGATTTACTGCTAAACAAAGCTGACTCTGTTGCTTCTTTTCTCTTGTTGTCTCCTCCCTTTGTTCCCTCTGTTTCTGTTCACGCGCTAGACGATGTGGGATGACTACTCGGCGAGTCTTGACATCAGTTAAGGACAGGAAAAGTGGAGGGTAAACGGTTAACGCTCTGGCCCCGCATCAGGGAGGACGCCGGTTCGAATCCCCGTCCGGGCATCCAGATTTGGGTTTTCCATGGTTTCACCAAATCACTCCAGGCGAATGCCGAGATGCTTCCTTTAAAAGCCTATGGCCAAATTCCTTCCCGTTCTTTATCCCCAGTCCCACCCCGCCTCTAATGACCACGACGTCGAAGAAGCGTAAAGCCTTAAGAAGAAGAATAAAAGGAAAAGTGCATACTATGACCCAGACGAAATATTCATTGTTGCGTTCTGCACTCTGATAAAATTACCTTGCTGAGGTGAACGTAATATTTGCTGTTAATATTTCCATGGGCTTTGTCGCTCACTGACGTATAGTGCGTGTGAGTATTTCACCAGCTATGACGCTGGTGCTCTATCTCAGATTATCAGGCATGTCGTCACCTTAATGTAGTAACAGGGCGTTCCCAGATTCGCTGGAAAACTTTTCCAAAGCCTCCAGAGCAGCTACAGAGTGGCTGAACAATCTGGGCTTAAAATTTTGAATTTTTATTTCGGGTGCGTTGTTGATTGATTTAATATTAGACATTGTTATTTATTGTCTCGCAAATATTGTGTATTTTGCCATAGCTAAATAATTAAATATTTCCTGCAAACACAATCCTTCCGAAAATAATTAGCTGAAATTAGGGCTTAGCCTATTTTAGTAACGTCGGCCATTCTACCGAAATACTTATGTTCACGATTTTTAATTAAATAGACCAATATTAGTGTAACTGACAGAATAACTAATGGTTTTATGGCTAGGTCATTTCTATACGGTGAGTGATTAATGAGGGAAATATTTCTTACGGAACATGTTCAGTAAGGCAGCGGATGGATACAATGTAACTCTTCAAACGCTTGAATTATAGAGCTCCCACACGAAAGAGTAAGAAAGAAGGTTGACCCGAATCTGATCGGCGAGCGGCTAAGACTTGGGTTTAGTATTCGGGAGGAGACAGGTTCGGTGCCCTGTTCGGCAATCCAAATTTCCGTTTTCCGAGGTTTTTCGGAAACATCTTGTACTGTTACGCACGTGATAAGTACAAATGGGGTGTGAAGAATGAGTCAGTGACGCGTTGTCGCAGTAGCAACTTCAACCTATCATTTCACCTGATGAATACAACAAGAAAGCTGCCGAAACGTCGTGTATGGCAGAACTTATCCAACAGAACCCGAGATATTGTGTCGTGACTTGCCAGTGGCTGCCACGACTTGTACTACTCATGACTTCTGCTGCGGGCTTCCAACAGCTGCTGTCAGAAAACTTTTGGACCGTCCATAAACACGGTGGCTCTATTTCAGCCTCTTCTAAATCCCCCCCCCCCCCTTAAGTGCCTGACGTGCCTTTTTCCTTGACAATCCTCTCCCCCATGTGGAACGTAGTTTTTTTCTTTATTAATTCCAGAAAACATTTTGTGGTTTTTCCTCTTACCAGACTATTGCTAAAATTATTGGATTTATAATGAAAACGAGCAGAATTTGATTTGTATACTTATTTACAGTTATAAATATTCTGGACGAAATGTTGATGCCAGCCACTCCTGCATCGCATCAGTTATTGTGATACCTGAATCTCAGGCACCATAAGGGATCCTTTTCTTGTTGAGACATTCCTATGATTCATCATTGTTTATCACGTGATAAAACAGAAAAAACTTTAGCTGCCGCTTTCTTTTCCTGCCGTTCTGTCACTTTTCTTTCTACGTTACCGAATGATTCTTTGTTCAGCTTAAAAGATATCAACAGGCCATTGAAGTCGTTTTGGGTGTTGAAAAACCGTTGGAAAAACATATTCTATATGGCAGGGATAGTAAAGGTTGTTGTAACGCACTATTTGACATCACATTTTGGACTTAAAATTACACTTGATGGAGCATTATAATTAAAGATGTACTGAAATTCCCTTCACAGAAAAAATTAGGATTTTTTTATCAATCATCTGTGCGGTGACACGGGAGAAATCCGAATCAAAACAACTTATTTTCAAGACAATACGAACTGTCATTGGCGTGGAGAATCCCGTGTGAGGACTATAAGCGAATTTGAGTCTAGTTACTGCGTGCCTATAGTTTCTGGACGCGCAATGCGCCGTCACGTGTCAGCTGGATCATGTGCGTCGGTCCCGTGAGACCCGAGCAGTATGACTTCAAGTCACACGCATTTCAGTATATACTAAAATATGGAGATTATTAAATGATGGTAATAAATATTAGCATGCTGTTGTGTATTCTGCACCCCTTTTAAAATGTGATAAAATGAATGAAAACCTTCGTAGTTTGGCTCGGACAACCTTCTCCCACATGTAACCCAGTGTAGCTTTCTATCAAACCCCTGCCCCTCTTTCCAACGAGCCACGTAGTTTATAGACGCGCCAGTTTCATGCCGCACATCTCGGTGGACTGGAACACTATGACACTCGGCAAGGCAACGGGGAACCTCCCCAGTTCGTCTTACCAGATGTTAACATGGAGGGGTAAACATTGCCTAGGGTAACTATACGACCAGACGAGGGTAGGACATTCAAAGAAGAAAAAGAAAGTGTGTTAGTGCCTTTTTCTGATTGTTTTATTGTATGTGAAACATCCAAATTTGTTGTTTTCGCTATTTGTTGTTTTTTGTTTGTTTTTATATTTTGTTTTTGTTTTTTTGTTTTGTTTTTGTGTTTTTGATTTTTGTTTGTGTGTTTTGTGTTTTTTTTTTTGTTTTTTTTTTTTATTTTTTGCCTCGTCGGTGTGGAAAAGGGCTGGGGTCAAGTTATTATTATTATTATTATTGCAGCTATATCGTCCTTTTTTCAGTATGTAGCCTCTTTAAGCTTAATGAGCTATATATTAGAATTTAATTCTACATAGTGTTGCTGTAGTTCTTTCTTGGCCGATCGATCCTGAGCCACCCTCTTCCAGTTCACGCCTGTAACTCGACGTATATCCTTATCCCAGCGATCCGGGGGTCTTCCTCTTGCTCTTTTCAGGTTTCTCGGTATCCAGTTCAGCACTACCGTAGTCCATCTTTCATCTCTTTTGCGAGCAACATGACCGGCTCATTGCTATTTTTGGGTCATGACTCTTTTTAAGATGTCTGTTACTTTAGTTATTGAACGGATGTGCACGGCCCTTATCCTGTCTCTTCTTGTAAACCCTAGCATTGCTCTTTCCATACTTCGATGGGCAGTTCTCAGTTTTTACTTCGTGTGACTATTTAGGGTCCAAGTCTGGCAGGCATATGTGAGGACCGGTAATACACATTGTTCAAATACCTGTTTTTTAAGATGTATTGGCATGTTCGATTTAAAAACTATGGAATTTCTTCCATATGCTCTCCAGCCCAGCTTTATCCGTCTGTAGGTCTCAGGCTTTGAGTCACCATTCATATTGATCAGTTGGCCAAGATAGATGTACTGATCTACGGACTCAATACCAGAATCTTTCATGTCCGCCTTGTCTTTATCTTTTTCTGCCCATTTGTTTTGCATGATTTTGCTTTTTGATATATTTATTTTAAGGCCCACTTCACTGCACGCTGCCTCTAGTTCATTTATCAGTTCTTTGAGCTTGGGGTCAAGTAACGGGAAGCAATTCGGTCACGGCCTTTAAAAAGTATCATTTCCGCATCCGCCTGGGGCGGTTTTGAGAAACAATGGAAATCCCAATCCGGATGGCCAGGTGGGAATTTGAACGCGCGTCTTCCCGAATATGAACCCAGAGTGTTACCGATCATCTACGACCCTCGGTCTGGATGCTTTGTTGCAGGTTGATTAGACGTGGGGTATCGTACACGACTTTCTGTTCCGACGAAAAGCGACTGTTGATTTCAAGCTACAGGTACCCCAGGTAACTGGGAAAGTAGATAAAGCACCAAAGAAAGGACTTGTCAAATGTTTCGTATGGAGTGTGGCACCATGTGAGTAGTGACATGGACTGTGAGAAGAGAGGACGAAAAGCGGTTGAAGCGATTGAGATGTGAATGTGGAGGGGAATGGAGAGGATAAAGTGAATGGAAAAAGGGAGTAATGTTCAAGGGCTGGAAAGGGTTGGTGAGAGGAGGAAACTTGTAAGGAAACATGATTTCCCTACATATATTAATATTTACTTTTCTTCTTTTTCTTAATACAACGTTCTTTTTATTTTAATGTGTTAGAAGTATGAAGCAGACAACGTATGTATTTAAGAGAGTGTTCTATAATCTTGTAAGTTTACCTGCTTCATCTTGCTGGTATGAACACTTTCCTATAGCTCTACTTGATGTATAATATGCCCGTCGGCAACCAGAAATACTAGCTATAGAAGTCGGCACATTATATTGTTTCACAGCTCGGAACAGAATAATATATCAATTACAACAGGATCATCTAAGAACACTCGAAAGCAATTTTATTATTAAACACTTGGAATAGAATACACTTCTTTACATTACACTACAGAATAACAGACTTATACTTTCCGTTTTATACCACCACATGCTCTCTGAAGCTTACATTCTCACACAACCCCTTCCCATAATTAATTCTTGTCCAAAGATATTCATTGTCTTAGACGGCCACTGTCCATAGATATTCCAGCACTCAAATATTCACGTATCTTTTATTTTACACGCAACGTTAACACATTTGTATCAACAAAACAAGAATAATATTTAATTTTAACAAACATATTCACCAAAAAAATTGTAGGGGACCTTGTCACCTTACAATCTCTGGCCATGAATGTTGGCGAAGTAGAGTACCTTTGTTTGTTTTGTTGTTGTCAAGAAGAATATATGGCGGAGTAAGCGAAATGAAGTATCTCGCTTTATTCGCTAATAGTAAACTGTGAATTATTGTAAAAAAATTTATGTACAATGATTGAGTGAGAAAAGTAAGCGATGTAAAATTGTGAACTGGAAAATGTTTGTGTTGATAAAAGAAAGAAAAATGGAAGTATTTTTAGTAGCAGATCGGTAATAAATTACCTAGTGATTCATAAGTTGTGTGTTTTGGTTGAAACTGATTTTTCCTTTGCTCTCACTTTTCTAGCTAAATTCCTTTTGAATTAGACGAAGGGTGGCAAATACTACCCCAGTTAAGAAGATGATTGAAGCTACGTATATTATCAGCCAGGTACAAACAGTACGAAATGAAGAGAATGGTAAAATAAAATATAAGATCAAACACGCTTACAAACTATTCCAAGTCATATCACGGAGTACCAGGACAGTGGTTCTGATCAACAGGCCGACCCGAATGTTAATTCTTTAATCATGGCCCTCGCAGACCCTTCTGAATATCCACCACCCAGCATCAACCACCACCGCAGGAACAAAGATTTTTCCGAAGTACCCTCCATTACAGCGGCGACGGTGAGCAAGGCGCCTTTCCGCAGTCGTGAGCAGACCGTCGTACGGGTAACATCGCCTCCGATACGAGGAAGTAGTGTGCGCGATCGCGGGTTGACTCGACGGCAAGTGCCAACAACATAAACAGTTTTCAACTTCGTGTGGTGGACAAGAAAAGTGAATTGATAATCAAGAAACAACTAATATAAGTGTTAAGTGACATTGGCCGCCATGTATGGTGGCCAGTGTGGTGAAGGCGGCTACGAACAGGTACAGCCGACGCCGCACATACTTTTATATAATGGAGGTAACGTGAACATTGCAACAGAAGATAGCTTAGACAGTCAAGTGCCATCCCTACATCACAACACAAGTGAAGATGGAAGGGAAACGAGAAACATCATACAATCGTCATTCGAAACCGTCAATGTACCATCTTTTGCTGCTAATCTTACCATTGACCAAACGAGACAACAGGAACTACGACTTGTAGGAGAGGAAGAATCGACCCCACCTGCAGCCCAGAAACGCCCCAGCACACCAACAATCGAAGACATCAGCAACAACTGCAACTACAAAGTACCAAGAACAGCAGAACAGCCGAAACCTACAGACATCAGTATGGAGACGTCACCAGCTAGCAACACACAGCAAAACCAGACTACAACCACAACAGTCAGCCATGATCAACAGGTAAATAGCGCAACGCCAGTGATATATGAAAACTATGACCTAGGGCCCTATTATGTGATTGTAGAAAGTGTCGATAAAAACATCAGTAGACTGCATCCAATGGCTATAGGTCGCCTCATTAACTCCCTCTGCCGTGATACAAATAATCAAATATTACAGATAACTACAGCAGGCCGTAACCGTGTCAAAATTGAGGTGAAATCGGTAATAGCAGCCAATTCTATGATTCAAAGCTCAGTCTGGAAGCAGAACGGTTTGCAGGCGTATATCCCATACTCGTGCACCACACAACAAGGCATCATTAGAAACGTAATGACAGAATTATCAGAAGATGAAATTAAAGCGGTAGCGCGATGTGAATACAGGGTGATAAACGTTAAACGATTTGCTAAGAAAATGGTAGCAAACGGTCAACCTACAACAATCCCACTTCCAGTTTGCCTGATCACTTTCAAATCGCAAAGACGGCCCAACTATGTTTACATACACGGTGTCCGCTGTCCAGTCGAACCATACATAAAACCTGTTATGCAATGCTTTAACTGCCTGCGCTATGGTCACCTGAGCAAGCAATGCAGAAGTAAAAAAAGGATGTGTATTCTGTGCTGGTGCACACGACGACAAAGATTGTTGTAACCAAAACAACCCCATTTGTATCTATTGTAATAGTGGCCACCCATCTAATGAAAAAAGATGTCCTGAATATGAAAAACAAAGAAGAATCAAACAGTTAATGGCGTACGAGAACCTAGACTATAAACAAGCCCTTAGAAAGATCAACGCCGGTACGTATGCCGGTGTACTAGCAAGACCGGCCGCAACCACCCAAACCACGGTCGTAAATTCGGAATGTTACGAGCAAAGAACCCCCATACAGGATAACTTAAATATTGCCACAGTGCCTGTAGGGACATCGCAACAACAACATCAACAACTCCACCAAGAACTACCTACCCAGACGTCACAGTTGGCCACCAGCCCACCTGGCATGGCATGTTAACAAACATGCAAATAAATCCAATGCCTACTAACCAGGCAGAATCCCCCTTAACGGAAAGACATAATAGGCACTACAGAGCAGGAAGCAACTCTAGGGATCTATCTTACAAAAATTATTGGATCCCTAACAACAGGAATATACAACCAATTGCGTACAACCCATACCCACCCCAACCTCACAGCACTGTACAAAGCGCAAGCACAGCTGATATCTTCACATACAAAATGATCGAAATCATAATGAATATCTTAAACCAGTATGTCGGTAACCAACAGATCGATCCACTGCAATTCGCTCCAAGTATCAAACAGCTTATACAACAAACACTCACCAATGGGTTCAACTGAGAACACAATAACGCATTCGATACCCGTTACTGGAGGCTTAGATTCCATGTACCAAAATAACATACCACATAATAATCCCCAAACGAATGAAAAAATTGCAATCAAAGAACTCGGAATCTTACAATGGAATGCGCGCTCAATCAAAGCCAATAAATTAAGTCTGATGCAATATATGCTGGCCCATAAAATCTCAGTAAGTGCGATCTCAGAAACTTGGTTGAAACCAGGAGAATCTTTCCATTTTCCAAAACTATAATATCGTACGAGCAGACAGAGCGGACGGTTATGGCGGCACTGCCCTATTGATACAGAAATCAATCCCATTCCAGCCCGTAAACATTACGCCTACTAATCTGTCTTTCGAAGTTTGTGCAGCACGGATCCTCTTTAAAGACGAATATATGACGGTAGTATCTGTATACAGGTCACCAAACAAACCAGCATTAAAACGATCTGAGTTGGAAATACTAAAAAGTCATCTAGAAGAACCAATTCTGCTCCTTGGTGACTTAAATGCCCACCATTCCTTATGGGGAAGTACATATGACGATCGTAACGGGCGACTAATTGTGGAAGTAATGGAGGAACTAGTTGTACTAAACGATGGCTCTGCAACTCGAATCAATAGACCATCACAACAACAATCATCTGTTGATATATCATTAGCATCGGCGACTATTGCCCCACACCTAACATGGGAAATCATAGAAGATACTCTGGGCTCGGATCATTTCCCGATTCTGCTGAAGCGCCCCTGCACTAAGCTGATAGGGCAAACTATCTTTTCGCACTACAAATGGAATATCAAGCGGGCCAACTGGGAAAAATACCAACAGGAAGCAGAAGCTGCATTTTCTCATTACAAACCTACAGACGACATACAAAATGATTATAAAGCCTTCATAGATTGCATTGAAAAATCCGCAGGCTCCAGCATTCCAAACAAAAACAAAACTATGTAATCAACACAACACCAGTTGAATGGTGGGACCAGGAATGTGACGATGCAATAAAAGAAAGAAAGAAAGCTGTCAAAAATTACAGGCAACACCTCACAATGAGCAATTATATTGAATGCAAAAGGGCATGTGCGAAAACAAAAAAACTCCTGAGAAAGAAGAAGAAGAAAAACTGGGAAGACTACTGCTCAAAACTGAGTCTCAACACGCCGACCAAAGAAGTGTGGATGAAAATACGAAGGCTGAAAAATATAAAGGAAGCGAGGGTGCCAGAGCGGACACCACCACTGAATATTCTGACTGAGATATTAGAAAACATAACACCACCTTATGTGGACCCTCAACCCCTTAACGTACAGGAAAATACACAGCACATCCTATGTCAACCTTTCAGGAGTGAAGAGCTCAGCAGAGCACTCTCCTTGGCAAATCATCAGCACCTGGGCCGGATAACATACACTACCCCATGCTCCGCCTACTCCCATGCCAACGGGAAAGCATACCTGCTCGACCTCATTAATCGTATTTGGGCTGAGAAAAGCGAGATACCACCTTTGAAGACGGCCAGAATAATTATTATAAAAAAGCCAGGAAAGGAAACTGAATGTGCCTCAGCTATATAGACCCATATCCCTCTTATCTTGTGTATTCAAAATTCTCGAAAGAATGGTAAAGTATAGACTCGAATGGTGGTTCGAACATAATACATTGCTGCCGCATACTCAATACGGCTTTCGGAGAGGGAAAGGCACGAATGACATATTAGCACACCTTGTTACAGATATTCAATCGTGCCTTACAGACAATAAATACATGGTTGCCATTTTCACTGACCTAACATCTGCCTATGATAAAGTTCTGCCATCGACCTTGGGAAAAAAACTAAAAGAGAATGGCGTGCCGGGCCCCTTTACAGCGAGGCTGCTAGCTATGATTACAAATAGATGGTTAGTAGCCAAGTGGAAAACAATTACTCTAGGTCCAAGAAAGTGTAGCCAAGGGGTACCTCAAGGATCAGTTTTGTCTCCGTTACTCTTTAATATATACACAACTGACCTACACAAAATAATGCCACCTTCCGTCATAATACTTCAATATGCGGACGACATCTGCCTGTATACAATAGGCACAAGCATCGAAAGATGCCAAGCCATATTAAACGAAGCGATGTGTAAACTAGTACAATGGCTGTCAGACAATGGACAGGAGATCTCAATAGATAAAAGCTCAGTCTGCATATTTACACGACACAGGATTCCTCCAATGATCCGCATGACTCTTGGACCATACCAGCTCCCAGTTAAGAATAGCTTGAAATATCTAGGCCTGATAATAGATAATAAACTCAAATGGTGTGAACACATCAAACAAATAGAAAAAAAAGTCTGCTCAAGGAACAACCTTATAAGAGCAGTAACAGGACTAAAGTGGGGAGCAAGTCCACAAATAGCACTAACTCTATATAGAGCCCTAGTCCGTCCACATTTTGACTATGGGTGTATTTGTTATGGTGCGGCCTCCCAACGGCCTTTAGCGAAGCTTGATGTACTACAATACATGGTACTACGCACCTGCCTAGGGGCAATGAAATCTACGCCCACAAATGCACTATGCGCAGAAGCAGGGGAACCTCCTCTGCACCTACGTAGATCCTACCTAAGTTCAAAATTTTTACTGAAACAGAGTCAGTTGACGACCAGTAAATTATATAATTCCATACACAACTTATCCATAGACTGCCTACAAAAGGATATTGGAAAAACAGACGACTGCCACCGCTAGCTTCAGCGTATCTGGAAACCAAATCACTATACGATAAAGCCATCAAGAGTGAACAACTATACTGCTATGAGGCTCCATTATGGCATACATGTAAAGAAATTACAGTTTTTGGTCAAACAACGCAACAGAGCCCCTACAAACAGACGTGCCTAGAAAAATTGGACAAATGGCTTCCGGCTGGAATCATATATACAGATGAGTCTAAGAACAACAGTTATGCTGGTTGTGCATACATAAACCTTGATAGCATGGAACAGGGCACTTTGCAACTGCCTAAAGAATGCTCTATTATGACAGCGGAACTGATAGCAATATTAGAAGCACTTAGATATGCCGGGAGCTTATCGGATAGTAACATTATCATACTATCTGATTCACTTTCTGCCTTAACGTCATTAAAAAATCATCACATAAACCAAAGCAACAACCCGATCATATACGAAATTATTAAATCAATCATAGACCTGGAACAAAGTAATAAATTAGTAGTACTTTCCTGGGTGAGAGGCCATGATGGGTGCAGGGGCAATGAAATAGCGGACCAGCTGGCAAAACAAGCAACTGAGACCGGGGTAACTATACACCGTAAGATACCTACTTCGGACCTGATTGTGACAATAAAGGAAAAATTATACAAAGATTGGAACGTAGAATGGAGATATACATCTGCTACGAAAGGTAAACACTACGCAAGAATACATTCTGAAGTTACAAAACGGCCATGGTTTCAGAACATCCGGTGTCCTAGAAGCCTATATATCACAATTTTTAGGCTTAAATTCGGACATTGCCGCCTCAAGCAGCACTTATGTAGAATCGGTGTGGTAGAGGAACCGTACTGCCAGTGCGGACACGTTGAAGACGCTAATCACATATTCTTTGGTTGCCCATTTAACAAACAAGCCTCTGACAACCTCATCAAGCACTTGGTGCAAGCAGGACAGCAACTCCCGGCAAGTGTTGAAGACTTACTAAATACAAACAGATTTAAAATCTTCTTCTTCATGTATTCATTTTTACGGCAAATCAAACGAGAACTGTAACAATAATCAACTGTATAATCAAGTGTAACATATCCTTACATTTCATGTATATATGAGTCTTTGTAAATAATTTTTTTTTTTTTAATTTGAATTACTTTTTCTAAACTTAATATTTTAATGTATATAATGTAATATCAAATGGACTGTTTTAATGTATGTAGGCCTATATGCCAGACAAAGGAACAATAATTAACTGTATAATCAGATGTAACATATCATAACATTTCATGTATATATGAACCTTGTAAATCGATTCTTTGCCAAACTCAATATTTCAATGTGTATAATGTAATATCAAATCGTCCATTTTAAGGTATGTATGTGCCAGACAAAGTTACTACCTTATGTACCCAGCGTATTACGTAAATGTATTAGTTCTGGCTTTTAATGTGTGTAAGGTACTATGAAATATGGATAACCTACAGAGACAATGTATATTAAAATTTACTGCTACGATGTGTAAATGTTACAGATGTAATAGACAAACAATGTAATAAACGCTTGTACACTTGGTAATGGCTAAATGGCCAGCATGGCTAAAGGCCAAATAAATTAAAAAAAAAGGCGCCTTTCGCCACCCTCTTACAGGGTGCACACGGGGAACCGCGCGGAGGCGGCGACCACCACGAACCAGGCCGAAGATCCTTCCAAAACCTGGCCGTATAGCTAGAAAGAAAGAACTGGAAGGGACACTTGTTGAAAGACCGAGCGTGATGGGTATGCCGTAAATATCTGGCCTCGCATTCTGGAGGACGCGGGCTCGATTTCCAGTTCGGGCATCCAGATTTGGGTTGTCCATGGTTTCCCCAAACTACCCTAGGCGAGTGAAACAATGTTTATTTCCAAAACGTCATTGCCAAATTCCTTCCCGTTTCTTGCCCTCAGTCATTTCCTGCCTCTAATGACCTCGACGTCAACGAGGCGTAAAGTCATAAGGAAAAAAACCTTGTTGAGAGGGAACTGCTCGTTAACAGACTCCTTGGAAGGACTAGTTTCTGGGAGGAGAGTGAGAGGAAATAGGAGGTACAAGATCATAGGTAACATCAAAGAAAACAAACTACCATGAAGACAGGAGGACTTGCTATAGGAAAGACTCTTGATGATGATGCCCAAGGTTATGCCTCGATGCGACCCACCCGTCCGTGGTTAACTTATCGTCTGCTCAGTCAGTAAACTCTCTGAACTGGCCAAGGAAAGTCTAAAGAAACCGTCTCCGTGGCATTTTCACGTCCCAGCAGCCTGGACTGCCGAGTCCGAATCCAAGAAGTCAGCTCCGGCGTGATGGATGGAGACGCGGCTAAGTGCCGGGACTTCCCCGGCAGGCGCGGCTAATAGCCGCAGTCCGAGGGCTGCCAACCTCGCCGCGTCTCCGTCTCTGTGAGCGGGGAAATTTACGGTCGCGCCGGCGGTAAATCAGCGCCGCCGTCGAGACAGCGGCTCCGCACCTCGGCGCAAATTGATATAAATTAGCTCGTCGCGATAATTGCCGATGTAGACTCGACTAGGAGCTAGGCAGGCAGCTCTGTTAACGAGCCGCGACGGCTGTTAAGTTGGCTCACTGCACTGAGTTATGACGCTGGCTCCGCGCCTGCTCCACAAAGGCTTTTTTGACCTGTCCTTCACCAGAGATACTTACACCGGGCTACGTCACTCATTGAAATATAGGTCGTACTGTCATGACCTTTCTAAATGAACCATCTTCATTTGGCATTCGTGTGAAGTGATTTCGGAAAACCATCTAAAATCGAAATCTGTTTAACTGGGCTAGAAATCGAACCCATTTCTTCCAGAACTGTTATGCAGATTAGGCTGTATGAGCTGTTAATTAATCCTGGAATTGTCGCCACTCATGAACTCATATATCCTGGCAGGGTCGCCAATCACGAACTACTTATTTATTTATCTTATGGCCGTAGCACATAATCAATATTATAATTTTATACAATTGTTTCACTCTAATTAAATTTTACATCAAATTATAGTTGAAATTCAAAATCGACATAGCGCAGCCAATGTAACACTTCATTTGAAATATTTATGAAGTCTTTCGGTGATCTCCTGAAGGCTCGAAGTGGGCAATCAAAGGTCACGTGACGGATGGTTTTTTCCTCCTGACCACAGTACTAATTCGATCAATCTCTGATTCTCCATGTGTAAAGAGATGACGCAGATCTGCCATGACCAGACCTAACTCTGTTAAGAGCTGCCCAGGTCTTGCGAGGAAGGTCGAGTCCCTTTAGTGCCTGTTGACTGTCAAACAGGGAGTGCCATTCTGGTGGGGCTTAGGCTATCTACTCCGATCTCTACACTTCTCTCCCGTTGAAGTTGTTAGATGTAAGTTGTTTTGCAGTTTTTACGCGTGGGCTTCTCGATTTAAGTTCTGAAATTGGATTTCCATGTCGTTGTGGATGGGGAGGTCCAAGTTATGACAGATCTTATTATATTGGGCAATTAAGTCATTGCGTCGTCTTATCGTAGGCAATTATAAGCTAATATATCCTCGCAGAAGTAGCCAGTTATGAGCTTTCCATAATTAGTTTGAATAATTAGCCGACGAAAATAACCAGGTCAGCTTTTGAAGAATTATATCGCTTAGCAAACTTTCCATCCTATAGGAATGTTATGGGACTCATTCAAGCAGCTGTTCATTTAAACATTAAAGTCAAACATTGCTGATTAATTAAAAAATGATGGGATTTATTGTTACGACGAAATGACAATCACTGTTTGAAAATTACTAGAAAAAATTCTTGATTTATTCTTCACTGTATCTATTACCAACATCAGTATTCAAACATTCGCAACAGCACTTGTAGAATTGACTAAAAGCACATATTAGGAACTTTCAAACTCTATATAATGGTGAGCCTCACACACATGCGTGCCTTACTACAATTGTTCCGCCACCTTCTGTCCTAAGCTGTTTACAATCGATACCACCAAAAGATATTAAATCTAATTATCGATACTAACTTATTCTATACCCCGTAGACTGCACATACTACAGCTTATGGAATCCTTCGATACAACAAATTAATTTATATACATTAAAACAATTATTTATAAACACGTAGAATTATTTAGAGAAAATATAATAACATATATCTATCCTTCTCTGCATCTGGTAGTCAGAAATGAATATAGAGGTTAGCAACAACTATTCAACAAACTTAACTGATGGTTATCAAAATAAATCACAACCAATTTACAAAACGAAATATGGACTGTGTATACATTAATAATTTAGTCTTCGCGAAATGAATTACGTCCAGAAGATCTACATCTACATCTATACTCTGCAATTCACAATTACTGTGGGTGGCAGAGGGTGCTAAGCACCAATCCTATTTTAGAGTATTCCAAGCCCGAACAGAACGAGGAAAGAAAGAATATATAAATGTATCAATACGGCATCTTATCTCTCGAATCTTATCCCTCCTGTCATTGCGACCTAAATAGGTTGGCGGAAGAAGTATTTCGTTGCACTCGTAAATTAGAGATTTTCGCATATTCTCCAACAAATTCAAACGAAAACGACGTCGTCTGTCCGCCAAACAATCCCAGCCTAACCCACGTATCAGCTCTGTGACACTTACATAAGGACTGTAACTAGCAGTCACGAATCGAGCGGCTCTCCTCTGTACTTTCTCTAACGTGTCAATCAATCCCTTGCGATACGGATCCCAAATTGCACAACAGTATTCCAAATGCGGACACACTAGTGTTTTGTACGCTATTTCCTTTGTATGAGCATTGCAGCTTCTCAAAATACGACCTATAAAACGTAGTTTTGAATTAGCTTTGCCTACGACTGAAGTTATGTGCAAGTCCCATTTCATGTTGCTTTGAACTGTTACGCCTAGATACTTCAGGGAATCGACCGTGTCAACAACTGAATTGTTAACTTTTTACTCGTGAGCAAACGGGGCCTTTTTATTACTTATTTGCATTGCCTTGCACTTTTTACAGTTAAGTGTAAGCTGCCATTTACGGCACCATTCCGAAATAACAGAGCACCCCATTTCCCTATAAATAAGTGCATCATCAGCAAAAAACCACATCCTGCCATTAACGTTGTCACCGAGATCGTTTATAAAAATTAAGAAAAGAAGTGGTCCTATTACACTTCCTTGAGGAACGCCCGAAGTAACATCTAGCTTTGAAGAGGCTTCCCCGTCAACAACGACATACTGCGACCGACCAGTTAGAAAATCGCGTATCCATTCGCAGATCTGATCAGATATACCATACGCTCGAATCTTCGCCAAAAGGCAGTTATGTGGTACAGAGTCAAAAGCCTTCTGGAAATCCAAGAAAATAGCATCAACTTGTGATCCTGCATCGATAACCTTCATTACGTCATGCGAAAATAGAGCCAGTTGCGTTTCACACGAACGGTTCTTACGAAATCCGTGTTGGTTTGCTGTAAGTAACTCGTTTTCATCCAGAAACTTCCTAACGTTAGAGCATATGATATGCTCCAGAATAGTTACAAACAGAAGCAGTTTCTCATTATATTTTTTTAAATTAAATTAAATTAAATTGCAATGGAGCGCATGCTCCGGTGGCAATTTCCCTAAACACCCATCGTCCCCCTTTTCTGCATCCACGTACATTTACCCTTTACAAATTTTAACTTTAAATTCTTTCAACGTTTTTGGCAAATTATTCATCATTTCTCTTGGTAACTTATTCTAATCCCTGACACCCTTACCTAAAAAAGAGAATCTTCCTACACCCTTGTGGCCGAAATTGAGTGCCAGCTTGTGGTCATGGTCATCTTTTCTCTTCCATGCATTACTTTCAATTCATACACCAATATCTTTCCATGCATCATCACCAATATACGCCTTGTACACTCCCATGACCCGCTTCACCCTCTTCCTGTCTTTCAATGAGTCCCATTCCAGCTCTTTTATCATATCGGTTACTGATTACGTTCTGCGATAATTTCCAGAAACAAAACTAGCAGCCCTTCTTTGCACTTTCTCCAACTCCTGTATTTGATACTCAAAATGTGGATCCCATACTACACTACTATATTCAAGCAATGGTCTGACAATAATTCTCAATGTGGTCTTCAGCATATCTATATCTGGGTTTCTCTGGATGCCGGAAAACTCAGTTCGAAATGTGTATATTCATATTTCAACAACACAATGGAATTTGTTGTCTGTATTACCACAATCATCATTTAAGGTTGATGAAAATAAACAGACAAGCTGATGCGGTGTAGCAATGTACATTACAAACAGAAATTTTCTAATTAGAATAACATTTTGCATTAACATATAAATGTTGGCAATTACAAGTTTTGAAAGAATACCAACATCGCACTAATACCAAGTTTTATTACAATGGTATTGTTACCTTCCGAGTTATCATGTTTATAATACAATATTACTGCTTATAATCGAGGTAAACTTAACAACTGTCAGTCTTTTGGAACCTGAGAGCTGATACTGGGGTGCTAGACGTCATATTTTTCTTGAGAATTTTCTTTTCCGGTGGTCAGTCCTTGGAGCGGTCTGTGTGGTAGTCCTCCATTCAGTTCCCTACTCTGCCCTCGTCTTCATATCAACACATCTCCTGTAGCCCATATCCTCCATTATTTTCTGGATGTATTATAACCCTGGCGTTCCCTCATTATCTTTTTCCTTCTACCTATCCCTCCAGTACTGTTTTTACTATGGCTTTAAGACATGTCTGGCTAATGTAATAATTTTCTTAAGATCCTCTTCTCTTTTTGTAATTATCACAATTCCATCCGATCTTGGTGTTCTGATCCCCTTTGCCTTTCTATACTTATTTTATGATAGGCAGACTCTGTCAAGGCCATCCGAGATGGAAAACTTAGATGAAAAATTGTTATCTTACATTACAATGGAGGTTGTGACAATTTGCATGCATACTTATTTCTGCATGAAGATTATACAATATAGCTAGAAAGGAGCAGTTTGGTTTCAGGCAAGGAAGATCTGCGGTGGATGCAATGTTTGTACCCAGGCAAACCATAGAGAAAATTTGGTAATATTGCAAAGACACAGTAATAGCTTTCATTGATATAAAAAAATACCTGTGATAAAGTACCGAGGGAAAGCATATGGCTAAGTCTAATAAATAGAGGAATAGATGGAGGAATTGTGGAACTAATAAGGAACATCTATTAGAAGTGTGAGAATAGCGTGTGCATAGACAGTAAACATTCAGAATGATTTCACCGGAAAGAGGAGTAAAGCAAGGAAGTGTGTTGTCACCTGTCCTGTTTAATGTATTATTAGATGTAATAATAGCTGAAGTCCAGGACTCAGAGATCCAACAGAGCTGAAGATGATAGCATATGCTGATGACATCATAATATGGAAGGAGTCAGGGGAGGATATGGGAAGAGAATTATGGAAATGGTGACTGCAATGGGTAAACATGGCCTGGCGATGAGTGTAGAAAAAACGAAGATAGAGAAGATAACAACAAACAGTTTCACTTTGAAGGATGTGTTACTCGACGGCAAGAAATTGGAATGAGTATAATCGTTTGTGTATCTGGGAAGCAAGGTAACTATCAATGGAAAGATGGAGGAAGAATTAGGTCAGAGAGAAAGGAAGAGTGGATAATTGTATCATCAGATAAAGAATGTAATCTGGAGGTGGAATATAGGGAAGGTAGCCAAAATTCTAACCCTATATAGTATATGAAAAGCCCTTACTGACCTATGGCTCCGAAACCTGGACTTGGACAAAAAGAGATATTAGCAGATTGCAGGAGGCAGAGATAAGTTTTCTGAGAGGATAGAGAATGTCACGAGGAAAGATAAAATCAGAAATTAAAACATTAGGGGCATTAGAAGGAAAAGACTGCAAAGGCTGGTGCATGTTACGAAGGGTGGAGGAGGTAAGAATGCCGAAGGTAACACTGCTGAACAGTGGAAAGGGAAAGAGACCATTTGGAAGACCTCGGGCAAGATGGATGGACCAAGTGAAGAAAGACGCAGAGGCTAAGGGAGTCGTTTGGAAAAATTGGCAGAGGAAAAATCTTGGAATAACCACAAAACTTGGAAGAGGTTGTGCAGGGCAACCGTCATAGGTGGATACGTCTAATGATGAAGATGATGATGATGATTAAGGAAATTTTGAATTTTAATTTTCACTCTCTGAGGTAAAATATTCAGCAGATCTTTTAATAGTCCCAGTCCCTGTATGCAAAATATTTTACTCCCTTGTGGTTTAAATCATGAGTTAATTTACTGTCATGTTTTTTTCTCTCATCCCAGATACAGCTCCTGATTCTTCTACCAATGTCTACCCCACCGGATGTATGTCTTACATGCACCCATTACTCTGCTCACTCATCTCCTGTCTTACTATGATTCCCAACCCAGCTCTTTTATCACATCAGATACTTTTCAGTTACTAATTGCCGTATACACATCTAGCTGTATTGTTTGTACCTCGTACATTTCTTGTTGCCGATACCCACAATGTGTGTTCTATTACTCCACTGTCCTCAGTCTTGAGTAGGTTTCTCACTTCCCTTCTACATCCTTCAACACAGTAGATGCAAGACCTGGAAAACCTCCCAACCACCTGTTCAATGTTTCATTACCATCTGAGTTAAGTGTTCAAAGATATACGTGGAAATTAGCAGTTAGTTCCTTCAGCATCTATACAGAATCTGTTTTATCCAGTTACCTGAAGTGTAACAAAAAGTAGCCATTTAATCCACCTTAGTATAACTCGACTACAAGATCAATAGTAGCGTTACTAGTCTAAACGTCAGCAGTCTTTTCTTGCTGAATTTAAAGGCTAAATTATTTTAATTTTTCCTTCCAGGTTACTGATACCTCAAGACGATACACGGTATTCACATAAAACCTGCCTGATTTCAAAGTACTGTATAAAATAAACTATTAAATACAGAACATTAAGGTTTGGATCATCCCATAAAACAACCAAAAAGATTTTTTAGTATCTTTGTCTAAGTTAGTGTTTTAATTTAGTTTGATGTGTTGAATAATCATCGGAAATTATTTTTCTCAATAGAGAGCCCAATACGTGGTGTCGTATCGTCATTAATAGATATCCAAAGCAATTTCCAACATGTGTTTGATAGGGTGCCACCAGACGTAAAGACAATTAAAGCTTGGTAAGACAAATTTCTAGCCAATGGTAGAGTAAACAGACAATTAGGTTCGTGGGTTCTTGAACAGAACATTTCCACAGCAAAGGATAGCACGAGATGGACCGACGAAGTGGCTACCACCATATACAGAAATAAATCCTCTGGATTTTTTCCTGGATGGTTTATGTGAAAGACATCGCGTATGCCTCATGTGTTCGTGATATTGACGATCTCTGTAAAAGAATTGTGGGTGCAATCGATTTCAGCATCCCAAACTAGGGTATTAACGGAGGTCTCTTAGCGGATGCGGAAGTTTTGTGGAAGCGCATGCGGATGTGGAAAAATAAATGAATAATTGTTTCGATTTTAATATTTCATCAAAAATAAACTTAAAATCAAAATAAGTGTATTTTTATTAGAAATTCTACAGTTTGCATAAGTCTGTTTCCATCTAATACTGTCATATTATTTTCTGCCTCTTCTTTCAAGAGCAAAACACGTTGGGCGATTTAACAAGTGAATTAAATTATTTACATAACCACGCATGCGTCAACAAAACAATGTTTGTCACGAGAACTTCGTGGAGTTCGCGGCTCGATTTATTGAAGCGTGCCCGCCACCCTCCTTTCCATCGCACTAGCGGTCCATTCACAATCCAATTTGTAGGACCTACGATGATCCGATTTTCCGATGTAGGATTCCTGTTGGACCATGAAAGAGGTAGCAGGACTACATACAGGAGGTGTTGGATGTGGTTGGACTTCCAAATAACCTACATGGGCTCCTGCCGTCCAGCAAGCTATGGCGTTGGATCTTGATGGCAGGAAACACCATACGAATGTGCGACAAGGACACTGGTGTGCCGCTACTAGAAAGTACTAGTGGAAACGACTGCTTGGACCCCTTCTACTAGCGTGAATGGGTGACCGCATCCTACACGGAGGTCCTTCAAGTTGGACTGTGAATAGGCCGCTTTACTTTATACGCAAATTCAAACTTGTAAATTCGTGTTTAAGTAATAACACCGTTCAGTTCATTGTTACCTTTATTACAGTATCTTAACAAAGGAAGCAACCACGTTCTTACTAGCTAAGCGGCGATAGGACGATTCTCAGACAAAGAGAAAAGATTGATATATATATATATATATATATATTTATTGCAAAGTAAACAAAACATGCGCTATACTTCCGCATTAAATGTTGCGAAGGTAGAATTTCTTGCGGAAGTTTTGCACTTGCGGATGCGGAGCTCCGTTACATCCTACTCCAAACATGCTTTAACACACGTGGCTGATATTGAGTATCGCTTAGACATTCTGAGGCTACGAAAGGAGTACACTTACATGTGCAATTATTTTTTTGTGTAAAACTTTTTGAGTTGCTTTACAGGATGGTGAAAACCGCAAGATTCTATGTTTAATACTTTCTTCAAATTGTACTCTGAAACCAGAGATGTTTCATTTGGCCAGCCTCTATTTGGAGGCAGAAGAAAATGTCATGGATATCATAGAATTCACATAAAAGTTTATAAATAGATATTGTTGGTACGTGTAGAACTATCATAAGTTCCACGTTTGCCTGCAATGTCTCCTGGTACCAGTGCTGGAGGCCCCGCTCACCTGCAGCGAGGCCCCAGCCATCCTCCGCCTGCAAGAAGCAGATTGATCGCCGGAGGCAGCAGCCGGTGTTGTAAGGCCGAGGTCGCAAGAGAAATGGCCTGCCCCGCCGTCCTAATGGATTAATGGCTCCGAATATATCTGCACTGCAATTACCGCTGGACTCCTGTCCGGGAGGAGAGAAGCTAACCACTTGCCCCAGTCCGTGTCGGTGAGTGAAGAGAGGCCGACGCATCGTGACGGGCCCAAAGCTGCCGGGAATCTGGGAAAACTGACATACACCTCACCACTGTTGCACTTGGTATATCTCTGCCGTGCAGGTTTCGTAAATGTGTTACGAAAGGAATTACCTGTATGATACACACACAAACACACACACACACACACACACACACACACATATATATATATATATATATAAAACTTGTCCACAAACCGAGGGTCGGTTGGATCCTCCCGAAGGAGGCATACTAAGCCATTGTGTCAGAGGTAAGACGGCCAGTTCCTTTCCTCTGGGACCTACAGTTTAACGTGGAATCCGAACCACGGAGCGTCCTGGCATAGCTCATGGTTAAACACAACTCTCCCTGCGCCTGTAGGCATTCATGCCCGGGGAAGGAGCAGCGAACCTTTTGAAAGCAAGCGCCTTAGCCACTGTGGTACCAGAACGCTCTTATATATGTAATACAGCGGCGATTCGGCGTAGCATGGATTCTACAAGTCCTTGGTAGGCTTCCAGAGGTAACTAACACCAGATTTCTACGCAAAAGGTCACAAAATTACCTTAAATTATAGGCCAGCGGTTCGTGGGCGCGGCAGCTGGGAACGAACATCTCGGAAACGGAGAGGCTGCTACTATAGTGAGCAGCTATGGAAAGTTGTTGAAGGACGGTGAAACGACGAATAGGCGGCAATGGGATGGACACCCACGCCACATCACAGAACGTGGAGGTCGGAGGCTTGCCCGATCTGTAAAGCAGGATAGGGGGTGATCTATAGCAGATTTGACGGAAGAGTACAATTCTTGTGCATTCAGAAGTGTCTCAGAGCACAAGAATCGCGATTTACTGACCGGGCAAGCCTCCGACTTCCACGTTCTGTGATGTGGCGTGGGTGTCCACTCCAATGTCGCCTATCGTGATTTCGCCGTCCTTCAATCACTTACCAAAGATGCTCATTACAGTAGCACTCGAACAGCTGCCCAGCCTCTCCGTTCCCGAGATGCTCGTTCCCAGACGCCACGCCCACAAACCGCTGGCCTGTAATTTAAGGGAATTTCGTAACCTATGCGTAGAAATCTGGTTCCAGATACCTCTGGAAGCCTACCAAGGACTTGTAGAATCCATGCTACGCCGAACCGCTGCTAAATTGTGTTCGAAAGGTGCACCAGTATGCTAGTAACTAGGTGGTCATAATATTTTGGCTGATCAGTGTACGTACGTATTTTTATCCTACGGATCCTAGTTCGTTCAGCCTTCTCGCAATTGGCAGTGAGTTTCATTTACTTTTGGACACAGAAGTCCTTCATTCTTTTTGAGGGGCTATACATACATAAATGTTTTTGAATTACACTCCGTCTATTAATAAGTTTTTCATTAATGTTCTTTCACCAGATGCGTTTCGCCCTTTAGGTGTGGATCATCATCAGTGGTGGTTATAAATATATATCCAGAGAGTACTGTTCTGGACTAACATGTTATACCCACCACAATTTTCGTAAGCAGAGATACACTTAAAGTATGCAAACGATATAGCTAATTTAATATTATGAAGTGAATTTATACAAGGTTGTACTTGTGATATATATAATATGAAAACACTGTATACAATAATAGTAGTAGAAGGAACCAACATAATAGTATACAACTATTAGAGCATTGTAGGATGAATATATGTATAATATTCAATCATGTATATACAGATATAATTATAACGTTACATAAATCTATATATTTATAGCCACCACTGAAGATACCCCATTCCAAAAGGGCAAACGCGTCTGGTGAATGAACATTAATAAAAAAAATTGTTACTAGATGGAGTTTAATTCAAAACCATTAATACAACAACTGTGGATTGTGGCCAACAACAAAGTTATTACATATACATAGGCTGCCGCTCTTTCCCGCTTCTCGATTTCCTTTGAACTCGGCCCCTCAGTCGTATCCCTGAATTCCTCCGTTTAACATGATTTCTTCTACAACTTGATTCCGGCTTCTCGGTGTCTTCCTTGTTTCTTTCTTTCGGATGGTGTCCAATCCCAAACGTTTTTGCCTATCTCATAACTTTCATTCGCTGAAGGTGATCGAACCAAGCGAGGCCTTTCCTTTCTGTGGTGTCTATAATTGTACTTTCTACAATAATTGTTTTCCTTGATTGTGTCATTTCTAACAAGTTCTTGTGTTCATTTGCTACTACTACGCCTCCAGAAGTCCATTCGGAGGGTAACTATCCATATTTATCTTCTTTTGTTATCTCCCACTTTTCTCAACCATAAGACACTTCCTACTGTACTGCCATAAATAGTCGTTTTTATCCTTTTTTTAAATTTTGTTACTCCACAATAGTGAGTGAAACTGAGGAATCACTCTTCTCCCTGTCCTATCTCGCTGAGCACATCCGCATTGAACATGAGGAATGTTTAGTAGAGCTATAGCAAAGTTAGTTACTGAGTAACGAATACTTCGCCTGACTCGTAGTACTGAATCACAAATTCATTTTGTTACTCGCATTTGTCGTATGGATGTCAGTTTGATTCGATAAAAGAACAAACACGACGCATCATGCAGGATCTTGAACGGTTCGCCCAGTGACTAAGTGAATCTGATCGAGAGAACGAACATTTGAACATCGTGCGTCGCGTATTTCTGAGAATTTTTATTTGAATTCATTTCGTTTCAAAGGAAAATGTGCAAGTATAAACCTATTGCGCGTAGATTATTGTAATATTAATTATATTATTTACTGTTAAGTGTTGATATTTTTAACGACGTAAGTACCAGTAATTTTGACAGTATAAGGAGTTATTTTGTAGTTTTGCTTTTGTTTAATATTAAAATTTACAGAACATAATTTGTAAACAGAAAATTTGGATTGATAATTTGAGATTGTTATTGCTTTTTTTTATTGGTCATACCGTAGTGAGATTTTATTAATATCAAACATTTATTAAATGCGTTTATTCTAAAATGCGATATTATTTTATTTTAAAGTGCAATTTCTATCTAAACTTACTTTACTAAATTTATTTAAACTTTACAAAGTATGAACGAAGTCATCCTCTTACCCGTACGTGACGCGACCTGATGCGATCCTTCATACTAACGCTCGATTGTGTCTAAGGTAACGAGTAACGAATCGATATGATAGTAACGAGGCCGTACCGTACGCGGCGGGACTCGATACAATCATTCATGCTAGCACTCGATTGCACCAAAAGTAGCGAGTAACGATTCGATAATAACGAATACCGATTGGTTTAGTAACCAATACATACGAGGACACAACTTCTTGTTACTTTTACAGCTCTGGTGTTTAGCTGTAGAAGTTCCAATGTTGGTTAACGCTTTGGCCTCTCATTCCGGAAGACACCAATTCGAATCCCCGTCCGGGAGTCCAGATTTGGGTTTTCCATGGTTTCCGCAAATCACTCCAGGCGAATGTCTGGATGCTTCCTACAAAAGGCCATGGCTGAAATCCTTTCCGTTCCTTGTCTCCAGTCTCATCCCGCCTCTAATGACCTTAATGTCAATGAGGCGTAAAGACATAAGTAAAAAAAAAAAAAAAAAAAAAAAAAAAAAAAAAAAAAAAAAAAAAAATTGGATGTTGAGGTCTCTGGGAGGTTTTTCCTTCACCGCCGCATACTATGTATTTTCCATGTTAATGGCATGTCCAAACTTTTCGAATTACATATATCTTGCATCATCTCGATCGCCAGTCAGTATGACCCGATCATCGGCGAAACTCACGGTATACAGTGTTTCGTCACCGATCGTTTTGTTGTGTACACGCGAGGCCGTTGGAACCTGTCGCGCGGGCTTTCCGCGGTGCGGTATCGAGCGGCTGTCTGAGCGTTATTTGCGGTCGGGTCACTAAGTTATCGCGGCCCACCTCTACCTGCCCCGCAATCTCGCTGATAGCTCGCATCACTCCACGAGTGATTCCCCGTCGCGCGGCTCTGTGTGTACGAATATATCTGTCAGCCGGCCCGCTACCTGAGCGGAAAAACAGAGAGCGAGACACGACGCGTCGCGCGTCAATCCGTCATGCGTGACACCGCTCACTGCTGCGAGGTGGACAAAAAAATAATAAAAATGCCACCGCGTGGCGATTAAGCGCGGCGTGATAGAGAGCGGGCGGTAGGCCGCGCGGGGTTGTTTTGCAAGGCGATCCAGTGGCAGCGTTGGGAAAACGTCACCGTGTACCTGATTCTACTGTATAAGAGCTGGTAACAAAACATTCTTTCTTAATATGATAAAGATAGTAAGAGATACTAAGACCTAAGGACGGATAATATTTACACCACTATATTATACATTATTATTTGCGGACTAGTGTAACCCATATCGTCAGGGGTTTGGAATACTTCCTGTTTTTAAGGTCAAAGATTATAACAGGTTGACCTGATCTGACAAAATATGAACTTTACCTGTGTTTCACTCTTAGGGTGAATAAAATCTCTTGACCTTGAAGAACTCAGAAGTATTATTATACGTAGGTCTTAAACACACAGACGATCGTGCAATCGTATAATTGTTTCAATGATCGTATACTCGAACGTGCCTAAATACAAACTTGACTTGTATTTGACCCTTAAAGTTCGCTCCTCCAAAAATTATTGATAAAATATCCTGTTTTCTTCGAAAGCATCACATTGTCTTTTACTGAGACGGGGCAAACACTCATAATGTAATCATTGATCATAGTATCTGTAACGGCCAGAGAACTTAATACACATTCCATATTATTAAACAGTTGAGTCACTCCGAAGAAATTAATTGCCATAATAGTTGATTAGGTAACATATTTGGTCTGATGTCCACTTAATATAACCTAATAACTTACATACAGCGAACATGAAGAAAGACCATTAACGAAAGTAATCACTAAAATACCTAAAAAGCAAATAAACCGTAATGCATAAACTTTGGTCAAGCAACATCATTAATGCAAGTCTTAATTAAACTGAAATTTATCCCAAGCTGGAATGACAATTGGTATTCGTGGTTACAGCAGAGATGTTGAGTAATTTAATTTTTTAAAAGTTTTTTTAAGTTGCTTTCATTAGCAACATATTACTCAAAAGCAGATCCACGTTTTTTTCACGTAAAATTTATCGATATTTTTTAAACTATGAAACGCCACGAAACGCAAACTTAATGAATGTATTATTGAATTGAATTTGGGAGCAGTTTCTTAGGTATTAAATTGTGGACATAACCACGATTTTTTTCTAATGGTACCCCTAGTCGCTGTTTTGCGAGCGAAGGCTGACACGTGACACCGTTCTCCAGCCAATAGCTATCGAGGTGAGTGAGTGAATGTGCTTAGGAAATTATATATAGGACTAGCTTCGAGCCCGTCAAAAATGACGGTTTGAACGCCATATTCTGGCAGTTCCTTTTTTTGCAGTTGGTTAATTATACGGAATTGTCATTACATAATGCCAATTTCTTTGATTTTGTAATGTTCTAAATATCTGATTTGCTGTTCACATAGCAATACTGCAGTAACTTCTACTGAATTAATGACGACGGAAGTATAGAACCAATAAAATTAAATACAATTAAAAACAAATTAGGATTCCCGAAAACTTTTGCTGTCCATGTAATATCAGTTTTATTCCTGGTCCAGGCACAATTCAGCACGATAGGTATGGAACTACTTTCACCCGCATTCATTAATACGTTCAGTAACATGGTGCTTATGAAAGCAGTTTAAATGGTTTGTAAAACTGATTTCAGAGCAAATTATGCTGCAACAAAATGTCAGTTACCATTCTGGTCTACTTAGCCACAACCTCCACAACGTTACATTCGAAAATCATAGCTTTTATTACCCTCATATGAATAACGACAGGCAGCACCTATGGTGGATTTATTCTGGAAAAACTTGTATGGAAAAGCGAATATCAACCATTTTTAATTATATTTTCGTGATAAGAGTACCATACTGTGGTTAGATTATCGGGGTATTTTACTATGATTTATTTAAATAAATTAATTTTACTTTAATTTTACTATAATATCAAAAATGGTTAACGGTCATTTATCTGGGTGGATACGTTTCGCGATTCGTACATTTCTCTGAGTTTTGAATTAACTTAATTGTTTCTAATCATCTAACTGATACAGGTAATATAATGTAAACATAGAATAAATACCCTTCTCCTTACATTAATTTTTACATTTGGCTGTCGTAGATAAATAAAAAGCAATATGTAAATTTAAACGAACTTGTAACTTTCTGACATATAATTGCCTCGCATTAATTTTTTTCTCCTGCTCTCCGTATTTCTAATATCTCTGCTCACTGCTATTTTGCGGCAATAATATCGTTGTTGAATTGCGAGTGTCACATGGCTTATACAGTTGACGATTTAAATCTAATAAGAAGTTTATCTTAAATCTCATTTAATAGCTAACACATGTATCAAATACTAAGGGTATCATCTATAATGGTAGTAAGAATTTATTCAGGAAAAGCTTGTAAGGAAAATAATCATTTTTAATTATATCTTTCGTTATATGAATACGTTACTCTGGTTAGATTATCAGAGTATTTGGTTAATATTTTAAAATAAATAAATGAATTTCACTTCATATGACGGGGACTATAATTCCGAAAACGGATAACTGTTATTTATTTGACTAATACATTTCGCATTACGTACGTTTCTCCTAGTTTTTAATAAACTTCGTTGATTCTTACCGCCTGCCTAAAAAATTCTTAGGTTATGGTATAACCTAGTCCTTATCACTGATACAGATATAATAGCATAAATATTGATTCCCTTCTCCTTACATGAATTTTGGCATATAACTGATACAAATAATATAACATAAACATCTAACACCATTCTCCTTACACTGCATGTAACTGTAGTAAATAAACAAAATGCGACACGAAGGATGGAATGCAATATGGTGGCTGTTGATTGGCGAGTGATGGCTGTCACGTGACCGTTCTGTATCCAATACGTGTAGCAGCTATAGACGACGCATGCAGACGCCACGTTAGCGTTTTATATAATAGGATGGGTCCTATCGGATCATGCAAATCCTTGATTTTCATAATGTTTGGTAACCAAGAATTTGTCCAATTTTTCCATCGGGTAGTTACAAACTGGGATTGGCAGTTTCTGTAGCAATGGGAGAAGCTTAAGTATTGCCTTCTGTCTACTATTCGAGAATTAAGTTTTTCTCGGCGTATCGCTGAAAGGAATTCTTCACGGATTTTCTGCCGGATAATTTCTTATTTCCGCAACGTTTAGGCAGCAACCTCCGCTGCCTTCATCTGGTGAAATCTCATATCGAAGCTGGATTTCGAGGCATTCACAGTCGGTGCCGCGTCGTCGCAGTGGCAGCTTCGATATGACATTTCACCTGATGAAGGCAGCGGAGGTTGCTGCCGAAACGTTGAGGAAAGAAGAAATTATGCGGCAGAAAACCCTTGAAGAATTCCTTTTTTTTTTTACTTATTGCTTTACGCCTCGTCGACGGCTAAGGTCATTAGAGGCGGGATGGGACTGGGGACAAGGAAAGGGAAGAAATTCGGACATGGCATTTTTGGAGGAAGTATCCCGGCATTCGCCTGGAGTGATGTGGGAAAACCCAAATTTGGATGCCCATACTGGGATTCGTACCCGCGTCCTCCCGAATGGGAGGCCAGAACTTAACCATTCACACACCACGCTCGGTGAAGAATTCCTGTCAACTATTCGTGTAACTTAAATTTTGTATGATATGTTTGTTTTAGATTGCGGCCTGTTACAGCATTCGCCCACAGAGCGTGGTGGGTGAACGGTTAACGTTCTGGCCTCGCATTCGAGAGGACGCGGATTCGAATCCCCGTCCGGGCATCCAGATTTGTGTTTTCCATGGTTTCCCCAAATCACTCTATGGTTCGGTCAAAAGAGCATGGCCGAATTCCTTTCCGTTCCTTGACTCAATCCCATCCCACCTCCAATGATCTCGTCATCGACGAGGCGTACAGCCCAAGCAAAAAAAAAAAAAAAGCTTTCGCCTAGGTGGTTGGCTAAAACCAGCAATCAGGAGGGCAGATACGTGGGTTTTACGACTCGAACCTTACCCGTTGTATCTCCCCGATTCAGTGTGCGGCGTCGTATCACCCGCAGCCTCACTCGCAGGTGTACATATGTGTATAAGAATTTTCCCGCTGCTTAGTCCATGTTGTTCGTCGATGTCGAGGTCATAAGAGGTGGGAAAGATCAGGGGAAAGGAACCGGAAGGTATTCGGCCATGGCCTTTTGAAAGAATCACTCCGTCATTCGGCAAGCCATGGAAAAGCGAAATCTGGATGGGCAGACGGGGGTTTGAACCTACGTCTTTTCAAATGTGAGGTCAGTGAGTTTCGGGTCACCCATGACGGTAGGTGAAAAAATTGTTAATTATTGGTAGTTTTATGTTCAGATTTCCATGCAACAAAGACATTTCCCATACGGAAGTACAATCTGGGCCTCCCTGGGAAACCTTGGATCACCAGCACTCTCATAGTTATACTCGAAGGATTGTGAAAAATTTTTGTTGCATGTTAGGAGACGTTAGTTGGGCCATTTGAAAAAGGAAAACAAGTTTAGCGTAGGTTGAAAAACCGTTATACATATCAGTACCGACCACGATTGGTGAACGGTAACGCTCTGGTTTCACATTCCTGAGGATGCGGGTTCGAATCCCCGTTCGGCCATGCAGGTTTTAGTTTTTCATGGTTTACTCAAATCACTCCAGGCGAATACCAAGACGATTCCTTCAAATGGACAGACTGAAATCTCTCCTGTTCCTTGTCCTATTCTATTCCCGCTTCTGATGACCACGATTGCGACGAGGCGCGAAGTCATAAGTAAAAAACAAATATATTTTAGCTTTAATTGTTTTTTGACTTCGTGATATCCCGCGTACAGAAAGACTTTATTGAAATATATGAGAGGAAGCCTTGTCTAAGGAAAGTGCAAGGACTATCACCGGAAGCTGCCTACGCCAAGCTGATATAAATACTGAAGGAGAATGAGTCGAATGCTACAAAAGTATCTGTAGTAGAAATAAGCAGCAACAGGAAAAAAAAATATATATATGAATTCGATAAAGTAAGGACCGTCGACTGATTCCGTTTAGTAACCAAAGTTGTGGTACTTCAGTTCGCTAAGGTAAGAGCCCTTCTTTCGGTAATGTTAATTTACCGTGTTTCCTTGTTTATGAACGTATATTTTGAAAACTACTATCCCAGTTTGGATGACTTTTTCAGTAGAACTTAGTGTTTAACGTGAAGCAACATATAATTGACATTTAGTTTAAATTTCATTATACTTTCACCACTATATCCGTCTACAAGTTTGAATAGTGTTCTAACCGTAGTTTTTTTTATTTTTTTATTTTTAGAACATTTATTGTTTACTTTTTCTTATTACGGATCACAGTGCTAAGGAAGTTGGCGGATGGTGTGATTGCAGTTAAGTTAATTAATTTAATTTAATTGCGATGGAGCACACGTTCCGTTTCCAATTTCCCTACACACCCGTTTTATCCCTTCCCTGTATCCGCCTATTTTTCCCTCTACAAATTTCAGCTTTAAACTCTTTCAGAGTTTTTGGTAAATTGTCCATCTTTTCTCTTGGTAACTTATTGCAATCACTGATCCCCTTACTTGCGAAACAATATTTTCGCACACTGTTGTGCTTGAAATCTAGTACCAGATTGTGGTCATGGCCATCTTCCATTCACTACTCATAATTTTTACACCAATATCTTTCCACGTCTTATCATCAATAAGCGGCTTGTAGACTCCCATAACACTCCTCACCTTCCTACTGCCTTCCAATGAATCCCATTCCAGCTCCTTTATCATATCGATTACTGATTGTGTTCTGCGGTAATTTTCAGAGACAAATCTAGCAGCTGTTCTTTTCACTCGCTCCAACTCCTGTATTTTCCGGACCCCCTCCCCCCCTCTGGTGAGATCTGGTCCGTGAGACCCTTCCCCGCCCCTAGAAATCGCCGTCGCAACTTTTTGCGACCCTTTTTTTTTTTTAGGTCTCTCCCTTCCAAAGCCGGTTACACCAATACTTTTCGACGTAAAATCCGCCTTCGCGTGTTTTGTTGACCTTTCTTCATTTTTAGCTCTACAGTCCAACGAAAATTTCCAAAACCTCACGCGAGATTTCCGTGGACCCCCCCCCCCGTCCCCCTTGGCGAGATTTGGCGAGATTTCGCCGCACCCCTTCTATTTCACCTCCCGTAATTTATGGACGCCCCCTTACCGTACTTCTCTGGTGCATCCCCTCATCGCTCTCTCCAAGAAGGATTTTGATCCCTTTTCTACAATCTGTCCAATGTGTCGTTACCAGTTGATATAACCAGTTCCTCGTTAATATCAAATGTTACACCAAGGTATTTACATTTCAATTCTTCGATAAGCAACTCTTTGCCCAGCCTAAAATCATAGTTTCGTTGTTCATTATGCGTGACGTCTTTCGTTCTGGTGCTGCACCGGAGTCGTGACATTCGCCTATCTAGGCGTCGGGCAGCCTCGAGATAGGACCGTGTTAATGAGCGCCTTCCAACGCACCTGGAGCAAGCAGTGTCTGCCCGCATAGTATCTGATAACCCGTCCACCCGCACTCGTCTCCGAGTTCAGGTCTGCACAAAGGACCTCCAGGTCGCCATTGTCCACCCGTCACCTGCCCGACTCACTGCTCTCCTCTGATGCAGGTAGCGGACGGGTAGGGTTACTACACCGTCTCCATACGGGACGGAGGTCCCATGTAAAACGCACCTCACATTCAAAACAATCAAAATATTTTGAGGTTTTGATATACTGAAGTGAATTGAATTGCGCTATGACACATGCTCCAGAGGATATTTTCCTAACCATCTAATTACCATTTCTTATTATTTTTTATTATTACCTTATATACTTTGAGTGTCCCTTTGGGAATTTACGAATTTAAATTTTAATTTCCTTCAGTGTTTTTGGCAAAATTATTCATCGTAATTTTCGTACTCCCTTACGCATGATATCGAATGCCAGCTCGTGCCCATTAATAATACACTTGTCCCTGTAATGGGTGGACCCTATTTGACAAACAAAATGAAAAACTGAAGAGGGAGGCCAGAATAACTCGTTTGTGCATTGACTAACATTTTACAATTTTTGAGTTTTGAACTGTATTGCGTTTTTCACTTTAATGATGTTCTTTAGTAATATATATATTGCTTGGTTAAAATTTGAGTAACTCAAGAGCAAAGTATGAATTTGTTATGTTTGGTGAACTTTCAAAATTCGTTAGTGATGTATTAAAAAAATGTGCCCCTCGAGACTGTCAAATACTTCCACAACTTTTTCATTAGTACGCTTTCAGAAAACTACTATAGGTTATACCCCTGACAAACTCAGAAAAGATACTTACTAAATAATAATAATATAAAAAAACTCAGTTCTTCTTAGAAAAATAAAAGTGGGCACCGAGACTGCAAGGTATTTCAAAAACTTTTTCATTTGTACAGTTTCGGGAAAGTAAGAAAACATATATGCTTCGTAGCCTCATAAAATATGTTTACTAAATGATGAAGTTTTATAAATACCTGGTATTCTGGATTAATTCCTACTTTGATCTGAGTTAATTGTTTTCTTTTTATCAAAACGATTACTGTGTTCTGCTAGTTAATTGGTAACGTAACTTAGTCCACAACCTTAAAGTTGGTTGGATCCTCCAGAAGGAAGTATACTAAGCCATTATGTCACAGGTAGGACGAGCAGTTCGTTTCTCCTGGAACGTACAGCTTAACGTGGAATCCGAACCACGGAACGACCCGCCATAGCTCATATTATCAGACATACGAGTAACTTTTAAAACTCCTGTGCCCATTGGGATTTGAACCCGCGACCGGAGCAGGGAACCTTTTCAAAACAATCGCCTTAACCACTGAGCTACCAGACCAATCAGTTAATTGGGACTGATGTTAATACAAAAACAATAATAATGATAAAATAAAATAAAAGAATTAAACAGAAAGAGAAAGTAAGAGATTTTTATTTACCGAAGTAAAGTACAGTTAGCGAATACTGGAAGAATACAAATTCTTGTAAGTTTAATTGACGTTATCCAAATGTGATTTATAGTTTCAGATACTGAGTTTCTATCCTCAATAGATTAGTGACATGGTGGAGGCCGTTTTAGTGAGAAATGTTGTGAGTGCTGAAATGAATCAGAATTACCTAAAAAAACGTTTGCTTAAAAATATGTTTTATAATTGTATGCTGTGTACTACATCTGCGTCAAATATAATAAACATTAGTGTCAGCACATCAAATTTATGAACAGATGATACACAAACTGACTACGAGAGAAACAAATACTGAGTTGAAAAACAAAATACAGAAATAAACTATGTGTAGGAACTGACTTAAGGTTAAAATTAACCAGTCTTAGCACTGATATGGACGCCCTCATCAGTAAACATCAGTGCCAGAAATCTCACTGATTATAAAGTTGTGTTTCTATAATAATTAAACGTATTTTTCATTATCTTTGTAAAAAAAAAGCGGGAGGCGTCTGTACAAAGCATCGCCTCATCGAGCTGACGGCTGAAATTCCAGGATTAGTTAAAACTCGATTTGCAAATTAAAATGGCTCTGATGCGCCAAGTCATATATTGGTGAGAAACACCTATAAAACCCATTTTAGTGGTTGACTGGTAAGTTTACCATTGTGTTTTCCTGCTCCCCGTCTTCTATATTTCCATACATTTGGTTGCAGTAAAACACAATTATAAAGTTCCTAATCAACCACGAAAATCAGATCTGCAGGTGGTTTCCACCAAAAAGCGACTTGGAAGGCCAGTTGCATTTTAATATGCTGATCGCGTTACTTCTAATCGTGGAATTTCAGCAGTCAACTTGATGAGGTGATGGTCTGTGCAGCCGCCTCCCGTTCTATAATATGTTTGTTGTTTTATGTATTATGTATTTTTGTTGATATTATATCCTTTGTACTAAAATTTGCCTTTTTGCAGGACAGGATAGTCGATAGCGTATCGAGGTCATGCAACAGTTCCCATTCTGATATTAGATACTCTCATATTAGGTGGGTCGCGAAAAATTTTTTTACTTAAAAGTGGGTCGTGTACCAACAAAGGTTGGGAACCGCTGCAATAAGACATTCCTGGGACAGTACCGAGAACTAAGACTCGATATGTGTAAATATGCTATTTGCCCTGAAAATGTATTCTATGTATCTCCTAATGATAGATAGTATTTCTTGTCAAATTTCATCAAGATCAGTTTTTGTCGTTTAGTCGTGAAAACGTAACAAACAGACAGAGAGATAGAGCTACTTTCGCATTTATAATATTAGTGAATACACTCGTTTATAGCCTCACACAGTTCGAATACGGTATCTAAATTTATAATATTCTGCCTGTGGACCACATGAACCATCTTGGCAGACCACATGTTGAGAAATACTGAGGTGACGTAGTCCATGATGTTCTGAGTTTGTTCTCTGATCCAAATTACAGCAAGTAGAAACTCCTAGGACAGTACCGAGAACATCACACCTCCTCGAAGAAAGATTCGTCTGCTCCTGATTGTAAAAACAGGGGTACTTTGTTGTTGGTGGCCGAACCTGTTGCTGGGTAGAGTTACAGCCCCCCCTCCATCGGGGCAGCAAATGAGGTGTTCGCTCCCCTGATTAGCGGTCGGCGTCATGTTTTTAACTCGCTCAGGGGTTGCGCTCACCAGATTTATCCTCCCCTGAAAAAGGAGTAAATAAATAAAAAAAATGGGGGAGAGAGAGAGGATGAGATGGCCGCGCGCGGGGTGGGCAGTAATTCACCGGCCCGCCGCTAATTGACACGCGGCGCCACCGTCGCCGGTGGCGATATATGAGCGGCCTTACGTGATTAGGATCAGCTTTCAGTCAGGGCCGGAGTCAGATTTTTATTAGCTACAGGATGCCGCAAAATTTATGCCGACACAATTTTTTCTCGTTTTTGTGGCTAACTCTTTCACCCTCTTCTCTGTAGCAACCTGAGAGAAAGAATGATTTTATTTTTAGTCTGTAAGCTTTATATTTGTCTTTAAATTAGATCAGATTAGTTAGTTTTGCTTTCATTCTTGTGAGAATTGTATCAGGGATGTGGAATAATATATATCATTCATGGAGCTAAAAGAGGAAAGTAACTAAACCTGGACGTCGATCCCCAAGTTGGGTTACGACATTATTTTGCTTGGACGGTTCTGCATTCTGATGGCATATACAGGGTGATTCACGATGATATGCAAATATTTTAATATGTTATTCTACAAGTAAAATAAAGAAAAACGTTCATATAAACATAGGTCCGCAAATGTTTAGTTATGGAGTTACGGCTAATAAAAGATTTTGCCTGAATTTTAGCAATCTCGCTAATATGAAGCCATCGCAAAACTGTACGAGGTTACAGTAAAGCACGATTTCCATTTATTTTGTTGTTATTGATCTGGTGAATGTAATAAAACAAGTTCCAGACGTGTATCTGCAGAAGTTTTCCAGAAATTCCATCGATTTTACAAGTAAATTCCAGAATTGAACATTTATAGTGAATGTATTGTGAAATTCTACTGTGTACTGTACACTGTACAATTTCCTTAACACTGAGCTATGGTATTAATAAAGAAGATTATCTGACACATTTATACTCTTTTAGTTTACTGTATTACCATTATTTTCCAAAATTAAATTCTCTATAACTTCTGTTGAAAACTTTGTGCAATTGTCTGAAATTTTTTTAAAAATTGGGCCATGTAGTTAATAAACTACAAATTTTCCCAAATTATTACTTTGCTTCTCTGGAATTTTCGGAAAACTACTGCAGATACACGTCTGGGACTAGTTTTATTATATTCACCAAATCAATAACAACAAAATAAATGGAAATCGTACTTTACTGTAAACTCGTACAGTTTTGCGATGACTTCATACTAGCGAGGTTGCTAAAATTCAGACAAAATCTTTTATTAGATTTAACTCCGTAACTGGACATTTGTGGACCTATGTTTAGACGAGCATTTTTCTTTAGTTTTACTTGTAGGATAACATATTAAAATATTTGCATATCTTCGTGAATCACCCTGCATTTGATCAAATAAGTGGGCAGGATGAAAAAGAAATGCACACATTCTTGTAGAACACGTATAAAAACATGATGGGGCAGAAGGTACATTAAAGTACAATTCTTAAGTTTCAAAATCATGTATTTATTTTTCAAAATATCATCGTTAAGGCTAATACATTTCTCCCAACATGTAACAAGTTTTTTTTATTCCGTCACTGAAAAATTCATACGACTTTCCTCCAATCCAGAATTTGACAGCTGGCTCCATCTCATCGTCCGAGATATAATTATCATCCTTGAGGTCTCTCTTGAGTAGAAGAAAAACAATAAAAGTCTCAAGGCACAAGATTGTGGGAGTAAGGAGTGTGTGGAATCGGCTCAAACTTCAGTTTTCGAAGAGCCTCTACAGCTGCGCGCACAGATTTTGCTCTATACCAATTATTCAATTGTTCACGTGTTCAATAATGAAGCCGACACGTTCCTTGCATATTCCAATATGGTTTGCGATACACTTTAGAGAGATTCGCCGAATATTTTGAATCAAATCGTCGACGAGTTTGCAATGTTTTTCCTCTTCCTCTGTGGGAGAATGTACTTTTTTTTTCCCCCCTTCATCATCAAGAAATATGGCTTTTACAGGCACGCGATCACTGAAATTTTACTACTCATCGATTTATGGTAGACCTATCAACAGCATCGTTACCATAAATAGCCTTTAAACGATAACGATTCTCAGTAAGAGTCACTTATTCAGCAGTTAAATATTCGATAGCAGCACGTTGTAAACATAGCATTAGAACATGTCATTATACTTCCGCTTCTTAAAATAAACTGGATCAATTCAACGACTTCAAACCTACGCAGGCGTATAGAGGGGAAATATTACTTCCACCTGATGCGCTTCTGGTGATTTTGATCGCACTCTACTAGCTTGTGTGCATTTATTTTCAGGCAACTGTGTAGATATCAAAATAAATTATGTGTTCCGAAATTTGCAGGACCGGGAGGAGATAAGTTTGCCACTGTTGGTGCTTCCTGCAGGAGTGAAAGTTGAAATACTCTTCAATGCTCTGTCTGTTCATTTCTCGTGTACCTGAGGCTAATACAGACTTCCGTTTTGACTTCCTATCTTTCATGATTACTGATTGTATATGTCACCATAGATTTTGTTGTAAATTTTAAGGTATACTGTCTCTATAACTACTAATGTGCGCCAAATCTGGTTTGTGGTTGTGACCGAAGTAAACAGAAAGAATAGCGTAGACTGCTGTGAGCTTGTTGCAGGCGGTGGTCGGTAAATTGTGTGGGATGTTCTGGTCTGCAGGTACAGCGGAGGAGAGTTAAGTGGAGGCGAGCGCGCTCAGGCGGAAAGGCGATAAGGAAAGGTGAGGGGCGCACGAAAGGAGGAAGAACAAGGAGAAGCCAGCCACGATCCAACAAAACGCCGTGCAGTCTAAAAAATAACTTTTCGCCAATCTCCTTCAGCATATAATGCAACTACACCCCCAAACAAGTGGCTGTTAAACAGCTGTTGTTCACTAATTAACTACATCGCTATTGTTGATAGTCAACTGCAAAATAGTCCTGTCACGGTCACCATGTGGAACATTTGGTTACGATGTCTAAACAAGATTCCTTTATTCCCCTTCCAACTTGTCAACAGTTCTGTTACCGAACCAATTTTCTCTTTGGTTAACAGCTCACGCTCAATAATATCGCTGAAAATGTGTGACTGCATTTGGTTCCAAAAATGTAATCAATAATTGTAGAGGATGGTTTTCCATCAATACCGGTCCCGTAAAGTACGTTAAATCAATGTTTTGTCCCAAAAATAAAGGTTAGAGGATAAATAATTCAGTATCAGATTAATCAGTGTAATGAGTTCATAGTTTCATCTACATCTACATATATACTCTGCAATTCACAAAATTGTGGGTGGCAGAGGGTGCTCAGCACCAAAGCTAATATCTTTGCTGTGCATTCCAATCCCTAATGGTACGAGGGAAAAAGGAATTCCTATAAGAATCAGTCCGGCACCTTATTTCTCTAATTTTATTTTTTCCTGTCCTTCCGACTCAAATAGGTTGGTGGAAGAAGTATTTCACTACACTCAAAAGTGAAAGTGGGAGTACGCATGTTTTCCAATAAGTTTAAACGAAACGTGTGTCGTCTATCTACCAGAGACTCCCAACCTAATATACTAATCAGTTCTGTGACGCTTTCATAAGGACTGTAGCAAGCGGTCACGAATCGAGCGGCTCTTCTCTGTACCTTCTCTATACTTTCGATCAATCCCTTACGAAACGGGTCCCAAATTGCACAACAATAATCCAAATGTGGACGCACAAGAGATTTGTACGCTATCTCCTTTGTTTGTTCATTACAATTTTTCAAGATTCGACCTATGAATCGCAGCCTAGAATTTGCTCTATCTACTAACGAATTAATGTGTATGTCCCATTTCATGTTCCTTTGTACTGTTACTCCAAAATATTTCATAGAATCGACCATATCAATAACTGTATTGTTTAACTCGTATTTCTGAACAATTGGATTCTTTTTGTTAGTTATGCTCATTGCCTTGCACTTTTTACAATTTAGAGTAAGTTGCCAGCGCCAAAATAACATCCAGATCGCGCTGAATTTCTAAACAATCGGTCAAATTCTTACTTCCCTATAAATAACCGCATCATCAGCAAACAATCTAAAAAGGCTTTTCACTTTGTCTCCGAGATCGTTTATAAAAATTAAGAAAAGAAGTGGTCCTATTACACTTCCTTGAAGTACACCCGATGTAACATCTAGATTAGAAGAACTTTCTCCTTCAACGACAACATACTGCGACCGACCAGTTAGAAAATACTTTATCCGTTCACAAAGCTGATCCGATATACCGTACACTCGAAGCTTCGCTAAAAGGCGGTTGTGTGGCACAGAGTCAAAGGCTTTCTGGAAATCTAAAAAAATTGCATCTACTTGAGATGGACGAACATGTTGAGGAGCGGAGGAAGTGGAAGGAAATTATTGTTCCTCGTATTCCCTCGGTTTTTCTCTTTTTCAAAAGTACCCTGAACTTCCCAGTTGCAGATCTTTTTTTAAAAAAAAATGATAGTTTCTCAAACATGAAACTAATTTTCAAGCAAATGCATTGCGCTAATGACACGACGGAAGCAGAGAGTATGCTGATCAGCTAAATGGTTTTGCATACGTGACGGAGATCACGTAGCACGCGGCAGGAAGCACATGTGTTTATGTGGCAGTTTTATGTACAGTCTGTCGGCGTGTCAGAGGAGAGTGGCTCGCATACCATTCTCCGCCTCTCTCTCTCTCGTTTTACGTCCGAAAAAAAACGAGGAGCGGAGCAAAAGAAATAAATGTTTCTCTCGACGAACATATCCATACTTCTCTTTCTCCTTGTCGGCAATGCATTATGAATTCCACATCCATACTGATGTGCACAAAACTGAAGATTAGATAAAAAATAATGTCATTTTCAAGATTGCGGTAGTTATTTAGATTGCAGGAAGAGAAGAAGTGATAAGATCATACGCAGTCTGTCGCATATGGGTGCTATCAAAATGACGAACAAATGGATTTTAAAGTTTATAAAATGCTCTCGACTAAATAGCCGAGTTAACGAATTGTTATTGCACTATATTTCAGCCATCTTCACTTCACCAGAGCATGGCGACAATGTTGTGATCGCCAAAATATCGTGTGATAATACTTCCTTAACTCGGCTAGTTACCCCAGAGCATTTCATAAATTCTCAATGCCGAGAGAAAGTTCGTTCTTATGGATTTACAAATCACCAAAGAAGCTCCACTCAACAGCAGTCACAGACAGCTATAACTCACACCACATCCCTTACTGGGCACTGGAAATTGCGACCTCCACAAGACTACGTGTTTATTAGTGACATTGTTTCTCAATAAACACCAGCCATCATCTTAATACCCGTCTTAATATCCATAGGTTAAGGGATCTTATAGATCCACGATAAATCATTGATTCATGGCGATAAAAACAACACCTATTTAGTGTGACGGAAACAGTCTGTGTGGACAGAGATCTAAGATGCAGCGGTTCTTAATGTGTGTTGTGTGCATTTGGAACAGTATTCGAGTCGAAGGGAAGCAGGAAGGCTGAAGAGCACGTCTGGATGGCAGTTCGCATGGTATGATTATCGGCAGACTAGAGGCCGACCACATTCAAAGACAGGTGGGCCAGGAGTGGCATGTCTCCCGTAGCGTCATTTCACGCCTGTGGAGATTATTCCAGGATGAAGGAAACATTAAACGGCAGTGTGGGCAAAGTCGACTACTTCCTACGACACAGTTTCAGAATTGTTATCTTGCCCTAAGTCCCAGAAGACGTCCAACTGGCTCAGCACCTGCACTGGTTAGACACATCGCAGCAGCTCTCGTCAGACAGTGTATTGTCGGTTTCAATAGGTGGTTATGTATGCTCGGTGACCCGCCACATTCATTCCGCTCACACAAACACGCCAGATGGCTCGTCTAATGTGGTGTCTCCGTTATGGTGGTTTTCCACGGCCAGTAGTTTTGTAGGTCACGCCATGCAGCCCAATTGTACGGATCAGCAAGCGCCACCTCGCAGCCAGCTAGTGTCTTTTCAACTAGCCGGGCGTTTGATGTTTACCGACTGGGCGATGGATAGAGGCGCACCTTCGCTGCCAGCAGAGGCTGCTCCCTTCCTACGGCCCGCTGTTGATAACTGGACCGTTGCGGCCGGCAAATACTTGGGCCGTGGGAAGCCACCTCTACCGTGATAGAGCTAGTGTCCTGAGCACGCGTGAGTCGTGGTTTACCTCACACAGGGTAAACCTACAGTACCTGCGACACGTCTACAATGGCATAGGGGCCATCCACAAATTACGTCACACGAATTTCATGATTTTTGGACCTCTCACCCCTCCCATGTCACAGGTTGTCACATTTGTGAGACCTCCCCGCCCCTGGTGTGACGTCACATATCTTGCAATTTTAAATTTATAAATTAAAACAGCACTTCCAAAAGATTTATGTATTTCTAGTTAAAAAATCAAACATTTAAGAAAATATTTAAAAAACATAAAAAATCGAATTAATGATACAAAATTGAGTCAACATGTGTCCATGGATTTTGAACCCATTCCTTGATACTGTTTATTATTGGCATAATAGTCACTTCATTCTTGATTTCGATAGTGTTGGGAACATTCGATGTGTCAACATCGTCTTCATCCAAGCATAAATCATCGTCATCGTTTAAAAGCAAAGAACTTCACTGTTTCTTCCAGCGGCAATGCTTTGTGGACGAATCTTCATGATGGGAAAAACCTCAAGTTGTCTCTTATGTAATTGCTTTATGTTGGTTAGTGGCTTTGTATGATGAAAAATATAGTCCACAGATGCCACATGATCATTTAAATAAGTATGCCTCGACTCTGGGGCAATACGAGCCAAAAAGTGATAGAAATTATGCATGTGATGTCACAAAGCTTATGACACGTCCCCCCCCCCCTATTTCTTTTTGTTCGTTTTTTTTAAGTGTGTATCTTTGATAGGGAACAAGTGCACAATTTGCTTTCTTGAATTTATGCTAACAATCGCTCTCTGCGTGAAGACATTAACCTTTCCTAGAACAGCTCGTTGAGTCTGGGAAACTAAGCGCTTAGGCTCATTCTGGTTACCTAGTGCTTAAGCTTGTCTCTCATGAGTTTCGGAGAAAAAGGTCTCTGAATATTCAGCGCTTAACGAATAAGACCTTGGAATATTTCACTGTAAAGAGCAGTTGGTAACAACGAAGTTGACAAGACGCTGCTTTCTGCAGACCTTCGTTGTTAGCTTACTGCATGACCCATGAAATATTTTGTTACAATTTTTAATCAGCTTACGTAAATACTCATTGCTAACAAATGTTATAGCAGCTAAAAACCAAGGGAAGTGTTGGAAATTACTTTTGCACGACTTTGCACGAAATTGGATATATATATCGCCTTATATTGTTATTAATGTTGTTAAATACACCTATGATAAGTGTTCTATACAGGTTTAATCTTATTGATGATAAACTTAAACGGAGCTAATGCACAGAAAAGATTAATCCAGCGAGCAATGGAACGGGACCACCCACTGTTCGTGTTGGATTTTTTTTTTTTAAATAAACTTAATGCTGATGTTGTAAGAAACGTTGCCTTGCTATTTTACTAAATAGTTTCTGTACTGAGATACGAAGTTTCGTAGAAGGCTTATTTAGAACCTGTGAATTGCCCGCCGTCTCTAAACATCTCGCTGTTAAGAGACGTTAAGCAGTAAAAAAAAAAAAAAAAAAAAAAAAAAAAAAAAAAAAAAAAAAAA
>CM061918.1:69151365-69376996 GCA_031002005.1 Vandiemenella viatica
ATAAAAAACAAAGATTGCATATCTGCTAAAACGCTCCTGTTGCTTCTAATTTTCGTTAGTCACCGGCTGTCCACCAGTTCTACCGGGCATATTGAAGTTCAGTTTCCAGATGTCTACACTACTATAACTATAACGGGACTGTAAATTGAAAATATTTTTGAAAAATATTTGTAATAAAACGCTAAACCCTTTTTAGTTTTCAACTTCATCTGAAAAATAACAGAAAGTGATTTTTCGAGGTCCTTCCAAAAAATTCCTAGATCACCAAAAATCATCATTCCTCAAATATTCGCAAGTTACGTGACTTGATAAACAATTCTATAATTGTGCTCTCGTTTGTGTGCTGTTAAGTTAGATGACAGATTTTTTTTTTGACAGAGTATGATTCGTTGGGTTAGTACATGAATTATGTACATTTGTTTGGTGTGGACATCTTAGACAGGTCAACGAAAATTAATTGAAGCAATTGCCGAACCAAAACACAGCCTGTGACCTTTCTAAAACGACGCCAGTGATCAAGCTATTCCATTACTGTGGTCGTATTTTTGTAAGTTAGCTAATTAAGTTGTGAGCAAAGAAATCACTAAGTTTGTTTGCGCGGAGTTCGTAACTGGAGAGGAAATACAGCTGCGAACTTAGAATTGTTGTTATTTTTTAATACTGCTTTTGAGGAAGCTTCTACCACTGTGTGATGTCTTCTTTTTTTAATATCCGAAGGTCTGTCCAGCGATTTTCGTCAGATCAATACAATTCTGTGCCTTGGCTCCATTTCATGTTGCTATATTATCTGTCCCTCTCTTCTACTAGTCGATCATTATCAACCCTGTCAATGCGATCGATCCAGAGTAATCGTTTTTCTTTTGCCCAGTTTTCTTTATCTATTATCTTGCGTCTGAGCTGATTCCATCGTGTTCAATTATGAACAGATCGCCTGCTGAAAGTCTGAAGCACGGGACTGTGTCAGAAGGGGTAATACAAGTGACTACAGGATGCCATTAAGTAGCGCTCTACTCTTAGTGTCCCTCGAATAACTACAAAGAGTATCCGAAGCCATTTCTCGCGGCTCCCAAAACCGTGAATGCAGAAGTTACACTGTTGCGTCTTCGAATAATACTCGGTGGATTAGTACGCTCCATTATCTGTGGTCAAGTACAACTGCTATTCGTCTATGAACAAGCTGCGACGCTGCTTATTCTCCAGTCATGAATCCTGGATTCAGCATCCCTCCAAAGTGCAACTACCTGTGCTCCGGTGTCAATGACATCCAACGGAGGAGATGTTGTGGCCGTATATAGTACACTCATTTAGTGGCGTGTACTACATTTTGAGGCGGCGTGAAAGAAATTTTCTTTGTCACCGAGCGGGGTGACAAGAAGTGGACAATGTTGCATCCCTGGAATTCCCTAGCTGTAAGGTCTGCACCCTCGCAAAGCAAGGAGCAAATGTACCTTGCATACATGACAGAAGATCACGATGGTTCAGTTTAGTGCATTGAAAGTATGTGAGTGCCTGTGGAGTATGAGCTGAACAGCCAATTAAAAATAATTTAGTATTTTAAAGTAGTTATGGTTGGTATTATTGCTATTTCTATGCACACACGTCGCTAAGTGTCCACAGTGTGGAAGGGTGCTTCCGAATTTGGCAACGCTGATGGATATAGACTACTTGGGCGATTTGCGTGGAACGCCATACCTGGACTGGCCGGATATACGCGGTATTATTATTACTATCGTATGCCAAATACCACAAAAGACATGTCAATCAGCTAACTAAATCTATAGATTCAAGCCATCTTCTGGCAGCTGGTCCAGCTTAATTCAGTGCGAGAATTCTTTCAGATAGTCTTCTTGCTGGACAGTCATCACAATGTGGTCAGCAGTTTGGATACCACCACAGTCACACAGCGCATCTTCACGGAGACCCACTTGTGCTTGGTTGCATTGCACACTTCGTGACCTGTGCTAAATCTGTTCAATTGACACCAAAGACGCCTAGGCAAGTCAAATCCTGGAACACAATATGTCGGATCTTTTATAAGCCCACAGTTGTGTGAGCTGTTGGGTCCCCACGCCTTTCTCCACTCTTCATACAAGTTAAAGTTGTTATGTCTGAGATTGGCTGCTTCCATGTAGACAGGTCTCCTCGATTTTAGTCGTGTGCGAGGCAGCTGAAGAAGATCATCATGCAGAGGATTCACGGTGAGGAGTGTCGAAGAGAAAAGCGTGTGTGTATGTGAAGGAAGATTTCAATGAAACTACGTGTGGGACAATTCAAGTAAAATTTGTGCTATATGTCATCAGAAACACATTTCTATGTTTCAGGAAGCATGGTGATGAACATCCGTAATAATGTGAATCAAAACTTCAATATACGGTAATGATACTGTGAAGTCTGCATATCTGTTGGTTTTATTGGTTACAACCCGTAAGCGCTCTTTTGGCTAAAGATTACAGAGCAAAAATTCCTTGCTCGAATAACAATACCTGAGACTAGAAGATGCAACTGTAAAAAAATACTTTTCCTTTTGGGTGCTCATGTTTCAATAAGTTTCAATTGTAATTTACCTCAAAATCTTGATAGCCTTTAATGATGACACTTTCTAACTGTAATTATCATTTCTTTCTTTGCGGAGCTTTGAGTTCCTATGAACAAAATAATTATTAATTATTTATTTCATGTGTTTAAGCAATCAGTTTCTATTATATTTCATTTCAATAATCTAAACTTTTAGTTACGAATGCACCCTTTAATAATAATAAAAATGGTTATAAACAATATTCACTAAATTAATAAAAAAAATTATGTATCAAAATTACCAAATAACAGTAAAATACCGGAAGGTAATATAGTACGACCATCTTCTCTTGAAATGGTTTACCATGGACAACAGAAACTTCACACCGAGCGTGGTGGTGTAACGGTTAGCGTTCTGGCCTCGCATTCGGGAGGACGCCGTTTTGAATCCCCGTCCGGGCATCCAGATTTGGGTTTTCTATAGTTTCCGAAATCACTCCAGGCAAATGCCGGGATGCTTCCTTCAAAAGGCCATGGCCGAATTCATTCCCATTCCTTGCCCGCCATCCATTCCCGTCTCTAAAGACCTCGCTGTTAAGAGACGTTAAGCAGTTAAAAAAAGGAACTTCGCACCGAAAATTGCCCATTTTTATATACTTTCATTCCTTTTAAGGCTATTTTTTCTTTCAATCATTACTAGATTAAAGAGTAAGAGACAGAGCGCATAACCTTGTTTTTTTACTTTGATGGTTGGTCCTTATTTTCCTTATCACATTTGATTTTTATAGCGTTATATCCTTCTCTCTCTCTCATATATTTATATATATTTTTTAAGTAAACTTTTAGTTTGTGGCGGGAACCACTAGTTCCATTTCGGATCCGACTCTGTACCTGAACGGAACAGTTTCCTTTTCGACTGAATTCTCTACGTTGCGGTCGCCCTGTTCACTCGGCGTCAACGGGGCGAGAGGACGGTCTGCTCAATCGGTGAATAACGCGCCGGACATTGGAACGTTTCGGCGCGACAGCTGCGCTGGAACCTCATCCGGTGGACTCCCTTCCCTGTACCCTGTTCTCATCATACGCCTGAAGGAGACATGTGCATCACAGACGAAACATGCTCACGCTGGTTATTATTGCAGAGTTAAATGTGACATGCCCCTTAACTGATTTCAGGAAATACATTCAACCATTTCCATTTTTGCCTTATTGCCTTAGAGGGCGTCCATTAACATTAATTAAGTGAGGGGGGGGAATAGAGGGGTGAGGGGGGGGAATCCGACGAAATCTCACCAGGGGGACGGGGATTCGACGGAAATCTCACGTGGGAGGAAGGTCTGTAGAGTTTTTTTTTTTTTTTTTTTTTAAATATGTACTCATGGATTTCGACTTTAAGTGGGGTAAAAGGCCTAAAATCGACGCGGTAACCGATCTTTGGGGGAGGGGTATAATCGACCTTGGACGGAGGAGAGCTAAAAAAGAAGTTTCAAAAAGCTACGGGGTCGGTTAGCACGGGGTGGGGGGTAAGGCCGTAAAAATGTCACGTCATGTTAGGGGGTAGTGCAACCAGATCTCACTAATTTAAGGGGAGGGTGCGGAATTCCGGAAAAAACACCTCACGTAATTACTGGACTCCGCCTTACGCCTCTTCGACGTCGATGTCACATTGCAGAAATGTATAGTATATTTTCATTAATATTCACATGTGAACAAGCAAAAATAAAAAAGTAATAATAAAAAATTAAAAATCTAAATAACATACTCATAGCCATGTACATTTTTTCTGATGTTACTATAGATGATTTTTTTTAATGTAACGTTAATGATACAATTCGTGAAGCAGACTTATTCTTGATAAAAAAAACTGGGTAACTATTTTTTTTAGCAAATATTTCAGATACTTACTATATTACAATTCACTAGCTATTGCTTTAATTATTTTCATTTTGCTTTACAGATCATGGTTTTAAAGTTTTTGTAATTGTGCAAAATTTCAAATTGACTGAACGTTAAATTTCTGATAAAAAGGAACATAAGATAGAAATTTTCAAGTTTTGAGAAAAATCAAGTTACAGTTTCAGGTAACATTTATGAATACATGGAAAATTGGTTTGGCGTCTGAGTGTAGGATTAATGAAAACCATCAATAACACACCGAAGAAATGTATTATACCCAAATTATATCATTGTAATCAGGGAAGTACTGTATGTAGATTATTTTTCATTTAAAAATAAAATTTCCCTTTTTTGACATTTTACACTACCTGGTTCCCTTAACCAAATACGAAATAGAAATCGGATGGAACGAATTTAGGAAGGTTTGTGGGTGAATTTGTCTTCTCTCCCGCCACATCTCTTTAAACCGCCTTTCGTAGTCTTGGATCGTAGTCTGGTAGCTCAGTTGCTGATGCGCTTGCTTTCAAAAGATGTAGGTCCGGTCCCCAGGTTTAAATTGCGATGGGGATCAGGAATTTTTAAGTGTTTCATTCCAGGACGATCCGTAGTTTATCTGATTCCACGTTAAACTGTAGATCCCAGAGGAAAGGAAGTGGCCGTCCTACCTCTGACACAATGGCTTAGTGTACCTCCTTTGTGAAGATTCAACCAACCCTCAGGTTGTAAAGTAAGTTCATTCTTTTTACTGGGGTTTCCATCTAGGTCTGTTAAAACTGTCAATTGCTGCTAGTCATATCGACTATCAATCGTATTTTCTGGCGTTATGACGCGAGATTCTAATTATTGTTGTAACATTTTTCTATAAATATTCGCAAAACAATATTTATTGCTTCAGTCGATTTTATTTGAAACTGAAACTATTGATTGACACTTGTTACGCGAAGATCAGTTAATGATCCGAAGCCAGCTGGGCACACGAAATCGTCGCTAGACGGATTTCGTCCTCCATGGAGACAACTAGGCTAGGTAGGAAGGGTTTTATTATAATGACAGATACACGGTCTTGTTGGCTATTCAACTACATCTTAACCAAAGGGATAAATGATTTTATTTGTGGATTTTAACCAAATTTGCACAAAAACGAAGAAATGAAAATAAAAATCCAAACATTTTGGGAATCTGGGCGTTGATAAAAATGAATATAATCTAAACAAAATGTTTCCTTCAATCCCCACTAAAACCCCTAAAATCCTTTTCATCTCCGATGATGTTTACTAAACCTACGTTTAAAACCCTGTTGAGCTTAGAAAGAACTAAAGTAGTTTATAAGTTAAAAATTACAAGTTATAAGGATGTGAAAGACGGACGGAAAATCCATAAAAGTTCCATCTTTCAGTCAGAAGGGACGAAACCTTTAACAAATTCTGCATTGATGGCCTCCGTCAACGACCAATCCAATAAACAAACTGCAAGCTCTAATTCAAACTTGAGCTACAGTATTTTCACCCTACCTTTTTTTTTAGGCTACCACTACTTTTAATTCTAAAACGCAGCTAGAACGACAAAAATAAAACAAAGAAATTGAAAAAAAATGGTTAAAAAAGATCAAAATGTAATGTTTCATTACGGTACTGGCCTGAAAATACTACAGTTTTAAAACATCGAAAACGATCATTTTTCTGCTGGAGTTACTGAACATGGTTGTAGATAAAGCAAATACTGAGTATGCAGTAGCATGCAAAAATATGGTTTGTGTATATCGAAGCACTTTCCTTTTACCTCTCAATACAGAAGTAAAACTGGAGTTGTAACTTTGTTCTTTATGTATGTACTGGGGGCACCCAATGTTTGCAGAGTTCGGCAACATCAGGCTACAGACGCTCACATATTATATATATTCGGGTCGGACCTACAGGAAAACAAGCGTGGAGGGGACCTCCCCACACAAGAGGCCTTTGTCTCGTACATCTGTTTTACGAGCAAACTCTCTCCAGAAGTCTTCCTCCCTTCCCTTTTATTGCCTTATTGTCCTTAGAATAAAAGTCGCATTATACGCCCCGAGGGTCGGTTCAATCCTTGCAGGTAGCTCGTAGCCTCCATCTTCAAATATCCCCATTAGAGCTCGGAGGCCGCGCGCAATTATTATGACTTTTATTGTTATTGGCCAGGTATAAAGGAAGACTGTCTACATAAGTTTACGCCACTCTCTCTTTCCGCCTTCCCCTATTTTTATCGCAATGTTTTCATATTTCTGTTCTCTGAAGCCACCTGCCCTCTGTTCCCAGTTATTTTTCTTCGATATCATTATGCTAAAAAGTCTCTCAAAAGAATCTGAACTACCTGGGACTACTATATAAATAATGAGCGCAAATGCAACATGAATTCGACATTTCCGCGAATCGTCAAGGAACTCTAAACGCGTTTTTAACATCCAGGTGCGGTATATTACTTTAATTACACATTATCATTAATTTAATTGCGATGGAGCTAACGCTCCGGTGATAATTTCCCTAGTCATCTAATAACAGCTTTACACACACACACACATATATATATATATATATATATATATACATGTTTAAATATTATTTTATACTTAGAATGTTGAATTATTCCCCAAATTTACTTTTCCGATTTAAAAATTTTAATTTTAAATCCTTTAAGCGTTTTTGGCAAATTATTCATCATTTCATTTGGTAATTTGTTCCGATCCCTGACATCCTTACCAACAAAATAAAATTTTCCCACCCCCTTATGAAATCCAGCACAAGCTTGTGATCATTGTCGCCTTTCCCTTCTCATGCATTATTCCTAATTCTTTGACCAATATCTTTCCAAGCCCCATCACCAACATATGCCCTATATATTCCCAACACTCTCTTCACCCTCCTCCTTCACTTCAATGAGTCCCAATCCAGCTCTTTTACCATATCAGTTACTGACTTGGTACTGCAATAATTTCCATAAACAAATATAGCGGCTCTTCTTTGCACATCTCCCAATTTCTGTATCTGATAACCAAAATGTGGGTACCCAACAACACTACCATATTCAACCAATGATCTGACCAAAGTTTTGTAACCCAACTCCCTAACTTCTCTGGTACATCCTCTCTCTACCCTCTCCAGCAAATGAAGGATTTTATAACGTTTTCCTAATACCTGCCCAATGTGCTCTGCAAAATTGATTTTGTAAAAAGTTATGCGAAGATATTTTAACTTAAAGATTTCAACAAGCAATTCTGACTCCACCCTATAATGATAATCAATCTTTGGTATTTTACCTGTGTGCCTAATAAGCTGACTCTTCTTGGCAATTATCTTCATTGCATGCTGGCCTGCCCAGCTAGATATTCTGATACTCATTTGAGAAAATAACTAGTTGTCCATGCGAAAATACGCGAATGATATACGATGAATAACGAGGCTGATGGTTAGTAGTAAGTTGAAAGAAGAACCCGCTCATTTGCAGAAATTGTTTATTAGTCAACCGAAACAGGTATGTAGCAAAACAATTAGAACGAAACAATTAGAAATGATGACTCATATTCCTAGCAGAAACAAAAATAGACTAAAAGCTCCTTATCCTAGAAAACACACACAGTTCATCAATAAATAAATATATATATATATATATATATATATATATATATATATATATATATATATATATATATATATATATATATGTGTGTGTGTGTGTGTGTGTGTGTGTGTGTGTTTGGAGCTGCTATCTAGCGGTATGCGATCACATCTTATCGACGGAAACGAATCCTAGCAGCTTGCCTCTGAACTATCACTTACCCGTGATAGTAATTGTTCAAAATTTTGAAATTTACGACTTGAATTTCAAAAAATTCCTTTTAATTAATAGTGTTACTTAATCTTTAAACAGATACCTCATTTATCGATTTTGGTTCATAACAACAACAAAAAAAACACATTTTACAAATGTTATATATGATAATTAGTGCTGACCACGAGATCAGATTTCTGTTGACTACAGACATTAGCAGTAACATCCCGTAATTAATCTCTAGTCTACAGTCTCTAGATTTATAAATCTGTAAGCGGGCTACGTCTGTCTGCTGCTTTGAACCGGCATCACGTAAAAACTGCTAAACCGATTTGGATGAAGTTTTAACAGTTTAAAAGCTTATGGTTAAGCTTAAAATCTGCGGTATATGATATGTCTGCGTGACTAAGGAACAGACTAAGAAAAGATAAGCTGCTGGTAATGGCTGTGCCCCAACGATTGTCATGGCCAGAGATTGTTCACGCTATCAAAGATGAAAACCGCCAACTTGCCTAGAAAGTTTAGGATTTTACTTATACCCTGCTTAGTGACTTTCGAACATTAATTCGTGATGAACGGTTTGCCGACAGCCGAATCATCAAGCCCGCCAGTGTGGTTCAGTCCGCTGAGGTGCCGCACACTGGAACATGGAGGTACAAGGGGCCGGCGGTCCTGACTGTGGTTTTTAGGCTGTTTTCTGCAGCCATCAAGGCAAATGCCGGAGCTCTCCCCAATCTCTGCCTCATAATCTACATATTTCACAAACAAATGCAACCCTTACTCCTCGCAGAACATAGTTACATATTTCTCCGACAGTTGGCAACTCTTCACTTCCTCCATTAATACGTAATATGATCAGGTAGTAGATGTAAAATGCTTGGCGTTAGAAAGTGCATGCGGTCGTAAAAATCAAAGCTCCAAATTTCACCAAGTCAATTACGAATAAAACTCTTCGAAGGCAACCGATTCCAAAATGTGATGAACAAGAAGAACTGGGGAATGATATTTGAAGCAAATTCACATGTATTATTTTTGCTTTTGGTTTTAAGCCTCGTCGGCATTAAGGTCATGAGAGGCGGAAGGACTGGAGCAATAAATGGGAAGGAATTCGAATATCCCCTTTTGAAATAACCATTCCGGAATTTGTCTGATGTGGGAATCCATGAAAAGCAGAAATCTAGATGACCGAGCGGGGATACGAACCTACGTTATCCAGAATGCGAAGCCAGAACGTTACTTCTCGCCCATCGCGCCTTGTCACGGGTTAGTCGTAGGCGTGGAGTGCTGAAGCTAAGTTCTTATAAGGCCTTGTGCGCTGACGAGGACCGAGGTGACTAGAAGACGTAATTCTGTTGCCTACATGTGCTGGCCACAGGGGAGTGTGGTGGCCACCATGAATAAAGATGGAGCACGAAACACGAACTGCCGGACAAGTTGTGGTCACCATTTGCAATGCTGAGGCGGTAGTGTAATGAAAAGACCGACCGAACGAATTTAGAGATGCGTCAGTGGATACAAGGCCCCTCTACCCACTAAACGTGGGGCAATTAGTGTAAAATAGAAGATGTATAAAACGCAACCAGGATAAATTGGACATCGTGGTGTTCTTATCTGTGAAATGCTGTTTACACACATTTCGATACTTCCGATAGCATGTATTTTCAGTCTTTGTCGTTAACTCTGACCGATATGGTGCACACTAGCATCTGCACTGGATTAGACTGACCGAGCCCTTAAAAGGTGCATGTGCAGCGAGAGTGGGGGTAACAAACGCGAATCACATCTTACAAATTTTTTTTTTTTAATTTCTTTTTGTTATTTCTTTTTTTTTATTTTTTTTCTTTTTTTTTATTTTTTTTCTTTTTTTTTATTTTTTTTTTACTTATGGCTTTACGCCTCGTTGACGTCGAGGTCATTAGAGGCGGGATCGGACTGGGGACAAAGAACGGGTAGGAATTCGACCATGGCTTTTGAAGGAAGCATCTCGGCATTCCCCTGGAGTGATTTGGGGAAACCATTGAAAACCCAAATCTGGAAGTCCGGACGAGGATTCGAACCGGCGTCCTCCCGAATGCGAGGCCAGAGCGTTAACTGCTCACCAACCAAGCTCGGTCGTAGTGTTCATATTTCGTTGTTGAATCTTTACGTCTATTTTTAAATATTGTAAATAGCATCTTTAATCGAACTAAAGATTGAAATGAAATGTTCACAAATAAACTGTTACGGAAATTATGACAAGCTTCCCTGCAAATAGGAAGGATAAATGAATATAACAAAGAAGTTTCCTCGGTATCGAGTATTAATACAATGCTTTCTGATATCAAATGTGATTTAAAAAAAAAAATCAGTAATTTAATGTTGTGCGAAATGAATAAGTTTGTGATTTAAGACTGGTTCGAAGGAGTGAGATGTATATACATTGTTAGTTAGAGATATACGTGGGATTCAAGAGGAACGGTACATATTGAAGGACGTGGTAGCATGAACAATATTGAGTAAAAACGTTCACATAAACAAGTGACCGATTTCCATTCGTTTTGGATATACAGGTGCTGGAATGTTATGAATAAAATAAACCTCAGAAAATGATCAAGCGCACACAAATGACTTATTATAGTACTTTATTCATGCAAAAACACACGTAAGTTTAAATTAAATGTTGGAAAATTCCACCATCGAGTTGATAGAAAAATTGTATCACTTTATTGAGCTTGAAGTCGACAAGGACAGTCCCAATACGCACGCATCTCATAGCTGCACGTACTGTTGTAAAGGGAACTGCAAAGTGTTTTGAAGTCGATGGTTGGATTTTGGAACATTTAATTTAAACTGTTGAGATGGAACTCAGCCATGGCATTTTGAAGGAAGCATCCCGGCATTCGCCTGAAGTGATTTGGGGAAATCATGGAACTGTTTTGCACGAATAAAGTATAGTCTTGATTATTTTCTGAGTTTTTATTTTATGCATAAAATTCCACCACCTGTATCTCCAAAAGAATGGAAATCTGACACATGTTTACTTGAAGTTTTTCACTCAATATTGTTCATGCTACCACCTCCTTGAATATTTAACATTCCTCTCGCATCACCCTGTACCTTACCATGACAGTGATGCCACTAATATAGCAGCAGAAGTATTTCATATTTCTGTCTTTTTCTTTCGATTTCCTTCACAGTATCATTATACTACTACTGTGACAGAATTTCACTTTGTTCCTCCCTAGGAAGCAATGCCCAAATTTAAACCATTACATGTTGTGACATTAAAAGCCATAACGTCCTTCCTTTAACTGGCAATAGGTGGCAGTTCAGTCGTTTGAGAAAAGAATTCTCCTTCGTTTGTTTCTTGTTCTCTCCCCGGCAGTGACGATAGATGTGCGTCTTCAGGCCAACCAACAGCCCATCAGGTGGCAAACAGTGTGGCCACCTTCCCCTCGATAAACGCTGCCATTCGTCTAGCGGCCACTTGGGCTGCCCCTGTAGGGCAGGCAACACAGGCGAACTTACACCTGTCAGCAACACGAAATTTTTTTTAAAACATTTTTGACTGAAGAATTCATGGAATTGCAGAGCATGCTTTCTAAGATTATTACTGCATTTTATTTTCTATAAATATTTTATTAAATAGTTTTACAATCGTCCGCACTAAATTTTAGATGGTGTGATAACACACCTCGTTGAACGTCGAGGTCATTACAGGAGGGAAAGGACAGGGGTAAGGAATGAGATGGAATTCAGCCATGGTATTTTGTAGGAAGCATCCCGGCATTCGCCTGGAATGATTTGGGGAAATCAAGGAAAACCTGAATCTGGATGCCCTCCTCCTCTGGCACAGCTTGCTGTGTAATGTGAAGTACGTCAGAACGCTTCCGTGTTTCAGATTTTACGTTAAACCGTAGATCCCCTATACCCGGTAGGATTACCGTGTTAAACTACAACAGGCTACGACAGGGGTGGAATGCGCAGCCAGTAAAAACGTTGTCACCAGGTAATACTACCACACGAACGTTTACCCATCTGGAGAATTGCTGTATTAAGGGTTTCTTCTTCTCTTCGATATCGGCCATCTAAGAACCACGAAAAGTAATCCCGTGCATTCACTTCAATGCTTCTTTTATTGACCTCCAATAGTTCTTCATCCTTTCACTTTGCTGTTTCCTCCTTTCTTCCTTCCATATGTTACTACATTTCCTCTTCTCCTTCTCCTGGAAACCCTAGAAATTTTGGATCAATCTCCTAAAAGTTGCTTTATTTTGTATTAAATCTTCTGTTATTCCGATCTCAATCATATCTTTCTTTACTCCTTGGATCTACTGGTTGCCCTTCTTACTCTTGTAAACATGATTGAAAATTCTCTTTGTAAGTCTACTGTTATCCATTCTCATTATGTGACCAAAAAAACTGATTCTCCTCTTTCTGATCGTGTCTGACATCCTCTCAATTTCTTCTTCTTTGGATTGGTCTTTATTCCTCCTGTGTCTAAACTCACCATTTTCAATTTTTAGTGGTCCTCAAATTTTTCCCAAGATTTTCCTTTCCCTTTTCTCTATCTCTTCTATTTCTCCAGTTTTCATAGAGAATAAGCATTCTGAGGCATACAGACCTTCTGATTTGATTACTGTGTTGTAGTGTTTGATTTTAGTTTTCCTTGATAGATTCTTCTTATTGTATGTATCTTTAGTCAATTGGTATACTAGTTCTAGTTTTTTTGCTCTTGATATATTTGCTTCCTTATCAAGCCCATTAATCTGAATTACTTCACCTATATATTTAAATTTATTGACCTTGTTAATTTTCCCGTACTCTGTGTTTAGTACTATTGGTGAATCCCTAATATTGGTCTCAAAAGAGATCTGAAGTCTAACTTTTCCTGCTATATCTTTCAGAAGGTTGATTTGTTCGAGTGCGGTTTCTATACTTTCAGAAAGAACCGCTATGTCATCAGCGAAGGCCAAACAGTTTATCCCAACGCCTTTGTGCTTTGAACCCAATCTTATCTCATGGTGAATTCCTCTTTCCTTGAGTTTCTCTTCCCATACTCTTATTACCTTCTCCAAAACGCAATTGAAAAGAATTGGGGATAGCCCATCTCCCTGCCTGAAATCAGCTTTTATTTTAAATTCCTCTGAGATCTCTCCCATAAATTTCACTTTTGAATTTGTTCCAGTGATGGTCTGCCTGATTATGTTGGCCGATTTTGAGTCAACACGAAATGCCTGTAAAATGTTCAGTAATGAGACTCTATCTACTGAGTCGTAGGCTTTCTTGAAGTCCACATAAACCATAACATAGTTTTTGTTCTTTGTAACCCTGTCTCGTATTACAGTTTTCAGATTTAGAATCTGTTCTACACAGGATCGTCCTTTTCTGAACCCACCTTGGTATTCTACAAATTTGTTTGTCTATTACTGGTTCAATTCTGTTTTGAAGAGCTTTTGACAGTATGTTATATGTCACTGCTACCAGGAAAATTCCTCTGTAATTGTTCACATCTGTTTTGTCACCATTCTTGTGCAATGGGTGTATCAGTGCGTTCTTCCATTCGTCAAGAATTTTTTCTGTTCGCCAGATTTCCTGCAGTATGTTTGTTAGTTCCTGCCTTGCTGGCTACCTGCCTCTTTCCACAACTCTGCAACAGTCAGATCTTCCTCTGCAGTTTTATTGTTTTTCAGACCTTGGATTACGTCATGGATTTCTTTCTCGTCTGGTGGCTCTGAAGGTTTAATGCTTGCTTGTGACTGACTGAATTCTAGTCTTTCTTGATGTTCTTCACAGTTTATTGAGAAATATGTACGAAAAACCTCGGAAAACAGAAATTCTTTCACCTTACGAGTACAAAGCGTCAGTACGCTGTCCGCCTGGCCGAAGTTCTTCATACTGATTACACAATAAAAACGTCATATCTAAGGGTTTCATTTATTTATCTTGCAAGTGGCTTTAGGACCCGTCGAGTTTATTAGAAGTAAAAGGACTCTAGGCAATGAACGAAAAGGAATTCTCCATGGCATTTTCGAAGGAACCATCCTAGCATTAACCTTGAGTGATTTGGGGAAATCATGAGAAACCCAGGACTGGATGGTTGGACAGGGATTCGATCGCGCATCCTCCCAACGCGAGGCCAAAGCGTTACCGTTCACCCACCACGTTCGGTGAGGATTTCTTGCAATGCAAATCTACTGCATGAGCCCACCCAGTAGCAAGTGCTCTGCCGGAATTGGTTTTGCGGCGTCAGAAAGGAAAGGCTTTCCTGCGACACACGATACGTCACTCCCCCCGTAAAATCCGAATTTGTTTGCCGCCGCTGACTGGGGAGAACTAGCTGAGACAGGGAAACCCGAGTAGGCGGCGGTCTCCCGGGACCGAGCACGCGGCCAATCTGTGTTTGCTGATCGAATGCCGGAACAGGTGGCAACACTGAATGGGGCCTCCCCTACCGCACGCTGCTGACAAAGCGCGTACTCACCCAGAGTATCTTTTTGTCGCGGTTTAACGCGTTATCGACAGTTGAGGTTCTGAATAACGGTTTGCGCTGTGGGAGGAAATAAACCGTTAGGATGCAATATTGTTCTAGGCCGTTTTTCCGCAGTTGCTCAGTGAATTAAATGTTAGAAATAACGCCAGTGCAACTGCTTTTGTAAGCAAGTGAGTAGCAATAGACGTAATGTTTGCATTCTGCGTGTAACAGCTAAGAGAAATGGCTTTACCGGTAACTTCCTTTGGGAAAAAAACAGAGATAAATGAAAGTTTCTCGGGAGTCCAGCCGGATGGTGTCATACCCTCAGTTCCAGCGCGCTGATTGGGCGTCCTGGTAACCCTCTGTATACGACATTCGAATTTCGGAGGCAGCGAAGCCAGTCTGTTTTTGTGATTTTGAGAAGAAATATCCAAAATAGACCTGATGAAGACAACAGAGCAGGTTGTCGAAACGTCGTCGTTTTATGACACCATCCGGCTGGACTCCCGAGAAACTTTTATTGAATGAATACGCCGGGAAAGTCTCCATTTACATATCAGAGATAAATGGTTACGAACCTTGAGAACACAAATGTAAATAGTAAGTTGGAATAGTAGGTCTGAAAACTAAATCTAAAATTTCAACGTAGATTCGTCTCTGATGATGCCTCGATGGTAGGAGAAACGATTACGGCATTAAATCATACAAATCAGTTGCATAAGCGTTATTTTTAGCATTTGATAAACCGTTAAGAGTTACTCGCGATCCGCAGAGATTTTCTTTGAATGTGATTTTCTTTGAATGTGATTTTCTTTTAATGTGCTTTTCTTTCTGTTTGTTAAACATTGTTTTGAACGGCCGTAAAATAGTCACAATCTCAACTATTGTTGAGGTCATTTCGTAAATGCATTATTCACAATGGACAGTACAAGGGCGGTGGCGGTATTTGGGCAGGTACCACTCCGTTACCCGAGTAGATTTTTCTGCCTATCCGGCGGCGTCAAATTTTTGGCTATGAAAGTTTATTTTGTTAGTTGGTAGAATAGTATTGCCTCATTCAGAGATGTCTTTACTGCCATTGTGAACCAAAGCTCTAGTCTTCACGTATTCATCTTTTAGTGTATTATGTGAATGAAAAATAGGAATGTGGCATAAGTATTCAAAATTTAACCAAAAAGACAGTTTATATGCTGCTATTTTCTGGCGATATTGCCCTCTTAGCAGGTAAAATTGAGTTTTCTGAGAAATTACTGAATGGCACGAACGAAAAAATTGGCCATTTTTTTTTTACTTATAGCTTTATGATTTGTCGACGTCTAGGTCGTTAGAGGCGGGAGAGGACTGGGGACAAACATCTGGAAGGAATTCGGCCATGGCCTTTTGAAGGAACATTCGCCTGGATGGCTGGATGGGTTTCGACCCTGCGCCCTCCCGAATGCGTTGCTAGAGCGTTACCGGTCCACCCACCATACTAGATAAATAAGAATTTCGACTAAAAATTCAGTAAAGCAAGGATGAAAGTCATGAAATTTAGTAGAAACAATAACAGTGAACGTGGTACACAAAAATCCTGTCGCACATAGTAGAAGTAATCACTTGAAATTTTTCTTCCAAAATAACAGAAAATTACACTGATCAGCCAGAACATTATGAGTACCTACCTAGTGTTGATAAATACCCGTCCAGTCAACGTCACCTGATGAGGAATGACTGCTAGTCAGAAATACGCACGGTGCATGTAGTATCACTGAGCGTGCTATCCGTGTTTAGAATGGCGAAGGGGTGCGATCTATCTGAGTTTGACAGTGGGCAGATTATGATGACCCGGAGGCTTGGAAATAGCATTTCGTAAACTGCACAACTTGTTGGATGTTCCAGGAGAGCTGTGGTGAATGTCTTCAATAAATAGTGAAACCAAGGTGACACCATGTCCAAACGTCGAGGGGTCGGGCGGCCACCCCTCATTACGGATGTCGGACGTCGTAGGCTGCACAGACCAGACGGCGAAATGTGGCGGAACTAATATCAACCTTTAATGATGGGCAGAGTACAAGTGTGTCTGAACACACAGTGCACCAAACACTCCTAACGATGGGCCTCCACAGCCGGCGACCCATGCATGTGACAACGTTAACACCACGACATCGGCAACTACGACTGAAATGGGCATGTGATCATCGTCACTTGAAGTTCACCTATTTTTTATGGCCTTACGCCTCGTCGACGTCGAGGTCATTAAAGGCGGGATGAGGTTGGGAACAAGGAACAGAGAGGAATTCTGCTATGGCCTTTTTGAAGGAAGCATTCACCTGGAGTGATTTAGGGAAACCATGGAAAACTCAGATCTCGATGCCTAGACGGGGATTCGAACCAGAATTCTAGGCTCGTGCCCAGTCCGTTGTACCTTCCCGAACCAGTGTGTGGCACCTCAGCGCGTTGAGCCACTCTGGCGGGTTGTTGAATGTCAAAACGATGCCACAGGCATTTTCTCTATGACTTCGCTAGCACGTCTGATTTCAAAACTTCAATGAGTACTGAAATTTAGCGCGGGATACAACGGTATCATAACATATATAACGCAAAGTAAAGGAATAGCTTGTCATGCATCTTCTTATGCTGACGTGATACAGTCGGCGCTTTTTCACGTCAGAAAATGTTTAGTTTTTGCGTTTCCCTAGACTTCAGTATTTCAGTTTAGGTGTTTGAACGAAATCTTTCGGCCACTACGGGAATGAGGTAATGTTTAGTCAGCGTACTCGAGGTCCCAGTCAATCACATCGGCGTCACACAATATTATTTCCGGCGCTCAAAGCCGCCAATCGAGTGCGTGTAATCCTCCCCAGCACGCGCGGCTTACACGGCTGTAATGCCCGGCGATGATCGCAGCTTTCCAATAGCGGCCCCGGCGGAGAGCTCAGCACAAACATTAACGCGTTTACCAGCGCGGCGAGCGCTATTACCGCCGCAGCCCCCACATAAATTGAAGCGGGCATATTCCGAGTCCGCACCGCAGACAGATAAAGCCAATTCGCACTCGCACAAAAGCGCTCCGCGGGCTGTAAATCATTTTCGCGTGCGCTCCGCCGAAACGTCACACGCTCCCGCGCACCGAGCCAGGTGCGCCGGGGTGTGAGGGGAACCCCCGCCCCGCCCCGGTGTTTGTTCGCACAGTAGACAAACCGGACATGCGGCTGAAATAGCACTGCCCCTCCCTTCACGCTAGCCGAGTGCATAAAGATCACCGTCAAATCTGACGCTGGATTACATACGGCCCTGATTTCTTTAATCCGCAGGTTTTCGTAAACAATTTGACAACTGTAGTGAAATCTTAACGGGAGTGCAGCCGGATAGTGTCGTAAAATCCCGACGTTTCGACAACCTGATCGGTTGTCTTCATCAGGTCTATTTTAGATATTATTGCTTGAAATCAATAATATCTAAAATAGACCTGATGAAGACAACCTAGCAGGTTGTCGAAACGTCGTCATTTTACTACACTATTCGGCTGCACTCCGGTGAATATTTCACTGCATCATACGCCGGGAAAGTCACCATTCTCATAATTTGACAACTGCTCGGTTAATCTCGTATTACCGCCTAAAATACAGGTGTCACAGAAAAAGTATTATTATCGTATGCCAATGTCAAAAAAAAAGAAAAAAGAAATACACATTAGTAAAAAATCGGACTTATTTGTCTTTTTTGGGGGGGGTTTGCGCTGCGTTTTTTTAATTGATCTCGCCAACGTTTCGGCATCAACCTGAAGCCTTCGTCAGGGCTTGTATCTATCTAGCCGCCTGGTCCTTTTTTGATAAACTTGAACACTGATTCACTGTTTATAAAAAAAAAGAAACAAAAGGACCAGGTGGCTAGATAGATAGAAGCCCTGACGAAGCCTCCAGGTTGGTGCCCAATCGTTGGTGAGGTCAATAAAAAACGCAGCGCAAACCCCAAAAAAAGAGAAAATTAAGTGAGATTTTTTACCAATAATGACGCCTGCGAAAAGTGTGAAATTTTATGTTGAAATAAATATTAATTAGGTAACTATATCTAGGAACTTCTGCCAGCTGGTCCAGCTTGATGCAGTCTGAGAAGGCCTCCAGATAATCTTCTTGCTGGACAGTCTATCACAATGTGGTCAGCAGTTTGTATTCCACCACAGTCACACAGCGCATCTTCATGGAGACCCCACTTATGTGTGGTTTAATTGCACCCTGTGTGAAATCTATTCAGTTGACACCAAAGACGCTAGGCAAGTCAAACCCTGGGACACAGGTCGTCGGATCTTTTACAAGCCCACAATTGTGTGGGCTGTTGGTTTCCCCACTCCTTTCTCCACTCTTCGTACAAGTTAAAACTATTATTTCTACGCTTATCTGCATCAATGTAGGCAGGTCTCCTTTATTTTAATCGCGTTCATGGCAGTTGTAAAAGGTGACTATGCAGAGGAATCAAGTTGTTTACTTTCATTACTTCCAATTCTCTAAACAGTATTGATTTTCTCCCCAAATGTAGTGGAGGAATGTTGGAAAGTACAGGCAGCCAGGATACTGGGACAGATCTAATGACACCATTCACTGTTGTCATTGCAGCGTTAAGCTGGGTGACAACTTTGGCAGTATGAGCACTACCACCACATGCAGAGCAAGAGTACCTGCAGCCCATGACGTACCAGCCAGTTTCTTAACAAGATTCACACGAGTCTTCACTTTTTCTGCAGTGTTAAATAAATGTTGACGAAAATTGACTGCTCGATGCAAGGTAACTCCCAAATATTTGGAGTTGTCTTTGTGTTATACTCTTCCAAGGGGTCTAAAGGTTGGTCTTATTCTGACGTAGGCGAGTTGTTTGAAAGGTGGATGCAACTAGATTGTTCCTTTGTCAGATTAGAAGTGGTCTCGTAGCTCGGTGGTTAAAGCACTTGCTCTCAAATCCAGGAATTTTAAGAGTTCTGCTGGATCATGTGAATTGCTCCAAGATTCCGGATTCCACGTAGGTGTAGGTCCAGACACGACAGAGGTGGATTTAGCGGCAATTTGTAAACTCTGTCACCAGGTCGCAACGCCATAGCAATTTTTACAAAAAATTATAAAAAAACAATTGGGGATAAGAAAATCCATTTAGGAAATGGAGAAGGCGGTTGGCAATGTTTGCAGGGAGATGATGTTTCAGGTTCTAAAGAAACGAGCTTTAAAATTGTGATACTATACAAGGACGAAAGAGAGGTTATTCGAAATGGACAAACGAGGAGGTAACAGAGCTAAAGAAAGGTGTAATACAATGCTGCTCCATGTCATCTACCATCTTTAATGCACATGCAATAGAAGCTGTCAGTTATGTGATGTAGAAAATACAAGTGGAAATATGGGTGAACGGACATTGCCTACCCATTTCTTGAAGTGATTAGGGCAATTTTGGTGCCTCAATATCTTAGGTCGTATTAATGCTACATGTCCCAAAATTTTGTTATGCACAGATATCAGCAATCTTAGCAAACATACCAAATTCTATTTCATTACTGTTCTTGCTTCGGTTGTTATTCATTTACAAACTTCAGCGATTTTGTCACTCACTCTTTCACTCACTGACATCAAACCTCTAAGGTGCTTCCCGTAGTCGTAGAAAGATGAAATTTGGTACACAGATAAAACTTTACTGCCATATTATATCTTCTTCTTCTTCTCCTGTCGATGACAGCATGAGATATGTGGTAGTTTTTCCGGCAGTACGATGGCTTTGTCAGTGGCTGATTGGAGGTCAAATTTAGATACATTTATTCCGATTTGTGGACAAGACAGCAGATGTACCATGGTTTATCTATCCACGCACGAACATGTGTATCTGGCTGTTCTCCCAGGTATCCCCACGTGGCAAGAGTATCTTTGCATGTGTCAACTCCAACTCGAAGCCTGTTAACGACTTCCATATGGGCCATGGTTGTTCATACCCAGGTGGTAGACCCTCTTTGGCTTGATCCACTCGAAATCATGTTGCACTCTTTTCTCCCAGCCAGTATTCTTTCATTGCTTGGAGCATCATTTGGTGCTATTGAAGTCCGCATGAAGCTTTGTCGGACTTTAGTCTCGATGGAGCTGGTGTATAACCATGTAAAGGGTGTCGGACGTCTTCATTCACTTTAAAGGCCTTGTCACGCTGGTGGCAACTTCCTGGCGTATATCTCCAGGGGCGATGCCAGCTAGTATCTCCACTTTGCTCACAGGCGATGGTCTCAGACAACCTGTGATGAGGCGGCATGTTCTGTGGAGCGCAAACGTCTACTGTCTTAGCATGGCTGGATTTTTGCCACACAAGTCATGCATACTCTGTTGCGGAGTAGCATAATGCCAAGGCAGAGTTGCGGATGACGCTAGGGTTAGCTACCCAGTTATATATTATATGAAAAATCTGAAACTCATAAATTTCCATGTATCTACTCCTTACCTACCCCTAACGTGAAATCTTTTTTACCCAAATGGCTGTATGTACTTCAGATTTTCATTGTAGACTGAATTTACTAATTTTAACTAATGCGTTTAATTTTCCTTTCTTTGGAAGTCAGTGAAATGCACACTATTTTCGGCCACGAGACCCCGAAATCAAAATTCCATCTTACTTCCAAGAATCCTAGAAACAAGTAATTTGATACACATATATGGTTTCATCCCTAAATCATAAAAAGTCTATTACTGATATTTCTACCTGTATTTACTTAATAACAATCATGAAAAATTCTGGCTCATATTTGCGGGTTAATTGTTTTGCTTTGGATGAAGTTATATGCCTGAGATTTTTTTAACGTATAGAGGTCAGCAGGTTTACCTAACTTCTTAAATGTTACTTTGTTCCTATGCTTAGTTCGGAAGTTCCTCGTTATTTGCTTATGGTGGTTGTTAACTAACAGCAATCTGCATTGCTCGGCCATGGTGCACACCCATTGTTTGCAGAGTGTGGAGCATTATTGGTAACGTATATTGATGTCTTCAATTCTGAAATGTTCTTATTCATTCCATTTGAGCGAGATTCAGAGTAAGTGACTTACAAAATGAAATGAAATCCCACAAAAACAAGTCTTGTAAAAATAGACCAAGTCTCGTGCATGTGCAGCAACATAAAGTTATGAAATCTTGTTCTGAACCAAGTGTATACTTCGCAATGTGTATTCTCTTCACTTTCTGAAACAGAATAGTATCTCTCGCTATTTTAGATAATTTATTTAAAATTGAAAATAATCTGGTGACTTGCCTGAAATTGAAGGCATAACAAACGTGTTTTATTCTAAGACTTGTCAAAGCAGAAAAAGTGAGAGGGAAGGTTTTTATGTGTTTTTAAGTTTGATAAAGCAACATATTTAAGGAACTAAATATCTCATGCAGAATAGCCAAGTTGCCAGAATATTTTTAACTATAAATAAATGATCTATAGCACTGAGAGAAACCAATTAGTTTCAGAAAGTGAAGTGAATACTCACTGCGAAGTATACACTTTATTCAGAACAAGATCTCATAACTTTTGTCACTACACAATCACGAGACTTAGACTATTTTTACAAGACTTTTTTGTGGGATGAGATTATTGGTTAGGATATTCATAGCGTTTATTTGTGGCATAAGGTTGCAATTAGACCACCATTCCGCCTAGACCCAGGTAATCACAGGAGGTAAAGTGGATATTAGTATTATGCGCATTCCATATTTTGCTTGTGAGAAACAAGGATTGCCAGAGATTCAAAGGCAGCAAACGTTCCGACCAAGGCAGGATTCGTCTCACCACTCTTCCATCACAACACGACTCATATTCTAAAACACTTTATGTTGGACGACTTTACTTGGAATCAGAACTTGAGTCATTCTGTTCCAAATGTGTTTCTACCAACTGAAATTTCATTGATTGGTGCACTTGAAAATGTCTTAAATAAAGAACGAAGCGGGTATGCCATAAAAAGTATTTTTTTAGTAGCAAGACGAAGAAAATTTTTTTAAAATATGTTAGATTACAGGCATTTATATTTATCTCCACTTTTAATATGTTTCTTCTTTCAGTGGCATTACTATGCATTGCAAGTAAACTCCGTTGAATCACCGGTATCATGTTGATATTCTAATTCCATGAATTTGGGTTTAAAGACTCACTATCCTATACCTACAGAAAACGATAGTGACCTTACTGTTTCACGTAAATATTCTAAATTAATTTCATTGTAAAAGGTCTGTTCAAACAGCACCAGTAATTGTATCATGTTCGCAATCAATGAAGTGGTTAGGGTGTTTTCTTAACTAATTAGTAAAAATGTTAAAAAAAAGGCTTTTATACTCGTTTATGATGTATGAATGGAGCTATACATAAACCCTCAACAAAATGATCGCTTCCTTCCAACGTCTCCTTAGAGGTATGCATCTGCGGCATACAACCCACCGAGCATGGTGGGTGAGTGGTAAAACTCTGGCCTCGCATTCGGGAGGACCGGGGTACGAATTCCCGACCGGACATCCAAATTTGTGTTTTCCATTGTTTCATCAAATTAATCCAGGCGAATGCCAGGATATTTCCTTCAAAATGGCCATGGCAACATTCCTTCCCATTCCATGTCTTAAGTCCTTTCCCGCCTCTACTGACCTCAACGTCGACGAGGCATAAATCCAGAAGAAAAAAAATGAAAAAGGTAAACGGTAGTAGTGTTTGATTCGAGGTCAGTGTTTGAATCGGTGGGTTTTGTATAGTGGATCGAGCGGGTGACTGCTTTATTCTATCCCCCTCTCTGTCACCTCTGTTCCAACCCGCGCTGTCCGTTAACAAATCGACTCGGCTCCCCGAGCGGTCTAGACGAAGGGTAGAGGAAGGGGTGAACAGAGTGATTTGGGCCGCCAAGGAAGTCACCCCCGGTCGAGCCCGGCCACCCCCATAAATATTCATTACCCGCCGGGGGGTTGCGTCGGAGGTGGTGGCGCGGCCAAGCGGCCGTCTGCCGAACTATGAGGTGAGCAGTCTGGCAACACCTGGAGACAGACAGGCTGTCTCTAGCCCAGCACGTTCAGACTCTCAATTTCCGAGAAGGGGTTAAGTGTTTGACACCAAATTCTCAGTTCAACTAGACCATTAATATGGACTACGAGCTACATGTTGATTTGGCGTTGTTTTCCTTTGCTATCGACGTAAAGTTTTCACTGACACCCTACTTTCTGTTATCAGTTTAGTTTTGATGTTCCGGTACTACCGTTATCAAATATATAAGAACTGCAAGTCACTTCTTTTACTCCTGAAATATATGTAACTCATCACACATGACTGTGCCCGCAATCCTGCACGAAGTATGCGGTGTAGCCAGGCGAATATTCGAAATCAATACTGCCCAACTCATCAAAGAGCATTACTTTTAAATTGTTCGATATGTAAATTGATGCAATTCTTTTACTCTTATTTTTAAGTTTTGTGAGATACTTTAAAATCAGTATCGGTTACAAAAATGAAAAAAAAGTGTCTTTTAAGAAAGTTGTTGTTTTACGATTTATAATTCAGTGGGATATGTGTATTAATTATATTCGTGTTGCTTTATTCAACAATCAACGAGTTGTGAAGCAAATGAAAATACTATCGGATCGTTACAGCTTATACTGTAGATAAATGATCGGCAGAATTCAAATCCACAGGGCTGTTTTATGGAGTTGAGAAATTAGTAGAAAAGCGTGTTTGTTATCTCCTGATACCCACGTTCAGTTTACTCTAACAATGGTTACTCTGCAAATAACGCCTTACTACTGTCTTCTTTCATTGCTCCTTCTCAGTTTATCATTCATAAAACAATCCGCATTTCCTAGTACCGTAGTGAAGGTTTTAGGGTTCTGGGATGTGATATCAATGTATTTCGCTGTTCTGACAAGCTTTTGCGGAGTATTGTCTAGTAACGCCAGCACCCATCTTTTTGTGTTATTTTCTTTTCTTATCGGTTCGTTCAACCTCGCATTGTTTCCTTTATTATGGAAGTGTCAAACCGTCAGACTGGAGCTACCTATAAATGTCTGTTTTCATCTCTAACTTTTTTTGTTGCTTCACTGCTCGTCGACGTCAAAGTCGATGGTGCCAGGAGGGGCTTTTCGGACAAGAAATGGGAAGGAATTCGGACGAAGTCATTTCAAAACTCCCTGCAGGCATTTTCCTGCTGTAACTTTGGGAATACTTGGAAATCTAGATGGCTGGAACGGGAATGGTACCCGTGTCCTTCCAATTGATAGGCCCAAATGTTCAGCGCTGACCCAACAGGATCGGTTCCCCCCCACATCTCATCACCTAGTTCTCTCCCGACTATGATATTTTTGAAGTAAAAGCTTCTATAGAAGCGCTAGGTGATGTTTCAACGGAAACAAATCAATGAGTTCGCAGCTTCCCGTCAGCGACATGCTACGAAATGCGCGCTGGTCTCTTTTTGTACGGCTAAAATCTCACGAGTTCGCTTCAACAACATGCTAATGTTAACTGTATATCTGTAGCTATAAGAATCACCTGTTGGGCTTGGACAGCAGTAAAAGTATAGATTATAATTGTACCTAATGTGATGTCACAAGACATTTGAAACCATAATTAGGAACTTTAAGAAGTAGTATTTAATTAGAATAAGTTTAGGATTAAGTAATTTCAATTAAGTAGGGAGAGTGAAGCGGAAAGATTTTTTTATAATTCTAAGCTTTTCAAGTGGCTATAGATACTGTCATGGCGGCTAAGCCATGTGGGAGAAGTTCGGACACCTTGCTTCCGCCCAGAGTTTGGCGGGGATAGGATAGTATTGTAGCCACCCTACAACCACAAAAGTTACCTGTCGGGTGGGGTAGTATCGGTGGAACTCTGTGTTCCCTCCCATTTGGCAGAGATGGTCCTCTCGCCAAGTGGGAAAGTAAGAATCCAATGTTGGTAGTACTCCCCTCCCGTAGAGGATCAGCACACCGGAATCCCGTTAGGTGGGTGTTATATAAGCCCTCACAATGGAACCATAGGTTCTCAGTCTTGGTCAGTTCTGTTAGATGTGTTGTGCAGTCTGTGCTCAGTTGGCGATGTGATGGAAGTGATGACTGTCTGCGCCGCCGGCCTGCCAATATGATGTAAGACAAATTTTCTCTCTCTCTGTGTACTGAAGGCTCACTCTCGCTACAAGTTATGGTGTAAGAAACATAGAACTTTTAAGGGAAAGTGTTTGATTTCCATGTGTTAAAAAATCAGGAGAACTATAGGGACTTGCCTAATCGTGTTCCGATTTCAATTATAGACCTATGTATGAATGTGAATGATCAGAATACAAATTTACTTTTGTGAAATTCATAATTATTCACATACTTTATTTCTTTGTGACTGTCTCCCTCCCGACCCCGTCACCAGGTGATAATGATGAAATGAATGCAAGTCAGTCTTCGGCTAAGAGGTCCGATACTAAATAATTAATAAAATAGCCGGAAATTAATTAGAAGGACGGGTGGGAACGTTACACTAATATATAAAAATGAATGTTTTTTTGCGTATGTTCTTCATATAAACACACAGCTTTTAACCGATTTTTATGGAACTTTGCATACTTTAAACAAATAGAAATAGACTGTTTACGTTTGATTTATAAGAACCTAAACCCTCTCCTCCTTCCCCCCCCCCTCCACCCCCTTTTACCTTAATTTCTGTCAACGTTGTTCATACACACCCACACTTTTTATCCGATTTGGTTAGCAGTTAGCAGACGTATCTTTCAAAAGCAGGCGTTTTGGTAGCTCAGCGGTTAAGGCGCATACTTCCGAGAGTTTCTCTCTCCGGTCTCGGGTTCAAAACCCGTGGTAAGCAGGAATTTTTAAGATTTGTATTTGATTATATGAGCCTATGCCGGGACGTTCCACGGTTCTGATTAAACTGTAGGCCCCTGAGGTAAGGAATTCACCTTTCTGCCCCTGACACAGTAGCTCGGTACATCTCCTTTGGGAAGATATTTAGGTTTTGAAGTAAAAAACTTGTTTATTTACTTTGGGAGATTTTTGAACGGGTAAAATCTTATTAGTTCGATGCCATGATTAATAAATAAATAAAAATTATTAGATCGCGTCATTGACATGCTAATGTTATCAGTTGGACTATGGTGGTTCAGTGGTTGATGTGTCTGACTGGGGAACGAAAGGTCCATGGTTCAAATTCCTTTCTCGGCAGAGATTTTCATAGACCGTTAACCAGAACTTCAACTTTTACACAGTTTGCTGAATAAAGTTGAAGTACGCCAGATCGCTTCCGTAGTGCGGATTGAACATTTAACTGTAGGTCCCCTGTATCTGGTTTCACTACCGGGTTAGGTTAAGGCGACTGAGACAGGAGTGGAATGCGTAGCCAATAGGAACGCGGTCACCAGGTCATTACAACCAAACGGAATTAATATTATTTAGTATATCTGTAGCTACAAGTATGACGAGTTGTGCGTATGATATTCGTAATTTTAAATTTTCACTTCTTTCGGCGTTACCCAATGACTAACAATTGGTTTTCTACCTTTTTTTATTTCTTTATTGTCAAACAGCAAACCAACCACCACATTGCCATGGAATGCCCTCTTAGGAGATCAAATGAAACAACCACAGAGGAAATTGAATCTCTCCACATCAATCTTTGGAAACATCTGTGTTTAATTCCCTCTATTGTAATTCAATATAATTACTAACTATGTACCCTTGTGCACTACAAAATCTAATATAAAAAAATGAATGTTTGCTTGTTTGTTCGTATTCTATGAGTTCCTATACCATTCATCCGATTGCGATAAAACTTTAGTGCGTTGTGTGCATACCTGCGTAGATTACAGATTTTTTTTTTTTTTTAAAACCACTTCCTCTCCTCGAACGGGCCCTTTCAGGAAAATTTTCACGTGGAATAGTTGAGTTATTTTTTGCAAATATCTCGAAAACGTTAGGAAAATAAGCCAAATTGGATGGTAGTATTCTCAAAACCTATAAAATTTACTGCTTGCTGCCGATGGATTGAGAAATTCGAACTTGAAATACAAAAATTGTTTTAAAGTTCGTGTGGCGACACACAAATCCACAGTTTTCATCCATCTTGATGGAACTCTGAACAAGTGTACTTTAAAACAAAGATAATAATACTGTCTACATTTGGTTTATAAAAAACAACCCTCTCCCTCTTAATACCCTTATTTTTTGCATATGTTCTTTATACAAAACTCACAATTTTTATCTGATTTTGATGGAACTTTTCACGCGTATACTTTAGAGCAAAGAGAAAAATACTGTATGCAATAACCCAAACCTACTGTTCCCTTTACACCCTCTTAATTTTTACAGATGTTCTTTCATACAAATCCACGGTTTTTATCAGATTTAGGTGGAACGAGTCAAATGAATACTTTAAAACAAAGACAAAATTACTGTCAACATTTGGTTTAGAGAAACCTGCACCCTCTCTCCCGTCACTCTCCTTAATCAAAATGTACAAGTGAAACTATTCCCTTTCTTACAAATTTCTCGAAAACGGTATGGATATCGGCCAAATTGGATATGGATATTCTGAAAGCCCACAACGTTTCCTGTCTAACAGCGTCGGACTTTTTTCCAATCGGACAAATGCTGACCAAGAAATTCGAGTTCAAAATTTAAGAATTGTTTTAAAATTGGTGCGTCGAGTCACAATTCTTCAATTTTTATCTGATCTCGAAGGTACTTTGCGCACATATGCTTTAAAATAAGTACAAAAGTAATTTTTACATTTAATTTACAAAACTGCACCCGCTTTCCACCTTCACTCCTGTTTAATATACTATATAAGAAAAAAACACGTGGAACTTTACCTTTTTTTTGCATATATCTAAAACGGTAGAGAAATTTGCAAAGTGGATGGTGATGAAGAATGTTTGATACTTTTTTATAAATAAAATCCCATCTACTAACAATCGTTGTTTTTAATGTTATTTTATTCCCTAGACGCCTATCGCCCTTGTGGTGTGGGGCATTATCAGTGTCTGTAAATGTATCGTTTTCATGTATATCCTTACAATTATTAAATAAAACAGATCATTATCTACTTATATACATATACTACTTACAGGTATGGTGATAATCTTCACACATTAACACGGTTGCAATAACACAAACAAATACGAAACTAAGTTTGAACCACCGCACGACAACGCAGGTAAACATGCTGCTTGTACCATACATGTCAAGCAATCTAGTAAAGATTTGCATTTTTGATGTTGTAACTGAATATAGTGCCAAGTGTTTATTTACAAGTCTGAAAAAATGCTAAATAGAGCCACATGTACAAAAAGTTCTGGAAAAGTGCATAAAAGTTCCAGACCGCCATCTGAAGATCATCACGCGCATTTGGGAGGACGCCGGTTCGAATCCCGTTCCGGACATCCAGATTTGGGGTTTCCAAGGTTTCCCAAATCACTCCAGGCAAATGCCGGGTTGCTTCCTTCAAAATGCCACGCCAAAATTCCTTCCCTTTCATTTGCTTGTCACCAATCCTTTCTCGCCTCTAATGGCATACCTATAAGTACAGGGTGTAGATATGATGTAGATATGTATATAACGATTTATTTTATTTAATAATTGTAATGAGACACATGTAAAACTACACATTTATAGCCACTACACCACAAGCAGAAAACGCGTCTGGGGAATAAAATAATATTAAAAATAACAGTTTTTCGTGGAAGGCATTTTATTTATAAAAATCTATAGATCGGCAACTGCGGAATGTGGCCTACAACCAGATTTATGTAATACAGTCTTCTAGGGTAACTAGCCGAGTGAGCAGAGTGTTTTCACACTATATTTCGGCGATCGGAACCTCTGTCGCCATCTCTTCACCAGAAGATGGCGACAGAGTTTCCGATCGCCGAAATATAGTGTGAAAACACTCTGCTCACTCGGCTAGATAGCCGAGAATGTATTAATTCTCAACGTCGAGAGAAACTTCGAGCCCAGAAGTACGTAACTTACGATAATCCGATCAAATGGGATAAAACATCAGACGTTTCATATTCAGGCCCCGAGCAACACTGGGTGCCATGTTAGTAGATACGTAGTTGGGATGTGAGTCTGTATGGGACGTGGCGGTGTTGGAGAGTTCCCGGGCAGACTGGTGAGGTCGTTAGGGCGGTCCTTTCAGGCGGGAGCGCGTGTGCCGAGCCCAACGCAATTAACGCGTTAAACGCAGTTAGCCGACTTGGAAGCGACCTCCTTGAAGCAATTAGGCCGGCGCGTGGCTACACCGTATGTAAATTGAAGAGGTGTCGGCAGGCATCGGCCCGTAAGACGGAGACGCACGGCGTCCTGACGGCAGAGCCATATCGTCCCGCACAGCTGCACTGCTTAAAAATTCAGCACAAATAATTCGTCGATGATGGTGCCTCGTTGAGAAGCGAAACGCGCATGACAATAAAACACAGTTGCATCGCCGTTTTGTGTTTTCACCACGCAAACTCAGCGATTTTTCTATACGGCGTTACATTAAAAATTTAATGATGTTTGTTCAACTTAGAAATCGAATCTACACCATAGTTGCAGAAATGATGCCCCACATAGTTGATCGAGTGTGGAAGGAATTTGGTTTCCCAGAAGAATATCTGCCATATCTTCAATGGAAATAACATCAAACCATAATTACACTTTGATAAACAACTTGAATTTTTCTGGCACAAAATTATACTTTAAATGATTCTAAATGCTTCAAGAAATGTACTTCTTTGTTCTTACCACGCCCCGCTCCCCCTTCCTCCTTCTCAACTTTTAAGCCGGTGAGTAATTCTTCTTCGAAAATTTAAACTAAGGATGTTTCTCCTAACTTTACCCAGTGATAGAAGTGTATTAATGTGTTTACTATATTTTGGGGATAACTGTGATGTATGTCTGTTCAAAATAGTGTGTTATTTGTGTTTTGAATGTTTGAACGATGGTAGAATGGAGAGGATAAACAATTTCAGGCATATTCATCCAAAGGACATGATAAGCCAGCGAGGCTTAACGTCCCCTTCCTACAGACGAATCACTATCAACAGTGTTCGTATGCCTTCACTCCATACGCACTCCCAGGTCATAGGTGCATAATCTTGTGATAGGAACTATGGACCACCTCCTCTCCTTACCTGCCGGCCAAGTCCTGATGGTGAAAATTTCTTGCACAACCAGGACTCGAACCAGGTAACTCCACGTCAGTCGCCAGACAGCATCGCAGTGCCACAACCAACTGAGTCATCGCAGTGGTTCTGTTCCGAGAACCCGTATTTCACAGACAAAACTGTTTGAGTTGACCAGTGTTTCAGGATAGCAATGTAGCTAATGATACATAGTCAAGGCAAACTTTTCTGCTTTTTAAAGGGGGGGGGGGGGGGAAGTAACTGATCACATATAAAACAAAAATTGATTTTTGAAAATTATATTTTCAGATTATATGGTTATTTATCTGTATTGTATGAAAGTTTTAGGCTTTTAACTCAATTCCAAGTATTTTTGAAATAATGTTTTACCTGTCGCTATGCAAGTAAAAAACTATGAGTGCCATTTTCTCAGATATCTATTTTCTAGTATGTAGGTACAATTTTTTCAGCATGTGTAAGGAATACAGTGGGAAAAATTCTGGGAGGACTCATAGATTGCAAGGAAAAATATTTATGAACAATTGTGCCATCCTTTTATCCATTTGGAGGTTTTAGACATATTTTTACAAAACTTTATAGCTTCCAAAATTAAAATTAAGGTAAAATTTTTATTTCTACTTGCATTTTCTCTATTCGTTATATAGTCAGAGATATTTATACACATTCAATGTTGGAAAAGAATGAGAACAGGTACCTCAATCGGGAGAGGTAAAAGAATATTGGAAGTGACTGTACAAGCGCCATTTTCTCATATACGGTCAGTATACTATGCCACAGATAGGAAGATGACAATGGAGTTAACATAAAATTATGACAGTAAGTGTACAAAGTTATGTATATGATGGCCTCACAGATTCTTTAAAGCTACTAGTGCATTTTCGGCTACATCATCCCAATAACTAAGTCATACAAGCAGGGTCGGATTTTTATGTCAAGTCATATTTTTCTCCTGCCTTCTTTTTAAGCGGAAAAGCTAAATTAAACACTGATTGAACGTGTTAAATTATATTTAGGCCATTTTCCTAGTTTTGGTAATATTACGATAATATTTTTAATCATATGGTCATATTTTGAGGAAAATCTGGTAATTTTTTAATAGTGCCGGGAATTCAGTAGAAGTAACACATAAGAAGAAATTAAGGTAACTATTCAGAGAAATGTACTCGTATTATAAGGAAAAACAAAACTAATTGTCACTGAATTAATGAGAACTCACCTGTCAAGTATTATAGTTATACATTATTGTGAGTCTCTAAACAACGTTCCGCACACCTTTAATTCTCGTTAACGCAGCAGCAGCATACCTGTTTCGATCCGCGTCAATCAATGTCTCATTGTCGCGAATACTTTTGAAAATAATCCTCAGTCGGTGTTAAATCTGCAGTGAATCGGTGAGTACTGCCATGCCCGAAACAAAATTCTCTGAAAGTGCGGAGTTACGTAAAGGAATTTGGAGAGGAATATTTTAGTGTAGACGAAACAGCCGTTTTTTTTTTAAATTATGTAATATTAGAGTGACTTCAACAAAGCGACTCAAAATTTAATTTCTCAATGGTGCAGTGAGTTCACGGAAGCAAATTACACTGCCTACATGAAAGCGACAGTACTGGTTAAAATAAAGGATATGTTAGTGGAGGCTTTGCCGGCGTACTGATGCAATGGAATAAAGGATACATGGTAAATTTAAATGTTTGATCATATTTTGTCTTTTTAGCTAATATTTACCCATGTTTAATGTTCTGTTTTCATGCATATTTTTCTATTTTTCTGTTCATAAAGATCCGAACCTTGAATATAACTTAACCGCGCAAATCCTTCCTTCATAATTTACCCAATCTGAACAGGTATATCCGGAACGTCGCGTCTTCCGTCGAAATTTCTTGGCAGAGTCATAGACCTCTGTTGTTTGCGCAGTAGCGCCTCCATTCCCGCGTGAAAAGACTTTTTCATAATTTTTTAATTAAAAGAGGAGCCGAAGAAGACGCTCTGCGTTCCTTGGCTACGCAATCCCTGCTCCCGGCCGCCCAATTAAGATTTACCGTAGCGAAAAATAAATATTAGCCTCCATCCTCGGGCCAGCAGACCCCCGCAGAAAACACATAAATCCAAAGGTCTCCTTTGTCGCACACGAAGAGAGGGCGGGAAGAAACTTTTTAAGCGCACTGCACGTGCAGCGTTTGACAGCGCACGAAAGAGAGAGAGGAATAGCTGGCCAGAAGGGTTGTGGGGTGGGGAAAGGAAAGAAAAAGGACAGGGACAAAGCCATTTATCGTTTGAAAAAGGGGTGGGGGACATTACGGCGTTCCGTTTGATTTTTCCCAGAAGAAAAGGAGGGCGTGGCCCCCCCGGAAAATTTACGCTAGAGTTCTTCCGATTGTGACAGTTAATTTCAAAGGAAATTCAGGTGGCACGGACGGGGGAGGGGCAGAGGGAGAAATGATGTAGGGGGAGGGAGGGGGAGAAGGGAGAAATGGAAGATAACGGCGGGCGTAAATTTTGAGTTGATAGACCAGAAGAAATGCCGAAACGGAAGCTTTGGAGACCCTTGCAGGTTGAATGTGACAACGAATTTATGCCGTATGGGCGCTGTTGTTGGCTGTGATTGGTGGTTGCACGAACACGATGCCTTCAGCCGTCAACGATATGCCCTCAGTAAACGCCAATTACGTATGTATAGTCTAACCTTACGATACTGTCGAAACTTGTGTATCGAGAAAAACAGGCGACGAAAATCCATCTCGTGGAAATCAAATACAGGGACAGAATACTGGTATAGATATAGCTAATCGAAATTATGTTCTGTCAGGTTTTTTTTTTTTTAATGGCTTTCGGAATTCGAGGCCATACAGCCAGATCTATAGTGATTATGTGTGATCCAGTACTTTCAGTAACTCCAGTATGAAATTTTTCCAGTTAATTAGACACACCACAGGACGGACATTACCTTAGCAGACACAACACTTAAACACCCATGCCCGCGGCTGACTTGAACCGGCGACCTTCGGCACGTGGAGCTAGTATATTGTCAGGTTAATCGACCAAACTATGTTGATCGAATGAATACTCCAACTGCGTTCATAGAAGTTCTCCATCTGGGACTCCTAAACAGTTTTTTTTTTAATTTTTTGGGGAATTGGAGCAATGAGTAATAGAGTATTAGCTGTTAGGCCGGGCGCACACTGAAGCGCAATTGACGCAGGCGGCGCAGCACAGTTTCTGTGTGTCTATGATGGGTGAGAAAAGAAGTTTATGGAAGAAGCTTACAGAAAGAAGAGACAGGCTGGTAGGTCATATTTTGAGACATGCTGGATTGGTTAATTTGCTAATGGAGGGAACAGTCGAAGGTAAGAACTGTAGAGGAAGACAGATATTAGAACATATGAAGCAGATAATTGAGGACGTGGTTTGTAAGGTGTATGTAGAAATGAAGAGGTTAGCACATGATAGGATGGGATGGAGGATTGCATCAAACCAGTCTAGAGACTGACGACAGCAAAAAAATCTTTTGCGGTGAAACAGCGCGTATTGAGACGCAGAGCAGGGCAGCGCAGTACTGCGCCGCACGTGGCCTGCGCCACGTTGTGATCACGACACAGAAACTGTGCCACGCAGCTCACTCGTGACGGTTTTTGCCGTAACACTTCTTGCGTTATTTATAATCTTGCTTTACTTATAATCATTTTCAACAATGGAATAAGAAAAATTAAGTAACTGGTGCGTAACCAACTTACGATTCACAATATCAGTCATAATAAATACATAAAAATTAAACTTAAACAAGAAATTTGGACAATGAGCCCAATTAGTGGCGACCAAATTCAGATTTATTTATCATACAACTGTCTACTTACAATTTTAACTTTTATTTTATATTTTTGAATTCATTTTTAATAAAACTTTGAAAAAGATTGATATATAGACTATTATTAAATTATTTGTTTTATTATTAATTGTACTACATCATTCAATAGAGTAACCGAGTTTCTTTTTCAATTTCCCGAATAATTTGTTGAACACTGCTTTTTTAGTTTCAAGTGTTTCTTATGTTCTGTTATGTAGTTTTATTTAAAATATGATATGAAATGAAAAAGAAAAACATTCTTCTAAATGTCTCGTACCGTCAAACGCTAAATAATTGCATAAATAACCACTAAAATACAGCGAGATTATCTTCAGTTCTAATAGGTATTTGAGCGTTGTCGAGAAAATAACATTTTAGGCCTCGTATCCACTTGAGCACGCTCAGGCGAATGAGCAGCTCAATGAAGTGAGCGGCTCAAGTGTGGACGCCTGAGCACGCTCGCAACGAACGACAGCGAGCGCGCTCGGGGCGAGCCGATCGGTTGTCGGTTTTTTGGAATGCTCAAAGGCGAGCCAGTGTTTGTTCGGCGCTCAGTGTGGACGGTATTTGGCGGTTTCTACAATGAGCGCGAGCACGTGGGAAAATGAAACTTGCTTAACTCTAATTGATGCGTATGAATCAAAGAGGATGTTATGGGATAGCTCCAGTATTATAATCGAACTAAAAAATAAAGTGCATGGCGTGTAATCAGCGACATATTAAACTTTAGTATTGATGATGTAAAGAAAAAAATAACAAGTCAGCTAGGATCATTCAGGCGAAAACGATCAAAACAGAAGAGAACTTCTATAACGGGAAGTGGTAAGTCTTTTTTAATAGTATTTCTCACAGCTGAACGGATTTTGATTGAATTTGGTGTTACGCAATTCAGATCCTAAGTGCCTAAAATCATATTGATTTTGTGCCAGGCAATATAATTGTTTTACCAATTTTATTAAAAACTTGAAATCAATGCCATAATTAAAAAAACATAAAAATAACCTTAAAATCTATATTTGTAAACACAAATTAAAAATAGGTACCAGCATTCATATAATTTAGGAGTGATTCAATAGTGCCATCACAGACTACCCGTACTAAACGGATGATGCTTTGTTTATATACTTTGAACATATCTGCAGGCTTGTGTAGGGACTTCCTGAGGCTAGGAATCTTAAAGTTATTATAAATTTTATCTTCTGGTGGGATCGCCTCACGCATAGGCGTATCGTGCATTTTAATATGAGGTCCAACTAATGATAGCAAATGTTCGAAATCGATATCGTAAGGTTTTTAAATAGCTCATTGTCATCTTCTAAAGTAAATTCGCGAATTAATTAAGATATTTTCTTCGCAGACGATGACTTTCTCTAATCCATCAACTTGGTAATTTTCTTCTCTGTTTTGATATCGTATGGATAATAATAAAGACCGCAGCTACGCGTGACGACACGTCAATAGCCGAGCGTTTTCTGAGCACTGAAGTCAGGCTCGTTCGACCAAAATTTCCTTTTCCTTGTGCACGCTCGAACGAGCGCGCTCAAATGAATGAGCGGCTCATTCGCCTGAGTGTGCTCAAGTGGATACGATTCTTTACATTATGCCGTGAATCTCCGCTCGAGTCATCCGGAAATTATCTTTTGAGAATTCTCTTGTCAATGCAAAAGCCAGATGAGATTTTCTTCTTTTCATATACTCACTTTTGCATAGTTTTATCTAACTCGTATAAGATTGTTCGTGGTTTAATTAATACGATAATTAAGTAGTCCACGATACGTTTCAGTTTAAACTTGTTTATTTTCTTAAAACCGTCGCCAAAGATACTGGTTACATGCATTCATACAATCCAAAGATTGCATACTACACTTTTTCCACAGACATCTACATCTATACTCTGCAAATCACAAATATTGTGGGTGGCAGAGGGTGCTAAGCACCAATCCTAATTCTGCGCATTCCAATCCCGAACACATCGAGGAAAGAAGGAATACGTAAATGAATCAGTACGGCATCTTATTTCTCTAATCTTATCCCTCCTGTCATTGCGACCTAAATAGGTTGGCGGAAGAAGTATTTCGTTGCACTCGTAACTTAAAGATTTTCGCATATTCTCCAGCAAATTCAAACGAAAACGACGTTGTCTGTCCGCCAAACAATCCCAGCCCAACCCACGAATCAGCTCTGTGACACTTACGTAAGGACTGTAACTAGCAGTCACGACAGTTCCCGACCGTAGCAAACTGATTCGGTGAAAACTACGACTGTTCTTCTGCTGATTTCTTTATATAGGCTCTATCGAAATTTCTAGAACACTTCATAGCCTCTGACAGATATTTCTCGAACATTAACAACACTTAACCAATTGAAACATATTAAAAACAATCAGAATCAATACCAAATCATTTATAATCAATACAAAATGGTCAGAAATGGAAATTAAAGATACTTAAACACAAAATTATTTACAGAAATCATTTCAAACTGTAGCAAATTGTCCTTTAGGCATCGTAACTTGCATTAGTACTTGGAATTATAAACCTTTAAGCAATTGTCCTGTACAATTCTGTTTCTTAAACATATTAAATGGCCTTTAAATAATTTCTTTTCATAAAACAAAGTCTATATACATTGATTTACAGGAAATTTCAAAATAAACATACAAGACGATATTCAACCAAACTCTAGCTTACTACAAATGATTCATAGAATACAATTCCAATTCCATTTAATTTTAGGTTTGAGGGATGTTACACTCGGCTCCTGTTAAAGTAATAACAATTTTTCAAGCTCGGCATCCCAGTCTGCTTCAGAAGTCAAAAATCGAGTTTTTGCATTGACATGTTTTTGGTTACGCCTTTTTGTCGGATTTTCGCACAACACGACAATGCTTTGTAAACTGCTCTCTAATATGCGCGGGCAACTTCCCGACACAGTTTCTGTGCTGCCCTGCCCTGCCCTGCTCTGCGCTGCCCCTACTGCGCCACGCAGCTCGATGTGCGCCCCGGGTTACACGTGACATTGTGAGTGTGGACTTACAATTTATTGTTAGAATTAGATATGTAAAAGTTACGTAAAAGGTGACCCGAAAATCACGGAGTCTTTATAATATGAGGGGAAGCCGTCACCGAACATTTCTAGCATTGAATCTGTCTCATGAACAGAACCAGTTTGCAACATGTTTAAAAATAGCAACAAACTAAGGGGGGAGATCCATTAATGACGTAAGGTGTTTTTTGTTAAAACTCCACACACTCCCCCCTTTTCGTGAGATTTGTTAAGATGTGTTGGGACTCCCTCCCCCGCCCCCTCCCCTGGCGTGAGATTTGACCGATAATTTTAATTTTTAAATAATGAAATTTATGTTTTTTTTCTGAAAATAAGAGAGAAAGAAGGATACAAAAACTTGATGTGAAATTTTTATTGACCACCCCCTCCCTTTAAACGAGATCTGGTGGGACTTTGTCGGGAACCACCTCTCCATCACATTGAGTTAACGTAATGAATAGACGTCCCTCTACCACAGATCTCACGGAACATTTTTGTTTGTGGTTTACAATTATGTCACTGTCTGGGAAATCTTAAGTCCACATACTACTCATGTCGAATACTTTCAGATAAATACGAAATAATAGTCTGAATGAAATTTATTTACAGATCTTACCTAAAGTGACTGCGAGAGAAACTAAACCTAAGCGGTCGATAAAATATTACAGACTTACACACGCTATAATTCTGTTTGTCATCGTTCGGTTAGTTTTCAAAATTTCATGACAAAATATTTTATTTATCCCAAAAAAATATCCCACGTTTTTTCTAAAGATACAAAGTATTTCCTTATCAAATTTAATCAAGATCGATTTATCCAGGCGAATGCATGGATTGTTTATTCAAAGGGCAATGGCCGCATTCCTTCCTGTTACTAGTCTCAGGCCTCTCCCACCTTTTATGACCACCTCGACGCCGATTATACGTAAAGCCATAAGAATAGAAAATAGAGATTGGTTTAGTCTTTTAGTTTTGAAAATGTAGCAGTTACTTTCGAATTGATTATATTGGTGTAGATAAAGCTAAAGTAGACAATCTTGACCACATCACTGGTCTTCAGACGACATACAAGTCCTTCTCACATCCTCGTATCAGTTTGGAAGTATGTGCAAGATATTTCCAACATTGTAATAACACCACTGGCAGAAATACATTCCAAAATCATACGATAATGGGAAGAGAAAAAAATGAAAAATCCTGATCTCTTTAGTTAATTTATCCTTATTATATTCTCATCCAGCAGCATAACAATTTCTTTCCATTTGTTTAATTTTCGGATCACTTTTTCCAGTGTAATTTCGTCACGTAGGAAACATGTGCCGAACAATTTTAGTGATTCAAAGAGGAATTTTAGAATTCAATATTTTCCATAATTTAAGAATCACTCTGTATATTAAAGCTGCAGTTCCGATTTTTTAATTATTTATGGTAATTTTCTTGTGAGTGTGTAATTTTCTGTTTTACAATGGTTTCAATTAGGCAGCTGTTTTGAGAAGCTTACTTTTGGGCGAAAAATAATTGTTGCCTCTACATATTACCCTGGAAGCAATGCTGACGTTGAGCTGTTCAGAACATTTTTAACAGTTTTCTTTAAGAGTGTCAAGCAGTGACTTATTGGCAGACGCAACAGCACATCGGTTTCGTCTCCCCACTGACCGACCACTCCTAGACGTTAACAGAGAGCACATATTGCGACTTGTGACTAATTGCTTTGGAAGCCAGATACTGAAACACACACATGTGGAGCGAGCCCTGCACTTCCGTAGCACCAGGAGGTATGAGTTACTCCGAGCTGTGGCTGAGCTGGCTGTTACAAATTGGTGCCGGAGGAAGCGTATGAGTTCCAGCCACAACGCTACATCAGTCGTGCGGAGGCACCCACGAGGCTGTACGGACTGGAGCCATCAGTTAAGACCTAGCGAAAAACCCGCGTCTCTGCGTGCCTCACTCCGACACTTGTTAGTAGAGGTGGGCAAAGTGATTAACTAAAAAGAGCGGTTGTTCATTTGATCACTCAATGAAAAGAACTAGTTCTTTTGAATGGTTCACTTGCTCAGTAGCTCAGTTTTATTTGAGACCTTTTTTTTGGGTCTCACCCCTCACAATCCGGTTATACCCTCACTTTCCGTTGATAATACCCCCTTATGTCGACTTCAATACAAATAGTACACCTTTTTTTTTTTTTAGCTCTCCAGTCCACAAAACCCATGTGAGCTAGCTCTTCATGATCTTCGGAATCAACTGATTCACCTAGAAGAACTACCGTTCACGTTTTAGTGAGCGACTACTCACTCGCTCTTTTAAATGAATTGCTCTAAAGAACTGATTCACTCGTGAACGACCCATCTCTACTTGTTAGGGAGCGTCCATTAATTACGTGAGGAGAAATAATGGGGGGGGGGGAGGGTCGAAGAAATCTCGCGGCACCTTTTTAATTCATTGAAGAAAAGTAGAGCTAAAAAGAAAATGTTCCTAGGTTAGGGGAGGTATAACTGTCCTAGAAAACAGAGAGTAAAAGAAAAAAAAGTAAGTCTCGAAAACATATGAGGTAGTCAGCAAGGGGGGAGGGGTGAGGGGCCTATCAGATCTCACCGTCACCGTGTAGCGGAAAGGGGGGGGGGGTCCAGATTACCGAAAAAACTCGCGTAATTATTGGACGGCCCCTTAATATGATTAACTGTGGAAATGCTACAGAATGAATTGGCAAAACAGGCTCAGAAGTGGCAGAGGAGCACCACCAGGTCAACGAAACGTAAAATCAGAAACAAAACAGAACAAAACAAAAAAAACGTCACTAGTGCGTTTACAAGAACTGTGGACAAACGAGTACGGTATATAGGATCAGATTTGTGAATGGATATAAAGATTTCTAATTGGTTTATAGCAGTATATCGTTATCGACGGGGATGTCTCTCTTACTTCGGGCGTTCCTCAAGGCAGTGTCACAGGATCATTTCTTTTATTCATTTTTTTAAAAATGATCTCCGAGAAAACGTTAACGGCAGGTTGCGATTGTTTGCTGATGAGGCAGTTATAGGGAAGTAAGGTGCTCTGACGATTGATTAGAAATCCAAAGCGATATGGATGCTATTTCGGAATGGTACTATGAGTGGCAACTTTCACTAAACAGCAAAAAGTTCAAGGCAATGCGCATAATTAACAAAAAGAATCCGTTTGCTCATGAGTGCAAAGTGAACAGCTGAGTTGTTTACATGGTTGATTGTGTGAAGTATTTGGGTGTAACAGTGCAAAGCAACATGAAATGGGACCCGCACACGACTTCCGATGTGGGTAAAGCCAATTCTAGGTTAAGTTTCTTAGATCGTATTTTGAAGAATTATAAAGTTCAGGCAAAGGAAATAGCGTAAAACTCTCGTCCATCCATATTTGGATTACTGTTGTGTAATTTGGGATCCTTAATCGCAAGGAATTGATTCATAGTATAGAGAAAGTTCAGAGAATATTCGCTCGATTTGTGACTGTTTGCCACAGATCTTTCTAAAACGTCAAACGTCAGAGAATCGATAAGTAGATCCGGCTTGGATTATCTTGCAGACAGACGACATTGGTTTAAATTCATTTTAATTTACTGGCGAAAATGTGAATATCTTATTTCATTTACAAGCGCGATGTAATATTTGGTTCACTAACCTATTTTTATATCGCTATGACGGCGAGATTAGATTAGAGAAATAAGAGGTGGTGTTGATGTTTATATGTATTCTTTCTTTCCTCGTGTTATTCTGGATTGGACTGCAATGACTTAGTTTAAGTATAAAGCACCCTCTGCCACCCACAATATTTGTGAATTGCAAAGAACAGATGTAGATATAATCATATGTTCTCTTCACCAGTATATAATTTATACTTGCTTTCCGTGTGTGTGATGGATTGTGTGGACTGGACTAGGTCTTGCCATCTCCTTCGGTCCGTACTGTACGGTGCTGTGAAGGGGAGAAGCCGCAATCGTGGGAGGTGCGGGCGAGGCGAATGCAGTCTATTAAGGTAATTAGCCAGATGAGGCTCGGGGGGACTCGGGGAGGACAATTAAGGATCCAAGGTGCGCGCGGGATTCCAGCGGCGGGCATTAAAACTTTGGGGCGGATTCCTGAGGCCCAGTGGCGCCGCCACACGCCACCTCACCTCAGCTTACCTCACCAGCCGTCTCAGGCAACCTCAACTCGCGTCTTGAGGTAACAGTATAACCTTCCAGTGACAACAGAGGAAACTGAGACAGCGCTTATTGACTTGGGGAATGTAGAGCTCAGTGATATTACATGTGAACTTTCTCATTGCGGTTCTGGGCAGATTCTTTATTTCTATATAGTTTTCATTGCTGGGACAATTCAGCGCCCCCAAAAAACACCGGTCCGGTTTGTCAGGGATTCGTTCAGTTGACACAGAAACTGATTTATTTTACATTTATAGCGAGTCAGGTAGGGTATACCATAAATACGACCAGATGTTATAGTAAAAATAAGTGAATTATGTTAATAGAAACTAAAACAGGAAGTAAAATAGGAAGAGTATCTCTAGCAAAATAATAATAATAAATTTAAAAAAATAATAAAATAAAATAAAAAAGCGCTTTTGTTTTTAAAAAAAAAAAAAAAAGATGAATCTTTTAATTTTAAATGTTGATCTACGATTGTCAAAGAATTTTTTTAAAGTTGTGAGTATGCAGCACATTTTATATTGGATTTTATGAATAACAGTTTTTACGAATACCAGAAAGAAGGAAAATTTAAGCATCTGAAATGTGAATGCTACAGAAGGATGCTGAAATTTAAGTGGGCAGATGAAGTATGCAATTAACGTGTTTTGGAAATGATTGGTGAGGAAAGAAGTTTGTGGAAGAGTCTCACAGAAAGAAAAGTTGGTGGGTCACATTTTAAGGAATAATTTGCTTAATTTCTTAGTTGAGGGAACATTTAAAGAAATGAACTGTATAGGTAGACAAAGATTAGTATATATGATGCATACAAAGGAGGATGTTGTTCGTAAAGGGCACATAGAGACGAAGAGCTTGTTAGAGGGCATTCATTAATTACGTGAGATTTTTTTTCGGAAATCCAGAACCCCCTCTCCCCCCCACCTTACGTGGGTAGATTTAGTGAGATCTGGTCGGATCTCCCTCCCCCTACAGTGAGGCGAAGCCTTGAGGAACTACTCGCCCTCCCACTCTCCCCACCCCCATACAGTGCTTGGATGTGCAACTGGGAAACACACTGCCACGCGGTGTGTAGGCGCGTCCACAAAGCTTCGACAGGAGAACCAGAATGCACAAACTGCTAACCGACCATTTCCCAGACATCTTCAACGGGCAACGTGTCAGGCGAACGTGCAGGGCAGGGAAGCAGTGGTACCCGTCGTTCTGCGAAAATGGGCTTGCACACTCCTCTGCACATGTGGCCGGGCATTCTCCTGCTGGAATATGCCATTTGGAGCTGCGTGTAGGAGGGGCAGTACCTTGGGCTCTAAAAGCTCCCTTATGTTGCTGTTGCTGTACAGATTGCTCTCAATATGTAAAAGATGAGATTGCATGTTATAACTAATGGCGCCCCAAAACATCTCACTTGGCGTTTGTCCCCTATGCCGCTCAAAAAGGTAGTCTGACAGTTGCAGCTGTCCATGAGTACAAGATGGAGGTCACCCCGCACTGTCGTCACACTGTGTGGTCCAGTAACCACTCGTTGCTGTGTACGACCCTCTTTTCTTCACTGGTTCTACACTCGCATCATTGTCTTTTTTTATGGCTTTACGCCTCGTCCACGTCAAGGTCATTAGAGACGGGAAAGGACCGGGGACAAGAAACAGGAAGGAAGTCGGTCATGGCCTTTTGAAGGAAGCATCCCGACATTCGCCTGGAATGATTTTGAAAACCCAAATCTGGATGCCCGGACGGGGATTCGAACCGGCGTCCTCCCGAATGCGAGACCAGAGCGTTAACCACTCACCCACCACGCTCGGTGCATCACTGTTGTAGCAGCGTGCACTGTTTTTGCGGAGACCAATCAAATTGTCACGCTAGAAGTCAGTCAAATGATATTATATTGCACTTCGACGCCGAAGAGGCGTACCGGCACTTTTTGCACGTTTCCACTTCGTTTGAAGGCTCTGTCCCGACTGAGCGTGGCGTAACATTGACCTGTAAGTTTTTTTTTTTTTAACTGCTTTACGTCTCTCAACAGCGAGGTCTTTAGAGACGGGAAAGGATGGAGGGGCAAGGATGGGGGCAAGTAATAGGAAGGAATTCGGCCATGGCCTTTTGGAGGAAGCATCCCGACATTTGCCTGCAGTGATTTGGGAAACCATGGAAAATCCAAATCTGGATGCCCGGACGGGGATTCGAACCGCCGTCCTCCCGAATGCGAGGCGAGAACGCTAACCGTTACACCGCCACTCTCGGTGACCTGTAAGGCCATGCAAAAGAGACCGCTGCTAGGTCTATACACCATGTCTGTACACCATGTCTCTGAAATTTTAATAACTTATTATATTACCACTGTTCCATACATCCAATTTTGGAGTGATTGAAACCATTTCTTCTGGTTGTTGTAGTTTTCGTACACAGTAGTAATGTATAAATTTGTAGCAGGCTATGTCTGTACCTTTGCTCCGATATCAAGCAAAAACTGTAAAACATAATTTGATCGGATTTATTCAGTTTAAACACTAAAAGTCTAGCTTAAAAAACTGCCGTATATCTTGTGCCTTTACGTAACCAGTGAACGGCGTTATAAGTGATATGTTGTTAGTAATTTGAACAAATGTGCGCCAAAGATTCTTAATAAAGTCCAAACTAGAGATAGCACACACCAACAGAAATGAAATTCACCAATATTCTACGAAAGTTTAAGATCTGATTACTCCATCAATGGTATACTTTTTCGACTTTGACCAGTTTCGTACATTAGTTCATATCTGTGTTAACTGTTACTGAGGTCACATTAAAACGTAACCTAATTTTATGCTATGCATCGATACTGTGAGTTATTAATTACCCTTTTTGCATGTTTGATGAAATAAGAGAACGGATCTAATCTGTTAGCTTCAACTACATGATATTATTATTTTTTGTTTACGATTAAGTTTTCAAACGTTTACAAACGTCACTTGAAATCCTAAACAAAGTTTCTCCTTAACAACTTCTTATTAGTTTGGATGATTTTCATGCAGCATTATCAAAATTTGATTAGTTTATTTCCTAATCTTTCTGAATTAAATCACGTTTGAATACACGGAGAGCGAAAATCAAACCATTCAAATAGCTGGAGGAGGCCAGATTTAAGGAGCCAGCAAGAAGAATAGAAACTCCTTACGTAATATTTAGGTTCTTCTGCTTCTGTCGGTTAATATTCGCCACTCTAAAATAAAAATAAAAGTTATCGCACATACATTTGCCCACACACATAGAAAGATGTGGACAAAACTACCGGCTAATGTAAGACTACACTAATATTATAAATGCGAAGGTAACCTGTTTACTAAGCTTCCATGACTAATCGACTAAAATGACCTTGATGAAATTTGTTAAAGCAATGCTGTGTGTCATTAGGAAAGACATAAGACACTTTTTCGTGATAAATGACACGAAATTTTAAAAACCAACGGTGACAGACGGTCGGTAACGTGTGTGTAAGTCTCTGTAATGTTTAATCGGTCACTCAGGCTTTGTTTCTCTCGTAGTCAGTTTGGATATATATAAATTAGCAATGGAAAAATCAAAAACGTTGTGCACGAATCGATAGTGACATAAGATGTCCCTAGAAAGTGAAATAATTTTAAACCACAAACATAAAACTGCCGGAGGAGCTGTGGCAGTTAATCCCCTACAGTTAACCCTCCTCCCCTTAGTTTGTCGCTATTTTTAAATATGTTATCAATTAGTTAACTTCATTAGACAGGTATAGTAACATGAGGGACGATCAGAAACTAAGGTTACACGGCCCATATTCCCGGAGAGTCGTCCATTATAGAGTAATTAGTAGTGAATGGTAATTATAAGCATGCGGTTATCAACTGTGCAGCCACCCACCACCTACAGCGCTAGTTTAGGTAAACACAAATGGCGGCTGGTTTAGAAAACTGGTCTGGCGAAGAAATCCACTCAGTTATTCAATTTCTGTTGGAGAAACATTTAACCATTGCTGAAATTCGCCGGCAGCTGATATAAGTTTACAGAGAAACTGTAATGCCTCGACAGCATGACGCAGAATGCTGTCGAAAGTTAGCGGCTGGTAGAGAAAACGTCACCGACGAGGATCATCGACCCCCCCCCCCCCCCCCCACCCTCCGTACAGACTGAACCTCGCTCGAAGCAACTTTCACCTTTTTCCTTACTTGAAGGAGCACCTAGGAGGTCGATGATTCACTTCAGACGAGGAGGTGAAAAACTTCGCGACGATGTGTCTGAACACGCAAGGACAGGATTTTTACGAGGAGGGAATATTCAAACTTATCCCACAAGTGCCTAAATCGATATAGAGACTATGTCGAAAAATACCCTAATGTATTTAATATCAGCTGGCTGTATTGGTCGTATGGGAACTATCGCCAGGCTGGCAATGCTCTAAACCGGTTTAAGGCAGCGTAAGAACAGACCACATTCACGTGGGCGGAGGAATGAAGTGCGATTCAATTCAGGCGGCTCGGTCCCACTTAGCCGGGGAGCGGGTTGAACAGCCTCTGGAAGAAGCCGCCAGTGGATAACAGCGACTGCGTAGCTATCTCTCCCCGGAGACCGCTTCGCCGCTTTATATATCTGTGGCGGCAAGTGGAGGGGACTCAAGAACAAAGACGAGAGAGGCTTCTCTCTCCGTACAGAGATTGTTTAAACTGGAGCGCTCCCCTTTAATGCACTGACCTCTAGTCGACAGATCTCGCTTTCTTTTCTCTCCAGACACTTGTTTCATCTCGGGAGGCGCGTAAAACAACAGATAAATCAGGCGGGTGAGATTGTCTGTGTTTAGGGGACCCCAGGGACTGATATGAATATCTGAGGCCACTTTTTACCACTGCTTTCCTCACGGTTGTTTTTAAATCAACTTACCAACTTCCACCACTCGTAAAATTAAGGGAATACAATTTAAACTCTATTTTGTCATTTAAAACACAGAAAAATTGTAGAAATCTTTAAGACTTCTACTTTTCAAAATTTTAGAATTGCTTTTCGCTATGGGAGTAACATCAAGTTATATTAGTCAGTGAAAGAATCACTTACCTCAAGGAACCAACAGTCGGTTAACTTGTAATTATGTGTTTGCATGTCCACCTATGACTTTGAATTATTTTCATTCAAAATCACCGGGCGTGGTGGGTAAGTGGTTAACGCTCTGGCTTCGCATTCGGGAGGATGTGAGTTCGAATCCACGTCCGGGCATCCAGAGTTGGGTTTTCAATAGTTTCCACAAATCACCAGGCGAATACCGGGATGTTTCCTACAAAAGACCGTGACCAAATTCCTTCATGTTCCTTGACCACCTGGCTTTCCCGCCTCTAATGACTTCGATGATCGCTATTTTTGCTTATAGCTTAACGCCTGATCGACGTCGAGGTCACTAGAGGCGGGAAAGGACTGGGTTCAAGGAAAGGGAAGGAATTCGGCTACGAACATTTGAAGGAACTACCCCGGCATTCACCTGGAGTGAACTGGGAAAACCATGGAAAACCCAAATCTCGCTGGCAGGATCGGGATTCGAACCCGCGTCCTCCAGAACGAGAAATCACAGAGATACTGCTCTCCCATCACTCTCAGGTTCATGTTCGCATGAAGAACAACATATAGAGCACTAATCTCAGTCATCCGGACACTAACAACACTTAGAAACACGGAGTAAATAAACTGTCCGATCAATCTGTGGAACAAGGAGTGGAATCCTTCCACTTCGGAATACGACTATGACCAAATCGGGTTATGGTTGAGCGAATTTAAACTCTGAATAACTGCAGCATCGCGAAAGTGAATTGTTTTACAATTTTTTTGAGGAATTCTTTATAAACCATGCTTCACGTAAGAGAATGTAACAACGATCTGTTTTGCCGCATGCTTCATGTCAACGAACAGGGTACGTGTGAATGTCCTATTTACTGAGGCGAAAAATATGTTGTGAAGTTTACAAGTACTTAAAAATAAGTGTGAAAGATAGACGGCTGACGCGATTAAGCAGTTGCTTTGTTTTACAGCTTGGCGGACATTCCAATCGATGCTGTTCGCGTGGTAACGTTCCTTTAGTTGTTTACATTCAACTGAGAGGCCCCATCGTGGATGTAGCAGCTGTGCCATTTACTCTTAGGTCGAGATGGGGAACCTTGGGAGGAATTGCTGCCAAACTGGCGTCACGGTATAGTCGTGTCTGCCTCATTAACCCTTTTATTACGTTCCATCTATAGCTGAAAGCTGTTGAAATTTTTCTGTTATTATAATTACGACTATTTAAACAGTTTTATTTGATTTTAGTAATTTGTTTAACTTCATCTATTATTCGAGATCATCGGCATTGTGGAGCAAGGGCTGTAAACATGGCTGCAGGCTCGATTTTTTAAAGTCACGTGCCTTCAGCCACTTTTTTTAAAACATATAATTGTCTTTCGCTGTTAAGGTCATATTTTTTCCTTAGGGCTTTATTTTTCGCAGTCCTCGAGGTCATTATATGAGGGAAAGGATAGCCATTAGCTAGGAGTGATTTCAGGAAACTGTGGAAAACGAAAATCTGGATTGCCGGACGGTGATTCGAGCCCACTTAATCTCTAATGCCATACCCGACCCTTATAAATATATATATATATCTTAAAGTGACAAAGAATAAATTTCCCCAACTCTGTAGAAATTGTCATTTTAACGCAGCCTTGTATGCGACATAATGTTGTTTACACCCCATTCTGGCCAATCAGTTTCTTAACCGCATTATTTTCACAGATCGAGTCAGCCAAATATTAAAATTATGTAGTCCTATTACTTGCTGACACTTTTCTTTCAGTGTTTTGGCAATTTATTTCTTCGCGGATGTCATAACATAAATGTCATAACCTCTACTATGTTCTCTCTTGTCATTGTTAGTCACGCAACAAAGGCTGGCTGCGTGACGTCACATCTTGACGGACATAGTCACACAGTGACCGAGATTAGCGTCTTATTAGTATAGATTACTATTAATTGAACAACCACTTCGCTGTGTAATGTTGGAAAGACGGAGTTGCAGGCTTCTGTTCCCACGTGTGGAGGGACAATAAAGGAAATGCGTACCGTTTTCCGCGTGTGTGCTAAACAGGTTCCGGAAATGAGTTGCATGTCTTTTGTGTCTCAGAGGTTGGCACCGCCGTCGGCACGCACCTCACGCACTCAGTACGCACCTTGCCGCCCATTCAGGTGTCATTGGCGCCAGTAATGCCAACAGCCCGCGCCGAAATGGCACCACCGGCCGTGACATTACCGTAACAGTTGGCACACCTGCCGACTTGGAGATTACAGTCCGAGAAGTTTCTGCAGAGCTGTGAATAGCACCCTTGTAACGCTAACACAACACACAAGGAGAACCGCGAGCCATTTCGAAGAAAATCTGACGCTGTGTAGTTGCAAATGAACGTACGAAGTCTCTTCAAATGATTTTTCTTATATCGTGGTGTAACTACAGTTATGATGGTCTGTGACAGCTTCTTTGTGTCCATTCCGACCCGTATCATGCCGGCTCTGCATTCTTCCGCCTCCTTATTCCTCATGTCTCTGCTTCCAACGTTCTTTGCTAGACCATTGCCAATTCTTTTCTCTGCTCATATGCTCTATCCAGTTAATTCTCGTCTTTAAATTATTTAAGAACATCATTTAACCGTTTATACTTAACATAACCTCTTTGTTCCTTAAATTTTCTACCCATTTTATGTTTTCCATCTTGCAGTTTCACATTTCACAATCCCATTTGTTTTTCTCATCGCCCACGTCTCTCATTCGTACATCAAAACACTCCATACACAACTGTTAATCAAGTGTATACGTTCGCAGTCACATTGATACTTACAAATTGTTGTCTCTCGGACAGTACCAACAGAGACTGGTTAAAAATTAATGCTTTTCCTACCAAGCAATGGACTAATAAGAGGTTTCAAAATCTTTCGCTTACTGGAGAGAATAATGGGGAGATGTATCAAAGAAGGGAATTTGTTGGCTTACAAAACCTTAGTCAGACCACTGTTTGAATATGGTGAAGTGGTGTGGAGTTCAAGGAGGTATATAGGAGATCAGCTTGATATTTTTTTGTGTCAGTGACCGCAGAATGCAATCAGTAAGTGATGTGGTTGGATGTCACTGGAAGACAGAAGCCGTGTGAAGAGAGTGTTCGGATTGTGCAAGGTTTACAAATAAATAACCGTATTACTAATTTACACTTCCTTTTAACTATATAAGCGGAAATAAAATCAAATGCAGTTATTAATTTGAAATTTTCGGTTAGCCAAGCAACGCTGTTGTGGCAGTCGATGTGATTGACACTTGTTGCATTACCGAGATTTGCCGAATGTTGCCGAAATATTTAGGTGAGCGCAGTCTCCGGGCTCAACGCATTTTATTACAGTGGATAATGTTAAGTGTGCTTATTTGTTGGCAGCGGCCCTCCTGGTTTCATCTGTGGCGAGTGCATACCTTTCCTTACTTTCATTACCTAAGTGTATTTTGTCACTATATGGTGAATATATACACTTCGATATTTTAAGCATTTTCTGCAGGTGAAGATATGAAATATTAGTAAGAATTTTAAAGCAAAAGTTCGCATTTATAGGCTCATAATCCGACCTTGAACTTCCTTTTTAATACAGTTAATATAGGCTCTTTTTTGCTGTAGCATGTTTTATTCGCTACTGCATACAGATTCAGCTCTAATAACCTAAAATACCTCAGAATGCATTCAAGTAAAGTATTCCTAATACAGAGTGAACACTGGTCCTGTTCTTCTTGTTGTTTTTATGTATGTGTAGAGCAACTATCACACTCGTTCTGAACTACTGTTCTGTATTGTTGCAGGTGAGTCCCTCGTAGTACCAGATACATAGTTGCGGCAGTCATCTGCAGATAATCCCAGGTAAGACAGCTTATCGAACAACGCTTGAATTTCTATGAAATTGGAGCAAGCAAGAAGATTACTGATTGCGCATCTGATCCTCACAAGGTGAAAGGGCTATGATTCAAACACTTTACCGCGCTTCTACTTAAGAAGCTGTAGTTACTGAAATATAGCATCTACTGGGTTAAAATTCCCCTAGCCCTGTGGGGGCAGTAATTTTTTAAAATTTCTGTTCGATCATATGACTACGCCAGGTCGTTTTGTGGTTCAGATTCAACGTTAAACAAGTCCTGCCTCTGACATAATGGCTTAGTATGCCTCCTTCGGGAGGATCCAATCAATCTCCAGGTTGTGGACTAAGTTTTATTTTTATATCAGTACTAGCTGATACCCGCGACTTCGTACGCGTGGATTAAGAATTTCTTTGCCACAATTGAATATAGAAAGTTGTTTGTAACGAAGGACTGGTCCCAAACAACACCGAGTAGGCATAATATACAGGAAAGATGTCATTATATCATTCTCCGTCGAACCTGTCTCTTGAAGAGATTAAGATTCCAAGATCTAAAAATTTCATTACTACAACTGTTTATCATACCGGAAAAAATGTCCTGTGCCTTTCCTACAGATTTTCTTGTCAAATTCCATCAATATCGGTATAGCCATTTAGTCGTCAAAACGTAACAAAAAGACAGAGACTTACTTCCGCATTTATAATATTATTACTGCAGACACACACACACACAACCCCTGAGGGATCATTATAACGTAAAAAAGTGTACACCTACAGCATTGCAAGACTACCTACGATTTGCCTCGCATTGAACCCTTAAATTTGTGATATCTACAGTTTAACATTCAATCCGAATAACCGACGATCAAAAACAATTTTTAAAAATCCTTGCCTCCACGGTGGTTTGAACATGAGACCGCGATCCAAACAGCAGTAAGCAAGCGTTTTAACCACTGAGCTACCAGACCGCTACATTGAAAGGCAGTACAGAGACCTACACATCCTACGCGTCTGTTTATCGCCGTCAGTAATTTTTCGAAATTATTAGACAACATGTATTATTTGTACAGAAAATTTTTCAACCAAATGTAGACAGTATTTTTCTCCTTGTTTCAAAGGATAAATGTGCAAACTTTCATAGAAATCGGATGAAAACTGTGGATTTGTATGAAGAACAAACAAACATACATACATTCATCTTCAGGGGCGGATCGAGGATTTTGTTTTGGGGGGGGGGGGGCTTGGCTTGAGTGAATTTTGGTTCAGAGGTCTTGCCTTCAGTGGATTTTGGCTTTGGGGGGGGGGGGCTTGAGTCGGGAAAAAGGTAGTATTTATAGCCTCCTCGGGCCTCAAATCCGTAGAGCTAAAAAAAAAAAAAGTCTCAAAACTACAATGTCGGGGGTGTACCAAGATACTTTTGGGGGGGGGGCTTGAGCCCCCTAGCCCCCCCTGGATCCGCCCCTGTTCATCTTTATATCTTTATATATATAGATGTATAGAAAATCTGCACCTAGCGCTTTTCTATTTTTGGTAATGACTCCTGTGACTTTAACAACTTAGTTGCTCAATCAGGTTGACCCTATATTCGGTATGTCAATATATAAAACAAAGCGGAGAATTAGCGACTTATTTCCTTTTGAATATTGACGCTGCTCTCCCATTCCGCAAAGCAGGGAAGGAGGTGATCGTTGATTTAGTACTCAGAGATGGTGGAGGCGTTGGCTTATGTGTATTGAAGCAATAGAGGGGAATACGTGAGTAACGGCGTCGAAAGCCGTGAGAAGTAGGGTGGAGGGGGCGGTAAAGACGAATGTGTCGCGATATACGCCCGCACCTGTACCGATAAATCACTATCAATGTATTCGGGCCGGGGTCTATCGTCACCAGCCAGCTTAATACTTCGCGCCTCGCCTTTGTTATTTAAATGAATCGCCCGCCACTTGTCCTCCCGGACGATTATTTTCAGAAAGGAGATGCTGCTTGCCGGAACTATAAAACGCATTTCGCTGATTTACTGCTAAACAAAACTGACTCTGTTGCTTCTTTTCTCTTGTTGTCTTCTCCCTTTGTTCCCTCTGTTTCTGTTCACGCGCTAGACAATGTGTGAAGATTACTCGGTGAGTCTTGACATCAGTTAAGGTCAGGAAAAGTGGAGTCTTAACGTGATGGGTGAACGGTTAGCGCTCTGGCCTCGCATTCGGGTGGATGCCGGTTCGAATCTGCGTCCGGGCTTCCAGATTTGGGTTTTCCGTGGTTTCCCAAAATTACTCAAGGTGAATGCCAGGATGCTTCCTTCTAAAGGTCTTATCCCCCTCCCCATCCCGCCTTAAGAAGAAAAAAAATAAAAAAAATAAAAAAGGAAAAGTGCTGACTATGACCTAGGCGAAATATTCATTGTTGCGTTCTGCACTCTGATAAAATTACCTTGCTGAGGTGCACGTAATATTTGCTGTTAATATTTATTTCCATGCGCTTTGTGGCTCACTGATGTACAGTGCGTATGATTACTTCACCAACTATGTCGTTGGTGTTCTATCTCAGATTATCCGGCATATCGTCACCTTAATGTAGTAACAGGGCGTTCCCAGGTTCGCTGGAGAACTTTGTCAAAGCCTCCAGAGCAGCTACAGAGTGGATGAACAATCTGGGCTTAAAATTTTGAATTTTTATTTCGGGTGCCTTGTTGATTGATTTAATATTAGACATTGTTATTTATTGTCTCGCAAATACTGTGTATTTTGTCAGAGCTAAATAATTAAATATTTTCTACAAACGCTTTCCTTCCGAAAATAAGTAGCTGAAATCAGGGTTTCGTCCATTTTTGCAGCGTCGGCCATTCTACCGAAATAAATCACGATTTTTAATTAAATAGACCAATATTAGTGTAATTGAATTTAGAATAATTCTACAATACCGGAACGCATAGAAAATTGAATGGTTTTATGACTAGGTTATTTCTAAATGGTGAGCCATTTATGATGTAAATATTTCTTACATAACAATATTCTGAAATATGCCGTATGGATACAGTATAACTTGTCAAACACTTGAATTATGGTGCTCCACACGAACGAGTAAGAAAGAAGGTTGACCCGAATCTGATGGGCGAGTGGATAAAGTTTGGGTTTAGCATTCGGGAGGAGACAGGTTCGGTGCCCTGTTCGGCAATCCAGATTTCTGTTTTCCAAGGTTTTTCGGAAACATCTTGTACTGTTACGCATGCGACAAGTACAAATTAAGTGTGGGCAATGAGTCAGTGACGCGTTGTCACAGTAGCAACTTCAACGTACCTTTTCACCTGATGAAGACAACAAGGAAGCTGCCGAAACGTCGTGTAAGGCAGACCTTATGCGCCAGAACCCGAGATATTGTGTCGTGACTTGCCAGTGGCTGCATCGATTTGTACTGCCCATGACTTCTGCTGCGGGCTTCCAACAGCTGCTGTCAGAAAACTTTTGGACCGTCCATAAACTACGTGGCTCTATTTTAGCCTCTTCTGAATTCCCCCTCCCCCTCTTTTAAGTGCCTGACGTGCCTTTTTCCTTGACTTTCCTCTCCCCCATGTGGAACGTAGTTTTTTTCTTTATTAATTCCAGAAAACATTTTGTGGTGTTTTCTCTTACCAGACTATTGCTAAAATTATTGGATTTATAATGACCACGAGCAATATTTGATTTGTATACTTATTTGCAGTTATAAATATTCTGGACGAAATGTTGATGCCAGCCACTCCTGCATCGCATCAGTTATTGTGATACCTGAATCTCAGGCACCATAAGGGGTCCTTTTCTTGTTGAGGTATTCTGCTGTTATGATTCATCATTGTTTATCACGTGATAAAACAGAAAAAACTTTAGCTGCCGCTTTCTTTTCCTGCCTTTCTGTCACTTTTCTTTCTACGTTACCGAATGATTCTTGGTTCAGCTTAAAAGATTTCAACAGGCCATTGAAGTCGTTTTGGGTGTTGAAAAACCGTTGGAAAAACATATTCTGTATGGCAGGGATAGTAAAGTTTGTTGTAACGCACTATTTGACATCACATTTTTGACTTAAAATTACACTTGATGGAGAATTATAATTAAAGATGTACTGAAATTCCCTTCACAGAACAAAATTAGGATTTTTTTTATCAATCATCTGTGCGGTGACACGGGGAAATCCGAATCAAAACAACTTATTTTTAAGACAATACAAACTGTCATTGGCGTGAAAAATCCCGTGTGAGTACTATAAGCGAATTTGAGTCTAGTTACTGCGTGCCTATAGTTTTTGGACGCGCAATGCGCCGTCACGTGTCAGCTGGATCATGTGCGCCGGTCCCGTGCGACCCGAACAGTATGACTTCAAGTCACACGCATGTCAGTATATACTAAAATATGGAGATTATTAAATGATGGTAATACCATAAATATCAGCATGCCGTTTTGTAGTCTGTAGCGCATTTTAACTGTGACAAATATAATGAATGAAAAGCTACGTAGCTTGGCTCGGACAATCTTCTACACCACATGTTGCCCAGTGTAGCTTTCGCCAAACCTCTGCCCCCTTTTCAACGTGCCACATAGTTTATAAACGCGCCCGTTTCATTGGACTGGAACACTATCACACTGGGAAAGGCAAGGGCAAACCTCCCCAGTTCGTCTTCCCAGATGTTAACATGGAGGGGTTAATATACCCCAGGGTAGCCACCTACGTCCGGACGCGGGTAGAACGTTCAAAGGAGAAAAATAAAGTGTGTTAGCGCCTTTTTCTGATTGTTATATTGTATGAGAAATATCCAATTTTTTATTTTTTATTATTTGTTTTTTTTTTGTTTTTGTTTTTTTATTGTTTTGTGTTTCTCGTTTTTTGCCTCGTCGATGTCGAGGTAATTACAGGTGGGAAAGGGCTGGGGTCAAGTAACGGGAAGCAATTAGACCATCGCCTTTAGAAAGTACCATCCCCGCATCCGCCTGGGGCGGTTTTGAGAAATCATAGAAATCCCGGTCTGGATGGGATATGAAGTCAGAGTGTTACCGCTCACCCACGATGCTCGGTCTGTATGTTTGTTGCAGGTTGATTAGACGTGGGGTATCGTACACGACTTTCTGTTTCGACGAAAAGCGACTGTTGATTTCAAGCCACAGGTACCTCAGGTAACCGGGAGAGTAGATAAAGCACTGAGGAAAGGACTTGTCAAATGTTTCATATGTAGTGTGGCACTTTATGGGGTAGTGACATGGACTGTGAGAAGAGAGGACAAAAAACGGTTGAAGCGTTTGAGATGTGAATGTGAAGGGAAATGGAGAGGATAAGATGGATGGAAAAAGGGAGTAATGTTCAAGGGCTGGAAAGCGTTGGTGACAGGAGAAAACTTGTAAGAAAACAAGGTTTCCCTACGCATATGTATATTTATTTTTCTTTCTTTACTTAATCCAATGTTCTTTTTAATTTTAATGTGTTAGAAGTATGAAGCAGACAATGTATGTATTTAAGAGAGTGTTCTAGCATCTCTGACCATGAATGTTAGCAAAATAGAGTATCTATGTTTGTTTTGATGTTGTCAAGAAGAATATATGGCGGAGAAAGCAAAAAAAGTATACCATTTTATTCACTTGCAGTAAACTGTAAATTATTGTAAAAAGTTTAATGCCAATTAATGAGAAAGAAAAGTAAGCGATGTAAAATTGTGAATTGATAAATGTTTGTGTTGATAAAAAAAAATGAAAAAAATGGAAGTATTTTTAGTTGCAGATCGGTAAAAAATTACGTAGTGAATCATAAGTTGTGTGTTTTATTTGAAAGTGATTCTACCTTTGCTCTCGAATTAGATGAAGCGTGGCAAATACTACCCCAGTTAAGAAGATGATTGAAGCTGCGTATATTCTCAGCCAGGTACGAACAGTGCGAAATGAAGAGAAAGGTAAAATAAAATAAAGAAAACACGATTACAAACTATTCCAAATCATAACAGAAAGAAAGAACTGGATGGGACACTTGTTGAAAGACCGAGCGTGATGGGTAAGCCGTAAATTTTTGGTCTCGCATTCGGGAGGAGGTGGGATCGAATTCCCGTTCGGGCATCCAGATTTGGGTTGTCCATGGTTTCCCAAATCACTCCAGGCAAATGCCGGAATGCTTCCTTCAAAAGACCATGACCGAATTGCTTCCCGTTCCTTGCCCCCCATCTTTTCCCGTCTCTAGAGACCTCGCTGTTAAGAGACGTTAAGCAGTGAAAAAAAAGGATGCTTCCTTCAAAAACGTCATGACCGAATTCCTTCCCGTTTCTTGCCCTCAGTCATTTCCTGCCTCTAATGACCTCGACGTCAACGAGGCGTAAACCCATAAGAAAAAAAACTTGTTGAGAGGGGACTGCTTGTTAGCAGACGCCTTGGAAGGACTAGTTTCTGGGAGGAGAGTGAGAGGAAAAAGGAGGTACAAGATCATAGGTAACATCAAAGAAAACGGAAACTACCATGAAGACAGGAGGACTCGCTATACGGAAGACTGATGATGATGATACCCAAGGTTATGCCTCGATGCGACCCACCCGTCCGTGGTTAACTTATCGTCTGCTCAGTCAGTAAACTCTCTGAACTGGCCAAGGAAAGTCTAAAGAAACCGTCTCCGTGGTGGCATTTTCACGTCCCAGCAGCCTGGACTGCCGTGTCCGAATCCAAGAAGTCAGCTCTGGCGTGATGGATGGAGACGCGGCTAAGTGCCGGGACTTCCCCGGCAGGCGCGGCTAATAGCCGCAGTCCGAGGGCTGCCAACCTCGCCGCGTCTCCGTCTCTGTGAGCGGGGAAATTTACGGTCGCGCCGGCGGTAAATCAGCGCCGCCGTCGAGACAGCGGCTCCGCACCTCGGCGCAAATTGATATAAATTAGCTCGTCGCGATAATTGCCGATGTAGACTCGACTAGGAGCTAGGCAGGCAGCTCTGTTAACGAGCCGCGACGGCTGTTAAGTTGGCTCACTGCACTGAGTTATGACGCTGGCTCCGCGCCTGCTCCACAAAGGCTTTTTTGACCTGTCCTTCACCAGAGATACTTACACCAGGCTACGTCACTCATTGAAATATAGGTCATACTGTCATGACCTTTCTAAAGGAACCATCTTCATTTGGCATTCGTGTGAAGTGATTTCGGAAAACCATTGAAAACCGAAATCTGTTTAACTGGGCTAGAAATTTAACCCATTTCTTCCAGAACTGTTATGCAGATTAGGCTGTATGAGCTGTTAATTAATCCTGGAATTGTCGCCAATCATGAACTGATATATCCTGGCAGGGTCGCCAATCATGAACTACATATTTATTTATCTTATGGCCGTAGCACATAATCAATATTATAATTTTATACAATTGTTTCACTCTAATTAAATTTTACATTAAATTATAGTTGAAATTCAAAATCGACATAGCGCAGCCAATGTAACACTTCATTTGAAATATTTATGAAGTCTTTCGGTGATCTCCTGAAGGCTCGAAGTGGGCAATCAAAGGTCACGTGACGGATGGTTTTTTCCTCCTGGCCACAGTACTAATTCGATGAATCTCTGATTCTCCATGTGTAAAGAGATGACGCAGATCTGCCATGACCAGACCTAACTCTGTTGAGAGCTGCCCAGGTATTGCGAGGAAGGTCGAGTCCCTTTAGTGCCTTTTGATTGTCAAACAGGGAATGCCATTCTGGTAGGGCTGAGGCTATCTACTCCAATTTCCAAGCTTCTCTCCCTTTAAAGTTGTTAGATGTAAGTTGTTTTGCAGTTTTTACGCGTGGGCTTCTCGATTTAAGTTCTGAAATTGGATTTCCATGTCGTTGTGGATGGGGAGGTCCAAGTTATCACAGATTTTATTATATTGGGCAATTAAGTCATTGCGTCGTCTTATCGTAGGCAATTATAAGCTAATATATCCTCGCAGAAGTAGCCAGTTATGAGCTTTCCATAATTAGAGTGAATAATTAGCCGACGAAAATAAACATGTCAGATTTTGAAGAATTATATCGCTTAGCATAATTTCCATTCTTTAGGAATGTTATGGAACTCATTCAAGTTGCTGTTCATTTAAATATTAAATTTAAACATTGTTAATTAATTCAAAAATGATGGTAGCTATTGTTACGACGAAATGACAATCACAGTTTCAAAAATACTGGAAAAGAAACACTCGATTTATTCTGCACTGTATCTATTACCAACATCAGTAATCAAATCTTCGTAACAGCACTTGTAGAATTGACTAAAAACACATATTAGGAACTTTTAAACTCTCCATAATGCTGAACCTCACACACATGCGTGCCTTACTACAATTGTTCCGCCACTTTCTGTCCTAAGCTATTTACAATCGATACCACCAACTTAATACTACTTATCGATACTAGTTTATTATATACCCGAAGACTACACATACTACGGCTTATTGAATCCTTCGATACAACAAATCAATTTATATATATTAGTACAATTATTTATAGAAACGTAGAATTATTTAGAGAAAAAAATCTAAACATATTCTTCTCTGCATCTGGTAGTCAGAACTGAATATAAAGGTTAGCAACGACTATTCAAAAAACTTAACTGATGGTTATCAAAATAAATCACAACCAATTTATCTCATGTAACAGTTTTAAAACTCTGAAAACGAAATATGGAAGATGTATACAGTAATAATTTATTCATCGTGAACTGAATAACGGCCAGAAGATAATTACAAATAGAAGCAGTCTCTCAATTTAAAATAATTCTCAATGTGGCCTTCAGTACATCTGCATCTTTGTTTCTCGGGATGCAGGAAAACTCAGTTCGAAGTGTGTATATTCATATTTCAACAACACAATGGAATTTGTTGTCTGTATTACCACAATCTTCATTTTCGGTTGATGAAAATAAACAGACAAGCTGATGCGGTGTAGCAATGTACATTACAAACAAAAATTTTCTAATTAGAATAACATTTTGCATTAACATATAAATGTTGGCAATTACAAGTTTTGAAAGAATACCAACATCGCACTAATACCAAGTTCTATTACAATCTTCCGAGTTATCATGTTTATAATACAATATCACTGCTTATAATCGAGATAAACGGTAGTCTGCATTTTAGAACCTGAGAGCTGATACTGGGGTGCTAGATGTCATACGTTTCTTGAGATGGTGCCTTTTCTTTTCCGGTGGTCAGTCCTTAGAATCGTCTGTGATGGTCCTCCATTCAGTTGTCTACTCTGCCTTCGTCTTCATATCTACATATCTCCTGTAGCCAACATCTTCCATTATCTGCTGGATGTATTATAGCCGTGGCTTTCCTCACTATCTATTTCCTTCTACCAATTCCTCCAGTACTGTTTTTACTATGTTCTCATGCCTTTAAGACATGTTCGATTAATTTAATAATTTTCTTTAGACCCTCTTCCCTTTTTGTAACTATCACAATGTCATCAGCGAATTATGGTGTAGGCTGCGCCATGTTCTGATTGCCTTACCTTTCTACACTTATTTTATGGCAGGCGGACTCTGTCAAGGCCACCCGAGATAGAAAGCTTAGATTGAAAAATTGTTATCTTACATTACAATGGAGGTTGTGACAATTTGCATGGACACTTATTTCTGCATGAAGATTATACAATATAGCTAGAAAGGAGCAGTTTGGTTTCAGGCAAGGAAGATCTACGGTGGATGCAATGTTTGTACCCAGGCAAACTATAGAGAAAAGCTGGAAATATTGCAAAGAAACAGTAATAGCTTTCACTGATATAAAAATATACCTATGATAAATTACCAAGGGAAAGCATACGGCTATGTCTAATAAATAGAGGTATAGACGGAGGAATTGTGGAACTAATAAGGAACATCTAAGAGAAGTGTGAGAATAGCGTGTGCATAGACAGTAAACATTCAGAATGATTTCACCGGAAAGAGGAGTAAAGCAAGGAAGTGTGTTGTCACCTGTCCTGTTTAATGTATTATTAGATGTAATAATAGCTGAAGTCCAGGACTCAGAGATCCAACAGAGCTGAAGGTGATAGCATATGCTGATGACATCATAATATGGGAGGAGTCAGGGGAGGATATGGGAAGAGAATTATGGAAATGGTGACTGCAATGGGTAAACATGGCCTGGCTATGAATGTAGAAAAAACGAAGATAGAGAAGATAACAACAAACAGTGGCACTTTGAAGGATGTGTTACTCGACGGCAAGAAATTGGAATGAGTATAATCGTTTGTGTATCTGGGAAGCAAGGTAACTACCAATGGAAAGATGGAGGAAGAATTAGGTCAGAGAGAAAGGAAGAGTGGATAATTGTATCGCCAGATAAAGGATGTAATCTGGAGGTGGAACATAGGGAAGGAAGCCAAAATTCTTCCCTACATAGTGTATTAAAAGCCCTTACTGACTTATGGCTCCGAAACCTGGACTTGGACAAAAAGAAATATTAGCAGATTGCAGGTGGCAGAGATAAGGTTTTTGAGAGGATAAATAATGTTACGAGGAAAGATAAAATCAGAAATTAAAACATTAGGGAGAGATAACAAGTGGAAGCACTGGCTGGTGCATGTTATGAAGGATGGAGGAGGGGAGGATGCCGAAGGTAACACTGCTGAACAGCGGAAAGAAAAGGAGACCAGTTGGAAGACTTCGGACAAGATGGATGGACCAAATGAAGAAAGATGCAGAGGCTAAGGGAGTCGTTTGGAGAAAATTGGTGGAGGAAAACTCTTAGAATAATCACAAGACTTGGAAGAGGTTGTGCAAGGCAACCCTCACAGGCGGATATGTCTAATGATGAAGATGATTAAGGAAATTTTGAATTTAAATTTTCACTGTTTGAGGTAAAATATTCAGCAGATCATAATAGTCCCAGTCTCTGTATGCAAAATATTTTACTCCCTTGTGGTTTAAATTATGAGTTAATTTACTGTCATGTTTTTTTCTTCCATTTCAGATACTGCTCCTGATTCTTCTACCAATGTCTACCCCACCGGATGTATGTCTTACATGCACCCATTACTCAGCTCACTCATCTCCTGTCTTCCTATGATTCCCAACCCAGCTCCTTTATAACATCAGATACTTATCAGTTACTAATTTCCGTATGCACATCCAGCTGCCATTGTTTGTATCTGCTACATCTCTTGTTCCCGATACCCACAATGTGAGCTCCATTACTCCATGGTACTCAATCTTGAGTAGGTTTCTCACTTCCCTTCTACTTTCTTCAATACAATAGATGCAGGACTTGGAGACACCTCCCAACCACCTGTCCAATATTTCATTACCAACTGAGTTTAGTGTTCAAAGATGCGCGTAGGAATTAGCATTTCGTTCCTTCAGCAACTGTACAGAATTTGTTTTATCCAGTTTCCTGAAGTGTAACAAAAACTAGCAATTTAATCCACTTTAGTATAACTCGACGAGAAGATGAATAGTAACGTTACTATTCTAAACGTCATCAGTCTTTCTTGTTGAATGTCAAGACTAAGTTATTTGAATTTTTTCTTCCAGGTTACTCATACCTCAAGACGATACAGGATATCCACATAAAACCTGCCTGATTTCAAAATAGTGTATAAAATAAACTATTAAATACATAACATTAAGGTTTCGATCATCCCATAAAACAACCAAAAAGATTTTTTAGTATCTTTGTCTATGTTAGTGTTTTAATTTAGTTTAATGTGTTGAATAATCATCGGAAATTATTTTTATCAATAGAGAGCCCAATGCGTGGTGTCGTATCGTCATTAATAGATATCCAAAGAATTTTCCAACATGTATTTGATAGGGTGCCACCAGATGTAAAGACAATTAAAGCTTGGTAAGACAAATTTCTAGCCATTGGTAGAGTAAACAGACAATCAGGTTCGTGAGTTCTTGAACAGAACATATCCACAGCAATGGATAGCACGAGATGGACCGACGAAGTGGCCACCGCCATCAACGACATAAATCCTCTGGATTTTTTCCTGGATGGTTTATGTGAAAGACATTGTGTTTGCCTCACGTGTACGTGATGTTGACGATCTCCGTAAAAGAATTGTGGGTGCAATCGATTTCAGCATCCCAAACTAGGGTATCAATGGAGGTCATCTTAGCGGATGCGGAAGTTTTGCGGAAGCGCTTGCGGATGAGGAAAAATAAATTTATAATTATTTAGATTTTAATATTTTATCAAAAATAAACTTAAAATCAAAATAAGTATACTTTTAGTACAAATTCTACATTTTGCATAAACAAATTCTACATTTTGCATAAACAAATTCTACATTTTGCATAAACAAATTCTATTTCTGTCTAATACTATCATATTATTTTCTGCCTCTTCTTACAAGAGCAAAAAAACGTTGGATGACTTAACGAGTGAATGCACGCGTCTACAAAACGATCTTTGTCACGTGAACTTTGCGGACTTCGTGGCTCGATTGATTGAAGCGTGCCCGCCACCCGCCTTTCCATCGCTTTAGCGGTCCATTCACAGTCCAATTTGTAGTACCTACGATGATCCGATTTTCCGATGTAGGATTGCTGTTGGACCATGAGAGAGGTAACAGGACTACATGAAGGACGTGTTGGATGTGGTTGGACTCCAAAACAACCAACATGGGCTCCTGCTGTCCAAAAAGTTATGGCGTTGGATCTTGATGGCAGGAAACACCATACGAGTGTGCGATAAGGAAACTGGTGCGCCGCTACTAGAAAGTAGGAATGGACCCCTTCTAGTAGCGTGAATGGGTGAGCGCATCCTACTCGGAGGTTCTACAAGTTGGACCGTGATTAGGTCGCTTTACTTTATTTGCCCGTTCAAAGTTGTAAATTCGTGTTTAGATATTAACACCGTTCAGTTCATTGTTACCTTTATTACAGTATCGTAAGAAAGGAAGCAACTACGTTTTTACAAGCTAAGGCAGGCATTACACTGTAAAAGATATTTGTCAAAGATCTATTATAAAAGATTTTATCATATTTATTTTATAAAAGATATTTTATGATATTTTATCAGGCCTATTGCACTACATAAAATTTTTCTCTGAAATGAATGAAGTAAACTTGTATGTTTGTGCAGCCTCAGTACGTACAGCTGTCACAATATGTGTTTTATTGAAGAAAACGAAGAGCGGTAAACGTATTTGGATTAGAACGTGGATTGCAAGATTTGATATGAAAGGAATTCATCAAATGTTAGTGAAAGAGGTACAATGTGAGGACGTGACATATTTTAAAAACTATGGTTAAAGTTGCATGTTAAGTCCAATCAAATCTAACCGCAATATTTTCAAGAAGTTCTATGTCAGAATTATTACCCCCGAACTTAACGATAGACACTGTTGGATGACTATTTTTACGGTGTATGTGCATTGGGTTGTACTAAATTGCAGGTGTCGGAAATATACTATTCTGCAGAATGACTCCTGTATTGCTCAGCTATTATTTCAAAAACCTGTCAAGTACTAACTTCTTAATCCATTACTTTTCTTTTTCACGTCATCAATAGCACAACCTTTTTTCATAAAACTAATTACCTTCGCAATCTTTGCCTAAATGTAGACCTTTTTATTCCTATAGTCTACATGTTTCTGACAGCACATTTCCTTCTGTTCATAGTCAGAAAATAAGATTTTCGTGGGTTCCGCAGTCCTAACCAACTTCGGTTGTGCGATTTTCTTTGTTTACTTTTGAAATTTTTTAATAAAATATAATGCCAACGTATTACATTGTATAAAAGAAATGTTATAAAAGAAATCTTTTATAAGATATGTCCCATTACACTGTTAAATATTTTATAAATATCTTTTATCAAAGATCTTTTACAGTGTAATGCCGGCCTAAGCGAAGGTAGGGCGATTCTCGGACAAAGATAAAAGATTAAGATATATATATTTCAAAGTAAACAAAACATGCGTTATACTTCCGTATTAAATGTCGTGGATGCGAAAGTGGAGGTAGAATTTCATGCGGAAGATTCGCACTTGCGGATGCGGAGCTCCGTTACATCCTACTCCAAACATGCTTTAACGCACGTGGGCTGATATTGAGCATCGCTTAGACATTCTGAGGCTACGAAAGGAGTACACTTACATGTGCAATTATTTTTTTTGTGTAAAACTTTTTGAGTTGCTTTACAGGAAGGTGAAAACCGCAAGATTCTATGTTTAGTACTTTCTTTAACTTTTACTCTGAAACCAGGAATGTTTCATGTGGCCAGCCTCTATTTAGAGGCAGAAGAAAATGTCATGGATATCATAGAATTCACATAAAAGTTTATAAATCTTGAAAAAAGGAAAAAATAGATATTGTTGGTATGTGTAGAACTATCATAAGTTCCACATTTGCCTGCAATGTCTCCTGGCACCAGTACTGGAGGCCCCGCTCACCTGCTGCGAGGCCCCGCCATCCTCCGCCTGCAAGAAGCAGATTGATCGCCGGAGGCAGCAGCCGGTGTTGTAAGGCCGAGGTCGCAAGAGAAATGGCCTGCCCCGCCGTCCTAATGGATTAATGGCTCCGAATATATCTGCACTGCAATTACCGCTGGACTCCTGTCCGGGAGGAGAGAAGCTAACCACTTGCCCGAGTCCGTGTCGGCGAGTGAAGAGAGGCCGACGCATCGTGACGGGCCCAAAGCTGCCGGGAATCTAGGAAAACTAACATACAACTCACCACTGTTCCACATAGTATATCTCTGCCGTGCAGGTTTCACAAATGTGTTACGAAAGGAATGACCTGTATGATACACACACACACACACACACATATATATATATATACATAACTTAACTTAGTCCACAACCCGAAGGTTGGTTGGATCCTCCCGAAGGAGGCATACTAAGCCATTGTGTCAGAGGTAGAACGGCCAGTTCCTTTCCTCTGGGACCTACAGTTTAACGTGGAATCCGAACCATATGATTAAACACAATTCTCAAAATTCCTGCGCCTGCAGGGATTCGTGCCCGGGCCAGGAGCAGCTAACCTTTTGAAAGAAAGCGCCTTAGCCACTGAGCTACCAGAACGCTCTTATATATGTAATACAGTGGCGATTCGGCGTAGCATGGATTCTACAAGTCCTTGGTATGCTTCCAGAGATATCTAACACCAGATTTCTACGCAAAAGGTCACAAAATTACCTTAAATTATAAGCCAGCGGTTCGTAGGCGCTTCAGCTGGGAACGAACATCTCGGAAACGGAGAGGCTGATCGCGTGCTACTGTTGTGAGCAGCTATGGAAAGTGTTTGAAGGACGGTGAAACGACGAATAGGAGACAATGGGATGGACACCCACGCCACATCACAGAACGTGGAGGTCGGAGGCTTGCCCGCTCTGTAAAGCTGCGTAGGGCGTGATCTGTAGCAGATTTGACGGAAGAGTACAATTTTGTGCATTCAGAAGTGTCTCAGAGCACAAGAATCGCGATTTACTGACCGGGCAAGCCTCCGACCTCCACGTTCTGTGATGTGGCGTGGATCTCCACCACATAGTCGCCTAGTCGTGGTTTCATCGTCCTTCACACACTTTCCATAGACGCTCACTACAGTAGCACGTGAACTGCCGACCAGCCTCTCCGTTTCTGAGATGCTCGTTCCCAGTTGCCGCGCCCACAAACCGCTGGCCTGTAATTTAGGAGAATTTCGTAACCTGTGAGTAGAAATCTGATGCCAGATACCTCTGGAACTCTACCAAGGACTTGTAGAATCCATGCTACGCCGAACCGCTGCTAAATTGTGTTCGAAAGGTGTACCAGTATACTAGTAACTAGGTGGTCATAATATTTTGGCTTATCAGTGTACGTACGTATTTATATCCTACGGGTCCTAGTTCGTTCAGCCTTCTCGCAATTGGCAGTGAGTTTCATTTACTTTTGGACAAAGAAGTCCTTCATTCTTTTTGAGGGGCTATACATTCATAAATGTTTTTGAATTACACTCCGTCTATTAATAACTGTTTTTCATTAATGTTTCTTTCACCAGACGCGTTTCGCTCTTTAGGTTGGATCATCATATATATCCAGAAAGTACTGTTCTGGACTAACATGTTATACCCACCACAATTTTCGTAAGCAGAGATACACTTAAAGTATGCAAACCATATAAGTAATTTAATATTATGAAGTGAATTTATTCACGGTTGTACTTGTTATACATATAATATGAAAACACTGTATACAATAATAGTAGTAGAAGGAACCAACATAATAATACAGTATACAGCTATTAGAGCATTGTAGGATGAATATATGTATAATATTTAATCATGTATATACAGATATAATTATAACGTTATGTAAATCTATATATTTATAGCCACCACTGAAGATACCCCATCCCAAAAGGGCAAACGCGTATGGTGAAAGAACATTAAGAAAAAAATTGTTACTAGACGGAGCTTAATTCAAAAACATTAATGCAACACTGTGGATTGTGGCCAACAACAAAGTTATTACATATAGGCCTACATAAGCTGCCGCCGTTTCCCGATTCTCGATTTCCATTGAACTCGGCCCATCAGTCGTATCCCTGAATTCCTCCGTCTAACATGACTTCTTCTACGACCTTCTTCCGGCTTCTCGGTGTCTTCCTTGTTTCTTTCTTTCGGATGGTGTTCAATCCCAAACATTTTTGGCTATCTTATATGTTTCAGTCATTTCCTTTCTGTGGTGTCTATAATTATACTTTCTACAATAATTGTTTTCCTTGATTGTGTCATTTCTAACAAGTTCTTGTCTTCATTTGCAACTATTACGCCTCCAGAAGTCCATTCGAAGGGTCACTACCTATCTTTATTTTCTTTTGTTATCTCCCACTTTTCTCAACGATAAGTAAAGACACTTCCTACTGTACTGCCATAAATAGTAGTTTTTTAAAAAAAATTTTGTTACTCCACAGTAATGAGTAAAGCTGAGGAATCACTCTTCTCCCCTGTCCTATCTCGTTGAGTACATCCGCATTGAACATATGTAGTGTTTAGTAGAGCTGTAGCAAACTATATGTATTGGTTACTGAGTAACAAATACGATTGGATTGACATCTCGGTACTACGAGCTACCGAAACGTTACTCACAAATTCATTTCATTACTCGCATTTGTTGTAGGGATGTCAGTTTGATTCGATAAAAAACAAACACGACGCATAATGCGGGAACTGTAACGGTTCGCCCAGCGACTGAATGAAACGGAATGAGAGAATGAACTTTTGAACATCGTGCGTCGCGTATTTCTGAGAATTTTTATTTTAATTCATTTCGTTTCAAAGCAAAATGTGTAAGTACAAACCTATTGCGCGTAGATTATTGTAATATAATTAATATTATTTACTGTTAAGTGTTGATATTTTTAACGACGTAAGAACTAGTAATTTTGACAATATAAGGAGTTATTTTGTAGTTTTGCTTTTGTTTAATATTAAAATTTATAGAACATAATTTGCAAACAGAAAATTTGGATTGATAATTTGAGATTGTTATTGCTTTTTTTTATTGATAATACCGTAGTGAGATTTTATTAATATCAAACATTTATTAAATGCGTTCATCCTAAAATGCAATATTATTTTATTTTAAAGTGCAAGTTCTACCTAAACTTACTTTACTAAATGGACAATTTATTTAAACTTTACAAAGTATGAACGAAGTCATCCCGTTACCCGTACATGACGCGACCTGATGCGTTGCTTCATACTAACGCTCGATTGTGTCCAAGGTAACGAGTAACGAATCGATATGATAGTAACGAAGCCGTACCGTACGCGGCGGGACTCGATACAATCATTCATGCTAGCGCTCGATTGCACCAAAATTAGTGAGTTATTATTATTATTATTAATATTATTGCAGCTATATCGATCCTTTTTTCAGGATGTAGCCTCTTTAAGTCTAATGAGCTATATATTAGAATTTAATTCTACATAGTTTTGTTGTAGTTCTTTCCAGGCTGATCGATCTTGAGCCACCCTCTTCCAGTTCACGCCTGTAACTCGACGTATATCCTTATCCCAGCGATCCGGGGGTCTTCCTCTTGCTCTATTCAGGTTTCTCGGTATCAAATCCAGCACTACCGTAGTCCATCTTTCATCTCTTTTTGCGAGTAATATGACCAGCCCATTGTCATTTTTGGGTCATGACTCTTTTTAAGATGTCTGTTACTTTAGTCATTGAACGAATGTGCACGGCCCTTTTCCTGTCTCTTCTTGTAAACCCTAGCATTGCTCTTTCCATACTTCGCTGAGCAGTTCTCAGTTTTTCCTTCATGTGACTATTTAGGGTCCAAGTCTGGCAGGCATATGTGAGGACCGGCAATACACATTGTTCAAATACCTTTTTTTTTTTTTTTTTTTTTTTTTTTTTTTTTTTAAAAAAAGATGTACTGACATGTTAGATTTAAAAACTATGGAATTTCTTCCGTATGCTCTCCAGCCCAGCTTTATCCGTCTGTAGATCTCAGGCTTTGAGTCACCATTCATGTTGATCAGCTGGCCAAGATAGATGTACTGATCTACGTACTCAAACGAGTACCGATTGGTTTAGTAACCAATACATACGAGGACACAACTTCTTGTTATTTTTACAGCTCTGGTGTTTAGCTGTAGAAGTTCCAATGTTGCTTAACGATCTGCCCTCGCATTCTGGAAGACGCCAATTCGAATCCACGTCAGGGAGTCCAGATTTGGGTTTTCCATGGTTTCCGCAAATCACTCCAGGCGAATGTCTGGATGCTTCTTACAAAAGACCATGGCTGAAATCCTTCCCGTTCCTTGTCCCCAGTCTCATTCCGCCTCTAATGACCTTAATGTCAGTGAGGCGTAAAGACATAAGTAAAATAAAAAAAATTGAATGTTGAGGTCTCTGCGAGGTTTTACCTCCACCGCCGTATACTCTGTCTTTTCCATGTTAATGGCATGTCCAAACTTTTCGAATTACGTATATCTTGCATCATCTCGATCGCCAGTCAGTATGACCCGATCATCGGTGAAACTCACGGTATACAGAGCTTCGTCACCGATCGTTTTGTTGTGTACACGCGAGGCCGTTGGAACCTGTCGCGCGGTTTCCGCGGTGCGGTATCGAGCGGCTGTCTGAGCGTTATTTGCGGTCGGGTCACTAAGTTATCGCGACCCACCTCTACCTGCCCCGCAATCTCGCTGATAGCTCGCATCACTCCACGAGTGATTCCCCGTCGCGCGGCTCTGTGTGTACGAATATATCTGTCAGCCGGGCCTCTACCTGAGCGCAAAAACAGAGAGCGAGACACGACGCGTCGCGCGTCAATCCGTCATGCGTGACACCGCTCACCGCTGCGGGGTGGACAAAAAAATAATAAAAATGCCACCGCGCGGCGATTAAGCGCGGCGTGATAGAGAGCGGGCGGTAGGTCGCGCGGGGTTGTTTTGCAAGGCGATCCAGTGACAGCGTGGGGAAAACGTCACCGTGTACCTGACTCTACTGTATTAGAGCTGCTAACAAAACATTCTTTCTTAATGTGATAAAGACAGTAAGAGGTACTAAGACCTAAGGACAGAAAATATGTACACCACTATATTATTATTTGCGGACTGGTGTAACCCAATTACCGTTTTTTGCTTATCGTCCCTGGTTTGGAATACTTCCTGTTTCTCAGGTCAAAGATTATAACAGGTTGACCTGATCTGACAAAATATGAACTTGACCTGTGTTTCACACTTAGGGTGAATAAAATCTTTTGACCTTGAAGAACTCAGAAGTATTATTAAACGTAGGTCTTAAACACGGACAGGTCAGATCGCGCAATTCTTTTTTCCTTACAGCTTTACGCCTCGTCGATGGCTAAGGTCATTAGAGGCGGGATTGGACTGGGGACAAGGAACGGGAAGGAATTCGGCCATGGCCTTTTTGAAGGAAGCATCCCGGCATTCGCCTGGAGTGATTTGGGGAAACCATGGAAAACCCAAATCTGGATGCCCGGATAGGGATTCAAACCCGCGTCCTCCAGAATGCGAGGCCAGAACGTTAACCGTTCACCCACCACGCTCGGTCCCAGCACTCTCATCGTTATGCCCGAAGAATTGTGAAAAATTTTGGTTGCATGTTAAGAGACGTCAGTTGTGCCATTTGAAAAGGGAAAACGAGTTTAGTGTAGGTTGAAAAAGCGTTATACTTCTCATTACCGACCGCGATGGGGGAACGGTAACGCTATGGTTTCACATTCCTGAGGATGCGGGTTCGATTCCCCATCCGGCCATGCAGCTTTTATTTTTTCATGCTTTCGCCAAATCACTCCAGGCGAATGCCAAGACGATTCCTTCGAAAGGATAGACTGAAATCCCTCTTGTTCCTTGTCCCAATCTATTCCCGCCTCCGCCTCTAATGACCATGACTATGACGGGGCGTGAAGTCATAAGTAAAAAAAGAGTATTTTTTAGCTTTAATTGTTCTGTTTTGATTTCGTGATATCGCTCGTACGGGAATAGTTTATTGAAATGTATGAGCGTAAGCCTTGCGTATGGCAAGTGCAAGGAATATCACGGGAAGCTGCTACCTACGCCTAGCTGGTAGAAATATTGAAGGAGAATAAGTCGAATTCCACAAAAGAATCTTTAGAAGAAATAAGCAGCAACACAAAAAAATGCGTAAAAAAACAAAAAAACAAAACAAAAAACAAACAAAAACAAAAACAAAAAACAAAAACAAAAAAAAACTCCATAAAGTAAGGATAGTCGACTCCGTTTACCTTGTTTGTGCACGTATAATTTGAAAACTACTATCCCAGTTTGGACGGGGTTTTCAGTAGAACGTAGTGTTTAACGTGAAGCAACATATTAGTTTAAATTTCATTACATTTTCTCAACTATATCTAGAACTCCGTCCATCAACAAGTTTGAATAGTATTCTGACCGTAGGTTTATATATATATATATTTTTAAAAAGAACAAGCATTCTTTACTTTTTCTTACTACGGATCACAGTGCTAAGGAAGTTGTCGGATGGTGTGATTGCAGTTCAGTTAATTAATTTAATTACGATGGAGCACACGTTCCGTTTCCAATTTCCCTTCACACCCATTTTATCCCTTCCCTGTATCCGTCTATTTTGTCCTCTACAAATTTCAACTTTAAACTCTTTCAGACTTTATTATAAATTGTCCATCTTTTCTCTGAGTAACTTATTGCAATAACTGATCCCCTTCCTCCTGTCTTCCAGTGAATCCCATTCCAGCTCCTTTATCATATCGATTACTGATTGCGTTCTGTGGTAATATAGCCCTTCTTTTCACTCGCTCCAACTCCTGTATTTGATACCCAAAATACGGATCCCATACTACACCACCACATTCAAGAAATGGTCTGAGGGAAGTTTTGTAACCCAATTAGCTTACTTCTCTCGTATATCCCCTCTCTCCAAGTAGGATTTTAAACCCTTTTCTGCAATATGTCCAATGTGTCGTGCCCAGTTGAGCTCGTTAATGTCAAATGTTACACCAAGGTATTTACTCTTCAAGTCTTCAACAAGCAACTCTTTGCCCAGCCTAAAATCATAGTTTCGTTGGTCATTATGCGCGACGTCTTTCGTTCTGGTGCTGCACCGGAGTCGTGACATTCGCCTATCTAGGCGTCGGGCAGCCTCGAGATAGGACCGTGTTAATGAGCGCCTTCCAACGCACCTGGAGCAAGCAGTGTCTGCCCGCATAGTATCTGATAACCCGTCCACCCGCACTCGTCTCCGAGTTCAGGTCTGCACAAAGGACCTCCAGGTCGCCATTGTCCACCCGTCACCTGCCCGACTCACTGCTCTCCTCTGATGCAGGTAGCGGACGGGTAGGGTTACTACACCGTCTCCATACGGGACGGAGGTCCCATGTAAAACGCACCTCACATTCAAAACAATCAAAATATTTTGAGGTTTTGATATACTGAAGTGAAAATTGTTCCGGAGGCTATTTCCTTAATCATCTAATTACCATTTCTTATTTTTTTTTATTATTACCTTATATATTTGGGTATTTACGAATTTTAATTTTTAAATTCCTTCAGTGTTTTTGGAAAAATTGTTCATCGTAATTTCTTCCAATCCCTGACACCTTTACCCACAAAAGAAAATTTTCGCACTCCCTTATGAATGATATCGAGTGCCAGCTCGTGCCCATTAATAACACACTGGTCCCTGTAATGGGTGGACCCGTATTTGATGAACAAAATGAAAAACTGAAGAGGGAAGCCAGAATAACTGTTTGTGCGTTCACCAACCTTTTACAATTTTTGAGTTATGAACAGTATTGCGTTTCTCCATTATTACCTGCCATACTTGGATAATGTAGTTTTATAACTATTTCTTGGTATCAAAATGTTTGGTTTCACTTTAATTATATTCTTTAGTAAACAGAGACTGTCAACTAAAAAAAAAAAAAAATATAGAGACAAATTGCTTGGTTACTAAAATTTTAGTAACTCAAGGTCAAATTTGTTATGTTTGGTGAACTTTCAAAATCCGTTAGTGATGTATTTAAAAAATTTGCCCCTCGAAACTGTCAAATACTTCTAAAACTTTTTCCATTCGTATGCTTTCAGGAAATTACGGTAGGTTATACCCCTGACAGACTCAGAAAAGATGCTTGATAAATAAAAAATAAAAAAAACTCAGTTGTTGTTAGAAATAAAAGTGGGCACCACGACTGCTACGTATTTCAGAAACTTTTTCATTTGTACAGTTTCAGGAAAGTAAAGAAAATTATCTGCTTGGTAGCCTCATAAAAGATGCTTAAGGGGCCTACTAAATGATGAAGTTTTTCAAATAGCTGGCATTCTGGATGTCCACTTTTTTAAAATTCTTCTTTGATCTCAGTTAATTGTTTCCTTTTTATCAAAACGATTACTATGTTCAGTTTGTTAAGTGGCAACGTAACTAAGTCCACATCCTTAAGGTTGGTTTGATTCTCCCGAAGGAAGTATATTAAGCCATTAAGTCAGAGGTAGGACGAGTAGTTCCTTCCCTCTGGAACGTACAGCTTAACTTGGAATCCGAACCACGTGTGACGGACTATGTGATATGGGGGTTATTATGGCCGTGCAGTCCACTAGTGGGCGCCTAGATTGATTTGGAGAAGTGTTCTTAGAAGCATCTTACGATTTTAAATGATCTTCCAGGTTATAACAGATTTTCTACTTGTGGGAACCAAGATGTTATTTGTCAGGATATTTGACACCAGGACGATTCTATTGATAAAGCAGGAGTCCCGTGACTGCTTTAACAGTGATATACTTATAATAGTTCTTACCTTGCCGATATATTACAAACTCTTCCACATAATTATCTGAAATGACTTGGGTTCTAACCTAACGACTGTAAATGACTGAGGCGACACAATTGATAATTTAAACATACTTCAATTATAAAAACCTAATCATACAAGTATCCACAAATCCATCTAACTTTGTGCTGCAAGGAATTGACACGCATGCATGGTTACAATGTTACCAACGTACTAAATGAATTACTAGCTTCTTCATACGGATATAACTGAAACAAAGCTTTACTGAATTAATGCACGTACGACTGAATAATTAACGATCCCGAATGTAACACTTCATTACCAAATAAGATTATTACGGGGCATTACAACATTATTACAACATCGGCAAACAACTCATTTTAAGTTACACAGACTGAATAATTTGTCTAACATATTTTATGTACCCATTAACTAAGATTAGACAAGACTACAGGCAAGCATAACTTGCCCAGTGCCAGAGGCACAGGCAGGACATACGTCTTACCTTTCACATGGCTGCTGGCAGAATAGTCAATCACAGAATAGAATGATCCGATGCCACTCTGGGGTTCTTGTGTGTGCGATCACGTGCTAGACGCATGATGTGTACTTCGCACTGAGAGTCAGTAGAAAGTCTCACGTAGGCAGTGCGCTTGTTTCAAGCAACTTACAATATTTACTGAATAAAATACCAAAACTACCAATTTAAGCCCTAATTCACAGACCACCCGTCACACACTGAACGACCTGCCATAGCTCATATTATCAGACATAACTTCTAAAACACCTGTGCCTACTGGGATTTGAACCCACGACCGGAGCAGGGTTCAAAACAAGCGCCTTAACCACTGAGCTACCAGACCAATCAGTTAATTGGTACTGATGTTAATACAAAATCACTAATAATGATAATATGAAAGAATTAGAAAGAAAGAGAAAGTGAGAGATACTTACCGAAGTGAAGTACAGTTAGCGAAAACTGGAAGAATATAAATTCTTGTAAGTTACATTGACGTTATCCTAATGTGATTTATAGTTCCAGGTTCTGAGTTTCTATCCTCAATAGAACAGCAACATGGTGGAGGCCGATTTAGTGAGAAATGTTGTGAGTTGTTGCTGAAATGCATTTGCTTAAAAATATGTTTTATCAGTATTATGATTGTATGCAGTGTACTAAATCTGCGTCAAATAAAATAAACGTTTGTGTCTGCACATAAAATTTATGAACAGATGATACACAAACTGACTACGAGAGAAACAGATACTGAGTGACCGATATAACATTAAAGAGACATACACACGCTATTCGTCATGAGAAAATATGTTATTTGCCCTGAAAATGTATTCTATGTATCTCCTAATGATAGATAGTATTTCTTGTCAAATTTCATCAAGATCGGTTTTGCCGTTTAGTCGTGAAAATGTAACAGACAGAGAGATAGAGCTACTTTCGCATTTATAATATTACTGTACACACTCGCTTATAGCCTCACACAGTTCGAATACGGTATCTAAATTTATAATATTCTTTCTGTGGACCACATGAACCATCTTCGCAGATTACATGTTGAGAAATACTGGAGTGACGTATCCTATGATGTTCTGAGTTGGTTCTCTGATCCAAATTGCAGCAATAAGACACTTCTAGGACAGTACCGAGAACTAAGGCATCACACCTCCTCGAAGAAAGATTCGTCTGCTCCTGATTGTAAAAACAGGGATACTTTGTTGTTGGTGGCCGAACCTGTTGCTGGGTAGAGTTACAGCCCCCTCCATCGGGGCAGCAAATGAGGTGTTCGCTCCCCTGATTAGCGGTCGGCGTCATGTTTTTAACTCGCTCAGGGGTTGCGCTCACCAGATTTATCCTCCCCTGAAAAAGGAGTAAATAAATAAAAAAAAATGGGGGAGAGAGAGAGAGAGGATGAGATGGCCGCGCGCGGGGTGGGCAGTAATTCACCGGCCCGCCGCTAATTGACACGCGGCGCCACCGTCGCCGGTGGCGATATATGAGCGGCCTTACGTGATTAGGATCAGCTTTCAGTCAGGGCCGGAGTCAGATTTTTATTAGCTACAGGATGCCGCAAAATTTATGCCGACACAATTTTTTCTCGTTTTTGTGGCTAACTCTTTCACCCTCTTCTCTGTAGCAACCTGAGAGAAAGAATGATTTTATTTTTAGTCTGTCAGCTTTATATTTGTCTATAAATTAGATCCGATTAGTTAGTTTTGCTTTCATCCTTGTGAGAAATGTATAAGGGATGTGGAACAATATATATCATTCATGAAGCTAAAAGAGGAAAGTAACTAAACCAGGACTTCGATCCCCAAGTTGGGTTACGACATTATTTTGCTTGGACGGTTCTGCATTCTGATGGCATGTACAGGGTGATTCACGAAGATATGCAAATATTTTAATATGTTATTCTGCAAGTAAAATAAAGAAAAACGTTCGTATAAACATATGTCCGCAAATGTTTAGTTTTGGAGTTACGGCTAATCAAAGATTTTGCCTGAAATTTAGCAACCTCGCTAATATGAAGCCATCGCAAAACTGTACGAGATTACAGTAAAGCACGATTTCCATTTATTTTGTTGTCATTGATCTGGTGAATGTAATAAAACAAGTTCCAGACGCGTATCTGCAGACGTTTTTCCAGAAATTCCATCGATTTTACAAGTAAATTCCAGAGAGTAATTTTGAACATTTATAGTGAATATATTGTGAAATTGTATGTACACTGTACAACTTCCTTAACACTGAGCTATGGTATTAATAAAAGAAGGTTATCTGACACATTTATACTTTTTTAGTTTACTTTATTGCCATTATTTTCCAAATTAAATTTCTCTATAATTTCTGTTGAAAACTTTGTGCAATTGTCTGAATTTTTTTAAAAATTGGGCCAAGTAGTTAATAAACTACAAATTTTCCCAAATTATTTACTTTGCTTCTCTAGAATTTTCGGAAAACTACTGCAGATACACGTCTGGGACTAGTTTTATTATATTCACCAAATCAATAACAACAAAATAAATGGAAATCGTACTTTACTGTAATCTCGTACAGTTTTGCGATGACTTCATACTAGCGAGGTTGCTAAAATTCAGACAAAATCTTTTATTAGATGTAACTCCGTAACTGGACATTTGCTGGACCTATGTTTAGACGAGCATTTTCTTTAGTTTACTTGTAGGATAACATATTAAAATATTTGCATATCTTCGTGAATCACCCTGCATTTGATCAAATAAGTGGGCAGGATGAAAAAGAAATGCACACATTCTTGTAGAACACGTATAAAAATCATGATGGGGCAGAAGGTACATTAAAGTACAATTCTTAAGTTTCAAAATCATGTATTTATTTTTCAAATATCATCGTTAAGGCTAATACATTTCTCCCAACATGTAACAAGTTTTTTTTATTCCGTCACTGAAAAATTCATACGACTTTCCTCCAATCCAGAATTTGACAGCTGGCTCCATCTCATCGTCCGAGATATAATTATCATCCTTGAGGTCTCTCTTGAGTAGAAGAAAAACAATAAAAGTCTCAAGGCACAAGATTGTGGGAGTAAGGAGTGTGTGGAATCGGCTCAAACTTCAGTTTTCGAAGAGCCTCTACAGCTGCGCGCACAGATTTTGCTCTATACCAATTATTCAATTGTTCACGTGTTCAATAATGAAGCCGACACGTTCCTTGCATATTCCAATATGGTTTGCGATACACTTTAGAGAGATTCGCCGAATATTTTGAATCAAATCGTCGACGAGTTTGCAATGTTTTTCCTCTTCCTCTGTGGGAGAATGTACTTTTTTTTTCCCCCCTTCATCATCAAGAAATATGGCTTTTACAGGCACGCGATCACTGAAATTTTACTACTCATCGATTTATGGTAGACCTATCAACAGCATCGTTACCATAAATAGCCTTTAAACGATAACGATTCTCAGTAAGAGTCACTTATTCAGCAGTTAAATATTCGATAGCAGCACGTTGTAAACATAGCATTAGAACATGTCATTATACTTCCGCTTCTTAAAATAAACTGGATCAATTCAACGACTTCAAACCTACGCAGGCGTATAGAGGGGAAATATTACTTCCACCTGATGCGCTTCTGGTGATTTTGATCGCACTCTACTAGCTTGTGTGCATTTATTTTCAGGCAACTGTGTAGATATCAAAATAAATTATGTGTTCCGAAATTTGCAGGACCGGGAGGAGATAAGTTTGCCACTGTTGGTGCTTCCTGCAGGAGTGAAAGTTGAAATACTCTTCAATGCTCTGTCTGTTCATTTCTCGTGTACCTGAGGCTAATACAGACTTCCGTTTTGACTTCCTATCTTTCATGATTACTGATTGTATATGTCACCATAGATTTTGTTGTAAATTTTAAGGTATACTGTCTCTATAACTACTAATGTGCGCCAAATCTGGTTTGTGGTTGTGACCGAAGTAAACAGAAAGAATAGCGTAGACTGCTGTGAGCTTGTTGCAGGCGGTGGTCGGTAAATTGTGTGGGATGTTCTGGTCTGCAGGTACAGCGGAGGAGAGTTAAGTGGAGGCGAGCGCGCTCAGGCGGAAAGGCGATAAGGAAAGGTGAGGGGCGCACGAAAGGAGGAAGAACAAGGAGAAGCCAGCCACGATCCAACAAAACGCCGTGCAGTCTAAAAAATAACTTTTCGCCAATCTCCTTCAGCATATAATGCAACTACACCCCCAAACAAGTGGCTGTTAAACAGCTGTTGTTCACTAATTAACTACATCGCTATTGTTGATAGTCAACTGCAAAATAGTCCTGTCACGGTCACCATGTGGAACATTTGGTTACGATGTCTAAACAAGATTCCTTTATTCCCCTTCCAACTTGTCAACAGTTCTGTTACCGAACCAATTTTCTCTTTGGTTAACAGCTCACGCTCAATAATATCGCTGAAAATGTGTGACTGCATTTGGTTCCAAAAATGTAATCAATAATTGTAGAGGATGGTTTTCCATCAATACCGGTCCCGTAAAGTACGTTAAATCAATGTTTTGTCCCAAAAATAAAGGTTAGAGGATAAATAATTCAGTATCAGATTAATCAGTGTAATGAGTTCATAGTTTCATCTACATCTACATATATACTCTGCAATTCACAAAATTGTGGGTGGCAGAGGGTGCTCAGCACCAAAGCTAATATCTTTGCTGTGCATTCCAATCCCTAATGGTACGAGGGAAAAAGGAATTCCTATAAGAATCAGTCCGGCACCTTATTTCTCTAATTTTATTTTTCCTGTCCTTCCGACTCAAATAGGTTGGTGGAAGAAGTATTTCACTACACTCAAAAGTGAAAGTGGGAGTACGCATGTTTTCCAATAAGTTTAAACGAAACGTGTGTCGTCTATCTACCAGAGACTCCCAACCTAATATACTAATCAGTTCTGTGACGCTTTCATAAGGACTGTAGCAAGCGGTCACGAATCGAGCGGCTCTTCTCTGTACCTTCTCTATACTTTCGATCAATCCCTTACGAAACGGGTCCCAAATTGCACAACAATAATCCAAATGTGGACGCACAAGAGATTTGTACGCTATCTCCTTTGTTTGTTCATTACAATTTTTCAAGATTCGACCTATGAATCGCAGCCTAGAATTTGCTCTATCTACTAACGAATTAATGTGTATGTCCCATTTCATGTTCCTTTGTACTGTTACTCCAAAATATTTCATAGAATCGACCATATCAATAACTGTATTGTTTAACTCGTATTTCTGAACAATTGGATTCTTTTTGTTAGTTATGCTCATTGCCTTGCACTTTTTACAATTTAGAGTAAGTTGCCAGCGCCAAAATAACATCCAGATCGCGCTGAATTTCTAAACAATCGGTCAAATTTCTTACTTCCCTATAAATAACCGCATCATCAGCAAACAATCTAAAAAGGCTTTTCACTTTGTCTCCGAGATCGTTTATAAAAATTAAGAAAAGAAGTGGTCCTATTACACTTCCTTGAAGTACACCCGATGTAACATCTAGATTAGAAGAACTTTCTCCTTCAACGACAACATACTGCGACCGACCAGTTAGAAAATACTTTATCCGTTCACAAAGCTGATCCGATATACCGTACACTCGAAGCTTCGCTAAAAGGCGGTTGTGTGGCACAGAGTCAAAGGCTTTCTGGAAATCTAAAAAAATTGCATCTACTTGTGAACCTGAATCGAAAACTTTCATTACGTCATGTGTAAATAGGGCCAGCTGTGTTTCACATGATCTTTTCTTCCGAAATCCGTGTTGATTTGTTGTAAGCAAATTATTATCATCTAGAAAATTCATAATCTTCGAGCATATAATATGCTCCATAACTCTACTTCAAACAGCTGTTATAGATATGGGACGATAGTTCCCATGATCACTTCTATCACCTTTTTTGAAAATCGGAGTTACTTGCGCGATTTTCCAGTCTGAAGGTACTTTTCACTCTTCTAATGATTTACTGAATATATCAGACAGAAATGGCCCGATTTCCACCGCATACTCTGAAAATACTCTTACTGGAATTCCATCCGGGCCCGGTGTTTTCCCCCACTTCAGGAGCTTTAATTGCTTAACGATACCTGCAGTATCTATTCGTAATGATTCCATCACTGACTCGCCACGGCGTGGGAAAACGGGATTACTATCCTTATGTTCATTTGTAAATGAATTTTTGAATACAGAATTTAGTACGTTAGCTTTATCGTGGCTTTCATTAACCTCGGAACCTTCATGAATTAGTGCTGGAATATTGCTGTTGGTAAAATTAACTTTTCGTACACTGCGACACCCCTTCCTTCTTGAGCGTGCGTGTATTTTCCTTTGTTTTTTGAGTAATCTTTTGACTTCGCATGTGTACCACGGTGGATCATTCTCCCCCTTTATTGTCCGCTTTGGTATATGTATTTCCATGCCTTTCCTGACTATATGTATAAAACGATACCACATCTCTTCAACGGTGTCCTGTGTTGACTTGAAGTTATGGTAATTATTCCTCAGGTAGGTTCTAAAACAATCCTTTGAGGCCTTATTGAATCTGTATACAATTCGCCCTTTTTTCCTTTTTCGCTTGGTCATTAATTTGATAGTCGCAATTACCGTTTTGTGATCGCTTATTCCTGTGGTCGTTGAAATGTCGGTGAATTATTCTGGCCTGTTGGTAACCAGCAAGTCTAAAATGTTTTCGGTACCGTTATGATACCGCGTAGGTTCATTAACTAGCTGCTCGAGATGATTATCTGACAACAACTCGAGAATTACTTCAGAAGCTGCCTTATCCCTGCTACCTGTGATGTGAACGTAATTACGCCAGTCAATATAAGGCAGATTGAAGTCGCCTCCTAGAATCATAGCATGATCCTTAAAACGGCTAGCTATACTATTTACATTATTTCTTAACTCCTCGACTATAGCTATGTCGGAATCGGGTGGACAGTAGAAGGCGTCTATGATGTGTTTTGACCCAGCAACGTTGAGTTTTATCCATATGATTTCACAGATCGTAACGACGTCTATTTCATTACATGGGAGAAATTTACTCACAGCTATAAATACCCCACCTCCATGAGAATGTAATCTGTCTTTACGAAAAACATTCATGCTATCTTTAAAAGTTTCGGCGGATCTTATTTCCGGTTTCAACCAACTTTCTGTTCCGATAACGATATCCGCTTCTGTACTACAAATAACGCTTTAAAGTTCCGATTGTTTGTTACAAACGCTTCTACAGTTAATTACGAGAACTTTTAACTGACGAGATTCTTTTACGTTGCTCCTACATTCCGGATTTGCATCTGATTGGGTTGCCCGTAACTGAATTTCGTGTTTCGGGTCTTCCTCCCTCAGCCTAAAAAACCACCCAGTGCATTCCACACGGCCCCTGCCACCCGCGTAGCCGATTCACGTGTGTAGTGCACACCTGACCTATTAAGGGGAACCCTACAAGACTCGACCCTATGGCGAAGATCGAGAAATCTGCAGCCAATGTCATCACAGAAACGTCGTAGTCTCTGGTTCAGCCACTCAATACGGCTCTGAACCAGAGGTCCACAGTCATCTCTGTCTACGATGCTACAGATTGTTAGCTCTGCCGATGTCTTGCGGTCACTGGCCACAGAGTTCACCCTTTCAGCCAGCCGCCGGAAGGAAGAGAGGATAACCTCTGACCCAAGGCGACAAGCATCATTGGTGCCGACATGAGCCACAATCTGTAGCTGGCTACACCCCGTCCCTTCTATGGCATCCGGGATGGTCTGTACCACATCTCGGATCAGGCCACCCGGAATACACACTGAATAGACGTGGAATTTCTTCCCCGAGGAATCCGTCATTTCCCTAAGGGGCTCTAATAACCGCCTAAAATTAGAGCTCCCAACTACCAGAATGCCCTTCTGCGTTTGCTCAGACCTGGCGGGCTGAGGGGCCGTCAACTCGCAGGATGACAATTGTGGGACTGAGTCAGCCTCCGACAATACATCAAACCGGTTGGACAGACGAACAAGTTCAGTGTCTTGGCCTTTAAACCTGTTCGACTGCCCCCGTGTGCGGCTTCGAAGTCTAGAAGCCATACGCCAGTCACCAACAGGCAACTGCGGCACAGCATCCAACACTTCAGCCTGGGTTGCAGGTACGACGGTCTATATGGGAGAATCTGTGATAGGCATGGCTATATCAGTTTCCCCAACATCACATCTGCTGCAGCCTTTTACGGCAGCTTCCAGCTGCGTAACTTTCGCTTACACAGCTGCAAGCTGAGAGTGCAGATCAGCCACCTCTGCTCGCGTCTGCACACAGCAATCACAGTCCCTAGACATACTGCTTTTGAAAAACGCAAAAAGAAAGGAAACAATAAAAGTACAGAATAAAGAAACAGAAACTCGAAGTAACCTGTACTTCCTACTCGGAGATTGCACTAATCAAATCCCCACACCACTACAGACAAAATACAACAACAAATTACGATACTGCACTCGGCGACTGTTGAAACACTACTAACTAGTACTGTCTACGAAATGCAAACACTCAGAGATTACACTATTCAAATACCCACACCACTACAGATAAAATACAACAACAAAATACGCTACTGCACTCGGCGACTGTTCAAACGCTACTAACTAGTACTGTCTACAAAATGTAAACACTCAGAGATTACACTATTCAAATACCCACACCACTACAGATAAAATACCTTCCGATAGGCAACCTAACTCCATCAATTCCTTTTGAAAAACGAATTTCCGGGGTGCTGTTGCCTGCCACAGTAGTAATAATAATAATAATAATAATATTTAATTAAATTACGATGGAGTACACGCTCTGGTGGTAGTTTCCCTACACACCCACCATCCCCCTTTCCTTCACTCACCTATATTTTACCTTTACAAATTTTAACTATAAATTCTTTAAACGTTTTCGGTAAATTATTCATTATTTCTCTTGGTAGCTTATTCCAATCCCTGACACCCTTATCTAATAAAGAGAATCTTCCTACATCCTTGTGCCTGAAATCGAGAGCCAGCTTGTGGTCATGGTCATCTTTTCCCTTCCATGCGTTACTTTTCATTCTTACACCAATATCTTTCCATCACTCATCACCAATATACGCCTTGCACGTTCTCATAACCCTCTTCGCCCTCCTCCTGTCTTGTAATGAATCCCATTCCAGTTCTTTTATCATATCTGTTACTGGTTGTATTCTGCGATAATTTCCAGAAACAAATCTAGCAGCCCTTTTTTGCACCCTCTCCAACTCCTGTATTTGATACTCAAAATGTGGTCTGACCAAAGTTTCGTAACCCAATTCCTTTACTTCTCTCGTACATACCCTCATCACTCTCTCCAACAAGTGCAGAATTTTGAAATCTTTTCCTAGTACCCGTTTAATGTGTCCTGTCCAGTTAAGTTTGCTATCAAATGTAATGCCAAGATATTTACATTTCAAGCCTTTAACAAGCAATTCTCCTCCACTTTATAATCATAATCAACCTTCAGTTTTTTATTTGTGTATCTAATAATCTGACTCTTCTTTGCATTTATCTTCATCCCATGTTTACCAACCCAACTAGATATCCTGTTCACATCACCCTGCGGCTGTTTACAGTCATCTATCGTTCTGATCCTATTATATAGCATTATGTCATCTGCAAACAATCTAATTTCTTATAGTAAACAATCAACACAATTTTTCATTAGAATAATGAATAGCCTTGGTTGTTTTAACCAATCATATCACTCCCTTCAGATGAACATATGGCCAACCAAAATAATTAAACGATAGAATTTATTTAAAGGATATAGAAGACATATTCTACCTTCACCACGAAAAGAAGGGAGAATAGATTTTTATGGAGTTATTTAACAATAATATGTGGATTATAACGCATGAAATTACACTAAAAGTACATCTTTAATCAAATGTGATTAATACCAAAAAGAACTCTAATTTGGTAGCAAAATGTTTAGCACATATCCAGTAAATTAATAATGAAATTATTTAAAATACTGGCTACGTATAAAATCGGAAATAACTGAAAAAATTATCCTCTAACAGCGGAAGAGGGCATTGTTACTTCAGATGCTGACTTATCTGGGGATTGTATCGTGGTTACTAGCTCCAAAGATCAGTAACAGTAGTCAACATCGAGAATCATCTGGGAACAATGAAATAATTTCAAAATTTTGGTTTTAGGTCCAGTGCGCATGCGCCACAGCGTTCGCTACACTCGCACTAAACGCTCTGCGTAGCGTACTTGATATTCTGTCAGTACGATCAACTGTCATTTAAGCTCATTTAAAACGGCGAGTATACGCCCATCGCTTTGAATTAGTTCGCGATTCGTTTTCTATACATGTATAAACATATGTGTTTCATATGTATGCCTAAATTGTATCAAAAAAATTAAGTTTAACTGCTTTAATGCTTACTGAAGAACGTCAAACGGTTTGTTTACATCCGGAGTAGTCGCCATTATTAAACAATGATAAATGCACCAGTTTTTATTTGCTTTTATAGTTTTCTAGTGTAGGACCGTGACTGCTTTTTGCGTATCGTCACGGGTGTAGAATAATTCCAGTTTTTACGATGAAAGATTATGACAGGTTGATCTGATCTGGCCAAATATAAACTTGACCTGTGTTTTACCCTTAGGATGAATAAAATCTCTTGAGCTTGAAGAACTCAGAAGCATTAATAGAGGTAGGTATTAAACACGGACAGGAACGATCGCGCTATCGTGTAAATGTTTCAGAGGTCATACACTCGAACTTGCTTAAATACGAACTTGACTTGTATTTGGCCCTTAAAGTTCAATCTGCAAAATTAAAAAAAAAAATCCTGTTTGCTTGGAAAGCAACACGTTTTTTAGTATTGAGACTGCGCAAACACTCATAATGTAAACAACATTGGTCATAGTATCTGTGACGGCCAGAGAACTTAATACACATTCCATATTATGAAACAGTTGAGGAACTCCACCAGAATAGTCGATTCGGTGACACATTTGGTCTGATATCCATTTAAGATTACCTAATAACTCACATACAGTGAACATGAATAAAGACCAATAACGAAAGTGGTCAGTAAAATGCCTAAAAAGCAAATAAACCTCAATGCATAAACTTTGGTCAAGCAACGACATTATTGAAAATTTTAATTGGAATTAAATTTTTACAAGCCGGAATAAAAATTGTCGTTCGTGTTTACAGCAGATACCAAGAGTAATTTAATTTCTTTAAATTGAAAAGCAGATCCACTTTTCTTCAACCGCAAAATTTATCAATATTTTTAACTATGAAACGCTACGTAAAGCAAACTTGATGAATGTATTATGGCAATTACTTTTGTAGCAGTTGCTTATCTATTACATTGTGGACATAACCTCCAATTTCGTCTAATGGTATCTCTGGTCGCTGTTTTGCGAGCGAAGGCTGACACGTGACACCGTTCTCTAACCAATAGCTATCGAGGTGAGTGAATGAGCTTACGAAATTCTATAGTAGATTTGTTAGTTGTTTTTCGTTGAATTATATTTTTTCGATGTGGATGCTTTCATTATATGTTCTGAGCGCTGTTATGGTAAGAAAAAAAAAATCGCCAGAAATCTTCATTGGAAACGTCATTTTTTTGTCGGGCGTAATAGCTATCTATTAACGAAATTCTTATACACTGATACATGCACCAGTATTTTTATTTGTTTTTGTTTGTTTATTAGTTGCTTTTTTTAGTTATGTTAGTTAGATTTAGATGGTTTCATTATTTTCTCTGATGTCTCTTGTAGTAAGGAAAAAAAAAAAAAAAATATTGAGTCATGTTTGTACCGCGATACAGTGAATGTATCAATGCGCCTGCGATATTGTTTAACTATATTTGTTAGATGTAGATGGTTTCATTATTTTCTCTGATGTCTCTTGTAGTAAGGAAAAAAAAAATATTGAGTCATGTTTGTACCGCGATACAGTGAATGTATCAATGCGCCTGCGATATTGTTTAACTATATTTGTTAGATTTAGATGGTTTCATTATTTTCTCTGATGTCTCTTGTAGTAAGGAAAAAAAAAATATTGAGTCATGTTTGTATCGTGATACAGTGAATGTATCAATGTGCCTGCGATATTGTTTAACTATATTTGTTAGATGTAGATGGTTTCACTATACGCTCTGAACGCAGTTATGGTAAGAAAATAAATTTTGCATTACATTTAGATCTTGATACAGTGCTATAGCGTGCGATGAACGGTTTCATTTTTACGGGAATGACTTGGAAGCTCTTATTTACTCTACAAGTGGAATGTTCCTCCACTGATTAGTTTACTACACCACTTTAAATTACCGAATGATGATTGCACAGCTGAAGATATTTGTTTCCCGTAGGCCAAAAAGTTTATGACCTTGCAGATAAAAATTTATAAACGTGTCTGTTGAAATTACACGTAATTTTATTGTAAGTGTGAAAGAAACATAAGAAACACAGAGAAACACAAAGAAGTTTCATTTCTCGCGCTTGTACTTACTGATTCATTTCGTATTTTGAGGAATTGTAATGCTCAAACAAAGGAGATAGCGTATAAAACACTAGTGCGTCCACATCTGGATTACTGTTGTGGGCTTTGGGATCCGTATCGCAAGGTTCTGATTGACTCAGTTGAGAGGGTGCAGAGGAGAACCGCTAGATTCGTGACTTGTTGCTACAGCCCTTATGAAAGCGTCACAGAATTGATACATAGATTGGGCTGGGATAGTTTGGAAGACAGACGACGTAGCTTGCGTTCGAATTTATTGGAGAATATGCGAAAAAATTAAAATTTCGAGTGCAATGAAATACTTCTTCCGCCAACCTATTTAGGTCGCAATGACCGGAGGGATAAGATTAGAGAAATAAGATGCCGTACTGATACTTATATGTATTCCTTCTTTCCTCGCACTATTCGGGATTGGAATGGGCGGGTTTAGGATTGGTGCTTAGCACCCTATGCCACCCACAATGTTTGTGATTTGCAGAGTATGAATGTAGATGTAGATTCATGCAGCAGGGATTTTGGAGATTTTTTTTCCTATGGCTTTTCGCCTTATTGATATCAAGGTGATTAGAAGCAGTAATGGACTGGGGTCAAGGAATGGGAAGAAATGCGGCAATAGCGTTTTGATGGAAGCGCCCCGGTATTTTTCCTTGAGTGATTTCGGGAAGTCATGGAAATCCGAAGTATGAAAGGTCTGACGTGGATTGAAAGCTATGTTCCCCCAAACACGAAGCCAGAACATTACTTCTCACCCATCATGCTCGGTACAGTCACATCTAAGATCGAAATAAAGGGAAGTTAATTGAAAGACACACTTCTGTCTCAACTCTACACAGCAGTTCTAAACACAAACAGGCACGGCAGGAAAACAATCAGCTACCGTTCAACATGTGCAAAAATTATTTGTGCAATGGGCTAAAGTAATCGAGACAAATGAAACACACGAAACAAAACAAAAAATAAAAAAATGAAAAACTGATTAGTTTACTACACCACTTTAAATTACCGAATGATGATTGCACAGATGAAGATATTTGTTTCCTGTAGGCCAAAAAGTTTATGACCTTGCAGATAAAAATTTATAAACGTGGATATTGAAATTAAACGTAATTTTATCGTAATTATAAAATCCTGTAACAATCTGTTAATATCTATGACGCGTGTTTAAATTTTTTCTGACCCTCTTTTTATCTGTTAGTTAAAGTCAGTTATACATCCGTGAACTTTTGTAACTTGGGCGTACAGTTTTGCTGTCAACAAACATGACAGCATAAGACCACCAACTAACAGTTTTATACTGAAGTGTTTTGTTTTATTCTGTTTATGAAACGCATATTCTTGAGGTGGAAATAGCGGACAATTCCACTGTTCGGCTCTAATAATTGTTTAATGACTATCGTGACGGATTCATTCAAAATTTATTATCGGATCGGATAAGGATCATACCACTTTCAGAATATCAATCCCAAGTTGTAAGCACTCACCCATTAGACAATATTTCTCTTTCTCAAGTAGGCTTAATCTATTAGTAATTTCGTTTGGTATTCCTTCTGTAGTGGCTACCATAGTTAAGCGGGAAAAGTTAATGGACTTGCTTATTTTGCTTCCCATGATCAAACCATTTTTATCCGCTGGTACAACATACAAAAATTTGAAAAAAAAGGTAGCCAAATGCCTCGTAACTATTTTCTTTTTAATTTTTTTTTTTTTTTTTAAATATTGCCTTCTTTATGATCAAACTAGTTTTATCCATTGTGTGTTGTCGTCAGAGCTAAGGCTATTAAATGCGGCCTTACAAGAATCAGAGATAACTTATTAAGGTATCGAAATGCCTCGTAACAAATGCTTTTTTTTCGATTGCGATCTCAGTAATTTTTCTTCGAACCTTACAGTCTTAGAATCTTTTGTAATATGACTTCCTGATAAGATGTGTAATGCTAGAAGTTATTAGGAATGAAGGTCGAGCCAAGAATTAACTGCTGGGCTATTACGTTTACGACTCTCGCTTCCCGGAATGAGGGAGAAGTTTCAAAACATCTTGATAAATAACTTATAAACGGTGAAATAGTGAGAGAAGCTGTACTACAGATAAGGCGCAGGGCGCAGCAATAAAGAGAGAAAAAGTGGGAGATACAGTGGCGGTGAATAATTTGCGCTAACTGGAAGTTCATTAGCATTAAATCTGGAAACACGCACTAACTATTACCTGGCGAGCTCTTGAGGAAGCGGAGATAAAAGGGACGTTTACGCAGCTACTAAGGGCTCGCTAAGAGCCTTAGCAGCACAACTTTTTTACGAGGCGTAAAACGTCATAAGGCACCGTAAAATATAACCTCCCCCCCCCCCCGCACCCCCCTCACTCGCCCTCTCCTCTCACGACGCTCTTCCCTGCCTGGGTGACACCGTGAATGACTTCGGGAAATAAACGCCAGAAGAAAATAATGATTTAAATGCAGTCATATGGTTTTACCTTCTTCTTCTTCTTCTCGTGTCGATGACAGCATCAAATATGAGATAGTTTTTCCACCAATGCTATGGCTTTATCAGTAGCTGATTGGTGGTTAAATTGGGATACATTCATTCCGATTTGTGGACAAGACAACATAAGTACCATGGTTTATCTTTTCGCGCACGAACATGTGGTATCTGGCTGCTCTCCCAGGTATCACCATTAGGCAAAAGTATCTTTGGAACGGCAAACTCCACCTCGAAGCCTGTTTAACGACTTCCATATGGGCCATAGTTGTTCAGACCCAGGTGGTAGACCTTCTTTTGGTTTGATCCACCCGATATCATGTGCACTCTCTTCTCCCAAGTCAATATTCTTTCATTGCTTGGTGCTCCATTTAGTGGCTTAGAAGTCCACATGAAGCTTGATCGGGACTTCAGTCTCGATGGCGCTGGTGTTGGAGAGGGTGTTGGGAGTCTTCGTTGACTCTAAGCCTCTCCACGCTAGTGGCAACGTCCATGCGTATGTCTCTAGGGGCGATGCCAGCTAATATCTCCGCTTTACCAACAGGCGATGGTCTCAGGCAACTGTTCTGTGAAGCGCAACGTCTACTGTCTACTGTCTTAGATTGACTTGATTTTTGCCACACAGGACATGCATACTCCACATCTTTTACTTTCTTACCATGAGACGGAAATACGTTTCAGAGACGCTGTGTTACAGATGACAGGGATCATAATGCTGGTACAAACTGGTAAGAACTGCTGCAGGGGAACTTCTTGTGATTAGTTTCGTCAAATGCTAAGGAAAACAAGAATGTGTTTAAACCTCATACAGCGTTTGTCTCATGTCATCTGTCCATTATTTTCTTAATAGTATTAGAGTTGGGTATGAATGCGGTAAGTCTGGTGCCTACTTCTGGGAGCGGTAGCGTTTACCTGTGCGAATCCCTTCAGTACGGGAAAAAATTTTGCATTTTAAATCATTTAAGGACAAACATTCCTCCTTCTTTTCATAATCTTCTATGTTTTATTAGCAATATAAACTTACAGTTGCCAGTCGGTTTCACCGTTGTTAGCATCGCACCCGATACAATTAAATAAATAAAATAGTTTTCAAACATTTTAGTATAGCTGAAATTCTATAATCAAAGAATATAATATAAATTTGTCCAGACAGAAATTCGGTTGCTAAATTAGGAACCAGACCAATTTAAGTCTCGGGAATAGTAGGTGAGTTAGAATAGTGCGGCATTTAATTCGTTTTAGAACTAACAAAACATTAAAAATTGTACTGTAAATATGTTGACAGTCATATATAAAAGATAATCTGGTATTTTTATACACTTTTCTTTTTCATCACGATAAAACTGAGTTTTCATTTTACAAAACACAATACAACGAACATAAGCACTTGACGCTATCTTAAAAAATACTATCTGTGACTGCTTATCTCTCAATACACTCTTTGTCCGATATCTCTCTCACGCAATTAACGAATTAGATGCCGCACTCTTCTAACTCACTTACTGTTCTGGAGACTTAAATTGATCTGGCTCCTAATTTAGCAACCGAATTTCTGTCTGGCAAATTCATATTATATTCTTTAATTATAGAACTGTAGCAAATTAAAATTTCAGCTATACTAAAATGGTTTGGAAATTATATTAATTTTTAATTGTGCCTGACTCAATGTTAGCAATGATGAAACTTTCTGGTAACTATAAACTTATATTTCTAAAAAGATACAGAAAACTATATATAAAAATGAAAATTTGTCTTTAAATGATTCCAAAATGCACAATTTATACCTGTACGGAAGGGATGCGCACAGGTAAATACAACCACTCCCTGGTGCCAGACGTAACGCAACCATATCCAACTTTAATAATAAAAGAAATATAAAAAAGACCAACCGACCTAAAATCCTTTCTCGATAACGTTGCTAGCTCTTGGACTATAAGGTATTGGACATAGGCCTATATCTTGAGAAGTTACTTAATGGCATGAGCAAATATTGAAGGAAGATTTTGGACTAAATGTAAACCAAAGGAAGACAAAAGTGGTGAAATGTAGCAGAAATGATATCAATATTAACTGATTAAATTAAAAAATTAGATCGGATGCAATGGTAGAAGTAAGTTAATTCTGTTACTTAGGAAGTAAAATTACAACCTGATAGCCGAATGATGTTAAAAGCAGTCTACCACTAACGAAAGAAGCTTTCTAAAAAGAGAAATCTTTTAGTTTCAAGTACTGGCATAGGACTACGAAAGAATTTTCTAAAACGCTATGTGTGCAGCACTTTATGATAGCGAAGAATGGACTTTAAGAACAGCTGCGTTGAAGTATTTGAAATCTGATGCTACAGTAGGATGCTGAAAATTAAGTGGACAGATAAAGTACGAAATGAACTTATTTTGGAAATGATGGATGAGGTAAGAAGTTTGTGGCAGAATTTTTCAGAAAGAAGAGACAGGGTGCTGGGTTACATTTTAAGACACGCGGGATTGGCTGATTTGTTGGTGGAGGGAACAGTCGAAAGTAAGCTCAAGACGTGTAGAGGAAGACAGGAATATATGAAGCAGATAATTGAGGGCGTAGATATGAAGAGGTTACCCCAAGAATAGCAAGAGATGGAAGATTTCATGAAACCAGTCAAGAGACAGAAAAAGGATATTTTGTATTTAAACCCTGTAATAGGTGTGAGAACAGGAACATAGCAGTCACCTATTGAGTGGAGCGTATTATAGAATACAAATCAATTCCAGATTTATATTTTTTGTATAAACAATATTTGCTGGGAAAGAATTCAGTGCTAGGCTGTATACAGGCAACACCCGTTCGGAATTGCTGGGTACCATGATGGAAATTTCTCTACAATCTAACAATCTAGAGCGCAACATTTTTCTAGCAGTTAGCTCAACATTTCCCTGAAGTTACCATTCACCGACCATCAATTATGCATTTCTTTCAAATTTCTTCGAACCATTCTTTATTCAGTCGATAGAGCCGACACGCTCTGAATTTGACATGGATTGCGTTTCATTTTGATGAATTGAACTCAATCTAAAAGGCTGCTCATTAGCTGCGCTGTTTAAATTTTATTCAATTTCCCCACTTTTTTCAGCCAAATTTTCCAGTGCCAATTTTTTCTCAGTCTGTAATTCCTATTCCGCGCCGTATCCGAGTTGCATTTTCGTTCGGTTTAGCTCGCATTTTCAGGCAATGTAGAAGCTTTTCGCTACCCAGTTCGAGAAATTTCCTTATTCAAGTACCTGAAATTCCAAGTACGGGAAAGTTTGATTATGTTTTAGTGTCACTTCTCCGCAAAGGCATCTTCAAACAAATCCACTTTAGTAAAATTTTTTGAACCTGGAGACTGGACGTAACCTGAATAGTTCGGCAATCTTCGGTGAGTCTCGGTAATGTCCGATGTGTTGCCACCACAGCTCTACTTGGCTAGCCAGGAAATTTAAAATAAACTGCATATGATTCTATTTGCACTTATACTGTTAAAAAGATGTGTAACTGAGATGTCAGCTAAAAGGAAGTTGAGGAAGTACGTGTATACAAATACAAACGGTAGAAATAAAAAAATTATAATCTGAGGCAGAGATACATGTGACGTTCGTTTAAATTTGTAAAAGTAGCTAGTAGCTATTTGTTTATTTACGGCAGTTAAAAACATAAATTCATGTAATTAGAGGAGCATCTGATGTTTACGATGAATTATCTCTAGCAGCTAGTAGAAACAATTCACAACATAACCTATTTTTTTTTGGATAGAAAATAAGAAACTGGAGAGCTTATCAAAAACTCAGAGAAAGTTTACACGAAATATAAGAAATCTTGAAATGTAGATAATGAAATCGTTAATAATTTTGTTTTAAAATTATGCTTTTCTTATAAAAAAATTTCATAAAAATAAAAATTTCCGTGATTTTTGATGGGCTGAAAGCAATTTCAGGTAATAGATGAAGGAAGGCCAGAGATAAAAAATATGATAATGCCAGGCAGAGACGCGATATTCATCTTCTCACTGCGAATCTGATTTAGTCATTGTGTATTCTGCTTACTTCCCATCACCTGTATTGGAAGAAGTAGTGAAAAAACGAAGGGCGCAGCAGAATATAGAAAGGTATTTTTTTTTTAATCACAACTTATGATGAAGTTATCGATATGCACTTTAAAAATTTGTGAGTGGCCACGCACGCTATCCGTGTAACAGGCTTTATCCTAATGTCTATAATTGAGCCTCTTTTACTATCATGTACTTTCTTAAGTGGTAATTACTGTCTTCCCACGACTGCGGAGAAACGATAAGCTAACATGTCTGAGGCCGGATCGAAGACGGACGAACGCTTTGTTTTCCCTTCTTCGGCTGCAACATTTCGGGTAAACGGTGATGAGATTTAACTGTCCTCGTCTCTGGGAGACAGAGGATCCAATAAAACGCGTCCTTTGTTCCAGTTTAGACATCGATATTGGCCATCCGCAATCTAACAAGTGGTTATCGAGGGTGGAACGTCTATCGTCAGTAATACGTCGCTCTGAGCATAGCAGTCAGGTCTTGCTAACATCTGGACGAAATCCGCGCATCTCCTGTCCACGGTACAAACCACTTAAGATAGCTTGAGAATTCAAAATGAATGTTAGCGAAAAGAAATAGGTAATTAGTACTTCTTCAGAAGTTTTGTTGTTGAACTGATAGTTATCAACGTTATTTGTTTTGAACTGATTAATATTGTGAAGAATATGCCGGAAAAGGTAGCTGCTTTTTAGTTAGCTACAGCCGTTCTTTGGATCAATAGTTTTGACGGAATTTATACCCGAAATTTATGTTTTACTGTAATTGTAACGAAACTGATGCCCCAAAGACAATTTCCTGTATATTCACGTTTGCCTTCAATAAAATTTGGATTTAAATTCTTCCACTGAGTAAATTATTCAGCAATTACCTAGGTAATTTACTCCACACTTTGACCATTTTCCCTGCAGATGAAAACATTCCCATTACTTTAAGCCTGGAATCAAATGTTAATTTATGGCAATGGTTGTCTCTTGTTGCCGCATAGTAGGTATTTATTTATTTATCTATCAATCTTGTTCCATGGATCCCTGCTGAGGAAGGATCTCTGGGATGTGAAACATATCATTGTTAATACACATACATACAATATGAGTCATAATAATAATGAAAACAATCATATTTTCCAAAGACAAATAAAGAGAATAAAAATAAACATTAAATTTTACAATTGAGTTATGCAAAAGGTCACATTGAATACAATTAATTATTTCGTTCAAATTCTTGAATGGAGTAGAAGGAATTTCCAATAAAATAATTTCTCAGTTTGTCTTTAAATACATCTTTATTATCCGTAAACTGTTTTATACTCTTGGGAAGTTTATTAAACAGATGTATCCCAGAATAATTAACTCTTCTTTCTACTAATGACAGAGATGTTTGTGTTTTGTGTAAGTTTTTTCTGTTTCTTGTATTGAAATTGTGTACCTGTGAATTAGAAGTAAACTGGTTAAAATGATCTATAACAAAGCACATGAGATAATATATATACTGAGAACTCATTGTAAGAACACTGAGTTTTTTTAAAAAGTTGTCTGCAAGAAGTTCTTGGTTTTACCCTACACAGCATCCTAATAGCTCTTTTCTGTGCTATGAAAACTTTTTTACTTTGTGAAGAGAGATTCCCCCAAAAATTATGCCATATGACATCACTGAATGGAAATATGAGGAGTACACCTGTTTCGTTAATTCTAGATCTGCTTTTAAAGAAAGTGTACGTATTGAAAAGGTGGCACTACTTAACTTCTTCAGTAGTGAAGTGATATGTTTGTGCCAACTGAGTTTCTCATCTATTTCAATCCCAAAGAATTTTATACTCTTTGTTTCTTCACTCAATGTCTTCTCATGCCTCATCACCAAGATATGGCTGATACGAACCCTTAACCACCTTCTGTCTTCCTATGATTCCCATCCCAGTCCGTTAATAGTTTCGGTTACCAACTGTGATATGCAATGATTTTTGCAAACAAATTTGTTAAATTGTCCGATCGCTCTCTCCAATAGATGCAGTAAAATCTTTTTCCAGTACCCAACTGATTTTATTATTAATTTCCCGCTGCGTTTCTGTACGGATGTAGGTCTCCATAGTAATGAATTTGTTTTTTGTTTTTACCCTAACAGCGAAGCATGAAAATTTGTAATCACAAGGCTGAAATTTCCTCATATTCTCAATTTATTATTTATGCTTCTTTTTTCGATTTGATTGCAAGGACAGTAAGTGTACGTGTACTTTAGACAAATATGACGAAGGTGACTCCCATATCAGTAGTAAATTGAAATCCCTCTGTTGCAACCTATAAAGTAATAAAATTGAACGATGTTGTTAAAACATTATTGAAATTATAAAGCCAGTATTCGTTAAAATGTGTAGACTACCCTGGCTTGAAGTTTTAAGTATCTAATATCGTAAAGAACCGTTTAGTTCAGATGACAATGAAAATCAGTTCATTATTCACAATACCATTTGTTCGTAGAAACTACTTACACTATTATAGCTAATCTATAAGACCTACAGAGATGGAAAATGACACAGTTTGAAACAAATCCCAATGAACAGTCGAAAGCTTTTAAGCTCTGCAAATATTAAGCGTAGAATATAGGCGGAATAGCTACTTAGGTGTCCGATAACTATGAGACAAAAAAAATCGTAATCCAGAATAAAAATAATTCATACAATGCTACCGACGGTAAACTATCAAGAGTAATTCAGTAAACCTTTTGGCATGGTGCGCTGAGTGGCAACTTACACTAAATTGTAAAAAGTTCAAGACAATAAGCATAACTAACAAAAATAATACAGTTGTTCAGAAATACGAGTTAAACAATTCCATTATTGATATGGTCGATTCCATGAAATATTTGGGAGTAACAGTACAAAGGAACATGAAATGGGACATACACATTAATTCGTTAGCAGGTAGAGCAAAGTCTAGGCTGCGATTCATAGGTCGTATCTTCAAAAATTGCAATGAACAAACAAAGGAGATAGCGTACAAATCTCTTGTGCGTCCACATTTGGACTATTGTTGTGCCATTTGGGATCCGTTTCGTAAGGGGCTGATCGAAAGTATAGAGAAAGTACAGAGAAGAGGCGCTAGATTCTTGACCGCTTGCTATAGTCCTTATGAAAGCGTCACAGAACTGATTAGTAGATTACGTTGGGAGTCTCTGGTAGATAGACGACGCACGTTTCGTTTAAACTTATTGGTAAACATGCGTACTCCCACTTTCACTTTTGAGTGTAGTGAAATACTTCTTCCACCAACCTATTTGAGCAGGAATGATAGGAAAGATAAGATTAGAGAAATAAGGTGCCGCTCTGATTCTTTTTTCCCTCGTACCATATTGCTGCACAACAAAGAGATTAGCATTGGTGCTGAGCACCCTCTGCCACCCACAATTTTGTGAATTGCAGAGTATATATGTAGATGTAGATACCAAAGGGAAACAGTTTCAGCTGTCCATACAGTCTGTCAGTTAACCAAGCTTCGAGAAGGAGGCCTAAACATTTCTGTGTATCTGAACCGCCCTGCCGTACTAAACAGATTCGCGACCTTTCAAAATTAAGGCAAAAATCGGGATTCGAAGTAGTATCGTCCGTTCTGTCTCCTAAGAAAAGTCTTTCCACCTAAGTATCACATTACTGTTCTTACCTATATTTGTCTGAACTGCTCTGTTTGTCGATGTAGTATCAAAATGAAGCATACCTTTTCTGAACCCTGGGGCTCTAGGCGGTACATTATTTGAAAGCTCATCAAAATCAAACCACAAGTTTCTGCGTTTATCCCTTTCATCCATACAGAAAGACACACCGCAATGGAATTAAGAATTGTGACGTCACAACATGTTTCCCTCCTTTCTGGATGCCATCCTACTAAGGAAGTAAGGTAAAGTATCAGCCCAGTGCCTAATTAATTGGAGGCCAGCGGCGGAAGGGCTCTTTACGACCTCTGACCAGACAGGGTAGTTGATTGGTCCTTCATGAAGGTAATAAGGTCTCTTCCTGGCCGGAAGGGTCATAAGAGGACTTGAGCGTTATCGCTACCTGTTACGCTCCCTCTGCTGGTTGCACAGCGAATATGCAACATAAGAGGAAGCCACAAGCCAATTGCTATCATATTGCAATAATGTCAGGGGTTTGTAAATTAACGTCTTTGATGCTAATAAAAAACAGCCAGTTCCAGCAGTGATAAAGTCTATTAGAAAAGTGAAAATCGTATGTCTATTTCTACACTGATGTATCATTGACAGCTGGCATTCGGTAGGATGCGTGTTCCATTCCTAGTCTGACCATCTAGATTTCTGTTTTCCATAATTTGCCGAAATCACTCTGGGCAGGCGAATGCTGGAACGATTTCTTGAAAAGATATTGGAAGATTTGGTTACAATTCCCCGACGAGCCGGAATGTTGGGGCTTGTATCAGTGTGTACACGCACTAGAAGTGAAACTTGTATATATTTTTCTGTGTATTTACGCCTGTGAATTTTTTCTGTGATTTTTTAAAATGGTTTTGGGGGTTCTTTCGCAGTTGAGTAGACGAAATGTTTCCAGCTTTATTGCATTTGGACAGTAAATGTGAACTTTGTCCAAATTACTCTCGTAAACAAATAAAACGAAAACAAACAAACAAACAAAAAGCAACTAAAAATAATGGTGCTTGTAATATTGTGTAATAATGGCGACTATAACATCTGAAGTCGTCACGTGATTTTATTGAGTACTAAAGCGTTTTAAGCTTTAACTTTTTTGAAACACTTTTTGTATATTCATGAGACACATATATTCACACTTATACATACGTGCATCGATAAAATAATGTGTAACATGAAGTAACGATGTAGCGAATACTCACTGTTTAACATTACCTAGAATGACAGAGGACACTATCGTAGCTGCTTCCATCAAAGTATCTTTAAGTGCGCATGCGCAGAACTTAACGGCGCATGCGCACTTAATGCGTAACGCTACCAATATTAATTATTAAATCTACTATTTTTTTCTGGTTCAGTAAAAAAAAGTTACGAAAATTTGGCAATATTGACTGAAGATTCCTGTTAAGAAGGGAAATTCCCGAAGAGGCAAGGTTGGGCGAGAAGGGATCCCCATTCCCCATTGTTTGGATTGATACTCGCTATTTCAACCAATGCTATCAGCGCTACGGATTTATCTGTAGATTTACGGATCTTTTCAAAAAATTAGGATTTTTAAATTAATTTAAGGTTTTTTGCCTTTTTTAAAAAAAATTCTTATTGTGTTTTCCTGATATTCGTATACTTGTTAAACTCTCAGCGTATAGTGATACTGAACCATTAAATTGTCTGTAATTATGAATCGTTTCCTTGCAACTGTTGGCGTAAACCAACAACTGAAAAGACATAACGCTCCTATTTTGTATGATAATAGATTTAAATTCAACATAAAAGACCGTAATACAGAGCTATCAGCACGGTCTTTATGCACATTGTGTACTTTGCTTACAATTTAAAATGGCAATCTCAACATCTTTTGCATACAATACAAGAACAACCAGTAAAAGAAAATGTACTATTTCTGAAGTTATGGATCTAGAAGCGACAGAAGAAGAAACAGAAAATTTCGACACTGACTGAACTAGTGTTGATAGTGCTGACTGATACTGGAGAATGTTGTACTGACATAGATGATGAATAAAATTATGTTACCTATGTAGATACATTTATGAATCATTATGTAAGACATTAAATGATTCAGTAAGATTTAAAACACACATGTAAAATGTAAGGTCTGTAAATAAAACTATAATTTATCAAATATATTGTTTTCTGAAGAAAAAAAAAACAAATTTAGAAAAAAAAAACACGGGTGCTAGGGTTTTTTTTTTTTCACAAGCCTGAAAATATTTTTTTTTCAGTTTGCAAACACTAGATATATCTGTGAAACGGGTAACTATTTTTTTGTTGATAAAATGTGTAGGTTATGAGACGGAGATTGGGGAACGTCCTGGGATTCGCCTTGATTACTGCGGAAAACCTAAAAACCTCAACCGGTCCGTTGTACCTTGAAGATCGACTGTGCGGCGCCCCATCGTACTGAGTCATACTGGCTGGTCTCTTTTCAGCCTTTAAATTCACGTCAGAAAATTTTAGGGTGTCATGATTAGCAGAAATTCCTTGTCAGTCTCAATGACTTTCTCCTCAAATATGAACCCTATTTGTTGATTAATGAGAAAAGACACTATTGCAGGGTAGTATTATGACAGTGAGTGACGTAGTGGGGAGTCTTTATGGGCGATGCGGGCCAATAGCGTCGACCCTCACCTGCCGTGGTTCTCGTATCCGCCGTTTCCACGCCATAACGCAGGCCGCTCCCCACTCCCGTCATTAACGGAGTTTGATACCGGAGCCTCTGCCTTAACTCCCACCCCCCTCCACCCGATATTCACTTTAACACCCCACCCCCTCGGCGGCGCCATCTCGCTCTCAAGAGCTTTTAATTAGTTATCCATTAGAGGCAGCTTCCGAGATTAGAAACACGGCCAGGTGTACGTTCCTCTAATGGCGTTATAATAGAGATTGCTGGGGAAGCCTGCTTCTCCACTCAGAGACTGATAAATAGACAGCGAGGGGGGCTACAGCCAAAACTTCCATCCCGCACGTCAACGAATTCCTATACCGTCCGTGTTAAACTCCACTGACATAGACGTGGCAGCCCAGAAATCGGTTTATACGCGTGTCAACCAGATATAAACTACATCTCTGGAACAGTATGCAGCACTGGTAATTCATCACCACTAAATGATTGAAGTACTGACTTTTGAATGTAGAAAGAGAACGTAACCAGACACATAACAACTGTACTTAACTTCTGCGGTTCACTATTTTTTTTTCTTTTCGTAAATCGAAAAAGGGAGAAACTTTTTTTTATAAAAAAACGTACTTTTTTTCCTTAGATGGTACCACCATCTTATCTACGTAAACTGGGTGTTACCTGATAGACTTAAAAAATGATAAAAAATTTCCGTCGGTCTCTTCGACCTTTAGCCATCTCCAGTTTCTTTCTTTGTACTAACTACTGGCTTCTGTAATTCAAGACTCTACAGAGACGACAGCACAAGACTAACTTAACACAAGACTAACTTAACACAAGACCAACTTAACACCAGACCAACCAAACACAAGACAAACCCAACACTTAGTTAAAACCATCCATGCCAGAGGTCAGAATCGAACCGGTGACTGTTACAATGTGAGGCCAGTTTGCTAGCTGCTAGCCCCTATACTGCCAGCGACGGCAATCAGATGGCCTTTGAAGAATTTACAGTGTTTACAATGACGACTTTCAAATTCGGGTAACACTTGCGTCGAATTACTCGCTAAGAAATTCATGATAAGATGACTGGGAAATGCCGTGAAGATGTCATGGATATGAAAACTGTGCGTTCTTGGATGAGAAAGTATTAACGATACTGTATGTGGAGTGGAGTAAGAAAGAAAGTAGCAGCGTATGACATTCTTGGTCGGAAGATCTCGAAGTGTAGTTCGGCCGTTCGTTTTGACAAGAGTTTCTGTTTGCTGCGCATACGCTTCTGTTGTGGCAACTCTTCAGCTAACCCGGTAATCCTACCTGGTATAGCGGACCTACAGTTTAACTTGGAATCCAAACCACGGAAACGTTCTGGCGTACTTCACATTACACAGCAAATTGTGCTATTGGTGAAGTTCGGGTCAAAGGCGTGATTCCCGTTTTCAAGAAAGGTGATCGGAGAGATCCTAGGAATTATCGACCTATATCTCTAACATCTGTCTGCAGCAGAATTCTGGAGCATGTCATATGCTCTAACGTTATGAAGTTTCTGGATGAAAACGAGTTACTTACAGCAAACCAACACGGATTTCGTAAGAACCGTTCGTGTGAAACGCAACTGGCTCTATTTTCGCATGACGTAATGAAGGTTATCGATGCAGGATCACAAGTTGATGCTATTTTCTTGGATTTCCAGAAGGCTTTTGACTCTGTACCACATAACTGCCTTTTGGCGAAGATTCGAGCGTACGGTATATCTGATCAGATCTGCGAATGGATACGCGATTTTCTAACTGGTCGGTCGCAGTATGTCGTTGTTGACGGGGAAGCCTCTTCAAAGCTAGATGTTACTTCGGGCGTTCCTCAAGGAAGTGTAATAGGACCACTTCTTTTCTTAATTTTTATAAACGATCTCGGTGACAACGTTAATTGCAGGATGCGATTTTTTGCTGATGATGCACTTATTTATAGGGAAGTGGGGTGCTCTGACGATTGCTTAGAAATACAGCATGATCTGGATGTTATTTCGGAATGGTGCCGTAAATGGCAGCTTACACTTAACTGTAAAAAGTGCAAGGCAATGCAAATAAGTAATAAAAAGACCCCGTTTGCTCACGAGTACAAAGTTAATAATTCAGTTGTTGACACGGTCGATTCCCTGAAGTATCTAGGCGTAACAGTGCAAAGCAACATGAAATGGGACTTGCACATAACTTCAGTCGTAGGCAAAGCTAATTCAAAACTACGTTTTATAGGTCGTATTTTGAGAAGCTGCAATGCTCATACAAAGGAAATAGCGTACAAAACACTAGTGCGTCCGCATTTGGAATACTGTTGTGCAATCCGTATCGCAAGGGATTGATTGACACGTTAGAGAAAGTACAGAGGAGAGCCGCTCGATTCGTGACCGCTAGTTACAGTCCTTATGTAAGTGTCACAGAGCTGAAACGTGGGTTAGGCTGGGATTGTTTGGCGGACAGACGACGTCGTTGTCGTTTAAATTTGTTGGAGAATATGCGAAAATCTCTCATTTACGAGTGCAACGAAATACTTCTTCCGCCAACCTATTTAGGTCGCAATGAGAGGAGGGATAAGATTCGAGAGATAAGATGCCGTACTGATACATTTATGCATTCTTTCTTTCCTCGTTCTGTTCGGGATTGGAATGCACTGAATTAGGATTTGTGCCTAGCACCCTCTGCCACCTACAGTAATTGTGAATTGCAGAGTATAGATGTAGATGTAGATGTAGAAAATCCCAACCAAGAAAGGGATTCCAATCGGGGACGCTTTAACCACTGAGCTACCAGACCACTCAAACGCACATTGCTAGAGAAAGTGTCCACGAAATGGGAACATGAACAGTGTCGATATGCACCATCCTACACGAAGACCGCAAGATAGGCAGGTTTCCTTCTGGTGGGTTCTATGAATGTTGACCTACGATCTTAAGCCTCCAGTCGTTGCAATGAATCGGGCTGCTGTGACAAGCGATGAGCGATAATCGTGCTTCAGTCCCATCAGTTGTCACAAACGATGTGGGTTGGATGTTGTTTTTCAGTGCTGGAATAATCACCAAACACCATTAGTCATTATGGAAACACATTAACTCTCGATCGAGGAGGTACATCGTGACATGACACATTACATATAAATTACACATCATCACAGACAGAACATATTTACATATTTCGTAGACAGATGGCGACATTTTACTTCCACTATTAGTACAAAGTACAACCTGGCAGCAGGTATGAAGTACTTATCGCCAGCAAGGGTAGACGCTGTAAGATCAAAGCTAGAGCGCTATATACCTCGCTGTTAACGCGCCCTAAAACCCCAGTAACAGCAACAACAACTCCAAATTTCACCAAGCCAATGATGAGTAAAACACACCATAAGCAGCCGACCCTAATGTTGGGAATGTGGTGAATAAACAGGTAGATGTAATCTTCACATATGTTTAAGTAATCATTTCGATGACTACTGAAATCTAAGAAGATATTTCGAAGATGTTTCGAAGATGTTTCTTGGCGTATTGCAAGAACACGACCGCAGAATACTATTCACGTGCTCTACCATACAATAAATGCTGCTATTAATGAATTGCTTCTACATGCTTGCTATGCACCTCTAGCAATGGTGAAATATCTCTCTACAATTACAGCTTTGTAGTTACGGCATCTTCGTTTAAGCGATTTTCAGGTTGGAGAAGAACACCTCTAAAAAAGAATTTGGAGTCACCTTAAAATCACTGAATCGAGTTAATAAAAAATATGAGCGCATACAGTAACGATTTGTTGGGAACTGAGGATAACTTCAGCTTTATAGAGCTGATACGTGGGTTCGGCTGGGATTGTTTGGCCGACAGACCGTTTTCGTTTGAATTTGTTGGTGAATATGCGAAAATCTTTAATTTACGAGTGCAATGAAATACTTCTTTGCCCAACCTATTTACGCAGGTCTCAATGACAGGAGGAATAAGATTCGAGAAATAAGATGCCGTACTGATACAATTATGTATTCTTTCTTTCCTCGTTCTGTTCGGGATTGGAATGCACTGAATTAGGATTGGTGCTTAGCACCCTCTGCCACCCATAGTAATTGTGAATTGCAGAATTTAGATGTAGATGTAGATAGAAGTAAGGAATTGTTTAGAAAAATTTTGATCCCTGACTGTGTTTGTAACATGAAGTAATTATGTGTTACTACAGTGTTAGCTAAATGGGTGAATAAAACAGGGATGATTTGCCTGATGGACTGGCGTCGAACCGCGATACTCAGGTTACTCGTCTGTCAGGCTGTGTGGAGAAGAGAAAACAAACAGCGAGCGTCTTGGCGCAGCCAAAGACGTGCGGAGGTGAATTTGTTTGACATGTGTCTGTTTGAGTTTATTTCGAGGTGCCGGGGCAACTTCCTCAATGATTCTTCGCAGCAGCAAAGGAAATGTAGGCGAAAAGCTACAATTACTTTGAAGATTAAGTGACTTTTTTGCGGAACTTTGGCTGTGGATGTGTGCTTTATAGGTTTACATTAGAAAAGATTGATTGTTAAGGTTGTAAATTGAGTTTATCAATTTCACAGATATCGTTAATAACGTATTAAGGACTCGAAGTATTAAATAAACATAGAACAGCTCATGTAAATACAAGGACAGTTTGAAAAAATCTTGTTATAAACCAAAAGGTGTTGTCGGAACATTATTGTCATATTTAGATCCATGTCTTTACTTATCCATGAGCGTCACTATGTTATCACACATTTACTGAAGTGCCAAAAGTAGTGGGATAGGAAGATGCAAATATCCATGTTCCTGTAGCGCGGCGGAATAAACGTATAAATGTGCCGTGTGGTGTCGATCTTTCATTTGTACTCTTGTGAGTCGTGTGAAAGGTTTCTGAGGCGATTGTGGCCGCGTGGCATGAATTAGCATCTTTGAACGCGGAATGGCAGGCGGTGCAAGGCCCACGGTACATTCAATTTCGGTTGATCGTTCGTGAATTCAACATTCTCCTATGCATAGTGTGAAGAGTGTGTCGCGAATATATAATTTCCGGCATTACGTGCAGTCATGGACAGTTCTGTGATCGACTATCTCAACTTAATGACCGAGATCAGCGACGTCTGCGATGAGGTGTCAGAATTAAGAAACAGGCAACACCGCGTCAGAGAGCATCAACTCTGAAAGTGGGACACTACAGATAAATTTGGGATTGATGCGAGATGGCAGCAGAAGAACGACGCTAATTCCTCTGCTGACAAAACGCCTTCGACTGCAGCGCTTCTTCTGAGTTCGTGAACGTATCGGTTGGGGTTAAATTTGAGGTGTATGTATTCACATTACCTTGGGTGTGAGCAGAAAAGAAAATTAATCTGATATCTGATTGAAACAGAACCAAAGCACATATTTTTTTTTTTTTTTTTAACATATGGTTCTACGCCTCGTCAACGTCTAGTTTACTAGAGGTTGGAGGGGACTGGGGACAAGGAACGGGAAGAAATTCGCCTTTTGAAGGAAGCATCCCGGCATTCGCCTGGAGTGATTTGGGGAAACCATGGAAAACCCAAATCTGGATGCCCGGACGGGGATTCGAACCGGCGTCCTTCCGAAAGCGATGCCAGAGTTTTAACCGCTCACCCACCACACTCGGTCAGAACCAAAGAAATTTGATGCTGCCCTAACGCAGCCTATGAGTTGTTTCTTTTAGATAGATAGATAGATAGATAGATATGTTCACTGTGATCCCATGTGAGAATAATCTCGCGGATGTGGAACAGTACATACACTTATTTTTAATGTCTATTTTTGATAATATTATTATATATTGACAAGTTAGCTACAACCCATTAGTATAACCAATATCTCCTGTAATCTACACATACAATCCCAAGTTAATTAATACTTATTATGTGGAACAGTGTATACACTTGTTACCTGCATCTAATAACCAGTTATTTTCTTACCAACCAGTTACCATGATAAGTTTCACTGTAATTTGCGACTACATATTATACACTGTTAGTTGCTATTTATGTGAAACAGTACACACACCTATTAACAATATCAATTATGTTACCAACAACTCATAAGCTGTCAATTATTTATCTCTTTATGAGGCTTCATTATAAGATTTTCCTTCGTACTTTATCATGTCTTTTTATGTCTGTGAATGCAGTTATTGTGTCCTTGCCGTTTTCTCACCCTTTATATATGTTCTGTTTCAATATAAAAATTTCATCTACCGTTGATCTTCCTCGTGAGGAGGTACCCTAAAATGATTATATATATATGAAAACAGTGTTAACACGACAATGTGTCATTTGTTTGTTAATGTACTTTAAACCTTTCGAATGCCGGGATGGTTCCTTCAAAAGACCATGACCGAATTCCTTCATGTTCTTTCCCATCTCTAATGACCTCGACGTCAACGAGGCGTAAAGCCGTATGAAGAAAAAATAAAATTGAAAGGGTTCAGTTTTTATCATTGGCACCATAAAACAGTAGCCAATATACGGGTGTGTAGTGAGGGAATGCAGCCGTCGTATTGGGGACACAGGGCAGAGAGAAAGAGACGCGCGATCTCTGAACCGCAAACTGAGTGCTCGAGGCGGGACACTTGTCTCGGCGAAAAAAGAGAAAATGATCAAGTTGAGCCGTCCCCACTCGCGAATCAACTTTCTTTTTTAAAGGAAGTTTCTTATTCCACCGCACTTCCCCTCTCTCCGCCCGAGCCGGGTTAATGGTTTCCATTTCGGTCTCAGTTTCTCGGCCGCCCAGGATTTCCCGGCACCTCGCTACAGTTCCGACTGTCTCCAACGCCTTCCTTTGTATCAAAAAATAAAAAAAAGTAGAAAGGTAAACATTTAGAAATTGCGCGCACACTTCTTGTAAACGTATATAACTACTTGTTTCACTGAAAAAACATTAAGATTCCTTGTGTACCAGGGTATCTTTAGATCTGTAAAAATATTTGGTCCTCATGTACAATGAACTGAGGTCCTTAGGGTGTTGTTGGAGGAGATGGAGCTCATTATTCTCGAACGGAATCGACGTGATGCGTTTAGCACTACGATTTTTCTACTTGTCGAACAACTGGCGCCTGTATTCAGGTCCACGTCATCACTTACTTTTAGAGAGAACCCTCAACCATCCAAGAAGAGGAATGGCTCCATTAAAAGCTAACATGTACGAGTATAAATTGGACCTGACAACAGTAGGTTGATGTGAATGTGGAGAACAGCAGACAATGGAACATTTCTATGCTCGCACTTAATGCCAATTTTCAACACTTCTCGACGATTTATGGACAGGTAGAGATACTTATTTTAATTTAATTTTTCGTGTCCAGACATCATAATCGTTTTGCCCAGTACTGTACAAAGATGTCAATCTATCTTCCTGTCCATAGCTCTTCGAGTGTTGTTGAAAACAAGCATAGAGGTGATCCGTGGTCTGTTGTTTTCCCCATTCACATCGATCGTCTCTTGTGAAACTCCATTTATACCTATTAGCCACTCCTGTTTTTAAACAGTTAAAGGTACTCCATTTTACCCAGTCCAGTTTTGTACCAGCAGGTTCTTCCTCAGAGAATGGGTACCATTTTTGTAGGATCGACCTTTGTGCGATTTAGAAAAGGAGTCCTAGAGATTAGCCGTCTAGGGGGAGAGGTTGGTATCCCAAACATCACGTGCCTCTCATCGAACGTTTGTTTGAACCGTTTTGTGTGCTCATGTGAGTTACTGGTAAAGATATTGTCAATTTTGTGCAACATTGGAAAAACGCTTATGATTTCCGGGCACGAAAAGCTAAAGCTGATCTGACCGCTATTGTCATCAGGTCAGATCGGATCAACATGGGCGACGAACGTCTCGTTTCAATGTCATATGATTTTACTCATGAAAATATTATGATACAAAGCTTCACTATCGATAAAAGTCGCAACAAAACCCTTAAATTTCATTATGAATGTTCTGCTTAAGGCAGGTTTTCACTTCGTAGCTATCCTATCTTCTGCTATCCTCTTTAGCTGCCTGCAATGTAACGAAATAAAAGTTATAAAATTCCACAATATCGAGCAGCAGTAGAATTATCGGAAAAGTTGATTATTTTATATATTATTCATGTTGAAAATATTAAGAATTCGATCCAATGTTATCTTTTATTGTTGAAGCAGGATCAAATATTTTGCTAAGCTGAACATAAAAACTGTAAGGTTTAAACAATAATAAAACAATTTATATTGGTGAAAAATATGATCTGACCTCATACGACTTGATCGTCAACTAATCTGACCATACTTGAGGTGGCCAAACATACTGGATCTCTAGTGTGAATCAGCCTTTAGTCTTGTGGATGATGAAATCTTTACAGCAGAAAGAAGGCTGAGGACAAGAAGACAGCAAAGAAACCAGTGGTGGCCTTTATGGAGAAAACTTTCGGCAATCGCCTCGACAAATCTGGAGAAACTTTGGAAAATGGAAATACAAACGGCCGGGTCGGGAATCGAACCTGGCACTTTCCGACTGCTAAGCGTGAAATTTACCACTCGCCCACTATTCTCGATGCCATATTTCGATTCCTTATATTATTCATCTCAGAAACGCCTGCTCAGCGAACAAGTTTGATATGTGTGTACAGTACACTTCGCGCTAGAATGCAGTCGGGTGGTTTTCGAAATTAGAGCTACAAATTCGTTCGCGGAATTCTCACCTCTACCGCACTTGTCACGCCGTTTATCTCGACCTACTGCCTCTAACAACTTTTATTTCATTTTTGTTTTATTAAATTTTCAGCCCCCTCTCTGCGGCGGACACAGCCTGCGCAGTATTAAAAACCAAAGAAACTGCACGGCGGTCTAATTGTTGGTATTAATCTCTCTGGTTACAAGGTGCGCGCGATAAATTTATATTATTCTTTTTTTTTTGTGCCCCTCCATTTCTCACCTCGTTTGCCCGTTTTCCCGCTGTCCTTTTTGCCCCATTTCGTCGCACGGGCGGAGTAATTCTCGACTCATTCCCAAGCGATCTGTTAAAAGCTGCCTACGCACTACTCCAGGCGCAAATACCAGAAATTATTCTCGCCTACCTCGCCTCATTTTGTATGATGTGTACTCTGGTTTCATATTCACACAGCGCTTGTTTGGCGACTTCTTAGCAATTGGGACGCGTGCTTTTCACTTGGAACATTTCTCTGTGCTCGTGAATATTCAGTAATGTGACAGTTTCACTGATGTTATTTTTCTTGCAGGCGCTTTATTGCACAAGTAGTTACATTAATATGTGCACTCCCATTTTTTTAATGAAATCTAGCTGATGGTAGAATTTATCGAAAATTACTGTAGTTTATATTTAAAATACGGTAAAATTACGGTAAAAAATTAAATGTTACTATAGCAAAAAGTAGAGACCAGAATTTGAAAAAAAAATCTATTTTTAATCTGAATCAGATAGTACAATTGTAATATCATCATTTTTCTACATATCAATATATTTTTTTTTTTTTTTTTTTTTTTTTTTTTGTATCGTAGCGTTAGTAGCTTTAAAATCTATGCAGTTTTTCCCGTGTTGCTGTGTACTCTGCTGCGAAAAAAGATTTCCCTTAATGGATTTTGTTATGAGTTTATTGCACTTTTTGTTTTGTTTTAATGTCATTAACTTCACTGAACACTCGTTCGCGCCCAGCATTCGAGTGTGGTAAGCTCAAAATAGCCAATATAAATTTCGGCAAGTGCTTAAAATAAACACCGCTATCACAATATTCTTTGTTCAGCAACCATTCTTCCCGAAACTTCTGCTTATAACGCTTTCTCTTCGCTGGTGTTAGGGTATCTTCTTCTCCAGAAGCGATGTCAATATCACTCACCATTTTTTTAAATTCAAAATGTCAACTAAGAATACTAACAGACTTAATTCAAAAGTTATTATTATTCATCTACAATCATATGCGGTAATCACCTATAAAACTTGTTCGCGTAATATCTCGAAGCTGCGATTGGGGAATTCTCAAAAAAAAAAAAAAAAAAACTCGTATAAAGGGAAAAAATAGTGTTTTCAACAGAATAAAAAAATAAATACCCAAATAAAACCAAGGATGCATTGTCATCGGTCGATAAACTCTTGAAACTTGAAGAATATATCACAATTACCTAAAAACTACGATTCCTTAAATTACGGTGTATTTTGCTCACCGTAGTTATAACCCTACGGTAGGTGGCAGATCTATGCTGAACAAGTTGTTTTACCGTAATTACGGTGTAGTTGGAAACACAGAAAGTAATCTATATTTGCTTTTGGTAGGGGGTGGGGGAATCTTCCTCGGGAGATTATACCCCTGTGACAACTTCGTCGCTAACAAAAATTATTTCCTGTGTCTCGGTTTTTTTGTGTCATGAGTAGTGTTGTAAAAAAAACAGTTTTTTTTCTGACGTGAAAAAAAAAACATGAAAAAAAAACTGTGAAAAAAACCATGTTTTTTTTTCTGGGACATGTTTTTTTTTCATAACTACTAAATTTCAAATTTTTAAGACATTTATCGTTTAATATAACTGTTTTAGAGTTTATACTGTACTAAGTACTTATCTTACATTTAAATCTACTATATCTTTCTGGTTCAGTAGAAAAAAAAATTACAAAAATATTAGTAACATTGACTGAAATTTTCTTTTACGAATGGGGACTTCCCGAAAAGGCTAGGTTGCGTGAGAAGGAATCGCCGTTCCCCATTGTTTGGATTGATACTCGATATGCTGCCAGGCCCTACAAATTTATCTGTAGACCTACAAATCTTTTCAAAAAATTAGGAAATTTAACTTCGGTTTTTTGCCTCTTTTTATTACTTGTTGTGCTTTCCTTATATTCGTATACTTGTTAAACTCGCAGCGTATAGTGATACTGAGTCATTGTCAGTAATTATGAATAATTTCCTTGCAACCGTTGGCGTAAACCAACGACTGAAAACAAATAAATCTCCTATTTTGTATGATAATAGATTTAAATTTAAACTTAAAAGACCGTAATACAGAACTTTCGGCGCAGTCTTCATTCACAGTGTGTACTTTGCTCACAATTTAAAATTGCAATCTCAAAAGCTTTTGCATGCGATACAACCAGTAAAAGAAAATGTAACTATTTCTGAAGTTATGGATCTAGAGGGGACAAGAAGAAGAAACAGAAAATCCCAACTCCGACCGAACTAGTGTTGGTAGTACTGATACTAGTGAATGTGGTACCGACACAGAAAATGAATAAAAATTATGTTACCTATATAGATACATTTATGAATCATTATGTAAGGTATTACATGATTTAGTAAGGTTTAAAACACACATGTAAAATGTAAGTTCCATAAATAAAACTATAATTTATCAAATATATTGTTTTCTGAAAAAAAACAAATTTAGGAAAAAAACAAGGGTGCTCGGTTTTTTTTCATGTTTTTTTTCAAAAATCTGAAAAAAACATTTTGTTTTTTTTCAGTTTGCAACACTAGTCATGAGCGAGGATCTTCTTCACAAGAACTGACGCCTGTGGCAATACGTCGCTAGCCGGTCAGGACACATCCTGTGATTCGGCGCGCCATTCTGATTTCAGTTTTCCCTTGTTTTCTGAAACCACTCCAGGCGAATGGTTCCTTTAAAAGGCCAAGGCCGAACTCTTTCCCGTTCCTTATCCCAATGCTTCCCTTCCCTTACGGATGAAAATATTTCTTGTAACCCTGCAATATCCCGCCTCTTGAGTTTCACCTGGAAAGTATAAGACGCCTAAAAAATAAAAAGAAATCAATTGCAGTTTGTTTGAACCGGACCAGAACGCGTAAAGGCAGACTTCAATCTGACACAGACTGCGCACTATAAAGTAAAGTGGCAAAGGTAATGGCCGCGTGTGCTGATGCAGAAGAAATACGCACTGGACTCTGACTAAAAGGGTTCGTCATACAAAATTTGGAGAGTTTCTGTTGAATTTCATGTGATTTAGATGTAATAAAGACACAGGTTTCGTTCAGAATGTTGCACAATAATCAAAGGCCATCACCGCTCTATCTGATATGGGTGGATCATGAACGCGACATGCATTTCATCCTAAGAGCTCGTCCTGAAAAATTTTAAGAACTTACAAGTGATAAAGATAGAGGATTTGCGCCAATAGAGACTGTGCAATAGATGAGAAAACTAACGCATATACCGATCTGGCTAACTTAACTTGTATTTCACCCTTTAGGTTCTTTACGCAAAATTTCAGGAATTTGTGGTAAGTCTGAATGGAGTTAAAATTTGTAGAGACAGAGATTTTGCGCGGACAGTGACTACGCACTATACAGGGTGTTACAAAAAAGGTACGGCCAAACTTTCAGGAAACATTCCTCACACACAAACAAAGAAAATATGTTATGTGGACATGTGTCCGGAAACGCTTACTTTCCATGTTAGAGCTCATTTTATTACTTCTCTTCAAATCACATTAAACATAGAATGGAAACACACAGCAACAGAACGTACCAGCATGACTTCAAACACTTTGTTACAGGAAATGTTCAAAATGTCCTCCGTTAGCGAGGATACATGCATCCACCCTCCGTCGCATGGAATCCGTGATGCGCTGATGCAGCCCTGGAGAATGGCGTATTGTATCACAGCCGTCCACAATACGAGCACGAAGAGTCTCTACATTTGGCACCGGGGTCAACACAAGCACCGACGTCAACATTACCTTCCTGCAATTGGGCCAACTGGCGGTGAATCGCGGAAGTACAGTACAATTTTTTTTTTTTTAATATTGGCCTTCGGTCATTGCGACCATTCAGCCAGCTCCAATTTGTTTTTGTATCAGGCTCTAATCATGATATTGTGGACATTACAGTGAGGACAGCACTAGACGAACACAACACTTAATTAAAACCACCCATGCCCGAGTAATGCGAAGCCAGCGCGCTAGCCACTACACTGCCAGGGCCGGCAAGTACAGTACATACTAACGAAACTAAAATGAGCTCTAACATGGAAAGTAAGCGTTTCCATATAACATATTTTCTTTGTTTGTGTGTGTGGAATGTTTCCTGAAAGTTTGGCCGTACCTTTTTGTAACACCCTGTATAGTAAAGGGTCAAGACCGCATGACTTGGCCTTGTTGAAATACATATTGCATTCTGATGCAACCAAAAGGGATCGCACCTTAACTGTTGGTTTTCCACTTCGGCTATTCATGAAGCCAAGGGTTACGCGAAAGATTCAGAGAACTTGCAAGAAAATTCTATAGAGCAGCACAAAAATCAACAAACCCACTAATAAATGAAATTGGGAATTATTCTACTAGGATAGGCCCATACAATTGACCCCTCTCCCTCAAACTGAGAACAAATCAAATCACCTACCTACAAAAATGAGCCTAAATCTTTCGACACAACCATCGAAATGACTAGGAGTAAATGTGTACCGACAAAAACTTCATCCTATCCTTCCGACTGTGGAAATGTGCAGAAATTGGCGTGTTGTGTGTCGCGTTCTGCTCCAAAGATATCAATCTCACTGAAAAGTCAGTCGAAGTGTGGCCTGTGATTCACTGTGTCGCCTCCTCGCAGAATGTTTCCGCGGTTTCCTGCATTCAGGGGCACACCCCCTCCGACGCGTTTTGCCGAGGCGTTGAAGGATGTCGCCGTAGCAAGTGGGTGTTGCTCTCTCCCCCAACGCGCAGCAAGGGGCTTGTTTTAAAAGAGGCAAAAACTGCGAGGGTGGCTCTTGAATTACTTTCGGAAAGGGTGAAAAAGTGCGGGGCGCTGTAGACGGATACAAAAACCCTGTTGTGTCGGGTACACCACTTGCTGAGTGTTCCTGCTCGGGATTGGCCAGTTAGCGGCCTTTTTTTTTTCTAGTCTGCAGGGGTCTCCACCTGTTTCGCTAACAGACAGCGCCTAACAGCTCATTAGTTCCCAATTACCGGGCCTACCGACCAGAGGTCTAATTAAAAAAAGAGGCCGTCTCCGTGGGGGAGGTGAGCGGGGTAGAAAGCGGCCTTGTGTGGTCTAATTACATTTGCGTGTGTGCAAGGAAAACAGGTTTAATTACTAATGAAGCTCACCAGCGTTTACACTCGTCCGCTACTGTTGTGGTTTTTGTGTGTGAAAGCATTTAACCTGGAACTCGGGTGGCGGTACAAAAATTCTGTAGCTAAACGCGCGACGTTACTGGAAAATTAAAGAGCACTCAGAAATTATTTCTACATTACGTGCATTCTTCATTTGCTGGTGCATCAAACTAGCTTCCTATCAAATATAATCTCTGAAAGTGGAGTGAATTATAACAATTACATTTACATATTTATCTAGCAAAAACACTTGTTTGTGACTTACGAAAGGTGCCAGAAGCATTGAGTTGTTACCGTTTTGGTCCCAATAAATTAATCAGATGTGCAGTAATCAATGTGACTGTATTACGCAACCTTGATTATTAATTTAGCCGGGAATCAGTGTATTTCCACACAATTTGAAAAATACTAATACTGAAACAGTGAATAGAAAAGAGAAAACAATGTTTTACCTAGGAGATAAGTAAATTAATTACTATTATTAAAACTATTTCGTGATGATGGGATACTTTAAATTTGTACAAAAAAATGCGACTTAATAATGTTTCACAATTGAACATTTACTGAAATAGCATAAAAATCAATGCAAAATAGAACTAGCCAAAAGGGTCTTCATGAAAAAGATAAATCTTTTAGTTTCAAATGTTGATCTAGGACTCAAACTTTTTAAAACTCTATGTGTGGAGCACAGCAGTTTACGGTAGTGAACCATGGACTTTAGGGATACGGGAAAGAAGAAAAATTGAATTATTTGAAATGTGATGTTATAGAAGGATGCTGAAAATTAAGTGGACGGAAAAAGTACGAAACGAACTAGTATTGGAAATGATGGGTGAGGAAAGAAGTTTGTGGAAGAGTCTTACAGAATGAAGAGAGAGGATGGTAGGTCATATTTTGAGACATGCAGGGTTGGTTAACTTGTTAATGGAGGGAACAGTCGAATTTAGCTCAGTCGGTAGCAAGTCTTTAGAGACCATTATTTGGCGGTTAAACTTGGAAGAAATTGTGGTGATTGTTCAAATCTCATTACCGAGAGAGTAATCGACATCTGGAACTGAAACGCAGAGTCGAATTATTATTGTTTTAGACGGTAGGCTGGACAGAGTGATCCTTCTGTTCTGTCATGTCGAGATGCGGGAACAGACGTCATCATGTCCCCATGAGGCCGCGACGTCTTGCTACGTTGTCGTAGGTTTCTTCAGTCGTCGTGCTGCCATCGTACTAGCGATTCGAACTTGTGCAGTTATAACCGTTTCCGACTAGCGCGATCACTTCACAATTAAAATACACTGCCCGCAGCGAAAACAACCGTACCGTCGCACTGTTCAGCTCGCGATGGAACCCGAAAGCGAAATCTCGTTTTCTCTCGTCACCAATGCACGTACAAAAGAATGTACTACCATTAGTTTTAACCAGACTAAATGTTCTACGTGATTAGCTGATATTATTTTATCCTCTCACCGTTCACACACACATTCTTTTCTAGTCTCTCTGGCTGCCCCTAGACATCTGTCTCGTACCTCGCTTTTCTCTCCTTATTTGTTTGTCTCCCTCAGTTGCCTGGGTGACATTCTTTCTCCATCAGATAAGCTGGGTTGCCACTGTGCTATCAAAGGAAGCCTCCTCTACCTGCGTGGCCGAATCGAAATTCACGGACTGGAAAACACTTGCAGCCTCTTGGTTTTCGCACATATTTTCATTAAATGCTTATTAAATTGGGCGCCCGCGTAGCTCAGACGATAACGCGTCTGACTGCGGTCCGGACGAGCGGGATTCGATCTCCGACGAAGTCGAGGATCTTTCTTGGAAGCTGAACGTCCGGAACGGCTCCCACGGCCACTCAGCCTGCTATCCAATGAGTACCGTGGAGGAAACTCCGCGGGAAGGTACAAGAATTGCCGAAGCGGGGCGCTGACACATCCATTCCGACGCCAATGGTTGCAATGGAAATGCGGAGCTCTACCTCCGTGATCCTGCGTGGAAGTGGCAGGAGCGTAGGAAGCCCGTGACCTTTTAACTTTACCGTACTTATAATATTGTCCTTAATGTATGTGTTGTAATACAGCATTTATAAACTTATAGGCGAAAAGATATGTTCAAAAATAAAGTATTCACAATAAAGTAATCACAACCTGTTATAATAGATATTGATTTAGAGAATGTATAAATTTGATAGCGTAGAGAATGGGTTGTTTCCACAAGTCACCACCATGCTTGCCGACGATGATCATCCAACTTATAGCACGTTTCATCGCTGAACGCAGTGCGATTGACAATAGCAGTGTTATTCGATTCTGCACTACCTCGGATGATCACCTCGATGAGTATCGCGGGGACCTGGGGACATGTCCCATTTTTACAACGTTACTGAGAGGCACGGCGGCGTTATTCCTGGCGTTATGGTGAGGGGAGTCATCGGGTATGACTTCAAGTCGCGGCTGTAGTCATGAGGGAAACTCTGACTGCACAACGGTACTTCACGGACATCCTGCGTCCTCATATGTTACCTCTCAGGCGACAGTATTGTGGTACCATTTTCCAACGGTGAAATGCTCTTCTACACACGGCACATTTCTCTACGATCAGTTGTGATTTTGAGGTACTTCCGTAGCCAACAAGATCTCCAGATCTGTCCCCGATAGAACATGTGTGATATCAGCTAGATCGTCAACTCAATCCCAGCGCCAGTTTACAGAATATCAAAGAAAACTTGTACAGCTGTTGGCTATCTAGCCACAGGAGAGGATACAACAGCGATTTGAAATCTTTCCCAACCGAATCAGTGCATGCATTTAGACCAGGGGTGGCCAACCAAAATGATCTTGCGGGCCACTTTGGAAGTGCATCATAACTCCGTGGGCTGCATATAAAATTATATATCCCCACGAGAGACATTTTTTGGAGTGAAAAATTGAAACATGAATTATTGTGTTTACTAATATTCTTATACGTAAACATAGATAATATAATAATAATACTAAACACACATTGTAAAGAAATATATAACACTAAAAATGAAATATGAAAAATATTTTATAAAAGTGTGATGAATCTCGCGGGCCGGAAAAATGCTCAAGGCGGGCTGCGGGTTGGCCACCCCTGATGTAGACAGAACGGGGTGCAACGGTCACACTGATAAATGGACTCATACTGCCAATTTCTTTGTAAATTTGACTCGATTTAGTGATCTCTGAAGTAACATCGCATACCCCCTCAACTCGTGTAGTTTAATTAGTTTCCTGCTCTCCTTGCCGGCGATAAAATTTTTGTCAGGCTGTGTACTATTTTAAAGTACGTGAAGTTGTGGTAAGTTGCGGATGTTGAAAATCTTGTTGGTACCACATTGAATTCAGTAATTCTATGTTTTATTCTTATTGCCCTTTCGCAATCAGTCAATTAACCATAAGCAACTTATTATCTTAAAGCCTTATTGCACAACTTATATCTCTTTCAGATTTTAAATTGCTATTTTTTGGGTGAAACTTCTTGTACATAGTTAGGTGAAATGCAAAAAAATAATTCAATAGGTTTTCGTCAACATTGCACACGATATTTTTTTAATTTTTTAAATTTACGGCTTTACGTCTTGTCAATGGCTGTCATTAGAGGCGGGATGCATCTGAGGATAAGGAACGGGAAGGAATTCGGCCATGGCATTCATGAAGGAAGCATCATTGCATTCGCCTGGAGTGATTTTGGGAAACCATGGAAAACTCAGATCTGGATGCCCGGTCGGGGATTCGAACCCCGCGTCCTCCCGAATGCGAGGGCCAATAACGTGTCTTTAAACCCGACTAGCAACATAACATTCCCCAGTAGAGAATAGTTACCGATCGCGGTAATGGTAAAACGGGACAATATGTGGAAGAAAATTTATAAAAGTGGAGGCAAATTGGAGTGTGAATAAAATAACAGTGGATGAAAGAGAGTACAGTGGAAAGAAAATGTGTAGTGCGTTGATGATAAGCTAAGTGTATTGTTGTTTTCGTCATAAATCATTCAATAGACACTCAATATGTCTGTAAATAACTAGTCAAATGAATCATTTCGTACTAATGACAGTGCGATTGTGGAGCAATAAATGAAAATAAAGTAGAGTCAACATTTGGTACATTAAGCAATGACGCAGGCAGGACTACAGCGAGGAGAATTGTGTAAACTAAGAGCTAATAATAATTGAATTTAATTTAATTAAATTGTGATGGAGCGCATGATACGGAAGCAATTTCCTCAGTCATCTATTTACTCCTATCTTATTATTTTTATTGTTATTTTATATACCTTACAAATTCCCCTATCCATCTACTTTTACCATTTATAAACTTCAATTTGAAATTCCTTAAGCGTTTTTGGTAAATTATTCATCATTTCCCTTGACAATTTATTCCTATCTCTGAGACCGTTTCTCACAAATGAAAATTTCCCCACACCCTTGTGCCTGAAATCGAGTGCCAGTTTGTGGTCACGGTCATCTTTTCCCTTCCATGCACCTCAATTAATTCTTTCACCAATATCTAGTATACGCCCTGTACACTCCCACGACTCTCTTCAAAATCCTCCTGTCTTCCAATGAATCCCATTCCAATTCCTCTATCATATCAGTTACTGGTTGCGTTCGGCAGTAATTTCTAGAGACAAATGTAGTAGCCCTTCTTGACCACCCTCTGCAACTCTTGTATTTGACTCCCAAAATGTGGGTCCCATACTACACCACCATATTCAAACAATGGTCTGACCAGTTTGCTCACTTCTTGGAACATCCCCTCATCACTCTCTCCAATCAACGTGAAATAAAAAAAATGAGTTACTGAGAATGAATGTTTACTATCACCTTATAACACGTTTTTTGGAAATTATTTATGCATGTTTGGGAGGTAGTGTATATACTTAAACTGTAAGTACTTATTCATACGCAGTGTTAAGGGTCGAGGCGCACCTAAGTCCCTAGAAGTGTCTCCTGAGCTCGCCATCCGATAAGACGTCCTATACAGCGCTAAGCCCTGTGATCCGGGGCACTCCGGTATGAATATTCAGCGGCCGGGCGGATGGATGGACCCCTCATCCACCTGCGGGCCTTAACGGTAATGCCTAATGAGAAATAACCCCTCACGGCTCAAGACAGCCATATCGCAATCAGAACTGATTATCGTCCACAGCTGGCTACGCTGGATATTGAATTACCCACGTTATCTACTCTAATCTTCTACGTAACTGTCTGATAGAATCCATTCTGGATTATTATGTATGCTCTGGAGATGTTATAGTTTCTCTTTAACAATAATACATTCTTTCCACTGTACTATCTTCTAGGAATGACGGCAACATTTACTTAAATCTTAAGTCATCTTTAACATTTTTTATGATAAGGATATTAAGGACGCATTTTTTAATTTTTTCCCTTTCGGTCAGCTATTAATCAGAGTATTCATACAGTTTTTTTTTGGGGGGGGGGGGGAAGGATAAACTTTTACCCAGTATTCTTACAGTTACTTTCATGTACCTTGCTTCTACTTTACTTGTTATGTTGCTGTGTTTTCGAGGTTTCTTCTTAAAAGAAACACGCTCTTTGGTGTCTTCACAAGTGGCCTCTATTTCCTCCCGTCTCACTGAACAAATTATTTGGCCCAAAACATGGGTAACGATTGATATGGTCATTCGTATTGCCTGATCATAGACTGGAATCGGTCTTTTTATTGGACTTTTGTAGACTTTCTCACGTTTAGTTCGTAGTGGAGGCGTCTTCAATGTTACTGCCTTTTGGCTTCCAACTATTTTACAAAGCAGAGAGCACAGTACTGAGTTAAGCTGCGTATCCACTACGCGCGGCAAACCCTCGAACATTGGCACGCGCGATAGATACGTTGTTGGCTTGCGAGCCAGCTCGAACATTGGCGCGGTCGAACATGCCGCGCTGTGAGCCATTCTCTGTCGGTCTCTAGGCGCGCGGCAAAGGCCCCCCACTAATTGGCTCGCGCGCAGTTGGGACGACGGTGTCTTTCTTTGAGTTGGCTCGCGCGGCACAGCGACAGTTTACTGCCATGAACAACGAAAAGTGTCGATTTCTAATAATACAGCTGTATGGTGCGAAAGAATTTTTGTGGAATAGTAAATGTGCAGATTACCACAACAAAACACTGAGGGACGATGCATTGAAGGAGGTAAGTTCAGCAATTGGCTTAGGGGACATCCATAAATTACGTGAGGTGTTTTTCCGGATTTTCGGACTCCCCCCTTTTCTGGTGAGATCTGGTTGGTCCCGTTAGACACCCCCCCCCCCCCCCAGATCGTCTTCGCAGCTTTTTGAGACTTTTTTTTTAGGTCTCACCGACACATTTCTACGAAATACCCCCCCCCCTAAAGTCGACTTTCGCGCCATTTATAGATCTTTTTTTAGCTCTACAGTCCTACCCAATTTTAAAACATCTCACGTGAGATTTCCGTTGATCCTCCCTCCCCTTTGGTGAGATTTGGTGAGATTTCGCTGGACCCCCCCCCCTATTTCACCTCACGTAATTTATGAATTTATGGATGCCCCCTTACGCGTTTCCGACTTAAAGAAGAAGATGACTACGCTTCTGGCATCATACAGAAGAGAAAGATCAAGAATAGCTAAGTCTTATTACTGGTTCTGGAAAGTATTTAATATTTAACACTTATAATGATCCCCACGGTGTAATTTATCGTTTTGTGCTATGTATGTCTACAATATAAGCCACATGGTAGCCTGCAGGACAGAATGTAGCACCTCTCATATTCCTACTTGCGGAAGTCTCAGTAAAAATGGTCGCGAAATCTGACTGTGCCTGCATTGCTTGCCGCGCGACTCTGGCTGGGTTGCGTTGGCTCGCGCGGCAGCCGCGCTCGTCAACAGAAACCCTCGAACACTGGCTCGCGCGGCGATACCTGCCACCAAGCCAGGTATCGCCGCGCGAGCCAGTGTTCGAGGGTTTGCCGCGCGTAGTGGATACCCAGCTTAACCTATGCATTTATGGGTATTGATTGTTTGTCGTAGCCGCCTTTAGGTTAACAGAGGAGGCTCAAGGTCATTCTATCCCCACTCCGCTGCCCTCATCCCTATATGAGGCGGGGGAATTTGCCATTCGCCTACACGAACACAGAGGTCAGCGCGAGTGGTAGTAGCGAGGCCAGGAAAATATGACCTTGAACCGCCAGCTGAGGGTGAACAGGGTATGGCTGACATGCAGTTTGTCATTTGCATCATAGCTTCCATCAAAACCTGTTTCCCCAGTCTAGCAGTTTTCTCTGAGTCATTGGAGTTACGCTCCTGCCGTGATCGTTTTGTTTATGTTTCAAAATTTATTATTGTTTCGTTTCTTCGATGTACTTTTTTCTTCTTTCGATTGCAGCCCGTTTTAACAGTATTTTTAGCCATTTATCTTAGTTCGTGTGACGTAGACGCCCATATTATATTTAACAATCTGGTGCCCAAATCTATTTGTCCTCACGTATTTCATCGTTCTCTCTCTCTCCTTTTTTTTTTATCAGTAATGTAAGCCGAGAACTACGTCTAGTTTATACTATTTACATTGACGTCAAAATTAACTTTAACTTTAGGCCACTTCCGTAACTTTTACTACTTTCTCAGTGGTCCTGTATTTTGCAATTTTTATTTCCCATCTAATTTTTATATTTTACTGTTGTCTGTTCACCTGCGCAACAATGCTGGTGTGATTTTTAATTCTTTAATATTTATTACCCCAGACATTATTACGAGTAGTCATTTTCCATTAATCATTTTTTCTGTCACATGGCCAAACAACCTGCACGTTCAGAGAGTGAGTTCCGGCATAGCTCTATCAATAATATAAGCTGTTTCTTATTCCGTACCTTTTTATTCCATATATGAAACATATTTTTTTTTTTGGCGGAAACTGGAAATCATGTAGATTTAGACTATCGATCCTGATAAGGGATTGCTAACTTTGGTGCTCTGTAGGCCGCGGACTCGATCCCGGATTAGGTCATCGAGATTTTGATTTTTCTTGGTGTCACGAAATCTCTCGATGTTACAAACGGAATGGTTCCTTCGTCGTAAACCACGACTTAGAATTTTACTGCTAAGATTAGATACAGAACACTGTAGGTTACGTAAAAAATTTCCCGAAAAGCACGGAGCCGGGATTATATGATGGGAAAGCCTTCACCATACCATTCTACCATTGAAGCTGTCCCAAGAAGAGAACCAATTTACAACATGTTTAAAAACAGCAACAGTAACAGAATACAGGGAGGGGGAGTTTTTCCGGCCGATTTTTGAAGTTGTGTCTGTATGTTAAATTTATGAACAGATCATATAAAATCGCGAGAGAAAAAATACCTGAGTGACCGATATAATATTACAGAGACTTTCACAAGCTATCCGCGTGCCTGCATCCTGGTGCTGGTTTTCAAAATTTCGTGGTTTCCCCAAATCACTCCAGGTGAATGCCGGGATGCTTCCTTCAAAAAGGCCATCGCCGAATTCCTTCCCGTTCTTTGTCCCTAGTCCCATCCCGCCTCTAATGACCTTAGCTGTCGACGAGGCGTAAAGCAATAAGTAATAATAATAATAATAAAAAATAAGTTCTCGAAATTTCATGACAAAATATATTTTTAGCTAGAAAAAGTATCCTATGTTCTTTCTAATGATACGTGGTATTTTCTTGTCAAGTTTCATCAAGATAGCTTTAGCCGTTTGGTCGTGAAAACGTAACGAACAGGTAGGGAGATAGAGTTACTTTCGCTTTTATAATATTACCGTAGATTTTATAATTATTTGATTCATGTTTTACATAAACATTACTGATGTCCTTTAAAAAAATGAGGGGAAAAATAATGTGATATGTTATCACTAGGGTTCCGATCTTTAGGACAAGTTATATTTTTTTTCCTGCCTGCTTTTTGAGCTGAAATGCCAAATTAAACGATTCTGATTGTATTTAAATGTATTTTATATAGCATATAAATGCATATTCAGATAATTTTCATAGTTTTGGTCATATTTCTATAATATTTATGGTAATATGGTCATATTTTGAGGAAAAATCTGGTAGTATTAACGGTACTGGGAAGTCACTAGACATAGATGAGAAGAAATTAAGATAATTATTCACAGAACTGTACTTCTGCTATACTTGTAGGGGGAAAAAAACTAATTTTCACTGTGGTCAGAATTCACCAGTTATTTTTTACATTACTGTCACTCACTAAACGTAATGTTCCGTCCGCCTTTTAATCTCAACAATATAGCTGAAGCATGCCTGTGTCGATACGCGTCAATCAATATCTCAATGAAATATCCTCAGTCATAGTTAAATCTGCAGTGGATCAGTGAGTAGACCTACCACCATGCCGAAAATAAAATGAAAATGCGAATTTACGTAAGGGAATTTAGAGAGGAATATTTTGGTACAGAAATTATCTGAAATTAAAGTGGCTTCAACAAAACGATTTAAAATTTAATTTCCCAATGGTGCAGCGAGTGCACGGAAGCAAATTATGCTGTCTACATGAAAGCGACACTACTAGATAAAATAAAATAAATGATGTGTAATTGAGCATTTTTTGATGTATAGTAAATTTAAATGTTTGGTCATATTATGTAATTTTTAGGTCATATTTACCCGTTTTTAAGGTCATATTTGCCTGCATATTTCTCTATTTTTTCGGTCATAAAGATCGGAACCCTAGTTATCACAATATTTTCTAGTTGTACCAATTACTTCGTTGATGTTAAATTAAGCCTTAGATACTGTGTTAAGCATTTTGCTGCTGTTGGTTGAAACACGGCGCCAACAGCCCTTCTTAAGCGGTGACGCCTCCGTTTGTTTCGGAGAGAAAGTTTTGTAGCGCCTCTGATTAAAGACCGCCACCTCTGGTGACGAGCAGTATTGTCCGCGCCCTCTCGAGAATCTGAGGGGAAGCGAGACCTGTATCGATCCCGCACCACTGAGAAATATTTTGGCCCCCACCTTTTTTTTTTCTCGGTCGCTTGTCGGTGAGGGTTGGCAGTATAAAGTGGAATAAAGGTAAGGCGTGCGGTCTGGGAGAGGGTGGCAATGGATTGAGACGGGGGAGGAAACAGGATTGAAGGTGAAACGGTCGGCCCGATCGGCGCTGGATTTCAACCACTCCGCGCCTCTCTCTTTCTCAGCCTGCCCTTCCCTGCCTAGAGCGAAGTTCCCTACATTTCCTCACGTCCAAGGTGTTAGAGTAAGTGCAACTTATAGCAGTATCAAATGCTCGCGTTTAGTCGATCTGGGATTAGGGTGATGGAGGTTGCTATGAAAGGAAATTAGCGTACTTTAAGTGCATTCACCGGCCGTGGTGGGTGAGCAGTTAACGTTTTGGCATTGCATTCGGGAGGACGCCGGTTCAAATCCCCGTCCGGGGTTCCAGATTTGGTTTTTCCATGGTTTCCACAAATAACTCCAGGCGAATGCCGCGATGCTTCCTTCAAAACGCCATGGCTGAATTCCTTTCCATTCCTTTTCCCCAGTCCTATCCTGCCTCTAATGAACATGATGTCGAAGAGTCTATAAGTAAAAAAATTAAAATAAAAACAGAAATAAATTAGGTGCATTCGAGTCCGTTGACCCATCCGGATTGCTCTTACAAACCCGCAATCTAAACTCGTTCACTATGACGTTTGTAAGCTAGATAGCTTTAAGTAAGGTGTAGTGATATCGGTTATTAGGAGTCCGTAGTGAAAATAGCAAAAACGGAAGCCTTACAACTTCGTGGTGTTCCAACATCCGTCCGTATGTCACAGCCCTGTAATTACGCTGACTGTGATGAATATTTGTAGGAAGGTTCTAATGACCACAAAACAGATCTGCAGACATATGCTTAAAACTTTGTATAGTATACCGCAAGAAAAGAATTTTTATATATTTTATCGTACTATATTTCAGAAAAATGAAGAAGTAGATAAATAAAGTTACGTAGTCAAAAGTCAATGTAAGAAATATAAGGGTGGAGTGTTCGTAGCGTTGCAGCATGATCTTTGGTTTGTATCTCGTAAAGGAGTGTTCATCTGAGATGTACTGTGATCTGTGGCGCCTATCTATTCTCGGTAAGAACGAATTAGCATTTCTTGATTCGTCTCCCGGTCGCGTGCAGTCATAAGTAGGGTTCGGATCTTCATGACAAGTCATATTGTTTCCCTGCCTTCTTTTTGAGCTGTAATGCTGAATTAAGCACTGATTTAACGTTTTTGATTGTATTTAAATGTATTTTGTATGGCATATAAATGCCTATTCAAGCCACGGTAGTATTTTGAGAAAAAATAGTATCGGGAATTCAGTAGAACTTATAGATGGAAAGAAATTAAGATAATTATTTACGGAAGTGTTCTCCTATTATGAATTGGAGGAAAAAACAAAACTAATTGTCACCGAATTGGTCAGAATTCACCAGACAAGAACTAAAGTTAAACAATTTTGTCTTTCCTTAAACATTAATTTTCTCCCCCCTTTTAATCTCGACAATGCAGCGGCAGCACGCCTGTGTTGATCAGCTCATTATCACCAATTCTTCTGAAAATAATCCTCAGTCAGTGTTAAATCTGCAGTGGATCAGTGACTACCGCCATGCCAGAAACAAAATTTTCTGAAAGTCCAAAGAAAAGAAATTTTGGAGAGGAGTATTTTAGTGCAAACGAGAGAGTTCTTTTCTGTAAATTATGCGAAATTAAAGTGACTCCAGCAAAGCGATTTATAATTTAATTTCTCACTTTAGCAGCGAGTGAACGAAGCAAATTATTCAGTCTATATGAAAGCGACAGTACTGGATAAAATAAACGATGTATAATTGAACATGGTAAATTTAAATGTTTGATCATATTTTTTTATTTTTAGGTTTATTTACCGGTTATTAAGGTCACATTTGCATGCATTTTTCTAATTTTTTTGGCCTCAAATATCCGAACCCTAGTCATAAGGTATACCGCAGATTTTAAGATAGACCACAAGCTTCCACACTAAATGCCTAGGTAATTTTTGCATGATTCCTGGACAAAGGGACAGACAGAAGCGTTATTCGACACATACTTTCCAAATTGAGACATCTCTGCACTTCTTTGGTAAATTCGACTTATTCTACCCGTTGGGGGCCTAAATATCTACTGCCGCATAGTCCCATGTTCTCAGCTGCATAATTTAATGATTTTTTTGTGCTCTAAAAATTCTTCTTTTCCACTATACTGTCTTCTGATAAAATAATGAACCGGTTCCAAAGTGAGAGGGAATTACGTTCTTTCTCAACTATTTCGGAGATGCTAATAGAAGCTGTCTTACTTACACCAACAACAGTGCCGACAAAGTATTGCAACCTGTTTGAAATTTTAAGAGGATCTCAGTTTTTTCTAAAGTTAAGAACTGCAGTGTTTCTGTCATGGATACATCAATGGTGCCAGCTTAGTGATGTTTTCGAGAAAACCGAAGATTATGTTGGCTATCATACCAACATGTGGCCATACATCGTGAGAGGTTGAGGAAGAAAACTCCACTAATGCAGTGTAAATGATGTGATTAAAGCAATGATGATGGTGTGACTTATAGTATTTGCCATGGCTATCGCAGGCTTACTGTACAAGTCTTTAGACTGCTGTCATTGTTTACAAAATGATGTGTATACTCCTATTACAGCCGATCAGCTCTCGTGAACTAAATCGTTAATGATTTAGTTAAACGTTCGCTGGAATGTTGACAGGGTGATCAGATCCTGCTTCGTAGCCAGCTCTTTCACACCATCAGACCCAACTTGATATTTTTCTGCAAGATCTTGTCCATGAGACACTCATAAATACGGAAGAAGTTCTACAAGATCTCCTTGCAAGAATTCTCGCTGCCTTTAGCATCGTTACAATGACTCCCGGGTTTTATTAGATGGTGCGACTGAACTTAAATCTACATTGTCTGCAAAGAAGTTGGAGGACGTTGCTTTGAACAGCTGTTGCTGATATATTCGCATCTTTTCCATGATACTATATATCGTTTTAAAAAAAAAAAATGTTACCCTGTGAAATTATTGTAAATAAATGAATTTCATCTTCTTTTAATGACCTGCGAATTGTGTATCATTGTAGGTAGTATAATTTGAATTTGCACCTTCCCCGACTTGCTGAATCTTATTTTGATTCTAATTTTTCTTTTCTGTCTGTTTCAATTATTCCATTTACTATATTACTTGTTATACTAAATAAGAGCGTAAGGCATTATTGACTGGGATATTTCAAAAGAGTTCGGCCGCCGAGTGACAGAGTTTTCGACTCGCGGCATCTCTGTCGTCGGTACCCTAACCTAACCCACTAATCCTACTGGGTAAAGGGGACCTACAGTGTTACGTGGCATCCGAACAATTGAAGCGCACTGGCGTGCTTCACATAATACAACAAGCGGTGCCAGAGGTGAAGGTCGAGTTAGAGGATTTTGAATATCCCAGGCAAGACCGGAATTCGAACCGCGGACTTCTCGATCATGAATCAGACGCCTTAGTTACTGTGCCACCAAACCACTCTACTATTTTCACTCTCAAACTAACACAGAATTAAACGTAAGTTACCGAACGATCTGAAACACATTAAAGAAATGTGTCTCTAAATCCCAGCACAGACGAACGGTAGACCTTTCGTTCTCTATTCAGACAACTTATCTAATGAGCCACAAGACCGCTATACGTTTTACACTCTAAGACCAACATCGAATTAAAGGTTATCAAAAACCCAGAAACAACTTTTCTGCTCTCCTCCCATAATTAATTGCACCAAAGAAATGTGGCTTTATCGAAGAAAGTTAAGAAAGCTGTGGACAGACCACGCCACAAATGCTGAATTGCTCTGAGAAATGAGAATGGGCATGGAAACACTGACTACCGTGAGAACACGAAAGGTATAGCACCTTTGGCCGTAAGGAATAATACGAACTCCTGCAGCCTATTATATATATATATATATATATATATATATATATATCTATCTGCTTAATGTCTCTCTAACAGCCAGGTCTTTAGAGACGGGAAAGGATGGGGGGCAAAGAATGGGAAGGAATTTGGCCATGGCCTTTTGAAGGAAGCATCCCTGCATTTGCCTGGAGTGATTTGGGAAATCATGGAAAACCCAAATCTGGATGCCCGGACGAGGATTCGAACCACCGTCCTCCCGAATGCGAGGCCAGAATGAGCCTATTATAAAGGCGAAAATGCCAGAAAAGAGAAGATCTGGTAGGAGAAGATCTTTCTGGATAATAAATATGAGAACCTGGACCTCCAAGACAACTCCGGGCTATTCCTAGTGTCAAAGAATACAGGCAACATGGTTGCCGGCATTCGGAACGGAGACGTTTCAGAAGAAGAAAAATATGAAACTTTACAATAAATATAATCACCAGTGTCACGCCACTGGTTGCGTCAGTTTAAAACATAAGCTTAGCTCTTCTTCCATTGTTTATTGAATAAAAGTAATGATTTCATAACATACAGTACGAGACTTCTAGGGAGTCTCTGCTTTTATTTCTTTCCCTCTGCGGGCTGTTTCCGTCACCTGCTGTATCCGCCAGATAATTCCTCCAGTTTCGACCCTCCTTCCTCCCCCTATCTGCCCCCCTTTTCCCGATAGGAAGGTTAACACCGTGCCTATAGGACCCACCTCCACAGGGCTCAACTCGATGCCCTCCCCTACTTCCCGTCCATTTCTACACCTTCATCCCTCTTTTTATTTGTCTCCCCTCACCCCTCCCCACCCCTCCGCGGCGATACCTGGTGACGTCGATACCGGGGCGGCCAGGTCGGTGTATATATCTGGAGGTGTGGGGGCTGTTTTGCGGGCTTTCGCCGACCGGCATTGGCGCCTGCGAATAGACCAATCTCCGATAGCTGTAAAAGTTACTCCTTGCCTCTCTCTTCACCCCGAGGGCCTCTTCCAGTTGCCGCTGTAAACGCCGAGGGATCTGGCCCAGGTGAAAGCCAGTCACAGAACCACCCGCAGTGGGTGGGGGGACGTTTTTATCTGCCGAGATAGGGGTGGGCGAGGGGAGGAGACTACAGCTGGCAGCTATCGATTGAGGTGGACGCCTGAGGTTCTTCTCTTTAACACATCTCCGATAGACTAAACTTTTCACCTCCTCCTTTTTGAATATATTAACGCTCCCATACAGCCCCAATAGACGTTTCCGAAGGGACCTAGTCGTCTGTGGAACAGCGTTTTAAGATGAATCAAATAATAATACCAAGATTCTTTTCTTTGAATTTTTCTCCTCTGATCAGGACTAGTGGTGAAACAATCAAACTAAATGTGGGGAGAAAGTAGCTGAAATGTGCTTGTCTTTGCGAGGAATTTAAATACATTTTAAATAAATTCCAGTGTTGTTGTAGGCCATTTTTCCGCAGTTGCTGAGTAAATTAAATGATAAAGTAGCGTTAATGCCGCCTTAGTTGTGTGATTTTTTTTTTTTTTTTTTTTTTGACGTTACGAAAACAGTTGCATTGGTTCATTTTATCATTTAATTAACATTTTAAATATATTTTAAGGTCTACTTGTGACTGTTGTTATTTACAGAAAATTCATGCTACACATAGTGCCGTGTATTGGTAAGAAAATAAAAGTACACATACATAAAATGCAAAGTAAATTTATATAATTTTTATTGAATAACTAACACTTAGATCACAAGGATCTAGTTAGGATTTGATCTACGCTATGCGCTTTATGTCCTCGTTATTGATGGCTCGATTTCACTTGATTTCGCCATTAAATTATCTCCACTTTTTTAATATTTAGTTTTTTCAATTGTTTCCTCGTGTGTGCCTTCACTTAATCGGCAGCTTCAATGTTGCTACATTCATTCCACCTTCCCATTCTTGTAAAAACATCCTAGTGACGTGGGGCTAGTGTCGCTTGTATTCCTATTTTGCTATTGCGATAAGCATTTAATTTCGTCCTCACCCCCCCCCCTCCCCGCTTTTCCCTTTGCTTATGACCTTACGCCTCGTCGACGTCGGGTGGGAAAGGATGGGGGCAAGGAACGGGAAGGAATTCGGCCATGGCTTTTATAAAGGAAGCATCCCGGCATTTGCCCGGAGTGATTTGGAAAACCGTGGAAAACCCAAATCTGGATGCCCGGACGGGGATTCGAACCGGCGCCCTCCAAAAATGCGCCGCCATAACGTTACCGCTCACCCACCACGCTCGTTTTTAACTTCGTGATTGCTCGCCAGTGGATGCAGTGTGACCAGACATGCCTCAAATATTAAACGAAAATTTTCCAAGATTACCCAAAATCACTCCACGCAAATGCTGGGACAGTTAGTTCGATTAGACATGGTAGAATTCCTGACCGTTCCTTTCCGCCAGTCCTTTCGCTCCACTAATGACCTGGATGATGACGATGCTTAAAACCATAAAAAAATAAATAAACTTCAAAATGTAGTCAGCAGTTTTTACGTGACACCAGATCGAAAAAAAAAACTAAAATCTTTTAAAAGAATATATTATTGTTTCATGGAACAGCAAATAGTTGATGCTAGTAATATTTTTCAAAAATCTCTTCAGGCTCCAGTATCAAATTATCAAATAACCAATCTCGTTATAAGCTCTGAACTTATCTCGTGATATTTTCTGTTAAAACTATCCTTTCCAGAGATGAAAGGATCCCAGGATTTGCTCCGATTAAGTACTTAGAGGCAATGATACCATCAATATGTCTGATATAATAACTTAGGTATCAAATGTAAACACCTCAATTCACATTAAATGTTGTATTTAGCAAACCTACCTTCTTCATTCACTAGGAATTACGATGTCGAGATTGAGTTTATATTTATTTAGATTTTGTTAATTTTGCTCAGAATGTTTTTTCTCAAAAGAAAACTTTCGTATAATCAATCAATACTCTATAATTAAATTTATCGTTTATGATTAACTGTCGAGAACGTTGTACCATAATCCTTTTTGTGTGTAGACCAACCGTGTCTAGACTTGATCAACATGAAGGTAATTTTTATTTTACAGATTGGTTAAAAATTATTGAAACCACGAATTAATCCACAGAGCACGGTATAATTATTTGTTGTAACATGTTACAACTGTGCAGCCATTCACTGTTGTGTAAATGACTTTTGCAACTAAGACTTTCATGAGATTCGGTTAACATGAAACCGAAATTAATTTAATACAGCAAAACGAAAGCAGTTTGCTATCAAGGCTGATTGTGCTGTTTTGTTTAGAATGTTAAATAAAGTAAAAGCGAATTCAATGAATAGTTTTTGTGGTTCGCTTGTAGTATACTAAAGAAGTTAAATTATATCTCAGTATATTGCTGACTTATACTTGTCAAATGTATTAGTTGAAGAGGAAGATATGGACTTTAAAACGTGAGAGGTGATATAACATGGTCGCAACTTTTCTCTTTTGTCACATACATAACGGTATTCCCGTTTTTAATATTATTTCCAATAACATGAGTGTGTTCTCTTTTTCAGGTAAGTTATTACCGTTATACCGACTAATGGCTGAGGTAAGTACTTGACTGTGCAACCAAAAATATGCTTGTAAACGAATAAAAAAAAAAAATTTAAAACGCAAGAAGATAGATGCATTGGAGCTGGATTTCCTTCGATGATCTTCACGAGTGTCTAAATAAGAACACGTGTGGAGTGAACAAATTAAGGAGCCCAATATTGTGGTCCGGGAATTTAGTCAAAATTAATGAAAAATTATCTATAATTACCAACAAAGAAACCAGAGAAGACGAGGCAGACCACGACTTAGATGGGTTCAAGTTGTCAAGTGATCAATGAAACAGGAAAATACAAAACCCAAGGAGGCCCACAATAGACAATTGTGGAGACTGAGATGCTGGAAGTGGCAGGAGTCGTAAGACCCCCTAAAAATTCCTGTTAGGTAAATGGGACCTACGGTTTGCAATGAAATCCCCACCAGGGGTCATCCCTCCGTACTTGACACTGAGAAAGGAAAGCATTTCGAGAGATGGTGTTTACTTTTAAGGCCCACAATATTTACGGCCAAGCCTGGGATTCGAACCAGCGGAGTTTCGATCACCCGTCACGTGCCTTAAGCAAGTGAACCATCAGATAGATCGGAAATAAACGTGTATCGTCTCATCACCTGGTGACAGAGTTTCAATTTACTGCACATTTCGCCTCTGTCGCTGCTAGACGTGAAATCCGAAACTATATATATATATGTATACATATATATGTGTGTGTGTATATATATGATAGAAATATAGGGACTTTAATATATATATATATATATATATATATATATATATATACATTTCACTTTGTTGCCACAACTACTTAGCGCAGTCTGTATATATATATATATATATATATATATGATAGAAATATAGGGACTTTAATATATATGATAGAAATATAGGGACTTTAATATATATATATATGTATATATACATTTCACTTTGTTGCCACAACTACTTAGCGCAGACTGTTGCTCGTGTGTCATAGTAACCTCAGGTCTCTCATCGAGCACTATGGTGGTTCCATGTCGATAGCTGTGGGGGTGTGGAAAATATAGTAGTTGAAAGTGGTCTGCCTAGGGGATTTTCATATTTTAACTAAAGTGTTCTAAAAATATTTGGAATCTTCTAGAATGTTCTAGAATGTTAGTGAATGTATTAAAATGTTCTAGAATGTTCTTGAATGCACCTAGCATATTCTAGAATACGACACATTTTCAGCGTTTTCCAACTATCAACAAATATAAATAATTTATGTGCAACTTATTTAAAGTGGGGATAGATTTTTACGGGACATGGCGGGTAGTTGATTTGTCAGGTGTAACATTTGCTGCTTTTTATCCAGGAATTATTTAAGTTTCCTTGCAGAAACATAAAAACCTTCCAAATTCTTGATAAACACAAAAGAAGTCATGGGCATAAGCTAATTTAAACGTAAATATCTTAGCACTTCATATTCGACAAAAACACTCCATTGGGCAATGATCTCTAAGTATGTGGTAGGAAGAGATTTTAAAATCCTTCATTTACTGGATAGGGCGATAAGGGAATGTCCCAGGAAAGTGATAGAATTGGGTTACAAAACCTTGCTGGTGTAGTAATGAATCCACGTTTGAGTACCGATGGCCGATGTTGGAATGATGTTGAAAGCAGAATAGTACAAGCAAAAAGAGCCTTCAGAAAACTTTTGGTTTCAAATATAGATCTAGGACTCAGAAAGAACTTTTTAAAATTATATTTGTGAGGCACAGAACCTTATGGTAGCGAAGCATACGGGAAAGAAGAAAAATCAAAGAGTTTGAAATTTGGTGCTATAGAAGGATACTGAAAATTAAGAAATGAGTGTGTTTTGTAAATGATGGGAGAGGAAAGAAGTTCGTGGAATAATCTAACAGAAAGAAGAGATAGGATGATGGGTCATATTGTGAACCACGCGGGATTGGTTAATTTGTTAGCGGAAGGAACGGTCGAAGAAAACAATGGTAGAGGAAGACAAAGATTAGAATATATGAAGCAGATAATTGAAGAAGAGCTTTAAGAGGTATGTTGAGATTAAAGACTGATAACGGTAAAAATAAATAAATAAAGGAGTCAGGACGGTGAAAAGGATGGCAGCATGGTTTGTTTACTGTAGAACACTGTAAGTAGCCTACGTGAACAAGCAGCAGAGTTTGGAGTCATCAGAAGACACGAGCGTTGGGGTCTGGATGGATGTTTGTAGAAGAATTAGAAGTAGAATATGGAAGCGAAGAGATTACCTTGATCAGAAACTAGCACTTTTTTCCAGGCATAAGAAAGTAGGAAGAATTACCAAGGGCAAAGCAGAACAATTGACCTGAAACTGTGAAAAAATTTAAGAAACTAATTGAGGCGAGTAGGGAAATTTCCAAATTGGCGAGTGCCCCACCACAATTAAATCATATATATTATTTCTAAAAGGTGTTTTCGTTTATTGAGAGCCATTTATTTTCGTTCATACCTAACCGAATTCGATAAATGAGGTATTATTTTAAAGATTAAGGTCTCCGCTTTGGAAATATCATAAATTAAGAAAGGGATTTTCCGGAAGTCAACCCGTGATGGGTAAAAGTATTAACTATGAAGGTCACGCGTGTGATACAGTTCAGAGCCTAGCCGCCAGGATTGGCGGATGTCGATAAAGACTGATCGAGTTGCCGCTAGATAGCAACACTCATCACAGAGATATCGTCAAACTTGTGTGAGTTTTCAACAGCAAGGAGCTTTTCGGATTTTTTTTTCCGTTTAAGGAAAGATTTGTGTTTTGCTATTAAATTCCTATATAAGAAAAGCTGAAAAATGCGCAATACAACTTGGCAGATATCAATGCTGTTTGGAAATATGATAAACCTTTGCTACAAATGAGACGGTCCTTCTTTCATCCTATTACAAACCACCAACCTCTCTATTCATTGTATTAATTCGTGAAGTTTTCGCCCGGGCTATCTATTTAAATTAAAGAATGGAAAGGTCCTACAAGTGCCATGCCGCTCCTGGATTCGAACCTCTGAACCACCCAAAGCTACCAGACAGCATTCAATGTTGGGGGCCATCCATAAATTACGTCACACCTTGAGGGGGGGGTTCAACAAAGTGTGACATCGTGTGACAAGGGGGGGGGGGACTTATAAACTTTGTGACATCACATGCATAATTTGTATCACTTTTTGGATCGTGGCGGAAGATGAAGATGATGTTGACACATCGAATGTTCCCAACACTATCGATATCAAGAATAAAGTTAATATTATGCCAATATAAACGGTATCAAGGAATGGGTTCAAAATCCATGGACACATGATGATTCAATTTTGTATCATTAATTAGATTTTTATGTTTTTTTATATTTTCTTAAATGTTTGATTTATTGTTGATATGATTTTTTAAACTAGAAACTCATAAATCATTATGGAAGTGCTGTTTTAATTTATGAATTTAAAATTGCAAAATATGTGATGTCACACAGGGGTGGGGGTGGGGGTCCCACAAATGTGACAACCTGTGAATGGGGGGAGGGAGGGGTCCAAAAATCATGAAATTCGTCTGACGTAATTTGTGGATGGCCCCTTGGTAACATATAAGACGGTTTCAGATGTAAGTTTACAAGAAAGCAATATTGAAAAAGAGCCCACTGTGAACGATATGACGCTAAGCGGTTGCAAACAATCGCTCGGTAGCCATTGTTCCGGCAGCCAGGTTCCTTCCCTTACGACCGGCTCAGTGATTTTATCGTTTCCGGCAGAACCCCGTCGCTTTAAAGAAAAAGACCCCACCTACTGTGCAGAAGCTGTTCCTCAGACTCACCTGCCCTGAGAGAGAAAACGGGGGGCCCATAAAGAGCAAGGTTTAGCACCGTGGGGGCTGATTGGAAGGTAAGACCAGGGGGACTCCAGCTCCAGAAATAATTCCCCGGGAGCAGAAAATATTACTTACTCGTAAGTCAATACTCCTTTTATGAGAACGGACGGCGCGGGGGAAGGAAGGGGTTGATGGAGCAGGGGGGTGCGATAGGGGCTGCTAGGGGAACGGGCCGAAGGGAAGGAAAGAAATTATCAAGTGGCGGAATCGGCGAATCGATGGACCGGAAATGGAAGTGTAATTTTCGTTCCTCCGTGCTCATTGTCGCCGTCGCTGGAAAATTCAACGGAGAGACGATCGCTATTATTTTTCACTGAAAACGGAAGTGGGAGTGTAGGTAGTGGTACGATTAGAGTTGCAAGTAACTCCAGCAAATATTCTGCAGACAGTCAGTAAAAATCACCTTAATTAATATTATAAACGCAAAAATAACTATGTATATCTGTCTGTTTGTAACGTTTTCACGAATAAACGGGTTAACCGATATTAATGAAATTTGGCAAGGAAATATTATGTATCTTTAGGAAGGACATAGGTAACAAAGGATAAGGAAAATTACTCATCACTCAACAACGTTAAACGCCGTGACGAGTGATAAACATATATTACGAACAAAAACATATACAATATTTCGGTTTTACATCTTATTCATGTTTTAGAAAACGGGTCATATAGTTCGTTAGGTGAGCACACGCCGAAGTTTACCACATGACTGATTTTTCTCGGTAAGGACAAAGATGATATATATAAAATATAAATCGCAGGTGGTGAAAAAATTAACGTATATCCAAAAGGATACAGAGTGTTGACAAATAAAATTAAACATATAAAAAATTTGGAAGAAATTTGTTAATATTATTATTAGTTAAAAGATAAAAATTATAGTGCTATAATAATGAATGATGGGGCAAAAGGTAGAACTTTGAGTGGTTGAGGCCAGGTGGGTGTCTGGTATCCAGGATATTTTGGTATGCAAGTTCCGAAGTTCCGAAGCAGCGGTGGTTTTGGGTAAAACTGATTGCTCTCACAGTGAAGCAGTCATTGAGGTTGATAGAACTTTGGTAATTGGCACGTTTTGATATTGGAAGGTCTAAGTTGCAGGTGTGGACTGTTTGTCTGTGTGGCGATTCTTTCTGACTGATGGTTGCTGTTTAGTGAGGACTATATAGGAACTGGTGCAATGGCGAAGGTTAGCTGGTATACAATATGTGTTGTTGAGCGTGTGGCATGCCCAATGATGGGAAAGTTTTTCCCCGTAGTAGGGTTGAAAAATATTGCGGTGGTGGAAGCATGCTACAACTATTAATAAAGAGAACTGATAGATGAAGTTGCGATACCGGTCCATTTCTGTGACACTGTTTTGGTCAGATATTAATTCTCTACAAAGCAGTTCCCATGGAGGAGTGTATTCTCCATGGGAACTGCCTACGTGGGGAATCTGGTATAATGCCATAAGAAGAAGACGATCTACATCTCAAATCTTAAGCTTTCAAGGTATTAAATTCCGACCAAAACATATTAAAAAATGAATCTGATCATTGACATCAGTTAAGCAAGACATATCAATCAGGGGTTACATTTATAGTTTCACGCTACTTCAGTGTAAGCTTCTCTTCCTTACCTAAGCTTTTCAGGTGGTTCCGGAGAGTAAAGAGGGTTGGACTCAGGCATGCATTGCCATTCCGGCGATGCCAACCTCACGGCGCAAGAAATCCCCGCGCGGGGACGTCTTTCACGCACGGAGCCAATAGCGAAATTCCACGCTACCTGAGCGACGAATTCCTCCTTGGACCTGTTCCGCTGGAGACACGGCCCTCCAGAAGGAATTCCCTTAGTGGTTTTCCTCGTCACTGTCCCACTCTCACCTATCTCAGCCCCGTTTCTGAGTCTTATCGTTCGTTTACGTTCCGTTTTTTTTTTTCATTTTTGCGATTGAATATTATACAAAATGTGATAAATTTGTACTTATTTTGTCTGTTGGCAATGACAATTTTTTAAAAGTCCAAGCTAACGAAATATTTCACCTCGATTTCTACTCTAGTGTTACAATGACCTATTTACACACGACGTAATGAAACTTATTGATGCAGGTTCACAAGTAGATGCAATTTTTTTAGATTTTCAGAAACTCTTTGACTCTGTGCCACAAAACAGTCTTTTAGCGAAGATTCGAGCGTACGGTATATCGGATCAGCTTTGTGAATGGATAAAGGATTTTCTAGCTGGTCAGTCGCAGTATGTCGTCGTTGAAGGAGAAAGTTCTTCTAATCTAGATGTTACATCGGGTGTACCTCAAGGAAGTGTAATAGGACCACTTCTTTTCTTAATTTTTATAAACGATCTCGGAGACAAAGTGAAAAGCATTTTTAGATTGTTTGTTGATGATGAAGTAATTAAGTAATGAATTTGGCAGATTGCTTAGAAATTCAGCGTGATCTGGATGTCATTTTGGCATGGTGCGCTGAATGGCAACTTACACTAAATTGTAGAAAGTGCAAGACAATGAGCATACCTAACAAAAAGAATCTGATTGTTCAGAAATACGAGGTAAACAGTTCAGTTATTGGTATGGTCGATTCTGTGAAATATTTGGGAGTAACAGTACAAAGGAACATGAAATTGGACTTACACATTAACTTGTTAGTAGGTAGAGCTAATTCCAGTCTGCGATTCATAGGTCAAATCTTGAAAAATTGTAATGAAGAAACAAAGGAGATAGTGTACAAACCTCTCGTGAGTCCACATTTGGACTACTGTTGTGCCATTTGGGATCCGTTTCGTAAGGGGTTGATTGACAGTATAGAAAAATTACCGAGAAGAGCTGCTCGATTTGTGACCGCTTGCAACAGTCCTCATGAAAGCGTCACAGAACTGATTAGTAGACTGGGCTGGGAGTCTCTCGTAGATAGACGACGCACGTTTAGTTTAAACTTATTGGTAACCATGTGTACTCAGTGTAGTGAAATACTTCGTCCACCAACCTATTTGAGTTGGAATGACAAGAAAGATAAGATTAGAGAAATAAGGTGCCGCACTGATTCTTATATGAGTTCTTTTTCCCTCGTCCATTCTGGATTGGAATGCACAACAAAGAGATTAGCTTTGGTGTTGAGCACCCTCTGCCTCCCACAATTTTGTGAATTGCAGAGTATATATGTAGATGTTGATATTTACCACTGATTAAACCAAAATCATTAAATTGATACATAAGATCGAAGTTTCTGGTGGCGTTGAGAATTGATATAGTCTTCTCGAGTGACTAACCGAGTGAGCAGGGTGTTTTCACACGATATTTCGGTGATCGGTGACTTCACCAGACGATGGCGACAGAGTTTCGATCGCCGAAATATCGTGTGGAAACTATATCAAAAAGAAAATAGTTGGAAAAGTATGAAAGCTGTCCTACAAATAATTTCTCTTCACTCTTCACTGTACTTTTAGACAATAGATACTTTTATTCAATCTTTCTGCTCTATAACTCCAGAAATTTTTTTGCATCAACTGGAAAAACTGATTGAGTTCTTTACAAATAAAGTACAGGTAGACATAGCCCTAAATGAAACATTGAGAATTGTGACCGGATGCCTCAGGCCAACACCCATAAAAAAAGATCATCCTCCTAACTGACATAGCTCCTCCAGATGAAGAGTAATAGGAGAGAAAGAAAGAACAAAACAAATGTCAGACACCAGATGAACGGTCAAGAATTTCCTATACTTCGCCTGAAATCTGGGAATAGTTTCCTAAAAATAACAGTACCCTTGTAGAATCAACCCGAGACACGCAGTATGGAATTGTTGAGGGGCACTCTTGACCATCAGAACAATTCCCCCAAGGAAGTACTACCAGCAGGCAACAAATTAAAATATACCACACGGCAGACACTATACTGATTGAGCTCTGGGTTCTCCAAATGTAAATCTAATACGGTGACATGGGTATACTAGGACGATGACAGATGTGACTGCGGGGAGGTACAGGATCATGAACACCTGCTCAGATGCACCATCATGGGAACCGTCTGCTCGATCGAAGGTCTGACTGAAGCAATTGACAAGGCGATTAAAGCCACTGAATTTTGGGAGAAGACAATCTGAGGTTGTTTTTTTTTGAATACGTAAAGTAAAGTAGACAGCCCTGCCAAAGGTCACAGTTTGTGATCGAAATGTTTGAATCACCAGAAGAAACATGTGGCGCCACACGTGTTAACATCCGGTAGTACATCCTACTGCTAGCAGCACACATCTTTTTGTCTTTGGTCTTACTTTCTCTGACACCGAGTGTGGCAGCGCCTGTTGTAATATGACACATTCCTCTGGTTGCGTTCATGTCGGAGCCATGTTTTCACCTGCTGCCTCCTTGGCCGGCCTCTCGATTGATTTCCTGCCTGCTAAGGGGACGCAGCCCTGTTGGTGACGTATTATGGCGGATGAGGGAGATGGATGTCCCGGCCAAGGTAGGGGAGAAGGTGCGCGCCCAGGATAAAGCGGGCCCCCTCCACGCAGCTTCTCAGCGATAATTCGATCCATCGATCTTGTCCCTCGGTCGACTCTGACGCGGCGAACGCTGACTCCGAGGTTTTGGGGCGTGGGGGTTGTCTCCGCCAGCCATCTTCCTTCAGACAACAACGACCAGTTACGTGAATTGGTGTGGAATGCAGTTACACCGTTTATAATACTGGTCAGCGAGTTTTAATGTTGTGGTTCAAGTTCAGTTTATTACGCGAGAAAGAAAATAGTTCCCTACCAACGTCGCGGAAAAAAAAACTATAATTTTTAATTATTTTCTCTTTAATTTTAGCCATCTAAGAACCACAAAAGGTAATCCTGCGCATTCATCCGATGCATCTTGACTTACAATAGTTCTTCATTCTGTCACTTTGCTATTTACTCCTTTCTTAGGTCCAGATTTTATTCCTTTTCCTCTTCTCCTTCTCCTGAAACGTCTTTAAATTTTGTATCAATCTTCTTAAAGTTGCTGCTTCTGTTATTTCGATCTCCACAATCCCTTTCTTTACTCGTTGTATCCACGAGTTTCCATTCTTACTCTAATAAGCGCGGTTGGAAATTATTTTTGTAAGTCTGCTGCTATGTGACAAAAAAAAAACCGATTTTATTCTTTTTTACCCGTTTTACTATTTTGAATAAATAATTATTTTTTCTGTTCTTAAGTCACTCGATTGGTTTGATGAAATTCTCCATCTCTTCTTATCTTGAGATAATATCTTCATCTTTCATCTCAACCGACTTCCTCAATCATCTGCTTTATGTATTCCTAATCCTTGCCTTCCTCCATAATTCTTTTTCTTAACTTTTTTCTTTAATACTTTCTTCCTGAAGTCGAAGGTGTATTTTCGTGATGTGCTTTGTTTCATGTATACATTTACAGAAAGGTCAATTTTAGAAGCTAAAAGATTTCTCTTTTAAAGGAAGCCCCTTTTCGCTAGTGCACCACACATATGGCGTGCTCCTTGCTTCAGCTATCGGTTTTAATTTTATTTCCTAACTAACATAATTATCAAATTGTTTGTATTAAATCTGGTCTTGCTTTTATATTTAATGTATTTACTACGAATGGGACAAAGTAAGATACTTAAATTGGACGTCTTTACTGAAAGTAACGGGCTTCTTAATACTTGATGGATTCATCCCACGCCTGGATATTGAGGTAGAAACATCATTCCATTTCATTCGTGTCTCTAAGAATTCTTGTAAGAATGAGATGACTGTGATGTGTTATTTTGTATTCTCTATATTAATACGAATTACCAAGCAGATTAGAAGCTGCTGTTGACTCTTTCAGTCCAACTCTTTCAAATTTATCAATAAAATCTACTTAATATGATAATTCTGTCGTAATAACAATTATTTATAGAAAAATAATTCAGGCTTTCGTCTAGAGTGATTTAGAGACAACTAGGAATGGCTGAACAGGGATTCGAACCAATCTCCCGCTGGATGGCAAGTATAAACGTTACCCCTCTTCCAGTTCTTATTTTTTTTAATGTCATTAGCCAACTTGAGCCATACAGCCAGCTCAATGTAATCACGACTCTTGAAGTGCATCAGTTTCTGCAGTACGTTCTAGTAGCTTCTAACTGTGGACACTGCAGGACGGACACAACATTAACACACTCACAACGCTGAAACACACATGCTCTCGGCCCGACTCGAACCGGCGTTCTTCGTCACGTGGAGCTGGCGCTCTAGCCGCTACGCTACCGAGGCTAGCTCATATTGTCATTTTATTATTTTCTGACTTTTGAAGGCTAAAAATTTGTACTGCTATAGAACGTTAAGTGTCGTCCTATAAATTTAAATTTCTAAAATCATTCTGTAAACCTACCGATGAATGTGATAGCATAATGACTATAATTCTTATGTGATTACAAAGCAGATAAAGCGAATGAATTGAAAGTTGTCCTGTGTATTTTTGGGAATTTATAATATTTACTGAAAGTCATGCTGCAAAAACTTGATTAATTTGTCTTTATTTACTTATTAGTTCACTTTGACAGTAGTATTACGAGCATATTTTACCCTGTTCGGGAACTTGGAAACGATACTATCCTTGCAAAATTATTATTTTTTATCGGAATTGGTGTATGACAATAACATGTGTCACCCCTGCGTTCTCTTATTGTTATAAAATATGGTGATCATTTAATCATTAAATGTTTCTATTCAGCGTCTTTGCCGAGAAAGCATTGATTACGTGGAAAGAAAATGATAGCTCGTAATCACACAAAAACTTAAAGCATTGTTCAGACATTGTAGAAAAAAGGTTGGAATATTGGCTACATATTTCGTGACTCGATAAATTAGATGTGATTAAAAAAAATGGAAAATACCGATGGACTTACACAGAGATCATTTAATCGTGCGTTCCACTGTAGAAATTAAAAAAAATGATGAAATTTCTTTTTCGAACAGCTTTGTGGCTAATTATTTACTAACATTTCTCTAAACTGGAATATTTACATGTATTAAAACCTTTCTCTAATCAGAAAGATGGCTCTATATTTATTTTTTTAAACTGTAAATCAAAAAAATAGCAGAAGAAATCATCTAAGATATTTCGTTTTATTGTGAGGAGAAACCGTTGTATCATTCCCCGACATCATCATAGAGGTTCCCGTCGACCTATCTGGTAAATATTTCCAGGAGCGTGGACCTGGTCGATTAAATGTTCCAGCAATACGTTAGGAACACTCCACCAACCAGTTTAGGGGCAGCTTCTCTTGTAGTTAGGTTCTACTCATATATCCAGACATTAAATGTGTTCTCTGCGCCATGTTTAACATTTCCAGTAAAATTCCTCAGATAAAGCACTACCATCAACACGGACAATTTGAAGAATACTTCATCCAGTTCTCACGGCCCTTGATAATTGATTTCCGTAGGGCCGAAATTTTCCATATTTTTTTTTCACTTTCAGCCATCAAACACCATGTGAACACTGTAACGTTCCCTTCCCCCACATTCAATACTTCTCGGCTAATTGATTAATTGATTATCGGACTTCTTCTTGTCGAATATGGTCTGCATCCAGATTTTAAATGAACCACTTATCAATGGAATGTTAGTAGTGGACAGAAACAACTACAAAGAATAAATACAAGTGAGTAAATAATGTACCACACAAAATAAGGTTATTTTCTGTTCTGTAAGCAGTTTGTCTACAAATGCTGGCACTCGAAATTTGAATACCCGTACAATACAACAAGTTCATAACGGTTTTCCATAAGCACTTTCTCAAATCTTAGTAGTTACTCAAAAGCAGCTTCTTAGTGATATTAATTTACTTCACTACGTGAGCGTAGCGAAACTGAGGTATGGCAGAGACACATAGAGAAAGAAAAAACATAAAATGATCTTACTTCATATTGGCAGGCCGGCAGTGCAGGCAGTAACCACTATCAATCACATCGAAAAACTGGACAAAACTGAGTACTGAGGACGCTATGGTCTCCTTGGGGCCTTACATATGCCCCTGGCTAACTCTACTTCTTAAGCCGCGTTCCCACGACGTCTTGTAACGGAGGCGGGACGGGACGGGACGAATACTCAACAACACGCCATGGGAACAGGGCCGCCTCTGCTAGCGGGGACGAGACGCAGCTACACACTCTGTGTCGGTAAACATCATAGGCGTGCGTAGTGGAGCGCTGTTGCAATCGGTTTGCAGCAGCGTTGCACACCCCTTCTGTTGTAGAAAAGTGCTCTGTGTCAAACGACACTAGGCAACGTGGTGTGGAGGTGGCGGCGAGGTAAGCTAGGGCTAACCTGCGGCGCGTGCTCTTTCCTACACTTCGTCTAATGATGTCCCGTCCCGCCTTCGTTACAAGACGTCGTGGGAACGCGGCTTAAGTCTGACGTCCTTCTGGGAGGAGTAATAACAACCTTGAGTTTCTGACCTCCCAGTTGGTGTGTATAATCTCTCTGCGGTATGGAAGAAAGCACAGGGTTGCACAGATACTACCCCACCCCGTAGATGACCTTTGCGTTCGTGGGGTTGGTGACAGACCGAACTTCTCCGCCCCAAAAGCAGAGGCGGGTAGGGGTTGACTGGCTTCTTAGCGTGGCTATGTGTCCTAGTGGCTGCTGTAGCAGCGTCCTGAAAAATCCTTAAAGAAAATTTACTATCTGCCTCACTCTCGCTACCATAGTTAAAATTTCTTAATCCTATTCCTTATTTTCTATTTAACACTATCACTCAGAGTTTCTACTTACAGTTTTTAACTGGTGGTTCAGTGGTTAAGGCGTCTGACTGGGGAGCGAAAGGTCCCCGGTTCGAATCCGTGTCTCGACGGGGAATTTTATAGGTACTTAACACGACCTTCACCTCTGGCACAGCTCACGGTGTAGTGTGAAGTACGCTAGAAAGCTTCCGTGGTTCGGATTCCACGTTGAACTGTAGTTCCCTTGTGACCGGTAGTCTTGCCGGATTAGGTTAAGGCGGCTACGACTGGGGCGGAATGCGCAATCAATAAAAACCCTGTCACCGGGTCATTCGGAGCACACGGAATTAATATTATTATTTTAATTCTCTTATCTGATATATCTGTCTTGTGGCATCACAACACAGGTGGCAATGCTAATTATGAGAGAGGAGGGTGGCGGAACTAAGTTACAGCCCGAAATCTAACCAGGCCGCTTAGGTCCGGCGTAGCAAAGGCGGCATCCATAAATTACGTGAGGTGTTTTTTCGTATTTCCGGACACCCCCCTCTGGTGAGATCTGGTCCGTTATATCCTCCCCCCCCCCCCCTAGAAATCGCCCTCGCAACTTTTTGAGAATCTTTTTTTTATAGGTCTCACTCTTCCGAAGCCGGTTACACCCCCTCTTTTCGACGAAATCCCCCCCCTCCAAAACCGACTTCCGCCTCATCTGTAGACCTTTTTTTTCTTTAGGTCTACAATCCAACAAAATTTAAAAAACTTTACATGAGGAAATGTTGACCCCCCTCCCCTTTGGAGAGATTTCGCCCCCCCCCCGTTTCACCTCACGTAATTTATGGACGCCCCCTAATGTGTTAGAGGAAAGTTTTCAGTTGCCATTTGTCTGTTAAATGTGTGTCTTTTGTGCGTTCTGTGTGATAAGTGTATTTTTTGTTTGTGAAATGTGTAGTTTATAAGGCAGAGAATAAGAATATTGCCTAGGTCAGTACAGGAAACCGCCTGAAAACCGCAAACAGGACGGGCGGTGAATGGGGCCTTGGGTTGTGCCCGGTCCCATTGTACCTTCCCGATCGAGTGTGTGGCGCCTCAGCACACTGAGTCACACTGGCGGGTTACTGTTTATATTACACTGGTGTCCAATATAAACAACAAACGAAAAACTTTCAAGGATGCGTTTATTTTGCAACAGAACAGTATAAACAGGGGATAGTAAAGTAGAAACAAATAATACAGAACGTAAACAACTGCTACATCCATAACGATAGACAAATATATTCTTCGTTTTTTCCAACTTAATGGATTTTCACACAAATTCCAAAAACTGATTAATGTGCTCAGCATGGGGTGCGACCACCTCCGGCAGCAATACAGGTCTGACAACGGCGAGGCATGCTGTCAATGACGTCATCAATCTCATGTTGAGTTGAAGCAATAACGCCCATTATCCCTGCCCACACCATTAGGGATCCTCCTTGATATCGGTCTCTTTCCCCAATTTTTGGGACCCGAAATCATGTTCCATGTTCCCTCCAGATGCGAATCTGTCGAGAATCACTCTCCAGATCAAATTGGGACTAATTTGCGAAAAGAACTTTGGCCCACTGTCCGACCGTCCAGTTGGCATGTTGACAACTCCACTCTAGACGTTCCCATCTGTGAAGACGCTTCGAGTGTACCAATACAGCAGGTCTCCGACATTCAGCCAAAGGCTTCTGCACACTGTCTGCCTTGATACAAACTGTTCCAGTGGATGCTGTGAGGTCAGATGCCAGTTGTGGTGCAGTACATATGCGGTACCGTCGTGCCCTTACAGCCAAATAAAGGTCTTCTGTTTCTGATGTCACACGTGTTGGCCTTGCCCTGGTTTTCGGGATACAGTTTCGGCCTCTATAAACTGTCGCCACATCCGAGAAACAACAGAACGATTCACATTAAGCCATTGGGCCACATCAGTTTGAGACTGTCCTCCTTCCATTCTTCCTATGCCTCTCCACCGCAGAGAGTATGGTAAGCGTCTTCTCTGTGCCATACTGCACCGTCTGTGAATGTGTACACAGCGATTCTGTATGTGGGACTACCCAGCAAACAATACTTCGTTTCATAGGTACCCTGACGTCATCGTTGGCATGGTTGTACGATGACCAGAATGCCATCTTCTCTGCAGAACATGATTGTACATACGTTTGTTGACAATTTGTGTGATTATATCATGAATGAGACACAGGATGGAGAAATAGCGGTTTGTTGCTTTAATTTTGGACACTAGTGTATTTTATGAATCGCGGGGTAAGTAAAAGTTCTGTCGTCGGTTATCTGTTTGTTATATTTGGATCTTTGTCTGGTTCTACAATTATTCCACCCACTTTTTCTCCATAAGCAAAGTAACCACGGAGCACATTCTCAAACGCGACCCTATATATTGCCTCTTGTTTCGACGGAACTCTTCCAATAACGTCTATGCTTAACATCTTAAAGGATAGGAATCGTATTTGTTCCAGTTTGCGATTGACTGCCTGGTTCGCTTTTAGCGTCCGGGAAGCGTATGGAGCTGATGGATCCCAGGGTATCTGCCCAGAGACACCTGGCGTCCGGCGGGTTGCCGTAATAAGGGGAAGCCGGGCCTGTTATCGCCGGCGTGCACCCCTCGTCGCCATGGCAACGCGACGCAGGTAGCGAGGCAGCTTATTGCTGCTGCGGCCACTTGCCGGCTACTGTCTCTCCCACACTCAGGGTGGAAGACGCTGTCCACAGACTGATACACCGGAAACACCATCATCGCCGTTCGTAACTACAAACGAAATGGAACGATCGCCAATGACATGAAGATATTACTAAAGAAGTGTTTTGGACTAAATATAAACCAAAGACAATACAAAAGTGATGAAACGTGGCAGAAATGATAACAATAATAGTAGATGAAAATATAAAAAAATACGAACAGATGCAATAGGAGAAGTAAGTCAATTCTAATAATCAGAAAGTAAAATTAAAACTGATGGCCGAAGCAGCAACGATCTTAAAAGCATAGTAGCACCAACGAAAAGAGCCTGCTTGTAAAGAGAAACCTTCTACTTTCGAATATTGATTTAAAATTCAGAATGAGCTTTTTAAAAATATGTGTGTGGAACACAACACTTTCTGGTAACGAATCATGAAATTCAGTAATACCTGAAAAAAAAAATGAAGTATTTGAAATGTGGCGCTATAGAATGAAGCTGAAAATGAAATGGATAGACGAAGTACGGAATGAACGTGTTTTGGAAATGATTGGTGAAGAAAGAAGTTGACGACTTACAGAACGAAGAGTATGGTGGGTCACATTTTCCGATAGGCCTATGCGGGATTGGTTAATTTGTTTTTAGAGGGAGCAATGGAAGGTAAGAACTGTAGAATTTGTAGCATCTAGTTTTTAAGACGTTATTAAAATTAAAGAAGTAATGAGATGCATTAATTAATAAGTTAATTTGCAAAATTAATCCCGGGTAGGCGTCAAGAATGGAAATGTTCTCTATCAGAGAGAAGTGACATTCATATTCTGAAATACTTTTTATCAAAGCAATTAAACTTTTGAAATTACCATTAAAAAGACATATCTTCATTTATTCAAATGATATACTGATACATTGTATTGTATTTCCGAAGTGAATTTATTTATGTTTTTCGTGCTTTTATGCTTTTTTATATATATATATAACTGCTTTACGTCTCTCAACAGCGAGGTCTTTAGAGACGGGAAAGGATGGGGGGGGCAAGGAATGGGAAGGAATTCGGCCATGGCCTTTTGAAGGAAGCATCCCGGCATTTGCCTGGAGTGATTTGGGAAACCATGGAGAACCCAAATCTGGATGCCCGGACGGGGATTCGAACCGCCGTCCTCACGAATGCGAGGCGAGAACGCTAACCGTTACACCGCCACGCTCGGTTTTATGCTTCTTGATAACTTCGTGAGTTCATTGCGAAGTGGAGATATTTATTTTATTTTCTGAATGTGCAGCTAAACTAAATAAATAAACTGATATTTTTTTATATTCAGCACAGTTTAACTTAGTTTTCATAACTCCAGATACATCACTTCAATTACATAATCAGACTTATTTGCAGGTTCTCCTTAGCGCTAACAACCAAGGCAATCTACTGGTTATATCTGTATGTCTTGTTACTATAGAAACCTTTTAAAAGAGAGTCATATTAACAGGACTGTGTCATGGAACTCCTAAATTCAAGGATGACATTAAAAATATGTAGGTTCTGGGATAACCTGCCTGTTATCCTACAATTGGAAAGGAAGTTATTGAAAGCAGAGTTTACAACACCTATTATTTACTTCGAATATAAAATTGGCTGATTTATTTAACAGAACTGAATATTTAAGGAGTTTCCAAAGTTAAACTGTTTATTTTGAACAATTTAGAGCATGATTCAAATCTCAGAGCGTTGCCTAGGGTTGAATGACGCAAGAGTGTCTATACATCGCCGGAGTTCTTTACCGTAGCAGATGAGGTGCGGAGGAAACAGACGGACCCTGTTGATCAGCTGGGCGCGAGGCCGGTGATGGCTGCCTCAGGTAGAGGCGGCTGTTCCCTGGATAATTCGGCCTGGTGGGCTCGTTCCGACCAGAAAACAGAGTCACCCGTAGTGGGTCGCTGCGGTTTGTTAGCCGGTCAGAAACAGAATGTCTTCCTCCTCGCTTGTCGGCCCCGTCGAAAACTTGCAGGCTCCAGAGTTTTAGCTGACGCGGGAAATTTCAGCCAGTAGGAGCGTTTGGCGGGGCGTCCTCGATCTGCATTGGCACTCCTCATGCAACATAAAACTTATGGTTTATAAAAGTTCGTAACACACTGTTTGATTCGCTGGTTCCCAACAGAGGCGTTCCGCAACCTGACTTTTTCTCAGAGGTATCGTTTCTCTAGTTTCAACTTTCTACTCTACCAGGAATCCTTCTTACGGCACAGGTCCTCTACTGTCCTTTGAATTTCCTTGAATGCGTAAAGCTTTTAACTTGACGGCCTGCCATAAATCGTTCGGTCTTTCAGTGCAGGTAGGAGTCACCTGTCTCTGCCCGATTACAAAGAAACGTGAAATGTTTCGGCTTGGCCCAAAACTGGCTAATTCACACGCACAAATTTACCGTCACCAAGGGGACATCACAAATTAAACAAAGATTATATATGAAGCAGATAACTGAAAACATATGTTGTAAGGGGTATGCTGAGGTGAAGAGGTTAAAACCAAATCGAAAGAGATGCAGGATTGCTTCAGTCAGTAGAGTCTGACGACAAAAAAAAAAAAAAAAAAAAAAAAAAAAAAAAAAAAAAAAAAAAAAAAAAATTATGTAGGAGTTGTTGATTTTTTTGGAATTGCTTTACGTCTCTTTTTAACATCGAGGTCTTTAGAGACGGGAAAGGATGGGGGCAAGGATGGGGGGCAAGGAATGGGAAGGAATTCGGCCATGGCCTTTTGAAGGAAGCATCCCGGCATTTGCCTGGAGTGATTTGGGGAAACCATGGAAAACCCAAATCTGGATGCCCGGACGGGGATTCGAACCGCCGTCCTCCCGAATGCGAGGCGAGAACGCTAACCTTTACACCGCCCCGCTCGGTAGGAGTTGTTGAGACATTATTTATAGTGTTAAGTTTCTTATGGTTTTTTTCTAATTCATTTAAAGAAAAAATGCTATTATTATGTTAAATAGAAATATTAATGCTAATCAGGAATTAATTATGGTGCAAGATTAGTGTTAATTCTCTTAGATGAGAGTACATCATCAGTGCTAAATTAATTCACTCCAATAAAACTATGCTATTAGCTCACATTAACCTCACACCACCAACCCTGCCTTTCTAAATGATAAGAAAACAATTTGAATATTAAAAAAAGAACAAGGTCAGACGCTTCAAAACGTAGGATTATATTTATCAGAACCTGTTTTTTTCGTATAGATACAAGTATGTGGCATTTTCACGAGTTTGTTGATTCATTAATATTTATTTTTGTGTATCGAACACATACCTTTGCATTGTCTCTGATACACACGATAATAAAATCAACGATGATCACATTACAACTGCTGATATTGTTTTCAGATAACTTATGTAAAGTAAAGAAGATTGAAAAAATTGACTTCTGACAAAGTCGATATTTTTTAAATATTTAGTTTTGCAATTTTTTGCAAAAAGATACGTAATATTTAATGGTAACGGCATTTAACACTTGTATTTAATTATTTCCCCATTGTTATATTACCATTCGGTGATGATATTGTGCGAAATATTAGCATGGGTCAGTTAGTATACATAAATTGTTCGTTTAAATACAGGGTGTTACAAAAAGGTACGGCCAAACTTTCAGGAAACATTCCTCACACACAAACAAAGAAAATATGTTATGTGGACATGTGTCCGGAAACGCGTACTTTCCATGTTAGAGCTCATATTGTGGTCGGCTGTGATACAATACGCCATTCTCCAGGGCTGCATCAGCGCATCAGGGATTCCATGCGACGGAAGGTGGATGCATGTATCCTCGCTAACGGAGGACATTTTGAACATTTCCTGTAACAAAGTGTTTGAAGTCACGCTGGTACGTTCTGTTGCTGTGTGTTTCCATCCCATGTTTAATGTGATTTGAAGAGAAGTAATAAAATGAGCTCTAACATGGAAAGTAAGCGTTTCCGGACACATGTCCACATAACATATTTTCTTTGTTTGTGTGTGAGGAATGTTTCCTGAAAGTTTGGCCGTACCTTTTTGTAACACCCTGTATATGAGTCCCTTGAAAGCAAAGAGAAAATATTAGTAGGCTTCCTGGTATCTGAATCGTCTACGAGATGGTGTTAAAGCTGTTTTCGAGATACAAAGAGATAAAATTGTTCGAATTTTGTAAAAACGGGTTTTTGCGGGAAAGACAACTATTTAGGTAATCTTAAAAAAACAAAACTTTATCTAAATATAAAATTTCATCCAAATCGTCATAGACATTTCCGAGATCCAAAATATATATTTATATATATACAATAATTGTTCGTTTAATGATATAAGATAAGTGCAAATGCAGTTATTTATTTGAAATTTCCTGGTTAGCCTAGCAGTGCTGTGGTGGCGGCCAGTGTAACTTAGATTTCGGGTATTATCGAGACACGCCGAAGGTTTCCGAGTTATGGAGGTTACGTTCAGCCTCCAGGTTCAACACATTTTACTGAAGTGGATGATACTGCAGAAGGACTGACAAATAAACAAAAAAGACGGCGATCGCTACGAGAAAGGAGCGAGGAGTGTTGTGAAGTGAGGGCGGTGAGCGAATATTTGACTGCGGCTAATCCGAGCCACTTGCTGTGCGCGGGGCTCCTTTGTCCGAGGATAATCATTCACCCCGCGTGGCGTCCGGCGGTTTTATTGCGCCCATTGTCCTGCGTCCTTTGACCGAAAATCGCTTTCACGGTAGCTCGGGCGAAGGCCAGGTGAAAGGAACATCGGAACAGGGGAGGACTGTGAAGACAGGAGGCCACCGGACAGAGGAAGCGGAGAAGGACGAATAGTCGTTAAAAATGCGCAACGCCCCCTTCTGTCCGCATACCTGAGTGATAAACAGCGTACGAGAGGTTGCAAGGAGGTGGCTGGAGAAAATTTAGCAATGTGACATATTTTCTTTTAATATGTACCCAGCCGTTAAGTGCAATCACAAAATATAAATATGTTGGCACATCATTTGATCAAAAACCACCGAGCGTAGTGGGTGAACGGTTATCGTTCTGGTCTCGCATTCGGGAGGACGTGGGTTCGAATCCACGTTCGGGCATCCAGATCTGGGTTTACCATGGTTTCGCCAAATCATTCCAGGCGAATGCCGGGATGCTTCCTTCAAAAAGGCCATGACCGAATTCCTTCCCGTTCCTTGTCCCCAGTCCCATACCGCCTTTAATAACCTAATGACCTTAGCCGTTAACAAGGTTCTTTTTTTTTTTTTTTTAAAAAAAAAAAAAAAAAAAAAAAAACTCTCAGAAAATATCGGCAATGTTACATAGAAAGGTTTCAAAAATACCGAATTATTTATTCTCGAGTGACAAACATCAAACACATAGCCAAAAGTTGTAGAAATTAACCACTTTAAACTCATTTCACCCAGTACTTTGTACGTATCTATTATATATATGTGCTTCTCTTCTACTCTCGTTTACTTTTGTAACACTTCAGTCCCCTTGTACATTAATTTCAATAACCACCTCTGCTAATTTTCATGCACAGCCACAATCCGCTGTCCACAACAATACGAACGAGGCCCACCCATTTGCCCGCGATCGCCATCTTCTTATTTCGGACTCTGACGAAGATCCTCTCACTACACTCGCAGATTACTGTTCAAAGATAATTCACGTACATACAGTTTACGATATCCTAAACACAATATTTTAGAATAATTCTCGTCAAACTCGAACAAACGACAGAAATATTACACATAAAATACACAAACCAAGAAACAAATTAAATAAAAACGAAAAGAAAATATTAACGAATAAAAAATTTTAAATGTGAGAAGAATGTGTTTGCTTATAACTCCTAACGTCAAGTGTATTTGGTGTCGCTCGAAACAGATGATCTTCGTTGCAGGATGATGTGCACATAGGTCCATGGAGAGTATGTTCCATGGTTTGGTCCTCACTTAATTCACGCTTAATGCTGGCAGCGCCAATAAAACCCCATTTCGCCAGATTTACCTTCAACGTGCTCACTCCTGTATTAAATATATTCAAGGACCTCCAGACGTTCCAGTCCTATGCATAACCAGATGGAAAGTGCTTTGCAACTTTCAGTGGTCCCGAGATGTTAGGGACCTTGATTTTCCAAAAATAGACTTTTGCCTTTTCAGGTGACCAATTTAGTTTTCTGCGATGTTCTCAGGAAGTTTTTCTTGACTTGAGTCTCTGGTATGGTGTTGCAAGGCCGTGCAGTCGATGTGCGCTTTCCTGTTCTATTTTTGCCCTCTCCCTGTTCGCAGAGTTCCTTGGTTTTTACAATCTACTTTGTGTTGTTTTTGATGGTAGGCGAGGATTTGAAATGGTTGTTTTTTGTGAATATTTATTTGGTTTTTAATATCGCATATAGAGTTTGATTATATTAATTACTAGCTGATACCCGCGACTTCGTACGCGTGGATTAAGAATTTCTTTGCCAGAATTGAATATAGAAAGTTGTTGGTAACGAAGGATTGGTTCCAAACAACACCGAGTCGGGATAACATGACAGGAAAGCCATCACTATATCATTCTACCATCGAACCTGTCTCTTGAAGAGAATAAATTTCGAACATATTTAAAAACAGAAAAACAAACGAAGGTGAGGGGAATGGGAAAGGGGGGAGGGTGTTAACTAAGGGCAGCTTTATTTCATTTTGGTCTTTTCTTCTTTCTTCAGCATGAGCATCCGATTCTTGGGTTCTAATAATTAGTTTATGCTCGTACTCTGCTAGAGCTACAACTTAGGCCAGTTTACGCTCGCAAGGCATATCAACAAAGAAGGCAAAATAACTGGTGCCAGAATCATTCAAGCAGATACAAAGTAATAAGACAGAGAAAATCGACATCTATACTAAATAATACGTTTTTTCTCTAAACGAAATAACCAATTATACACTAACATAATGCGCGAGAAGCACAGCTTGAGCAAGCGACGTAACATTACAGACTAACACACACGTCCGTCTCTCTGTCACCATTCGATAAGTTATCAAGATTTTGTGACTACAACTGTTAATCATACCGGAAAAAAATGTCCTGTGGCCTCCCTACAGATTTTCTTGTCAAATTCGATCAATATCGGTATAGGCATTTAGTCGTCAAAACGTAACAAAAGACAGAGACTTACTTCTGCATTTACAGTACTATTACTCCTGATCACAACATACACTGTCTGAGAATCACCCCTGAGGGATCAATATAACGTAAAAAAGTTTTCCAAGACTACCTACGATTTGCCTCGCATTGCAACCCTAACTTTGTGATATCTACAGTTTAACATTCAATCCGAATAACCGACGGCCTAGGCGTGACTCTTACGGTCAAACACAATTTTTAGAAATCTTAGCCTCCACGGAGATTTGAACTGGAGACCACGACCCAAACATTAGTAACCAAGCGCTTTAACCACTGAGATACCTGACCGCTACACTTAAAAACGGTACAGAGACCTCCATATCCAACGCATCTGTCTATTGCCGTTCAGTAATTTTTCGAAATTATAAGACAACATGTATAAGACAACACGCATTCATTTATGCAGATAATTTTTCAACCAAATGGAGACAGTATTTTTCTCCTTGTTTCAAAGGATAAGTGTGCAAAGTTACATCGAGATCGGATGAAAACTGTGGATTTGTATGAAGAACAAACAAACAAACATACATTCATCTTTATATATATAGATTATGTCAATTATGTTGTTTTTATATTTTGTAGATATAGATATAGATGTGGAAAACAGACTAATGTTAATTATTTTCATTCTAAATTACGAAATTTTAATTTTTGAATTTCATAATTTTAAGTTTTCACTTCATCGAAATGTTTCATGGGCGCGATCTCTAATGCCATTCCTACGGAGAAGACATTTGCGCGCATGGAAGAATGTTCATTACGTATTTGGCTTGGACACATCGTTGAATGAGCATTATTACGCAATCATTTTGTCTCCTTCAGTCATCTTCGCACAAGCAGGAATTAAAAGCTGCAGTATATACATATATATAGTCTTGTTCTGGGAGTATTCTACCATTAACAACGTAATATGTATCCACCTTAGTATCTTACTTTCCAGTCGATATACGTGAATAAACTCCAAGGAAATATTCAACAACGTTCATCTTGTCATTCAGAGAGACCTTTTACAAGAAGCAGGCATATATAACATCTGAAGCAAAAAGTTAGCATAATTAATTTATCCAAAAAAAACCAGACTGTATATGGAGCCCTGACAGGTATAAGGTTAGACGTAACTGTTATCACATGTCGCGAAATAAAAATGCCTTATGAAACGAGTTATTTTCCACTACGAAGCCTACAAAAGACATTAGATACTTTTATGTAATTATAATTAGCAAGTCTTCTTTTCAATGCCGATGTTTATTACAACGATATTTAGTCGTATAAGTAAAGTGACCTGTCCACCGATGTAAAATTTATAGTAGTGATTATATGTAAAAAAAAAAAAAAAAAAAAAAAAAATTCAAACGTTAGTGAGAACCGTAATATGGCGAAAATGCTCAAAAGTTCTCTCTCAACGTCGAGGTCGGTAATTGAAAAGGATTTGGGGAAATAACTGTTGTTTTAGATTTTTTTTTTGTTTATGAATTTACGCCTCGTCGACGTCGAGGTCATTAGAGGCGGAAAAGGATTGGGACCTAGAAACTGGAAGGAATTCTGCCATTGCCTTTTGAAGAAAGCATCCCGGCATTCGCCTGTAGTGATTTTGGGAAACCATGAAAAACCCAAATCTGGATGTCTGGACGGGGATTCGAAGCAGCGTCCTCCGAATACGAGGCCAGAACATTACCGCTTACCCACTAAATTCGGTCGTTTCAGATTTAATTTATACGTAACGTTTATGGTTGAATCTAATACTGTTCTAAACTGCAATAACGATAAAAAGGTGTACATACTTTTGATTAAAATAGCCTCAATTCTGTTTTTATTGGTACAGGAAACAGTTTTCTGAGGGCTCTGTATCTCGTTGAGATGATCAGTGTTGGTCTGTGCGCGGGCTCAAGGTCCGCCCTAATGACGTATAACTGTATGGGGCCACGTAATTGGATAAACGCAGCAGGTGGATGACGGTGAGCGCACAATAGGGACCTAACTCCGCTCTCACGGAGATACTGTAGCCCCGCGAGGCGCAAGGACATCTCAGCCAGGACGAACGATGCCTCATGGACGCAGCATCTCATTCACGCATCACTGTACAGTGAACAGCCTTTCTCTGTATCAGAGAGTAATTTCTATACTATTCAGCTGTTGCCTCACATTTCTTATGCGTGGATTTAGAATTTTATTGCTAGAATTGGATATAGAGGGGTATAGGTTACGTGAAAGGAGTCCAAAATAATGTGTCGGGGAAGCCATCACTTTACCATTCTACCATTGAACCTCTCTCATGAAGAGAACCAATCTGTAACATGTTTAAAAATAGCTACATACTAAGGGCGGCGGTGGAGGGGGGAGGGGGAGAATTAATGTGAGAACTACCACAGTTCCTCCGGCAGATTTTTTTTTTGTCGTTTAAAAATTATATAACTTTCTGGACACATCTTATGTCAGTACAATTACGTTCACAGAGTTTATGGTTTTGCTGTCCTTCGAAGCATATCAAAAAATAAACAAAATCTGTTAATGCCAAAAACACTGAGATAAACAAAAAATAATAGTCCATTGCATTCCAAATCCACATCTGTAATGCATACTATGGGTTGCCAAACATTTTCTTCAAACAACCCCACTTTTCCCTCGAAAGAAAAGTCTCCTCCCCCCACACCAAAATTTTTATTGTTAAAAAGGTAAATACTTACTTATCAGTACTAACACTGACATCTCAGAGGAAACTCATTAAGTATATGATCTTAGAATAAAGGTTTTCAACTCTAAGACGCAGTGTAGAGCTAGGCTTTGGTCTACACGGGCGGCAAATCTTCCTCACATTCTCCTTTTTTCCTTGAGATGTCTTCGTGCCCACCTAGGGGGCGAGGCGCCCCCAGTGCGGGAATCTATACTATATAATAAGTTTTGTCTGTATATAAAATTTATTAAAACATCAAAACAAACTGACTGTGAGACACACAAAGCCTGAGTGACCGATATAACATTACAGAGACTTACACACGCTACCCGTCTGTCTGTCACCGTTCAGTTAGTTTTCAAAATTTCATGACAAAATATCCTATCTATCCTGAAAAAAGTATCCTGTGTCCTTCCTAATGATCAATAGTATTCACTTGTCAAATTTCTTTGAGAACGGCTTATCGGTTTATTAGTGAAAAAGTAACAAACAAACAGAGTTACTTTCCAATTTATAATATTGCTGTAGACTAGTGTAGATGTAAATATTTTATGGAGCTCTGTGTTATTTGTTTCTGAAACCAAGCAAAAATTACTACAGAGATTTTGATGAAGTTTACACAGTTTGAAAGCTTATGTTCTGAATTAAAATCTGAGAAACGTAACGCCGAACAGGATATTAAAATTTGTTCTAATCGTCAGACTATTTTGCCTGTAATCTGCCATAACGTGAAAACTACTGAAAAGAGTATGATGAAATTTTCACTCATTTAATCCATTCATGCTGGCTTAGTATTTAAGCCACGTATGATAAAACTACGTCATCTGACACATTTTTGGGAAATCAAAATTGTGACTGTTGAATATTCACCCTACGAAGTAGAAAATATCAAAGAAATATAACACTAAACTAAAGCTAAGCAGTCTCTGAACTAAATAGATTTTTTGTTAACACCGTAATTTTTTTTTAATGACAGTGGCAACCCAAGCTTAATATTAACTGCGATGTTGGATATGCCTTCTTCTCACCTACTTTGGCGTTATACGATTTTTTTAAATTCTAGTACCGTCTCTGTGAAGTGTTTTGCACCTTTCTCCATGATTTAATCCAGTGTCTTACTCGCTTACTAAAAATTGATACTTTGACGCTATATTATGCGTGATATTAAAAGCCAATTGATAGTCACGGCTATTTCCACGCTTCCACACACTACTCCTCTCCTAATATACATCCAGGGTCAATACGCCGAGGTAAGCTTTATGCACATTGATCACTTTCCTGCTGTCTTGCAATACTCGCACACTAGTTCCTGTATCACATTAGTTATTGAGTAGTTTCTACGGTAATGTTGGCCTTCCTTTTCACTCGTCTAAACGTCTGTTGATACCAATGCTACCTGGATATACTCAGCCAGAACCTGATGAAAGATCTCTTGAAAACCTCCGTCACTTCGTTGGTACATTCTGCTATCAGATTCCTTGTTGGATACAGTACTTTGAAACCTTTCTCTACGACCTCTACGGTGTGTCCTATCCAACAGTTCAAACGCCAAGATGTTTATATACGTGTGTAATTTATGTTTTGGGTAGTAACTGCAGTCACTGAGGGATGTCCGTAACTTGGTCTCCGGCGTCTTTCACCACCCTGCTCGTTTTGATATTCTGCGTGTGGCAGGTTGGGTGTTGGTGTAGCAGCGTCGGATCTGGAGCCTAATTCGGCGGCTCTCGGCATAATCCGGTGCTCTCCAGCCAGCGATGATGTTTTATTGCCGCCGGAAGAAGCCGTCCGCCATATAACCTGACTGGCGCGCGTCTTTTGTTTCGAACGGCGCCATTCATCATCGCCGGCATTGTTGGTGCGCCGGACACCGGAGGGGGCTTTTCCAGGGAAATCGCTTTTCACGCCTCCCCAGGTGGCGGGATGAAAAGCGGGGAGAGGCTGGATTTGAGCGGCGGCGTGTGTGGAGGCGTTTTGAAGGGACGAATCGGAAGAAAGGGGAGGCAAGGGGTGGGTGGCCGGTGAAAGCGATAGGTGAGAGAAAGGGGGTGTTATTGGGGTGGGAAGAGGGGAGGGGGTGCCAGGTCGCCGGCGGCATTTCCGCAAAGGTGCGGCCGGAGTGTAAAAAAGCGGTCTGAAGAGGGGGCGAGGAAATAAAAAGAATTTTTTGGGGAGGAGGAGTTGCAATAAAAACGTGGCCAGGGTCGAAAGCTGGCAGGTAGAACGCTGGCCTGCGGACGACAGTGCAGAAACGGACGGGAAAAAATGAGGGCGGGTGGTAGAGTGGGGGGATCTGAGGTTGAAGACCGCCACAACAAATCTGCGGGAGACGTCCAGTTGCGTGGCAGAGGGTGTTTTGCACTCCGTGCTCCTGAGCGTATTTGCTAAGTAGTGCTTCAGAACTGTACTCGAAGCTCCAAAAAGGCAATACTAATTACAACACCATTCAAGAATTAGTTTTAGTTCTATGTATCCATCTTTGGCAGGTATTTCACAATGCAAACTTGTGACAAAGTGCAACAATCTTGGTCGTCTCTTCTTATAATATTATGATTTTACTGAGAACTCATACACCGAAGAGCCAAAGAAACTGGCACACCTGCCTAATACCATGTAGGGCCCCCGCGAGCACGCAGAAGTGCCGCAACACGACATGGCATGGACTCTTCTAATGTCTGAAGTAGTGCTGGAGGTAATTGACACCATACATTCTGCAGGGCTACCCATAAATCCGTAAGAGTACGATGGGATGGAGATCTCTTCTAAACGGCACGTTGCAAGGCATCCCAGATTTGCTCAATAATGTTCGCGTCAGGAGAGTTTAGTGGCCAGCGGAGGTGTTTAAACTTAGAAAGAGTTTTCCTGGAGCCACTCTGTAGCAATTCTGGACGTGTGGGGTGTCGCATTGCCCTGCTGGAATTGTCCAAATCCGTCGGAATACATAATTGACATGAATGAATGCAGGTGATCAGCCAGGATGCGTACGTACGTGTCACCAGTCAGAGTCGTATCTAGACGTATCAACTGCACACTCCCTACACCATTACAGAGCCTCCACCAGCTTGAACACTCCCCTGCTGACGTGCAGGGTTCATGAATTAACGAGGTTGTCTCCATACCCGTACAGGTCAATCCGCTCGATACAATTGGAAACGAGACTCGTCAGACCAGGCAACACGTTTCCAATCATCAACAGTCCAATGTCGGTGTTGACGAGCCCAGGTAAAGCTTTGTGTCGTGCACTCAACAAGGGTACACTATTGGGCCTTCGGCTCCGAAAGCCCATATCGATGATGCTTCGTTGAATGGTTCGCACGCTGACACTTGTTGATGGTTCAGCATTGAAATCCGCAGCAATTTGCGGAAGGGTTGCACTTCTGTCATGTTGAATGATTCTCTTCAGTCGTCGTTGGTCCCATTCTTGCAGGATCTTTTTCGGCCTCAGCGATGTCGGAGATTTGATGTTTTACCGGATTTCAGATATTCCCGGTGCACTCGTGAAATGGTCGTACGGGAAAATCGCCAGCTCATCGCTACGTCGAAGATGCTGTGTTCCATCTCTCGTCTATAACACCACGTTCAAACTCACTTAAATCGCGATAACCTGCCATTGTAGCAGCAGTAACTGATCTAATGCCTGTGCCAGATACCTGTTGTCTTATATAGCCGTTGCCGACCGCAGTGCCGTACTCTGAGTGTTTACATATCTCTGTGTTTGCATATGCATGCCTTTACCAGTTTGTTTAGCTCTTCAGCGTACGTTTCAGCTAAGTAAAAAATCACCCATCTTTTCGTCTGGCTTTACGATAGTGTCTAGCGCACGATACGTGGTTATCTGGTTTGAACTCTGGCGATGCAAGGGAGTTCCGTCATTTGCGATTCATCAGCAGGGAAGGGGAGATGGTGGTGCTCTATTCATAATGATCATACAGTTTACTGAAGTCCTTCGTTAAATCCTAAACCTCTTCGCTATGAAGACAGAGTGAGTCACTGATGATGGTGATGTATCTGTTGAATAGGAACATAAAACCTGAAGCCCCGGATGCTGAATTTCTACTGTTTCTACTCTTTCAGCTTCATAAATGCAGAACACGAAATTTTATAACATGTAAGGCATTCATCATCACACACAACAACAACAATCAGACACACGCGATACAACCAAACATGCAAATAAAAAAAAATACTGTCATATATGCATCATAATTTAATTTATTTAATTGCGTTGCAGCTCACATTCCGGTGCCAATTTCCCTACACACATATTCTTCCCCTTTCTTACAGCCACCTACTTTTGCCCTCTACGAATGATAATTTTAAATTCTTTCAGGATTTTTAGTAATATATTCATTTTCCTTGGTAAATTATTCCAATCCCCGACACTCTTACCAACGAAAGAAAATTTTCCCACATCCTATTGCCTGAAATCAAGGGCCATCTTGTGGTCATGGTCATCATATCCCTTCCATGTACCTCTTTTAATTCTTTCACCAATATCTTTCCATGCCTTATCATCAATATTCACCTAGTACATTTCCACAGCTCTCTGAATCCTCCTCCTGTCTTCCAGTGAATCCCCCCAGATCAGTTACTGATTGTCACTTGCAGATTGTATGAAATTATTGCAATGTTTGAAGTGAAAACAAACTACCTTTTCAAGCTGATACTGAGGTCAGAGCTACCATCTGTAGTACGTATGGATAAAGCATATGTTTCAGATCGATTACTAAGAGAAAAATTTGGTATTTTGTTTTATCAGTTTTGTTTCCAAGACAGCAAGAAACGTCGGTAGTTTATTTTCGTCACCTGTATACTTCATACAAAGTGGATGCAATCTGAACATTCTACACAAACCTTAATATCAGTTTAAACAAAACGTTACACTTGAACTTTTTAGTTTACTATGACTAAGTTTACTGCAAGCGGTTCGATTCATTTTGTTAAATTATTTGGTTCATAATTAATTTTCTTTTGAGATATTTGAGATGTATCGGTATTAGGCAGCAAACATCGTAGGGTTTGGAGAATGGAAATCAATTGTTTACATCTGCATCTGAAGTTTAGGGGATACCATGTTGGCCCCACGGTACACGTTCAAGTCCGACTCAGGCATGGGTGGTTTTAGTTAAGTGGTATTTCCTTTCGGTGTTAGTTCTACCAGTTCATGGTAGGAACTAAATAACATATGCTTGAGACAATTTTTCTGAAAACCTAATTCAGATTATTAAAGACATTTTAAAAATAGCGAAATTGGATCATAGAAAAAAGTACTTTCAGGTTTTTCCGAATTTTCCAGGCAACTTTTCCAATTTTTCTTTGTTTAAAAATCTTATTCGGACTTAACTCAGACCGAAGGTTGGTTGGATCCTCCCGAAGGAGGCATACTAAGCCATTGTGTCAGAGGTAGGACTGCCAGTTCCTTTCCTCTGAGTTTAACGTGGATTCCGAACCACGGAGCGTTCTGGCATAGCTCATATGATTAAACACAACTCTCAAAATTCCTGCGACCTGCCGGGATTCGTGCCCGGGGCAGGAACAGCGAATGTTTTGAAAGCAAGCGCCGTAGCCACTGAGCTACCAGAACGGATCATTTAAAGAAACTAGCCAAATCAATATACAAAGAAAAAAGACTTTCAGTTTTCTCCATATTTTCCAATTTTCTGGACAACTTTTCCAATTCTCATTAACTAAAATCCTTTTTCTGACTTTTACGAACATTTAAAAATATTAGCCAAATTGGTCCATAGAAAAGAGTCAGTTTTTCCTGAATTGTTCAGGCAACTTTTCCAATTTTTTTTTCTTTAAAAACCTTATTCGGACTATTATGAACATTTTTTTTAAAAAAAATAGCCAGATTGGTACACAGAAAAATAGACTTTCTATTTTCTCCGAATTTTCCGAACAACTTTTCCAATTTTTCATTAACTAAAATCCTTATTCGAACTATTACGAACATTTTTAAAAAATTATCCAAATCAGTACACAGAAAAGAAGACTTTCAGTTTGCTCCGAATTTTCCGGGAAACTTCTCGATTTTTTTAAATTAACTAAAAACCTTATTCGGACTGTTATGAACATTTAAAAAAATAGCCAAATTGGACCATAGAAAAGAGTGCTTTCAGTTTTTCCAGAATTTTACAAATTTTCCGGACTTCTTTTCACATTTTCATGCATTGTGATCCTGTTCTGAGCTATGGTCAAAATTTCAAGTCTCTCGCTAATCGAGAATTTAGTTTAAAATCAATTAATAAATTCAACCCGGTCAGACAAATCCCAAAGCGAGTTAATAAAAACATTTCAAAATAAAAAGAGATGACGCCAAAGACGCTAATGAAGACGTAATGACATACAGCCTATAGGCACCTGAATTTAAACAGAGAAGAGTACCAGTCACTCAGCAAGAGGTGGACAGGGTTCGTTAGTTAGCGATGGTAAAAAGAAGATTAACAATTTAGCAAACTGAAGAGATAGTAGATATTTCAAGAAAAGGAGTAGACAGCATTATGGCTGAATATTTGAGCATTCATTGGGTGGCTAAACTTTTTGCAGTGGAATAACACTTCTTCTACTCCAAAAACCCCGAGGTTGTTCCTAGAGTAGAGAAAATGATGGTCTCCTCTTTGTAATTCTGAGGACATACACGTACTATATTTTCTATAAAAAAGGTGAAAGTACGAGTTACGAGGCACATTCTGCTAACTAGAGTCGTGCAAATTACCGTCTACTCACGATCGAACTCTCTCGGTTATTCCTTTCTACCCGGGCGAGCTGTGACCGCTGGTGCTCTGTGGTCAAACGAATGCTCGGCGGACAAACGAAGGCTCGGCGGACAAACGAAGCCTCGGCAATGCAGGAACAGCACATAATGTCTCCCTCGCCCGAACTGTGTGACAATGATGGTACACCATAGTAAACTGGACAAGATTGTACATCAGGGGCATTCTCGAGTCTACAGTATATCGGTGACTACTAACAACATTTTGCACGACTCTAATGCTAACCTTGCTAAGTAACTGTGAGTAGCTGCCAAGGAAAAAAGAAGGGGGAAATTGTGATGTAAGACAATGTTTCATCATGACAATGATTGTAGTCAAAGAGCCCTGGGTTTAATTAAGTTGGTGTCACAACTTCTGTGTTCCATTTGGAACCAGTTGATAACATCATACGTGCTGTCACTTCATTTTTGACACTCTGGAGAAATCGTTTTGTGCGAATGATTTGAAAGTATTTCTCTTTTAACTCAAGTGAATCAATGTGACGTCACTATCTTATTGGACTACTCTGCTACAAACTCTGTTTGTGTAGATGGTGTTATGGAAATGAGAAATAAAACCTAAAAAATGTACATCTTCATCGTTTATGCTACTGGCGTCTTTAACTTGATTAATGACTTTTTTTAATAATAAGTTTTTCTGAAATTCATGACACAGAGATGATGGGTAAGCTGTAACTTTCGGGCCAGTCATTCTCGAAGTCGTCGGTTCGAAGTCCGGTCAGAGTATCAATATTTTGATTTTCCTTTATTTTTGGGAATCCCTCCAAATGAATGCTAGAATGGTCGCTTCATTAAGATAATTGCACCAGCTTGCTCCGAGTCATCTCTAACGATTAATAATCTTCTCATCGACTTGACGAAAACGATGAATAATACCAAAAAGCAATGACGACACATTTTTTTTTCAAAAGTTTGTGCTCTTTGCTGACGTAAGCAATGGAAACTCGTAATCAATGATTTTTTTTGTGACTTGAGAAACGATTAACACCCTTCGGGATTATATTCCCATAATTAAAGTATGCATCGTGTTATAAAGAAATAGATATATGTCGTTAAACTATAATACAATAAATTTTTAAAAATATTTTTACTTTCTGTTCTTTCTTGTTATTTACCACCTTTTGGGGGTTTGGTTCATCGCGTCTCAAGGTTTATCACTTTGAAGTAATTGCATATTTTAACACTACAACTCCACTTTTCCCGGGATACTTTTTGTAATATTACTCATATTGTAATCTTAGAAGCTTGACCACAGTTGTCAAAACACTGCGAAACAGGACATTGGGAGCTCGTATATTAAAGACAAGCACTTTAACCACTGAGCTACCTGACCACAATACGGAAAAACAGTACAGAGACCTCCATATCCAACGAATCTGTCTATCGCCGTTCAGTAATTTTTCGAAATTATAAGACAACATATATTATTTATACAGATAATTTTTCAACCATATGTACACAGTATTTTTTCTCCTTGTTTCAAAGGATAAGTGTGTAAAGTAGCATCGAGATTGGATGAAAACTGTGGAATTGTATGAAGAACAAACAAACTAATAAACAAACAAACATACATACATTCATCTTTATATATATAGATAAGGCTCAGGATAAATAGGAAGGTAGTGGAGGCATTTGCACCATAAAGGAATAAGATGAAATAATGAAAACAAAATGAAGAAGTGCAGAAACAATTTCAAAGTATCATAAAACCGCATGTTTCAAAAGCACCACCTAGATTTTTTAATTTATACCAGTTACAGGGTTACTGCCAACGAAAGAAGATGTAACTATCTTATACTGAATGGCGATAAAAGATGATTTGTTTCTTTGCAGGAGAAGTGTTACATCTTCATCCCGGCAACAACTATTTTCGCGGACCTTATTTCAGTAATTTACGATTTCTTTTTGGTTCCCACAGTGCCAGGCCGGACTTAATCACGCCAGTGTGGTTAAGTTGTATCGCGGCGCCAAGAAGCCGGTCGGTATTATTAAATCTGAGCAGAGGTCGGCTGGCAGGAACAATAAATTAGGTGTGGTCGGACAGCGCCCCCGCACAGTAGCCAAACAGCTCGTCCCTCACGAGATACTGGACCAGTCATAAACCGTCCAGTACGATGGCTATACTGAAGTATGGAAAGCGACTTCTTGATTACACGATTACTATTATTAATTTCAACGTAATTATTCATATTTTAATCTCAGGTTGGATGCCAAGGATTCTTTTCGGAGTAACCCCTAATATGAGGGAAGAGACATAAAGATCCTAAAGATATGATAACTGAATTGATAATAATTTTGAATTGTTTAATAATCAGAATTCCGAAGCAAGTAAACTGACATATTATCAGACTGGATGGGATACGGTGATAACAAGGTTCACAATCTGATGGTAATGTCTTCATAGGCCTATATAAAATCCTAGGCAAGCGTAAACTGCGTCATTGGACCAATTCAGGCCATATTCACACGAAATGTTGTTGAGGTGGCGTGAAAGGTTTTTTTTTTTTATAATTAAATAGGCGGCCCTGCATTCTGGTAGGCATTTCGAAAGCGAGAAAGCTATGGCTTCAATATGTCCACTGGTTAATAAGGGCAGATGCAATTTACTCATGAACAATGGATTTTACATACGTATAAAGGTGTGGAGCCTTCTCTCATTCGGAATGCATACCTCTATCGTATTTTCAACTATACGTGTCCGTAAAGTTGCTTGGATCACAGTTTGTATATATGTTCCACAACATGTTGTGGCTTACCAGTATCTAACTCTTTGTGTTCACGACGAATTGGTCCAGTATGCATTTAATATAGGTGCGTGTCCAAGTCCAGGGGGGGAGGGGGGGCTAAGGGGTTCAAAAGCATCTAGTTCACCCCCGATGACAACGTATTTTTTTTTTTTTATCTCTACTGTCCTTATAAGGTCGGCAATGTTGACATGAGATTTTCTGTAGTAGACCCCCCCCCCCCCTTCTATAGAGACTACCTTCGCCCAAGTCAAGCCCCCCAAACCAAAATCTAAGAACTTCACAAACCAAATTCCTGTATCAGGCACTGATTTTAAAAAAATAAAGGGGGAGTCGTAATGTGTGGAGAATGTGACCTGGACCAGAAGCGAATTTTGCGTGGCGACCTTCTTGAGTTAACCACCAACAACGCGTTATGGCTGTTTTTTTTGTAAGTGCCATAATGCGAATAACATGACAGTAGGTAAACAACCAGCACGCCAGTCTCCAGTAGATCAAAGTCTGTAGCAGATTCGTTAGACGACCCCTGATGAAGACCTAAGCCCTGGTCGAAACGTTGGGAAGAAGAGGAAGTAGGAGTATTTCAACGCAGCACTAATCCTGCAAGAAAATTATATTAATACGATGGCTGCGAAAACAACAAAATCTTTTATTATATAAAAGTATGCCTGTGGGTCATCGACAAACTTAAAAACTTTTGCTGTTAGTGGCAGTTTCAAGGGATGGCAGAAACTAATGATGCTCTCAAACGTGATTAAAGCACTGCTTACAATATAAATTCAGATGGAGAGGAGAAGATCCAAGGAAACGGATAATACAGGCAGGACTGCTCCTCTCCGGACCGTATTTCTTCGATAGTTTAGCTGCGATTTAACAGCACAAATACCAAATTCCGCGTAGACGAAGTCGCAGGTACAGCTAGTACACTTATAAAAATGAACATTTTGTTTTACGAAAACAAATAATCATTTGGTTCCTTTAAAAAGATTTTACAATACAAAACTCTGTTCATAAAGTTACTGAGGAGCGCAGGATTAGTAACTTCAGGGAGGTTACTAGGATGTGCAACGATGATGAAAAAGCTTCTGTCTCCTAAATGTTTCCGTTGTAGAGGATTCAAGTCAGTCAGTATGATGAAAGACAGGCTCTACTAGCCACGGGAATGTTGCGCTATGAGGCGGTCTTCTCTGGAGGCAGGCAGGGCGAAAAGTGTCGTCTTCCCCTCAAGTACCGCCCACGAAAACTCTGTTGCATCTACGGTTTGGATGAATCGGACAATCTCCGAATTAGGCGGGTACTTTTCGTCCGTTGATTCGCTTGCCACATGAAACCTTACAGTTAATGGCAGTATTATCAAATTCACGCATTGTTTGTAACATTACATTGTCCACAGTTCATACGGCAAGTCTCTTAAAATACTCCAAGAACTTTTTTTCCCTTCCGCTGCGTTCCCTATGGAGCGTCCATAAACTACGTGGCTAGGTCTAGTTGGGGGAGGGGTTGACTTGAAAGTTACGCTGGGCTATGTGGGGTGAGGGGAGGTTTCCGAGCCAGGCCACTTAGCTTTCCATTCACATTATTTGTCACAGTTAAAATGAGCTACAGAACACACAACAACATGTAAATATTTATTTCCGTCATTTAATTATTTCCGTTTGTAATTTACGGTAGTCTGACAAGAGAAAACAGTACAAAACGTCTTCTGGAATCAATAGGGAAAGAAGCTTACGTGCTACGTGGGGGCGGGATGGGGGGTAGTAGAGGTAGAATTAACGTTGGGCTACGTGGAGGGGACGGGGGGTCAACAGGAGACCAAAATGAAGCTACGTGGTTTATGGACACTCCCCTATTAACGGGAAATTTTCTTTTCAGTACACTGGAGTTTCGCCTCTGCGTCCAGCTTTCTGCTTTTGTTGGTGTGTCGTACATTGTCATTTCGGCATGTCCACAACTCACCATTACTGTAATGTCTGCCAGTAGGATGCGCGCGCTTTGACGCCACCGTCCGAACTGGCACACGATCCAAATTGTACCTGACAGTACATTACAATACGAATAAAACGTTAAGCTTGGTCATTGTGTACGCGTGTCAATTAGGCTGTGACGTCACACACCCAGCCATCGTGCCAAGCTAACAATTACCAGAGACGTTACTCGAGGTTATGCCGGTTATTCAATTACAGTTATATTTAGTTACGCATCCAGCAAGAAATGAATTGCCAAAACAATGAAAGGGATGTAGATATCTCGTTTAGATCAACATGTTATTTATTGTTTGTTTATATTCAATCGCTGTAGATGTTTTCTTATGCTCGCTGTCCAGAGATATTACTGTTGCAGTGAACTAAAAATATGTATCAAATTAAATCGTTTTTAACGTTATAAGCGTTATATAACAACAACTGTATTTAGTTAAGCAATTGCAAGGAAATCTGTTAAAACACTGCGTTCATCCCATTATCTTAGACGAATTACAAGGTATTTATATTCGATAAAATGTTCTGGTTATAATATGAGTTACTGTTATCGTAAACCCAAATAAGTGAATTTCCAAAACACTGAAACAAAAGTACGTATTGCGTTTAAATTAACTTATTAATTATTAGTTGCTTTTCGTGCTATATTAATAACAATAGGTCAAATATAGAACGCGATAGTGAATGTATTCATACCGAGTAATAGAAGTAACGATAACAGTAGAGGTTTTGGTTACGTTGAAAAGTAGCACTGATCAGAATGACAACTGATACTTTTTTACAGCATAAGTCACTATGAATTTAGTTTTACAGAAAATTTAAGTTGAGATCTCAAGGAACACGTAACTGGAGTTCTTTATGCGGACGGAAGTAGCTCAATATGTGGGCCTATCGTTCTGAATTTGGCCTGGATCAGGAATAAAACTGATATTACTTCGTATTGCATGATGTTTTGGTACTTCTAATTTATTTTTAATTTCATTTGTTTCATATTTCTGTTGTTTTTAACTCAATAGAAGTTACAACTGTATCGCTATGTAAACTAGAATATGTGCGACATTGCAAAACTAATAACAATTCCATGTAGTAAATTAACAGGAAAGAACCCTGTTTTCAGTTTATCATTTTTGATGGACAAAAAATTACAAGACTTCTTCTGACTGTGATAGTCCCACTTTGAGAAATTTAGATGCCCGGAGGTAATGTCACAAGATGAATGTATCCACTTTAGCTCTTCCTAAGAAGTCACATCTAATGTTTTTCCTTACACAAAAATACCAAAACAAACAGGCACACTCTTAAACACACATAACAAACAGCTCTCTTATTTAAGATTTCAAGGCCTCAGTTTCAATTAATTTCTTTTCTATAATTACAGGGGAAAAAAATCCATCAGTAAAAGATATTTTGTAGGTGTGACGAGAAGACGAAAAATTAATGTACTGGTTGTAAAAGTGATATATGAAATATAGTCTTTACTACCTTAGAATTGTTTCACTATAATGAATGTAACCTGCAACAATTGCTTACTTAACGAACCACACATTTCTGTTAAGCCCTAGGCAGTCCAACTTGGTGCCACCTGTTGCTATTACCAGCCAGTGTTCGATACTCGTCAGGCTGGGCCAAACAAACCCCTGGGCTGTAGCGAATATGTTTGCGTCATAATATACACGGATTTTTATATCGTCAAATACATCTTAAGAAAACCTGTAGCCATTATCGCGGAACTGTCTTCTCTAAATTTTATTTTTGTACAACATTACTACATTTAAGTTTATTGACATGAAATACAGATCAAATTAGTAATTGTTTGTTTAGAAAACGTATGAACTTTAGTTGATGAATAATTACAATCTGCTATAAAAAATTCATATTTTAACTTTGGTTTGGATGGAAATATGTTACAATACATTTTACATCACATTACAATACATCTCTATATTTTAGATCAACCTCAATAAAGTCTTTAATCGTCTATTTCGATTTTTTTTAAATTCGTTGAGGCCAACTATGACCACGTTAAGCCTTTGTGCATTTGGCAGCGAGTTTCTTCTTCTTTTGGTCCCAGAACTCCTTCATTCGTCTTGAATGCGCCTGTTTGCGCTCCTCTGTCCAGAGTGTACCGCGTCTTCTATTGGAGTTTTCGTCTCGGCTTGTCCCACTTGTCATTAACTTCTTCCGAAATATGTCTCTGTTGAAAGCATCTTCTGGTTCTAGTCCCATCAAATGAAGATGTTATTTAATATTTACGAATCAGGGATTACAGTTTTGGGTCTGGAATCAAATAAATTAAAGATTTTTTGTTAGTCTGTTCTCCTCCATCCGTTTGAGGTGGCCATAGAATCGACCCCGTTTCTTGTGGATTGTTTCAGTGATTTTCTCTATTTTGCTGTAGACTTCTTTGTTGGATCTCTTTTGATGGATGCCATTCTAAAAGTTGGAACCCAGGATCCCTCTAATAATTTTTCTCTCTTTTTTCCCCAGTTCTCCCAAGAGTCCTTTATCGGCCTTCAGGAACAAGGTTTAGCTTCATACAAAACTACTGCCTTCAGATCTGTTTCATAATGACGTATTTTAGTATTTTGCTAAAAACTTTTTTTATTGTAGACCTCTCGCGAAGTTTAGTAGGCTATTTCTAGTTTGCGAATCCTTTCCCGATTAGCTTCTTTGTCCAATCCGTTTTTCATAATGATCTCACCAAGGTACTTAAATTTTTCCACTTGATTAATGTCCCCGTATTTGGTTTGAAGTTTCGGTGGAGCATCCTTGATGTTAGTCATTAATTTCGTTTTCTCAAAAGATATCTGTGAACCGGTTTGATCAGCAATTTCCGTCAGCAAATCAATTTGGATCCTAGCAGTTTCTAAATCATCTGATATCTAATAATTTTTTTTTTTTTTTTTTTTATTTTTTTATTTTTTATTTTTTTTATGTAGGAGGAACAGCAAAGATAGCTGGAAACATTTGAGGTGAGATACTATCGACGAATGTTGAAGATACGTTGGGTGGATTAAATGAAAAACATATTATGAAAAATAGACGCCACAGATAAGTAGAAAGAAATACGTGGGTCACTTATTAACATACAGCTGTTACTTGAAAACGTTAGTAGTTAGGGATGACTAAGAATAACACACTGTAATTTAAATTAATGTTTGTGAAAATTGCAGTATCTAGAAGGAAACATGTGATTACAATAAAATTTATTCTGTAGATTAGAAACATGACAATACATTAAATATATAAATGATTAGAATTATGGAACTGTAAATATACTTAGGCCGAGAGAATTCAGTACTGTGTGAAGCTGGCACGTGTAGAGCCTCCAGGCGTCGTGGCATGGTATCAAAGATAACCCGTATATGCTGCTGGGAAACACACTGCCACGCGGTTTGTAGCATCGACAGGAGGAGCAGAACGGACAAGTTGCCGACCGACCGTATCCCAGACATGTTTCTACAGGCGACGTGTCAGGCCGACGTGTACGGCAGGGAAGCAGTGGTACCCGTCGTTCTTCAATAAATCCTTGCACACTCCTCGCCATATGTGGCCGGGTATCGTGCTGCTGCAATATGGCATGTGTAGCTACATGCAAGAGGAGCAGTTCCTTGGAATCTGTTCCCTCCCTGCTGTAGCGGTTGCTTTTCAGATTGCCCTCACTTCTTAGGAACGGTTCCAAACCATCGTACTTGTCGTTTGTCCGTTATGCAGCTCAGCAGTGCAGCCTGAATACTTGTTATTCACACTCATGACTGTTAAGATATTGATACATATTCTGCCAGTCTGGATTTTCTTTTAGTAAAAATATTACACGTTTTCTTGTTGATAATACAGGGTGATTCAAAATAACGTGGACAAAATGACATGGTAGATCTGTCATACAATAAGGATCAAAAATCGCATACGAACAGAGGGTCGCAGACACCTGTAGAGGGCGCTAGAGCCACGAGAGGGCGTCGCGATACAAACACGAGCACCACGATCACCAAACCTGTCTCCCTTGGATTTTTTCTTGTGGGGATTTTTAAAAGGACTTGTTTATGAAACACCTGTTGAAACGCCGGAAGACTTGGTGGGAAGAATCGTTGCGGCAGCCGGATGTGTTTGAGAAGGTGCGCCGTTCCATGCAACGGAGATGCCGGGCTTGTCTCGATACATCTGACAAAAACTTTGAGCATCTGATGTAGGCTCAACATTTGGCTTGTATTAGTCGCATGTGAGTGAGTAATTCTCAATAAAATGATCTGTAATGGTTTTGTTTCTTCTATTTGTGTCAGTATTATTTTAGACGCCCTGTAGCGGCTCCGGATCGCAGTTGCGACCCTCTGTTCCTAAGCGATTTTTGATCCTTATTGTATGACTGATCTACCATGTCATTTTGTCCACGTTATTTTGAATCACCCAGTATAATGGTATACATTACATTTATCCAGTTAAAACTAATAATAATACCAATTAGTATTTGTTAATTATGAGCAGAAGCGGGGATATCCAAAGGTTACTCCGAAGGATCGAACTGGCCGTTCGTTTAAAAAGTACATATCGTTTATTGTTCTGTTAACCAAAGGCGATGTTTTAGGATAAGATCAAAGCGATTATTTCTTTCTGTTTGCAGTCAGATATATTTCAGACGGTGCTATGTTTACCAGAACCCTATATTTGTAGGGACAAAGGCTAGAACACTTGAAACATTTAACCAGATGGACCAGATGGGAAACGCGCAGATTGCGTAAGCTGTATGCGATCTTGCGTAGTAGGCCTACCTGCGTATCCGTAAACAGGCGGAGGAATGGAGCAATTAAACACTGATGGCTTCTGTCTTCCTAGAAATGCGGCCACTTCACAGTTCTGGACGAGATAACGGTAAACAGCTTCTCTGTTTCAAACGAGCTGAGTTTAAATGATTTTCTCAACGTACCACGGTACCGCAACATACCCAATAGCTTGAGCAATCTCCGTGCTCTAATAAGTGTATCTAATCTGATATTTCCTGGAATTTAAATATCGGACTTCATACATTAACAAACTGAATATATCGTAAACGATACAAGAGAATTTTTGCTTCAATTCAATGTTTAACTCTCCGTGCAACACGAATGTAATGTACACGAAAACTTGAATAAACGTCTAATACTTAAAACACGAATCGATTGAATTGTTCGAATGGCATTTTTGGATTGATATGAAGAGCTCGAAGCAAGTATTTCGTTTATCTTTCTGCAATAGTGTTGAAGGGGCGTGACGTGCTAAGCCTGAAGTTTATGAGTAGGGTTCGGATTTTTTATGACAAAAAATAAAAAAAAATTTGTATGAAAATATGACTTTAAAAACTGGCAAATGTGATCTAAAAGTAGTAAAATACGACCAAACATCAAAACATGCTCAGTTGTACTGTACATCAATTATTTTATCTAGTAGTGTCACTTTATTGTAGACAGCATAATTTGCTTCCGTGCACTCACTGCACCATTGGGAAATTAAATTTTAAATCGCATTGTTTAAATCACTTAAATTTCACATAATTTACAGAAAAGAACTCTTTCCTCTGTGCTAAAATAATTTTCTCCAAATTCTTTTGCATAACTCCGTAACTTCGCACATCAGAAAATTTAGTTTTCGGCATGGCGCTACTCACTGATCCACTACAGATTTAACGCAATTATTTTCAAAAATATTGGCGACAATGAGGCATTGATCCACGCGGCTCGACACAGGCATGCTACTGTTACATTATCCAGATTAAAAGGCAGGTGGAACATTAATATTTAGAGAGTAACTACAATGTTTAACTTTAATTCTTGACTCGTGAATTCTGACCAATTCAGTGACAATTAGATTTTCTTTATTCCTTCAATGCATAATAGGAGTACACTTCTGTGAATAATTATCTTAGTTTCTTCTTATCTATAACGTCTAGTGAATTCCCGGTACTAATAAAAAATTACCATGTTTTACTCAAAATATGACTATATGACCATAAATATTATCGTAATATGACCAAAACTAGGAAAATGGTCTGGAAATGTATTTATATGCTGTATAAAATTCATTTAAATACAATCAGAAACGTTAAATCAGTGTTTAATGCAGCATTACAGGTCAAAAAGAAAGCAGGGGAAAAAATGACTTGCATTAATATCCTAACTCTACTTTTCAGCTTGGTGCGGTGTTTAATCGTTATTAGTTGTTTAAACGCTACTCAGGTAGTCGTAAACATTAACGGCTGTCGTTTGCCAATTTTAGTTCTGAATATCATTTTCGTTGAACAATTGCAGTGAGTTATAGGTATTTTACTTTTGTAAGGTTTAGCTGCCTGCAAGCATTAGCTCATATTGTATTGGTAAGGTCCTTGTTTCTGCATTTTTACCGATTCTCGTATTTTTTTGCTACAGTTTGAAAAATGTGAGATCTGTTTCACTAAGTTCAAAATTTGGTAGACCATGGGCGATTCGTATTTCATCACGACAAATATATTATTTTAAGGAGTTGAATAGTTTCGCTTTGCTTCTCCCTCTGTCTTTACCACTCGTCGACGTCGTGGTCATTATTTATTTATTATTTATTTATTTATCAATCTTGTTCCATGGATCCCTGCTGAGGAAGTACCTCTGGGATGTGAAACATGTCATTGTTGATACATATACACATAATATGAGTCATATCATAGTAAATATATATATATACATATTTTACAAATACAAGAAATAATAATAAACATACATTTTTGCAACTGAGTTTTGCAAACGTCATAATGAGTACAATTAATTATTTTCTTCAAATTCTTGAATGGAGTAGAAGGAGTTGCCAATAAGATAATCTCTAAGTTTTTGTTTGAATACATCTTTATTATCTGAAAGCTGTTTTATACTATTAGGTAGTTTATTAAACAGATGTATTCCAGAATAATTAACTCGTCTTTGTACTAATGACAGAGATGTTTGTGTTTTATGCAAGTTATTTCTGTTTCTTGTATTGAAACTGTGTACCTGTGAATTAGGTGTAAACAGGTTAAAATTTTCTATGACAAAGCTCATGAGAGAATATATATACTGAGAATACATTGTAAGAATATTGAGTTTCTTAAAGAGTTGTCTGCAAGAAGTTCTTGGTTTTACCCTACACAGAAACCTAATAGCTCTTTTCTGTGCAATGAAAACTTTTTTACTTTGTGAAGAGTTTCCCCAAAAAATTATGCCATATGACATTACTGAATGAAAATATGAGGAGTACACCTGTTTCATTAATTCTAGATCTGCTGTTAGAGAAAGTGTTCGTATTGCGAAGGTGGCACTACTTAACTTTGCCAGTAGTGTAGTGATATGATCATGCCAACAGAGTTTCTGATCTATTTTAATACCAAGAAATTTTATACTCTCTGTTTCTAAGATTTTGTTGTTTTTATAGTTTATACATATATCTGGCTGTGCATAGTTTTTTGTTTTAAACCTAATATAATGTGTTTTTTCAAAATTTAATTTTAATGAATTTGCCTTAAACCAATTTGCTACTACTCTAAGTACTTCATTTACATTAAATTCTATAGTACTGTTTGGTGTTTTACGCACAGTCAGGTTAGTGTCATCTGCAAATAAAACACTCTTAACTTTGTCGGATAAATTTCCAGGAAGGTCATTGATGTATAACAGAAAGAGGAGGGGACCTAAGACAGAGCCTTGTGGAATTCCATGTTTTATTTTCTCCCAGTCTGATGAAGCATCTTTACTTATTTTAGAATAAAAAATTGAAACTTTTTGCATTCGGCTTTCAATGTATGATTTAAACCATTTACCTGCGGTCCCAATAATACCATAGTATTCCATTTTTTTCAAAAGTAATTCATGATTTACACAGTCAAATGCTTTTGCAAGATCACAAAATATTCCTACAGGATTCATTTTATTATTCAGTTCCTCAAATGTGTTATTTAAAAATGAATATATAGCCATTTCTATGGATGATCCTTTTTTGAACCCAAATTGTGAATTAGTTAGGATATTATAGTGTGTAACATGTTTTATTACTCTACTATACATGACTTTTTCAAAAACCTTTGAGAATGTTGAAAGTAATGAAATGGGACGATAGTTGTCTACACATGTTACGTCTCCTTTTTTAAATAATGATTTTACAACAGCATATTTTAGTCTATCGGGAAAAACACCTTGTATTAAGGATTCATTACAAATGTGAGCAAGTACATGACTGATACAGTCTGAACATCTTTTCAGTAATTTACTTGAAATATTGTCATAGCTGGAAGAATTTTTAGGTTTTAATTGTTTAATGAGTTTATTTATTTCTGAGACTGTTACTGGTGGCAATTTCATCTCCACAAAGCTATTTGGGAAAGCAGTCTCAAGAAGCCTTAGAGCACTATGTGGGGATTGCTTTTCTATGCCTAATTTATCTACTACTGACGTAAAATGTTTGTTAAATATTTCACAAACTTTCCCTACTTCGCTATACACATGTCCATTTTGTTCTATTTTTATGTCTTTAGAGTGATTTACAGTTTTTCCTGTTTCAGTCTTTATTATATTCCATATTGTTCTCATTTTATTGTCTGAATTCTCTATTTTCGCCGATATGTACTTGTTCTTGGCCAATCTTATTACATTTCTTAGTATTTTAGAATAAAGTTTATAGTGAACTTTCAGCGCATAGTTATCTGATTCTCTCATTTTTAAATAAAGGTCCCTCTTTGTTTTACTAGAGATTCTAATACCCTTTGTTATCCATCCCATGCCCAGTTCATTGTTTGGAGTGTTGAGAATTTTCCTTTTTTTGAAACTACCTTCAAAAAGTGTTAGAAATATATTCAGAAAGGAATCAAATTTCGCATTAACACCATGCGCATTATATACTTCTAACCAGTTTTCATTGTTTAAGGTATCTATGAAGTGTTTTATATTATTTTCACTAATATTTATTCTATAAACCCAGCTTTTCTTTATCTGTTAACAGTGTTCCTGGACTCGATACATAATAGCTGGGCATCATGATCTGAGATACCATTTATTACTGGATGTATGCTGTAATTACTGCACTGAGAAATATCCATAAAAAAATTATCAATTGCAGTCCTGCTATTATTTTGTATTCTCGTAGGAAAATTTACAAGTGCTGTTAAGTTAAAAGACAACATCAAGACTTCCATATCTAATCTATCATTGCTGTGATTTAGAAAGTCAACATTGAAATCTCCACATAATACTATTTGTTTGCTATTTGTAAAACTTAGTAGCAAAGACTCTAAATGAGATAAAAACAGTCTGAAATTAGAGTTCCAAAAACTATTGGGGGCAAGGAACGGGAAGGAATTCGGTCCTGGCATTTTGTAGGAAACATCTCGACATTCACCAGGAGAAATTTTGGGGAAAGATCTGAAACCCAAGTCTGTATGAGCGGACGGGGATTCAAATCTGCATCTTCCCGGATGCGAGACCAGAGCGTCACCGCTGACCCACCACGTTCAGTAATTAGTTTCGCGCTGGAAAAGGCATAATCTCAAAAGGACGTGGCTAATGTTGTAAAAAAACGGGTTTTTTTTCTGACTTGAAAAAAGAAACATGAAAAAAACACTTTTTTTATAATTGCTAAATCTTAAATTTGTATGGCATTTATCTTTGAATATGACTGTTTCAGAGTTTATACTAAGTACTTATCTTAATTCTTAAATCTACTATATTTTTCTGGTTCAGTAGAAAATAAAATTACGAAAATATTGGCAACATTGACTGAAGATTTCTTGTACTAACGGGGACTTCCCGAAGAGGCTAGGCTGCGCGAGAAGGAATCCCCATTTCCCGTTGTTTGGATTGATACTTGCTATTTTAACTGGTGCTGCAAACCCTGCTTATATGTAGACCCAAGGATCTTTTAGAAAAATTTAGAATTTTAAATTTTATCTACGGCTTTTTGCCTCTTTTTATTACTTATTGTGCTTTCCTTATATTCGTATACTTATTAAACTCTCAGCATATAGTGATACTGAGTCATTAAATTGTCAGTAATTATGAATCGTTTCCTTGCAACCGTTGGCGTAAACCAACGACTGAAAAAGAAATAAAACTCTTATTTTGTATGATAATAGATTTAAATTCAAACTTAAAAGACCTTAATACAGAATTATCGGCGCAGTCTTTATGCACAGTGTGTACTTTGTTCACAATTTAAAATCCTTTGCGTACAATACAAGGACAACCAGTAAAATAAAATGTAATTATTTCTGTAGTTATGAATCTAGAGCAGACAGAAGAAGAAACAGAAAATTCCGACACCGACCGAACTAGTGTTGGTAGTGCTTAATACTAGTGAATGTGGTACTGACATAGAGGATTAATAAAATTATGTTACCTATATAGATACATTTATGAATCATTATGTAAGACATTATATGATTATGTAAGATTTAAAACACGCATGTAAAATTGAAGTTCCGTAAATAAAACTATAATTTATCAAATATACTGTTTTCTGAAAAAAAACAAGGGTGCTAGGTTTTAATAAATTTTTTTTTTCACAAAGCTGAAAAAACCTTTTTTTCAGTTTGCAACACTAGACGTGGCTATTAAGTGCTCATAAACCCTCAGCTTGTACAGCTTGCCATAAACATTACACCGATAAGACAACACGCCGTAATTTTCGGGCAGTTGGCGGGGAACTCCCAGTGCGAAACCAGAGCGCGTTTCACAAACGCAGCCGTCCGATTTGGCGGCGCTAAATTTCTCAGCGCTGGAGAGAGACCGCCATAACTTGGCCGGCTGGTCCAATTAGTGTGACAGTCCTTCGCCATTTATAATACTGTTGTTTGGTGGACGGTGCGTTGCGTTCGACTCGAAGAATGGCGCAACATCACCCGCCAAGGGGAATCCCGGCCGCTTCACCAAGGTGATGCGACACAATCGCTGCCGACATCTTTCTCAATGCCATCGCTGCAACGCGGAAACGGAAATCAGATGTATATATGCCACGATATGTAATTACATATGAAATTCTATTTCGCATACACTTCCGAAACCACATCCACCTAATGTGCTGATCGTTTAAGCGCATTTTCCGTGTCAGTGCCCGCTATTTCTGGGTAGCTACCTAAGTTTGATTGTCCTTGCGACACACTTACACTTGCAAAGTATATGCCTCATTCCAGCGATGGTAAATTATTATTAAATTAACCATCCCAGCTATAGCAACTTGCTTCAAACACGTGAAGTTCTCTAAGAACTCTGCATTGTTCTAATTCGAGTTAAATCCGTAGTTCCATTTTTCTTCCAACTTCAATTTTTTTTATCCAGGTTATAATTGTTTTATTTATTTTTTAGAGTAGTGACCTAAATATAGAGGAGAAGGTCCAAATACGGGCTAACACTTTTATTTTGGTCCTACTGATTTACCTGGTCACTCAATATGGATAATTTTGATGTCACTTACTTCTGTAAACAATCATGAAGGTGATATGAGGTTTCAAAACTTCAATAATCAATTTTAATTTTCTAAAATCAAAGGATCAAGAAAAAAAATAGTAATAAAAAAATGACTGATTTTCAAGATGTGCTCCAAATAGGGACTACTTGTACACAAAGGGAAATTTATCTCGTAATAAATTTAAAAAATGCCAAATTTTGTTAAAAAACATTAAAATTTGAAATTTCAATTTTTTTATCTATTTTTTTTATTTTTTTTTAAATCCACACTTTGCCTCTGACATCATCTGAAATGATTTCATCACAGAAAATACATGCTGCATCATAGTTACCACGTTTATCCCCCCAGAGAAAACGCCAACTCGTCATCGTCATTGACGTCAACAGTAGGAGGGATCGTATGGTCTTCTTTCGAGTCCAACTCTTCTCTGAGCTTACCTAATGGGCTGTTTGGTTTGGCTTGGCAATTTTGGATTCTTTTTCTTTGCTTAGGCACCTGATTGCACTTTCACAATCATCTGACAGTTGTTAAAGTCTGTACACTCCACATATTTTATCACGCATTCGGTGTAAGGATAACCAGTTATAATGCAAGTCTTCTCGCACTTGCGACCACGATTGTTTTTCTCTGCAAAGGTGCGGATTAAAGGTACATGATATGGACTAACCCTTCTGGACGTTGAAGTTTGAGCAGTTGGTCGTTGATTCGGAGTACTGAAATCTTGATGGTTACTTGTCAAGAGCTAGCCCGTTATTGAACCATCAATAGTAGCTCGTTTTTAGATTATGCTGTACTTCAAGTTGATGGTCTCGGCAGTCATTATAAAACAAACAAATCGAACAGGTCAGGTGTCCTGCATAAATCTCAGATCATCTACTTCGAAATGAGGAGGAAGCCATTTATTTTGCTAAATAAGTAAGAAAGAGAGAAATTATAGTTTTCATACCTTGCAAAGTTCTGAGTTTGGCAAAAGCAAGTTTTCCGATAAAACAATTTGCGCCAACGCACGTGTGCCACGAACCAAGTACATTTGCTCGCTACTCTTCCATCACCAAATGATGTTTTTTTTGGTGCCATTTCTATTACTATTACTATTACTCTGCGATTCACTAAAAGTGTGTGGCAGAGGGTGCATTGCACCTATCCGAAAGGGTAATAGTTTGGAAGGGATATACGGGGTATGGCAGGAGGCGCCTATGGGCTATTGTGAGGAACCATCCCAGCATTCGCGTGATCTGGGAAAACCAATGAAAACCCAGATCAGGATGGCCGGAGAGCTTTATCGAAAGCTACTCCTGTCGGATTTTTAGTTTACTCACCCGGTAAATCCTTTATATTCCATTCCCTAATCGCTGGTGGAAAAAATGAATACAGAAAAGAATCGGTTTTGGTCCTGATTTCTCTTATTTTCAAGGTCATTCCGAGATACGAATGTTGCTCGTAGCAATATTTCTTTGCTGTCATTCTGAAATATGTCAGTCGTGAATTTTTCATTTAGCTTCCGTCGAGAGCAACGTCTTCGGTGTTCCAGGTCTTCCCAACCTAACTCCTTCAACATCGCACTTACGCTTTCCCAACAACTATATATACCTGTCATAAATCGGGCGGCCCTTCTCTGGACCCTCTCTAATTAACCCCTTTTGATGGGGATCCAATACAGAACATCAATATTCCAAGTGAGGACGCACTAGTGACTTATATGTAATCGATTTAACTTCTGGAGTGCATTGTTTTAAATTACGACTTAGAAATCGGAGCATACGATTTGATTTCCCAATTACATTCTCGATATGTTCATTCCACGACAAATTATTACGAATTGTTACCCCTAGGTATTTAGCGGAATCTACAGTTCTAAGGACAGTACCATTAATTGTATATTCAGAGCTAAATGATGTCACCTTTTTACTTATACGCATGACTTGACACTTTTTAGCGTTTCGTGTCTGCGCACAACCTCCTTCCCCCACTTTCAGCAAGTAGCCTGTATTTAGACCCTAGCCCGTCTTTAGGCCTTCTGCTGTACTGTAAGCTATAGATTATGTGTTGGTTATTTCAGACATAAAAAGAAATGACCCATCTCGCGGAATGCACGGCTCTGAAACCTAGAGTCTTCTGCGTCTCTGAGTCAATACGAGGTGCAGTTGATGTTTTTGAGTTTAAGGGCGCGTCAACAGCGGGGTTATTAGCGCTCTAACAACGACCGACGAGGTGGAAACACGTGATCGTATTTTACGTTCTCGTCTCTAAAGTAATTGCTAATTAGCAGACAGGTTTAAGTAACTAAATGTCTATTTTTTTCCGGGAACCTCCCTTGTGACTTGTTGAAGTAATCTGCTGTCACCGTAAAGACGTGGTGACGGAGTATCTTACCAGCTGCGCAGTCCGCATCTATCGTATCGGCCTAACCAAACGGTAAACATACCTGGTACAGGGAGCCTGCAGTTTAACGTGGATGCGTTCTGACGTACTTCACATTACACAGCAAGCCATGCCAGAGGTGTTGGTGAGGTAAAGGGTCTCTCAAAACTCACACCGAGACAGGGATTCAAACCAGGGATTTTTCGAACTCTATTCAGAAGCCTTAACAACTGAGCCAACAGACCACTCGGAAGATTTTAACTGCCTTGAAAAATGCCAATATGTCAGCGAACTACTTCCCTCTTTATCTACAAACGTTCACAACCTCTTTTGGTTTTTCAGAGGGTTATGGGTGGAATAAACGCAACCTGACCTTTGGCAGAACACACAGTAAACAAATTAGGGCGTTTTTAGGGACAAGAAATGAGTTTTTGGGGTCGCAGATCCACCTCACATATACAGGGTGTTACAAAAAGGTACGGCCAAACTTTCAGGAAACGTTCCTCACACACAAACAAAGAAAATATGTTATGTGTACATGTGTCCGGAAACGCTTACTTTCCATGTTAGAGCTCATTTTAGTTTCGTTAGTATGTACTGTACTTCCTCGATTCACCGCCAGTTGGCCCAATTGCAGGAAGGTAGAGACTCTTCGTGCTCGTATTGTGGACGGCTGTGATACAATACGCCATTCTCCAGGGCTGCATCAGCGCATCAGGGATTCCATGCGACGGAGGGTGGATGCATGTATCCTCGCTAACGGAGAACATTTTGAACATTTCCTGTAACAAAGTGTTTGAAGTCACGCTGGTACGTTCTGTTGCTGTGTGTTTCCATTCCATGTTTAATGTGATTTGAAGAGAAGTAATAAAATGAGCTCTAACATGGAAAGTAAGCGTTTCCGGACACATGTCCACATAACACATTTTCTTTGTTTGTGTGTGAGGAATGTTTCCTGAAAATTTGGCAGTACCTTTTTGTAACACCCTGTATACTCTGCAAAACAACTGGCTTCTTTTTCGATACCGATGATTCATCTACATCGAACGAATGTAAATAAACAAAAAAATTAATATTAATAGGAAGATATAAATGAAATATACATATTTTTGTTTGTGGTTGGCTTGAAATTTAAAACTAATTGAACCATTACAAAAATAGTGACATCTCTAGCCGTTTAAAGCCCCACGGCGAAGGCCTGGGGCCTGACGGTAGAAGCACGGTGACCAAGTTGGCTTTTTTTTAGTATAATTATTATTTCACAACAGCAAAATAATTATACATAACGCTAAAAATGCTTAGTGTCTACTATATAATTTCCTAAGCTCGCACACACCTAGATAGCTATTGGATGGAGAACGATGACGTCGTGCTTTAGCCATCGCTCGCAAATTAACAGCGACCAGAGATATCATTAGAAGAAAATCGAGGTTATGTCCACAATTTAATACCTAAGCAACTTCTACAAAATTAATTGCCATAATACATTCATTAAGTTTGCTTTTCGTAGCATTTCATCGTTAAAAAACCAATAAACTTTAGTCCTGAAAAAACGTTGAACTGTTTTTCAGTAATACGTCGCTAATGAAAGCAACATAAAAAAATAAATTATCGACGGTCTATACTGTGATCACAAATGCCAATTATCACTCCCGCCTAGGCTAAATTTCAATTTAATTAAAACTGTTGATGCTTGACCAAAGTTTATGCATTTCGGTTTATTTGCTTTTTACGTATTCTACTGACCAATTTCGTTAATGGTTTTTATTCAAGTTCGCTGTACCTGAGTTATTAGGTTAAACTGACATCATACCAATTATGTTACGGAATCGATTATTCTGGCAATTAATTTCTTCAGAGTTGCTCAAGTTACAGACACTATGACCAAAGATTACATTATGAAAGTTTATCCAGCCTAAAAAAAAAAAAAAACCGTGATGCTTTCCGAAGCAATTGCGCACTCCCTTTAAACAGAAATTCCTCAAATTTTGCAGGGTGCACTTTGAGGGTCAAATACAAGTCAAGTGGTTGTATTTCAGCAAGTTAGACTCTACCAACCACGACCTTTGAAACAATCACACGATACCGCGATCGTCTCTGTCCTTGTTTAGTTCTTCAAGCTCAAGAGATTTTATTCATCCTAAGGGTGAAACACAGGTCAGATCAGATCAGGTCAACCTGTCATAATCTTTAACCTTAAAAACTGGAACTATTCTTGACCCATGACGGTTCACAAAAAACGGTCTCGTGCTTATTATTATTATTCTCGTATCACAAACATCAAAATACACATTTAATTTCTTTAAGCACACAACCTTAATCACACTTAGCCCAGTACTTCGCAACCTCAATTGCATTGTGTGTTACTTGAAACAGGTCTTCGTTGTTGCAGGATGATGGGCACATAGGGCACTCGAACATATTTTTCATAGTTGGTCCTCACCACATTCGCACTTAATACTAGTAGCATCAATGTAACCCCATCTCACTAGGTTTTCCTTGGACCTGCCCACTCCTGTTCGCAATCGATTTAAGGACCGCCAGATGTTCCAGTCCTCTGCGTGACCAGGTGGCAAGCGCTCTGCAACTGTCAGTGGTCCCGAGATGTTAGGGACCTTTATTTTCCACAACTGTACTCCTGCCTTTTCAGGTGACCCAACTAGTTCCCGTGATGTTCTCAGAAAGCTTTTCCTTACACTAGTTGAAAAAAATTGCCAATATTCGTTCAAAGTTCGCGCATTACTATCTGTTCGTGGGGTTGAAGGAACATTTGACTGATGTGTGAACGTGTCAGCGTTCGCAGACAGCGTAACTGGAGCGTGCTCCTAGTTGCGGTGTTGGTAACCCTGCCGGTATGCAGGGCTGCCACTATTTCACGCGCCCAGTGAGGCGGCGACGGACTCCGGGAGCCGTAACGCCCGCAAAATTTACGGCGGGCCGAATTTTCGGACAAAGGAGTGGCGGCCGGTACCAACATCGCGGAGTAAAAAAAATTATAGTTTATGTGCCCCGAGGGCAACGCTTACTGAAACGGTAATAATAGACCGGCGTGGGCAAGTGATTCGCTAAATTTAAGGAGCTTCTTGCAAGACCTGCAACACAACACATACGTGCAGGCAGTCCGGGAGAAATTAATGTGGCGTATGTTGCCGGCCGTGAGCCCATAAAGTCTGCCCGCGCCGACTCGCAAATAACCGCGCACGCAATCCGGTGTCCAGAAATTAAACCGGCGAGTTTAACGCGGTCGGGGAATTCATCAGCGTAAGGTATGGGCCAGTCGCTGGAAGACCTTTTAATCTCTCAACTGAGTTACGACTATCTTCGTCTGTTAATAGTCAAGTCGCTACTTAGTTGCTACTGTGCGTTCTGGAGGGGGAGGGAGTGAACGCGTCGGAGATTGGTTATAGCTATCTGAGGGATACAGTTTCAAATCGTCTAACGAAACAGTCTATTTTTACTATTCTTGTTCTCTTAATATTATGAGATTTGCCAAGGTTTCATCCACTCTTTGACTATTTTTAAAAAATATTATCTCTCCTCTATTACGGTTCTGTATCCGAAAGGAACTGATCCCACCTATTGTTGTCCTTACGTCCGTCTCGGGCCTCAAACAAGATATATTTCACTTTTTCCTTATGGCATTACGCCTCGTGGACGTCGATGTTATTAAAGGCGGAAAATGACTGGGGATTAGGAACTGAAAGGAATTCGACCATGGCCTTCTGGACGAAGCATCCAGGCATTCATCTGGAGTGATTTTGGGGAAACCATGGAAAATTCAAATTTGGATCGCCGGACGGGGATTCGAACCCGTATCCTCCCGAACGCGAGACCATAGCGTTACCACTCACCCACTAGTTTCAGTTTTCAAATTTGCAGCTGTTATATTATGTGTTGACCTAAACCAAGCAATGTATTTGGAATTTTGGAAAATTGTGTTCCGTGAAATTAAAGGGCTTTCTTTCCTCTGCTTCAGCGTGTTGGGATATCATTGTTTAGAACCCATCAGGTTACAGATTTTTTCAATTTTTTAAAAAAATTTTCCACTAAACCATTGGAGTTATCTGTTTTAGCGCGCCTTCGTTAAAGTTTTGTCTCATAAAACCTCATTACTTAAGACCTATAAATTTGTTTGCGATATCGACCATATGCCTATTTTTAAACAACAAATACTGAAAATAGTTACCTCTAATATAGTTTGTAAGTTACGAGAGAAAGTTTTAATTTTCCCGTTATGTTTCCATATTATAATAGCATTTTGTTAAAAGTACTATGCATTGAGAGAACACTATAACCTAATAGATTGGTTAATTGCTGTTTCTTTTCCGTTCTGGTAATAGTAAAAGCAAAGGAAGTAGCTCACCTTATTTGGATACCGTGGTAGTTCTGCATACAAAAAAAATAAAAAAAATAAAAAAAATGGCCAGTTCCTTCCCTCCAATAAGTTGAGTGTTGCTGCATGGTCCTATAATACGGTGGGAAGCGTGATGTTACGTATTTCATGATAAACAGAGAAATTACGTAATTCCAAATGTCGACCAAAGACCCAGGACTTTGATTTTTTACTATGTGTATGGAGCTCGTGAAATGTGGGGTAACAGAAAAGTTAAATATTTCAAATATGGTGGTATAAAAGAATGGTGAAAATTAAATGTAAATTGAAAGTATGTAATGAATGTCTTTTGGAATTGTTGCCGAGTCTGAGAGAAGAAGAGTTAGGATAGAGGGTCACATTTTAATTCATGCTAAATCACTTAATTCATTCTATAATGAATGGAAATAACCAATGGAATGAAGTGCATAGGAAGACGAAAGAATCAAAATACATAAAGCAGGTAAATGAGGAGATATGTTATAATGCGTATTTTCAGATGAAGAGGGTAGCTCAAAAGAGGTAGAGATAGTAGATTGGTCAAACCAATACAGAGATTCGTGATAAGAAAAAACAGTTACCTCCCAATACAACGGTTGTATCACCGGCAATACTGTCGTATAATAATACTCCATACGCTTTATGGAGAGGTTAGGTATATTTACGGAAGCCTTTAATACAAAATCTGGTGACGCGCAATTGAGTAATACCACCAATGTTACCCTGCTTCCCAATGCTCCTATGGTATAAATTTGTTCTGTTACCGGGCTTTAGATCAAATACTGACTACCATAGTGGCTTAGGTACCTTATCCACTACACGAGACATCCAGCTTTATAGCCGTATTGATAAAGACATGATTATTACTTCACCTCCTCCAGAAAAATCGTATAAACCTGTATGTCTGGAGGTGGAATCTTCATCCATGTTTGAAGATATCCGTATTGCATGGCTTCTCAAAATCACTCCCGGAGAACGCCGGGATATTTGTTTCAAAGGGCCTTGACCGAATTCCTTCCTGTTTCTTCTCCACGATCCTGTCTCGCCTCTAATGACATCAACTTCGACGAGGCTTATAACCATAAGAAAAAGGAATTTGCATTCATCGGGGACCGCTTACAGAAGTGAAAACTTAAAACTAAGAATATCATATGCGCACCAAGTCATAATTATAGCTTCAAATATAATGTTAACATTAGCATGTCGGTGACGCGAAATCATAAGATTTTACTCATCCAAAAATCGCCCAACGCACCTAAAGAAGTTTTCACTTCAAAAATTTTTTCTCTGATTGTTAATTCGATCCCGTAAACCTTCTATTTTACGGTACAGCGCTTTACCACTTCACCCACGGGGACTGCCAATGAATGAGAACTCGTAACATTTAATTCTAACGATTAATGTCAGATATATTTAAAAAAAAAAAGTTTCTCCGATCGTGGATTCGAACCCGTAACCTTCCATTGTACATTACAGTGCTTTACCACTTCACCCACAGGTACCACCAACAACTGAGAACATATAACATCTAATTCGAACGATTAATGTCAGATATATTTTTAAAAAAAAGTTTCTCCGATCGTGGGTTCGAACACGTAACTTTCCATTCTACGGTACTGTGCATTACCACTACGACCACGGGGATCACAAATGGCTGCGAACTTATCTAATTCGAACGATTAAGGTAAGCCATATTACGGAAAAAATAAAAATTATAGTCGAGATAGTCAAAAGATACGATATTATAAGTACAATGTACAGTATAACCTTCCACGAGGACTGCGGATGCGAGGTAATACGGGAGCGTCCATACACTACGTGGTTCAGTCTTGGGGGAGGGGGGTTGGCTGGAAGGCTACGCTGAGCGACGTGGAGGGATAGGGGGTTTCTGAACAAAGCCAAATAGCTTTTCATTCATGTTATTTGTTGCAGTTAAAATAAGGTAAAGAACACACAACAGCATGTGAATACTTGTTTGCGTCGTTACGTAATTTACGATAATTTGACAAGAGAAAACAGTACAAATCAAAAGGTAAAAGACAAGGGGGGTGTAAAAGCAAAAGCCACATTGGGCTCCATGGCGGGAGGGGGTTTCACAGGAGGTCAAAATAGAACTACGTAGTTTACGGACGCTCCGTAAGGTACATGTATCTAACAGTCAGGTATAAACAATGTATTTGTGTATATATGCATATATGTGTACATAGGCCGATACAAGCTTGCCGATAGGTAATCTATATATTTAAAGATGAATGTATGTATGTATGTTTGTTTGATTGTTTGTTTGTTCTTCATACAAATCCACAGTTTTCATCCGATCTCGATGAAACTTTGCACACTTATCCTTTGAAACAAGGAGAAAAATACTGTCTAAATTTGGTTGAAAAATGATCTGTATAAATAATACATATTGTCTTATAATTTCGAAAGATGACTGAACGGCGATAGACAGACGCGTTGGATATGGAGGTCTCTGTACTGTTTTTCCATGTAGTGGTCAGGTAGCTCAGGGGTTAAAGCCCTTGCTTACTAATGTTTGGGTCGTGGTCTGCGGTTCAAATCTCCGTGGAGGCTAAGATTTTTAAAAATTATTTTTGATCGTAAAAGTCACGCCTGACCCGTCGGTTATTCGGATTGAATGTTAAACTGTAGATATCACAAAGTTAGTGGTGCAATCCGAGGCAAATCGTAGGTAGTCTTGCAATGCTGTAGGTGTACACTTTTTTAGGTTATATTGATACATCAGGGGTGATTCGTAGTCAGTGTGTGTGTGATCTGCAGTTGTAATATTATAAATGCGGAAGTAAGTCTCTGTCTTATGTTACGTTTTGACAACATATTGCCTATACCGATATTGACGGAATTTGACAAGAAAATCTGTAGGGAGGGCACAGGACATTTTTGTTTGGTATGATTAACAGTTGTAGTCACGAAATTTTGAGAACTTATCGAATAGTGACGGAGAGACGGATGCGTGTGTTAGTCTGTAATGTTACGTCGATTGCTCAAGCTATGCTTCTCGCGCATTATGTTAGTGTATAATTTGTTAATAAATTTCGTTTAGAGAAAAAACGAATTATTTAGTATAGATGTCGATTTTTTCTGTCCTATTACTTTGTGTCTGCTTAAATGTTTCTGGCACCACTTTATTTTGCCTTCTTTTTTGACATGCCGTGCGGGCGTAAACTGGCCTAAGTTTTTATTTTTATTGGCATCTGGTTTCCAAGACCATGCAGCCAGCACAAATACATATAGTTATTACAATGAGTTACACGCCTTGTTAAATTACATCTACCACTATCTTTCATGACTTATAAACGTACATCTGGGTACCAAGTTTAGTTTACATGTTTAAAGTTATTACAAAATTCCTATTACAAACAGTGAAACTTACAACACAATGTTTACATTGTAAACATTTTGGGATAGTGCAAATTTGCTCTTTGCATTAGCAGAACCATGTTTATCACACCTTATAAGCTGTTGAAGCTAACAGATCTCGTGTCGCACTGTCCTTCATACTAGTCTCTGCCTACACATCTACAAATCACATTTAGAGTACTCCTTTAAGCTTTTGGACATGGGGTTAGGATGTTTTAGATCTCACACGTACGCCATGAATTCTGCATAGCAGACATCTCGGAGAAGTATTTTGCTGTTTGGACAGACAGTCTACTGGTCACCATCCCTTAGGATCGGGCAGATTTATATTTTTATGTTGTTACTCACTATAAACGCCACAATGGCCTTGTACACTCTTCGGTCCTCCGTGCCCAAAATGTTCAAGGTGTTTGTCGGGAGGCTAACACCTAGCTGTTGCAGATCTTCCAGCAGTCTGGTGGACTGCTGCCAGTGCCTTTTGCATGCAAATAACATATGATTTATATCCCCCTCGCTCGTCTCATCACAGCCGCACAGAGGAGATGCTATTAGGTTTAGTCTATACAGATGTTTTCGGAAGCTACCGTGATTGAATTTTATCCTAGCTATAATGCTCATGGTTTTTCTTGTTACATACCATAGTTTGGTACCACTGTTTGGATGGGATCGTTGGGTGTAGGTATCCGTAGTGTTTGCCTTTGTTTTCTATGGATTTTCTCCATATATTGTTCCATTTATCTCTTGTGTTGCGTCTAATTGTAGATATGATGTCTGTAGCTGGTGCCAGGGGGTGGTTTCTTCCTGATTTTGTTGCTGTTTTGGCTGCTGTATCTGCCAGTTCATTTCCTGGTATACCTGTGTGTGCTTTGATCCAGATCAGGTATACCTGTTTTTGGGCGCTCTGTAGTTGCTGAATCTGTTCCATGATTTTGTAACCTAGTATATTTCTCCCGTTGCTAGCATGTAGATTGTTAAGTGATTCGATCGCGCTTCTTGAGTCAGACCAGATGATAATCTTCGTTTGCGGTGTATCTTGTGCATATTGTACTGCCTTTAGGATGGCTGTCATTTCTGCGGTGTATACAGTGGCTTCTTTCGGAAGTTTATACATGCCAACATTTGAGGTTTGTGTTACTACATATGCACACCCCACGCCCTTCTTCAGTCTTGGAGCCGTCCGTGTATATGTGACATATATCATTGTCTGCATCCGTGTGGTCGGCTATCAAGGCTCTATTCTGCTCTGAGTTTTCCCCAAATGGTATATTCATTTCATTATTGGGTTTCATGATGGTTGTATCGTAGTTAACTTGGAAGCACGGGAGTTTCGATAGGGTATATATCGTGTTTTGATATTGTTTTACTTCAGAGTACGCTGTGGCTAGCAGAGGTGTCCGTTTCCGTTTCCAGAAGTGTAATGTTTTGCAAGTTTCTTTCTAATGTTGTTATTGCTTTTATCAGAGAACTGTTGGGCGTTTGTAGTTGTCTTAGCACGAATTTTGCGCTTATATATTCCCTTCGTATTTCCAGTGGTGGTTCCAGGGCCTCTACTAATAGAGCGTTTGTAGGCGTTGAGGGCATCGCCCCAGTGCACAGGCGTATCGCCTTGTACTGGACTTTGTCTAGTTGTTGGGTTAAGCTGTTTGATGCGCCTCCATAACATATGCATCCGTAGTCAAGGTGTGGTCGGACTAACGTTCGGTACAGTAATATGCTTGTTTGTGGGTCTGTCCCCCACCAATATCCGGTAGTGGCCCTCATTACATTGATGGCTTTCTCACATTTCTTTAGAGTATGCTTTATGTGTTGTGCCCAAGTCAGTTTTGAGTCTATTATTAGTCCTAGGTATTTTACGTTCCTTTTGTATGGTATTTTGTAGGGACCTATGTTGACTGAAGTTACATGTGGTAGTTTGTGACGCGTATATATACAGGCTTCTGATTTTTCGGGGGCAATCGTCATTCCATTTTCCCTCAACCATTTTTCAAGGTTTATCAGCGTGGTGGATAGAGCTTCCTTGGCCTCTAGTATTGTATTTCCAATTGCATATATACATAGATCATCAGCATATTGTAGTATATATGTGTTTTCTGCTAGTATCTGTGCTAAGTCTGATGTATATATGTTGAATAGTAGCGGGGATAGTGTAGAGCCTTGCGGTAGACCGCTGCTAGTCTCTCTTGGTCCAACTCTGCCTGTTTTACTATTAATGATCAAGGTTCTGTTTTGTAGTAGTGCACATATGTTTCCTATGAACCTGTGTGGGAACCTCATGCGTTTTAGCTTATCTGCCAATACTGGGATGCTGACGTTATCGTAGGCACTAGATAGATCAATATATACGGCATACAGGTATCCATTCCTACTCTGGCAATTTTGTATGTCTGTTACCAGTTGTGCCAATAACTCATTGGTTCCTTTACCTTTCCGGAAACCCAACTGGTGTTCTGGTAACAAGTTGTTGTTTTCGATGTACCACTCCATCCTGTGTTTGACCATTTTTTCTAGGATCTTAAGGGGACACGGTAGAAGGGTTATTGGTCGATAGGAGGCTGCATCTTTGGAGTCCTTTCCTGGTTTTAGCAGGGGTATTAACCTGCCAGTTTTTAGTTCAGGGGTATATCTTCCTTCTTGCCATGTCTTGTTTAACATGCTTAGTAGAATGGATTTTCCAGAGGTAGGTAGGTGTTTTATCATTGAGTATGAAATATTATCAGGTCCGGGGGCTGTATTGCTGCAGTTTAATAGTGTCCTTTCCAAATCGATCATGTCAAATGGTTTGAGTATAGGGTGCTCCTGATCCATACTTGGTTGCAGCCATATGTGATTGTGTGCTGCCGGAGGGGTCAGTCTGGCGAGTATTCCTTCTGCGATTTCTGGCTTAATCTCTGAGGGACGTTGGTAGTCGTCAACAGCATGGCGGAAGCTCTTCACCCGTTTCCATATTTGTGTTAGCGGTGTGTTTTTATTCAGGGTTTCACAGAACTTTCTCCAACCTTGCCTCTTCTTCTCTTTTAATAATCTCTTCGTGCGTGCCTGTATTTTCATAAGGGTAATGTAGTTGTCTTCTGTGCAGCACCTTTTGTAGTTTTTCAACGCCTCTTTCCTTTCTTGCACCAAGTGACTGCAATCGTTGTCCCACCATGGGGGGGTTATACGTGGGTTTTGCTTCCTTGATTTGTTTATCGGGATCGATTCTGTTGCAGCTCTCTCTATAGTTTTAAGGATATAATTATAGTTCTCATTTCCATTATCTGATTTACTATCCTCTTCTATATATGCATTTACTGTTTCCCGATACTTTGTCCAATTAGCCTTAGCCAGATTCCATTTATATGTTGGGGATGGGGCACTATCTTTTGGATTGCGGCATCTCGACCTCATCAGGATGGGGAGATGGTCCGACCCCAATGGTTCCTGGAGGACTTCCCAGTTGTAGAGGTGTGCAAGCGCAGGTGAAGAAATAGTAATATCCACAGCGGATTTGTTTTCCGTTGGCTTGATAATCCGGGTTTCCGAACAATCATTTAAAATTACCAAGTTTTCCTCTTCTATTGCCTCCATGAGGATTCGGCCCATACGATCTGAGTTACTACTTCCCCAAGCTGTGTTATGGCCATTAAAATCACCCATGATAATATATGGTTGTGGGAGTTGTCTTAAGAGTTGTATGAGTTGTTGTTTTGATACAGTTGTATTAGGTGCTCTGTATACTGCTGCAACTGTCATATAGGTGTGGCCGCTCTTAATGCTAGCTGCGCAGGCCTCAAGGGCTGTATTACTGTTGATTAGCTGAATGGTCCTGTATTCTAAGCATTTTTTAATTATGAGCGCTGCCCCACCGTATCCATGTATCCTGTCACATCTGATTACATTGTATCCTTTAAATGTTAGTTTATCTTCAGGCTTTAGCCAGGTTTCCACTACTGTCCCAATAGCTACATCGTGCATATTTAGAGCCCGCTCGAAACTTTCTTTATTAGATCGTAAGGACCTTGCGTTCCAATACAGCATGTTATTAATTTGTGTAGCCATTTTTGTTGGATCAAATTTTCTCTATTTGCGTGGGTGGCTCGAATGTTTCACTGGAGAATGTTATTGGGCTTGGCCATAATGGCGACCAACTATTGAGTTACTGATCAAATTACTGATGTTTTCCCTTAACGCATCTATTGGTATTGGGTTTCCTCCAAGTTGGGTATTCTGTACCAGGGAGATGACACAGTGAAGTATTATATCTATTATGTGGTCTCTGCCCAGTGGGCTTGGGGTAGCACCTGGTTCGTATACAGGATTGGATTTGCTAGCTGGTATTGGATCCAACGGTCTTTGGTTTGGTATTAGGAGTTGTTGGTAGCCCTTCCAGTTATCACTATGTCTCGGTGTAGGTATCTGTTGGGGTCGGGCAGTTTTAATGTGGCTTCCGGGTAGGATCATAGGGTCCCGTCTGAATGGTCCGGGGTTTGTATTTTGATATGTCTTAAAGTTGTCCAGTTGCGCTGGGGTGTCCTGTGAGAATGGAAGCGTACTCTGGTTGTTAGGTAATGTCGGGAACTCGACGATGTCTCTTGTGTCAGGTGGTGAGGCAGCCGCAGCCCTAGCGTATTGCCTGTTATCTAAAGAGGCTAGTGCTTCACGGTAGCTAATGTCTTGGTAGGCCATCCTACGTTTTATTTCCTTCTGTTTTATGAACTCCGGGCATGATTTATCAGTAGCCATATGGGGGCCTGCGCAGTACAAACATGAAGGTTGAGAGGTAATAGTGCAGGTGCTGCTATCGTGAGTACCGCCACAATATTTGCAGCGTGTTTGGCTACGGCATTGCTTGCTATTATGGCCATAGCGCAAACAGTTGAAGCACTGGAGAACAGACGGTACATAAGGTTCTACCGGACATCGGACTCCGTGGATTTTCACATTGTCGGGCCTTTTTTGTGCTTTAAATGTAATAGAACAAACTGGTAGTGGTTTCTTTATGGTTGCGTTATTTTCTACTGTGTTTTTGTAAAACCTTCTTACTGAGATAACCTGAACTGGGCTGCAAATGACTGCTAGGATCTCTTCCTCTGTTAATGATGTCTCTATATTCCTAATGATCCCTTGTTTAGTGACCAGGTAGCTAGGGATATATGCTTCAAGTTTGTACCTGGGGAATACATTACTTTTCACCAGTGCATTAGCTGCCGCCGCAGTGGATAGTTCAATTTTACTCTATTTTGCCCTGCAGGGTAGATGTTAATGATATTATTAAAAGAGGTCCCACTTTCCAACCGGATCATTTTCCCTAGTGCCATTGGATGTAACCTCCCCACATTTTTGTCAGTGCTTTCAACTATGATCACAAATGGGCCCTTATCATACATCTCATAGTTATTAGACACAAGCCTGGTAGGGGTTGATGTAGGGGCACCATTACTCACTTCGTTCATTGGCGTAGGCTGTTGGGCTGGTGTTGTTGTTGACTCCTCCGCTCTGGCTGCGACAGCTGACTGCGATTTGGAGACGCGTGGCATTTTCTCCGTTTTTCCTGCAGGCTGCTGGTCGTCCTGGTTTCCGCACGGGCGTTTCGATGATCTGGATTCTTCTACGTACATATGAAGCTCGTCATCTGCTACGTTCACTGTCACTGTTTGAATAGCACTTCGTATCACTGAGGGTAACTCGTCATCTCCATCTGATTGTGGAACTGGGTTGTTCTGCTGCGTTCCGCCTTCACCATACTCCCCACTGTGCATGGCGATTACCGGCGCAACCGCCGCCGGTTAGGTAACGATTTACGTAATTAGAGGTTGCACTAGTGTAGATATTCGGTTGTCGACAGGTAAACTTAAGTTGGTTAAGCGCACGGTTCGCGATAGAGTTAACTCGGCACACCAGGAAGACTTCGCGTACCAGGAAAACCGACCGTACCGTACCGCTGCTCGAACGAGACTGTGGCCTAAGTTGTAGCTCTAGCAGAGCACGAGCAGCTTAAGTTATTAGGACCCAAGAATCGGATGCTCATGCAGAAGAAGGAAGAAAAGACCAAGCTGAAATAAAGCTGCCCTTAGTTAACACCCTCCTCCCTCCCCACATCCCCTCACCTTCGTTTGTTTTTCTTTTTTTAAATATGTTGGAAATTGATTCTCTTCAAGAGACAGGTTCGATCGTAGAATGATACAGTGATGGCTTCCCTGTCATATTATGCTGACTCGGTGTTGTTTGGGACCAATCCTTCGCTACCAACAACTTTTTATAATCAATTCTGGCAAAGAAATTCTTAATCCACGCGTACGAAGTCGCGGGTATCAGCTAGTATATTATATACAACTATAATCTATACTTTCACTGCTGTCCAAGCGCAACACGGTATATATATGTATATTATATATATATATATATATATATATATATATACTTTCACTGCTGTCCAAGCGCAACACGGTATATATATATATATATATATATATATATATATATATATATATATATATATATATACCGTGTTGCGCTTGGACAGCAGTGAAAGTATATATATATATTCTGTTATTACAGCATGTTGGTATCGGAAACTCCATAAGCGTCCTACGCGCATATCATACCCGCAATACGTCAAAGCATTTATAAACGTTTCTCGGGAAACAAACCGATTGATGTTGTTATTAATGCACAATATTTCGGCGACTTTAATCTCCGTCGCCATTTTCAGGTGCAGTTGCAAGTCTTGAAGTCTGACTTGCAACTGCACCTGAAAATGGCGACGGAGATTAAAGTCGCTGAAATATTGTGCATTAATAACAACATCACTCGGTTTGTTTCCCGAGAAACGTTTATAAATAAACAACGCCGAGAAAGATTACATTCATTTATAACGTCATAGCATGTTGGTGACGCGAACTCATAAGATTTTATCCATCAAATAATCACCCAACATGTCTAAAGAAGTTTTCACTTTAAAAAAAATTGCAAAAGAGGAACGGGAGATCAGCACGCTTTCAAGTACGCTGTCTTGGCCGGTGTTTCGGAATAGGAAATTCCGCGCCACAGTTTTGCTTGCGACACGCCCCGACGTGTGACGAATGGCTGTTTGCCTTGTGCTGAGATGTTGGAGGCAGCAGGACTTAATCATTGTGGCAATTACCACGTGTGGTGGCATTGTGGCACAGCCATCCGTCAAAGTGAGCGATGCGACGAGGCGGCGCGCTTTGATGTCTTTACGGTGAACACAACACGGCCGAGGTCGCTACGCCTAAAATAATCGCAACTGCAATGCGAAATTTCGTAAGGAATTCGCACAACGTCACTTAATTCGCGCTTGTGACCCTGTTCTACGAAAATCACTCCAGTGTGTCAAGACAAAAACTGTTATCTTTAACTAACAACGTCGTTTGGGGATGAGATCGCTAGCATGTTAAGACACTGTCTGGTACTCGATGCGGGGTTTTTTGGTTCCAACCCCCTGTAATGAAGTAGATTTTTGATCATTATTATTGCTTGATGCCTTGTCTCCGTTGAGGTCATTAAGAGCGGTATAGTATTGGGGACACGTAATGGAAAAGAAATCGTCAGAGGCATTTTGAAGGAATCATCCAGGCATTCGGCTGGAATGATTTCGGGAAACAGTTGAAAAACGTAAACTGCATGCCTGGACAGGGATTTGTACCCACTTACTCCCGAATGTGAGGCCCGATTGAGGGAGAGATTGTTGTGCTCAATTCCCTGTCACCAGATTGTGCGTTAAAGTCACGTGTTAAATCCTAAACCTCCACGCAGTGCGTATGTACTCAGTGCGTATGTACTGAGAGCGTATCACACTGTTGTCAGTGATTCGTCCCTTCCATAGGGACGCGGAACATCTGCCTGTGCTTCGGAACAATATGGGTCGGCACTATTGGGCCTATATCACCTCCTCCATTCCTTCATGCTCATCCACAACGCAATACTTTTAAGACTATCATCACAGTCACATTGTAAGGTAGGGGAACTCGGGGTGGAACGGGGTACCGGGGCGGAATGAAGTTCGACGTTTTTCGAGGCCAAGGAGGTACTTCCAGAGGGCGGAAATAACTAGGACTAGACCAACCAATTGCTGCTCATCTACGGCATCCATGTTAGTCTAGTTTTCTCTAGCGTTAGTGTGTGAAATTTTCGTTGTACGATTTTCTTCTCCCGAATTTTGATGTTTTTGTAACCAAGATAAACTCTACATACTTGTTTACATTACAAATACAGTTAGTACATGGTTGAGGTACGTTTAATTGCCTATAATTTCGCGTAGTTAAATGTTTGTTTACATACCTTTGTCGAGTGACCTTACCTCCCGAACCTAAATCGTGTTCCTGGGGCAGAACGGGTGGAGAGGATGTACCCCATTCTGCGCCGCTCTTGTTGTGCTCTGACATGGCAGTTGAAAACGGGGCCTCTTCATTTTACGTTTCACCTGAAATTCTAATGTCTGTTCCACGAGTTAAAGAAAACATGAATAGGACGAACTTTTTATGTTTCATCTGAAATTGTGGTGTCTATTTCAGATGTTAAAGAAAGCACGTAAAGGACGAATCGGAATAGGTGGAAGACCGCTTTATTAAAATATATTACCCATACAAAACAAGAGTTATACACCACTATTAAGGAAAAATGTTAAATAAATTTTGCCAAAGGATAAAAAGAAAAGATAAGACTGTTAAAGAAAGAGAATGAAATTAAAATTAGAAAAAAACAAAACGAACAAAGATAAAAGTAAAAAAGAAGGAGCTCAAGAGAAAATCCAAAACTAAGGAGAATGGTTCTGAAGATTGTTGTGACTATGATTGTTTATATTGCGGTGAATTTTGTTCAAAGTCAGTTGAGGGTCAGTAATTTGTTCCGCATGCAAAACGTGAGCACACAATTCCTGTGCGGCAATAGATAGCGAAGATGATGAGGCTGTCCTAATGTGTGAATTTTGTGATACGCTTAAGAAAAGGACACAATCGATTAAAATAACAGTTAGAACTTTATAGTCACTTAAAACTAAATACATGTAGAGCAAACTTATTTTTTTATGCATTTCCACTAGTTCTGTATGTTTTTATAATTACTTGTTCTCACCACCCCATTCTGCCCCATATCCGGAGCAGAACGGGGCAAATGATACAAAGTTATGTTTTTGAAATATATATATCTATATATATATATAGATATATTGTTCTTTAGTTTTCTCACAATATTATTGTATTTTTGTGATTAATACATTATAATGTGTTCATAGAAAAATTTGCAGATCACCGTCTTAGTGTACGATCGCGCCGAAGCGCTCCAATGGCGTCACTGCCCCACCTGGTTCATTTTTTTTTTTTTTTTTTTTTTTTTTTGTAACTGCTTTACGTCTCTTTTTAACATTGAGGTCTTTAGAGACGGGGAAAAGATGGGGGGCAAGGATGGGGGCAAGGAATGGGAAGGAATTTGGCCATGGCCTTTTGAAGGAAGCATCCCGGCATTTGCCTGGAGTGATTTGGGGAAACCATGGAAAACCCAAATCTGGATGCCCGGACGGGGATTCGAACCACCGTCCTCCCGAATGCGAGGCGAGAACGCTAACCGTTACACCGACCCGCTCGGTCCACCTGTTTCAGATGTTCGAGCCCCTGCATTACCGATCCCCACATATAGGAGGACCTATTTTGGCAGCCAATGGCTCATACCGGTGGCAAGGGGAGCACATGATTCCTTGATCACTGGTCACCGGTCCCAGCAAGGGCCAATCTGTACAAGGTGGAGATGACCCCGGTCGTTGCCAGATCACGCCAGCTTACCGGTACCGTCCGTTGCCTCCCATCAGCGCGCGTCTCTCCCTGCACCTTAGGTCCCACTGCCGTGAGGAGCAGAAGAGGGACAAGCCCTCTAATCCGCGTCTTACTGCCTAGGCGTTGGCAATGAGTGCTACCGGCGGGAGAGCTGCACCACGTCACCCCACAATGATCCCAGTCTTCCGAAGACCAAGATTACCGGTCCGTTTGTTTGATCCATACCGGTGGCAGGAGAAACCACTTCACCTGATCACCGACGCCCACCTCAGCGGCAGCTGCACCCGATAACCGGAATGCAACTCCACCTTCTAACGGCAGACGCCGGCTTACCGGTACCGTTTCGAGTGAAACCGTTCTCCCTAAACCCCGTCCGGCGTTAAGTCGAGGCATCGGCGGATGTACAACAGCTCAAGGGAAGTTCTGGTCATCGACGGTACCGTAAAATTAATTTATCATCGCCTCCCCCCCAATCAATCCACCACCGTCACTACGCCACCGCATCACGAAGTGGACTCTTCCGAAGTACCCGCCATTACAGCGGGGACGGTGAGCAAGGCGCGTTTCACCACCCTCTTAAAGGCGCATTCCCACGATCCCTTGTAGGAAGGTGAGCCGAGACGGGACCTCATTAGCCGAAGTATAGGGACGACCGCGGGCCGCAGGTTAGTCCTAGCTTACCTTGCCGCCACCTCCGCACCACGTTGCCTAGTGTCGTTTGGCACAGAGCACTTTACAGCAACAGAAGGAGTGCGCACCGCTGCTGCAAACCGATGGCAACAGCTCACCGCTACACACGCCTGTGATCTTTACCGACTCAGAGTGGGTAGCTGCGTCTCGTCTCCACTAGCAGAGGCGGCCCTGTTCCCATGGCGTCCCGTCCCGTCCCGTCTCGTCTCGCCTCTCCTACAAGGGATCGTGGGAATGCGCCTTTAAGTGCGCCCACGGGGAAACGCGAGGAGCTAGCGCCCGCCACTACTATTCCGAAGACCCTTCCAAAACCTGGCCTTATAGCTTAAGCATATCTACTATTCCGCGGAGATTTTGTTAACATTGAAAAATATATTATTCTCTTCTCTTTATATGGGATTCGGCCCATCGTTACTTAGCTAATAACAACGCGGTTGTTTTGCCTTTCGATCCTGCAGTAACGGTAACAATGAACTTAACGGTGTTATTACGTAAGCGACGAATTTACAAGTTTAAACTTGCATATGAAGTAAAGCGGCCTATTCACGGTCCATCTTATGCGACATCCGTTTAATACTACATTAGGATGCGCTCACCCATTCATGCTACTAAATGTTCAAAGCAGTTCTTTTCACTCGTACTTTTTCGCAACACACCAGCGTTCTTATCGCACACTCCTCCAATCACGAACCAAAGCCATAATTTGTTGGACGACTGGGACCCGTGGTTGTTTAAGAGTCCAACTACATCCAGCACGTAGTCCTGCAAGTCCTTTCAAGGCCTGACAAGAGTCCTATATCGGATCATCGTAGGTCCTACAAGTTGTACTGTGAAGGGGCCGCTAGAGCGGTGGAAAGCGGGTGGCAGGCTTGGAGATGTGCGTTGGCGTGGCCTTGCGCCTGACACTTGAATTAGTCGAGCCGCAAACTCCTCAAACTTCATATACAAAGATTGCTGTGTTTACGCGTACACAGTTATGTAAACAATTTAATTCACTTGTAAAATTATCCCACGTTTTTTGTTGTTGAAAGATGAGGCAAAAATAAATCGGTGTGGCAGTATTATATAGAAATAGATTTTGTGTATGAAAAAATGTGGAATTTGGGATAAAATATGTACTTAGTTTAATTTTATTTTTGATGAAATATTAAAATTTATATAATTATACATTTATTTTTCTACCTCCCGATCCACATCCGCATCTGAATTCGCATCCGCAAAGATGACCTCCGTTAGAAGCCTAAATTAGTTAATGGTGGTAGATTTATGGTAGAAATTTAGAACTTCTCACACCATCTGGATCGAAGTGGTTGGTACCCGTCGCGGTCTGTAACCCCCCAGCAAACACTTCAACTCGCCTGGGGTCTATTCGCGGTGTGGACTTATTTCTGCCGCTGCATTTCTCTCACATTTCCCGCCTGTTTACTAACAGCTACATGCCAGCTCTCTGCTGCTGCACCACTCCTATATAGAACAACCCGCCTGCACTAATTTTTGACGCGTATTGCAACAGTTGTTTTGCAATAGGCACTTCCGTCCTCCAGTTTCAACTCGAAAACCGTATGCGCTTAGCAAACCCCTCCATCACTGGAAATGTCTGCGTGGCCTAAATATAAATTTCGTTTGATATGTGATGATCTCCGATTTAGGAATTGAGGTATACTCCAACAAACGAACAGAGCGTGGTAGGTAAGCGCTAACGCTTCAGAAAGCCATGGTCAAATTCCTTCCCGTTCCTTGCGCCACCAGTCCTATCCCGGTTTTAATGACCTCCACGTTGACCAGGCGTAAATCCAAAAGAAATTAAAAAGCTTATTGAATCTGAGTCTGGGAGACGAGTGGAAATGTTCGTTCAAGGCGTCCGCAAGATCTCTGGTAGGATTCCCGGTCGGGACAAGAAAAATTTTATTTTCCGTAATTTCCAGAATGACTATAGATGAATTAACGAGGAAGGACAACGATCAAGTGAGTGGATGAAGTTGAGTAGATGACTTTCATACCTCTACAGAGGACTGAAAATTGTAGGAAACATATCGTGAAAATGATCACAAATTCTGTGAAAAATTGAATGGTCTCAGATTGCTCATATATTAGTTAAATGACTTATTATAGTGATGACCTGTACTGGTTTTAGAATAGCATTAAATGCCTGTGGAAATGAGTGACATTGCTCCTTAAATTTTCACCTGACGATAAAAAAAAAGCGTCACTTTAAAAAATCTGGGCTGTGCTCTCACGTACAGGATAGTGAAACAGTGAGGTATTATGATAACAAGCTGTATGTGTTTGTGGATGACAGCCTACTCTTTTCTCATATTACTATGTCGCCTGCTGCACACAGGAACAGAAACGAAAAGGAAATTTCTATTTCATCACAGTAAATAGGGCGTGAGGGTAAACATTGCTCCCATGAACCTTAAGTTCGTTGAAGGATTCCTTCGTTCGTGTGAAGACGGGAGGTATAGAAGAGGTACATTTAAATACATTTTGACAATACTTATTACCGTTTTAGGCAGTTTCCCGTTTTCAGCTACGCAAAACTGTGACGACCTCAATCTTCACCTGGAAGATTACACTTTTAATATATATGTATAATATTTTATTTTTTATATAATATATATAAAATATGCTCTTACTAGGTGGCCCGTGTAAAATTTTTGCAAATGATAGAAAATTAATAGCGAGGTTGGTAGCACTAGGATGAAACCAGAACCGTCTCATTTGAAGTAATTGTTTATTTATCAACTGAAACAGGTACAGTACATAGCAAAAACACTTAAGTGGATACGGTATCGGATTTGGGGTAAAAATAATCGATTTTCATTTTATTGGCTTATTATATTCCACCAAGTTTCCTCTTTAAAATGACGTTTTATGCATGACTCTACTGGAATTATAACTATTTTATTTTTATAGATAGGTAATATGGTGTATTACGCTTTTGTTATACACTTCTCTCATGGTTGACCATAAACTTTTTGGCAGTATATTCATGTGACATGAATTCAAATATCCTGCTAGATCAGCACAGACTAAGGCATGGAGACAATATAATGAAGACATTTGTGAAAAAAAGCAAGACAGGTGCAGATGGATGCCAAAAGAAGACTTGAACATTATTTTGAAGACTGTTAGGGGAGTATTAACTATGGATCAGGAATGATTTAATCTTCCTTCTCCGTTTCTCGTAAGTTTACTTTTTACTTCTTCTCGGGTACTGGTGAACCTAGAAGTCTGAAATTTTGATGATATAGTCACATGGACTTTTTTTACATACTGAAACGATTATTTTTTAATTACTTGATTTACAAAAGATTTAGAGGTGATAATCTAGTGAAAAGTGATGGAAAATATTTACTTTAAGGTAAATATAAATTATGTCTGTAAGTAATTATTTTGACATAAAACTGTTGTTGCAGTATTGTTACAACATATCAATGCACATACAGTAAAAGTTTTATTTCTCTAGCTTCAGCAGTTTGTGAGAAAATGTTCCCTATAGTAGGCATAATTTAACATTACGGGGATAGGCGATTCCGTATCCCCTTACGAAACAATAAATTAGAAATAATGGAATGTTTCCCGAAGAGAAAGAAAAATATCCGTAAAGCACTTTACTCTAAAAAACACAGTCACTTTATCCACATCTCTGTGATATGTTGGGCTGCTATCTAGTGGTAATACGTTCACTCCTTATTGACAATAGCGAAATCTAGCAGCTTCACTACGAACTATCGCATTACCGTAACCCTGTTCATAATTTTGCTATGTACGGAGTGAATTTTGAGTAATTCCTTTCTTAATTATTGCTGGTACCAAAGTGAAGAACTTTTTAAAATGATACCTTGTTTATTGAGTTTGGTTAAGTATGAAGGGAGAGAGATGGCTCGTCGCAAAGAAAAAGCCACAACAACAATAAAACAACAACAAAAAAACAACAGAAAAACAAACAAACAAAAAAAATCTCTTTGAAACATAACAAATTATATGATCATACAGAACATAGGTAATACGGTTCACAAATGGGATAGTGCACTTGGGCTATTCCATTTTGATAGAACTTACGGCATAGGCAGAAGATGCAAGCAATAAAATCTCTACCACCAGGCGGCCGAACATCACGGGGATCAGCCGGCCATAAAAGCCGCACCAAAGAAAAATAACGATTTCGGAAGGACCGCTTTGCCTTTACGCATTTCGCATCAGTCGCTCAGGCGTCGTGAAGCTCATTGCCAATCTTTGCGAAATGAAGTTCCCACTGTCAGCATGGGCCTCGTAATGTCCCTGGCAGTTACGAGTGAGATCCTACTTTGTTCCGCGCCATTAAGGTTTAATTGAATATAAAGACCCGTCGCAGTGTAGCCAACACACAGTGTTTCCAGCAGCAGCTCCACAGCCACTCGGAATCGCGTTCTGGCTCGAGACGCAGCTTTCTCTGTTCTGTTTGCTCGTGATTAGTAGCTTGTACCAATCGTCGCTAGTTTACGAACTGACTGTCCCCATTGGAGCTGGCAGCGTATGTCAGGAGTGCATTGCCCGCCTAATTGGCCGCAGCTGGTTATGCGCTCTTCAACACGTACACACAGATACTTGGCGTATTGCTGACAGCCGACAGTACTGTTATAGAGGAATGTTTATGTCCAACATGTTGGCAAGCAGAGCTTTACTGATCTCCATTCCTATGTTCTTCAGAAATCACTGTCATAGGCGATCGACTCTCTTGGTTGAGCGGCAACCCCTATTCCCGGTTCGGTCATTCTATTGCCGAATGTTACTACCACAAACGCCATGGCAGGATTCTTTCCTGTTCCTTGCCGCCGTTCATTTTACGTCTCTAATGGCCTGGACGACGACAAAGCACAAAACCCTAACGTCAGAGACAGGAAAACGTGTGTGTGTGTGTGTGTGTTCTGTTTTGTTTGTTCGTTTGATTATAGTTTTTTTTAGTGTGTGCGGTTTTTTTTTTTTTTAAGCGAAAACTTCTATAGGAGTCTTAGGCGATGTTTGGACGCTTTATGAATGGGTAAAAACTTGTGAGTTTCGTCACCAACATGCTGTAAGTGCAGTATATGACGTGTTGCACTTGGACAGCAGTGATTATACTTGTATTTAATATAATATAAAAATGTTTGTTTGTATTTTTTTTTGTCAATTTTCTTCATTCTTCTACTTGATGACAGCATCAAATATGTGGTAGTTTTTCTTCCAATGCAATGGCTTTATCAGTAGCTGGAGGTCAAATTGAGATACATTTATTCCAATTTGTGGACAAGACAGCAAATGTACCATGGTTTCTCTCTCCCCGCACGATCATGTGGTATCTGGCTGTTCTTCCAGGTATCTCAATGAGGACAAGAGTATATTTGGAACTGCCAACTCCCACTCGAAGCCTGTTTAGCGACTTCCATATGGGCCATGGTTGTTCAGACCCAGATGGTAGACCCGCTTTTGGCTTGATCCACTCGAACCCTTGTTGTAACCTCTTCTCCCAAGCCAGTATTCTTTCATTGCTTGGAGCTCCAGTTGGTGGCTTTGAAGTTCGTATGAAGCTTGAATGGGACTTTAGTCTCAATGGCGCTGGTGTATAGCCATGTAGGGGGTGTCGGACAATATCGATAAATGTTCTTCCTAAAAACACAGTTTTTATCCGGTTTTGATGGAACTTTGCATATGTATATTTTAAAACACATAGAAAAACACTGTTTACCTTCTATTTGCAGTAACCTAAACTTTCTCCTCCTTCCCCCCCCCCCCCCCCCCTCATCTTAATTTATATCAACGCGGTTGATACAAACGCATAGTTTTTATCCGATTTTGATAGCAGTTAACACACGTATACTTCAAAACAAGGTGGTCTGGTAACTCAGCGGTTAGGGCGCTTCTCTCCGGTCGTGGGTTCTAATCCCATGGCGAGCAGGAATGTTTAGAAGTTGTATTTGACTATATGAGCTGCCGTGACGTTCCATGGTTCTGCTTCCGGGTTCAACTGTAAGCCTCTGCGTAAAGGAATTGGCCTTCCTACCTATGACACACTAGCTTAGTACATCTCCTTTGAGAAGATTCAACCAACCTTCGGGTTGTGGACTAAGTTAGATTTTTAGTTATTGAAGTGAAAACTTTTTTGCCGCGCTGGGTGATTTTTGGATGGTAAAATATTATGAGTTTTCGTTACCGACATGCTGTTGATAACAGCAGTATATCTGTAGCGGACTGGTGGTTCAGAGTTTAAGGTGTCTGGCTAAGGAACGAAAGAACCCTGGTTCGGATCCCTGTCAATTGCAATTGGCTTATTTGATTTCATGTCATTCGAAGCTCGGTCATATTCTGTCCTCAAAACAGAATCTCCTCAGTCAACAATATCGAAATCGCCTTCTTTTTCAATTGTTTAAGTCGTCCCCATCATACAGTTTCTCAGTGTATTCCTTCCATCACATCGGTTAGCTCTATCTTCTGAACTCAAAAGAGGTTTCCCGTCGACAGTTTAATGTTTATACACCTCTTCATTTATCCAGAATTTTGTTTCGTCATCCTATAGGCTGCATAAACTTTACCTATGATCATCTCATCTTCTGCTTCTTCACACTTTTTTGCAGACATTTTGATTTTTACTTTTTGTATTTCCTGTTTATCTGATTTTTAAATTGTCTGTATTTTTCTCTTCCTGCTTAGTCCTGAACATTTTTGTGCCTTCTCCTCTGATCCATCATCTCCAAAAATTCTTCTGTGATCCAAGGTTTTCGGGTGGTTTGTTCCCCAAAGCCTAATGTTTCTTTACCACTTTTCATTATTTCTTTTTTAAATACCTTGCATTCATCCTCCGTTGAGCTGCTTTGGGGTTACTTCTTAGATCAACGTCAACCGTTTCTGCATAATTTTTCCCTCGTGTATGATTGTTTCAATTTACTCATTTCTAGTCTGTTCTGCTTGTATTGTGTTCTTACTCTCTTTAATTTCAACCTGCACTTCATAACTATCAGATAGGCTACGTCTGCTCCTGGGTACACTTGACAGTCTAAAACTTGATTCCTGAATCTCTGTTTGGCCATAATATAATGTAGCTGATATCTGCCTGTATCCCCAGGACTTTTCCAAGTGTATATCCTTCTTGCATGGTTCTTAAACAGTGTGTTTGTCACTACTAGCTTATATCTTTCACAAAATTCTAACAACCTTCTTCTTCGGTCATTCCTTTCACCTGGACCACAAGTTCTTACAGTATTCTCCTCTTTCCCTTCTCCCACTACCGCATTACAATAATTATTAGATTTTCCTCAAGTTTCATATATTGGATTAATTCTTCAATTTAAGCGCATATTTTCACTATTTCCTCATCATCTCCCAGTGACGTTGGCATATACACTTGTACTAACCTCATAAAAATAATCATGTCATTAAACTGTTCATAATAACTCACTCATTCCCCTACTCTCTTGTTCATTACAAATCCTATCCTAGTAACTCCCCTGACAGCTTTTGTATCAATTATTCTGTGTTAACCAGGCCAGAAATCCTGCGCACCCTTCCACTTAAACTCAATAATCCTAACGATATCTAACTTAAGTGGTTCCATCTCTCTCTTTAAGTTTTCTAATCTACCTGCCCTATTCAGACTTGTAACATTCCACGCTCCTAATCGTAGAATGTTTCAACCCATTCTGATGACTCCTCCCTGAGTAGTCCCCACCCGGAGATCCGATTGGGGGACTATTTTACCTCCGGAATATTTTTTTACCAGGAAGAAGCCATCATGATATATGTAATTTGAGTGGATTACATGTCCTCAGGATACCATTTGAGTTTTTAATGCAGTGGTTTCCCGTTGCCTACTGCATACCCATGTCGTCTGTCATTTCTGATTCGTCCACCTTTAGGGGCCGTTTCTAGCCCCAAGGACAAGAGGGTGCCCCGGATCGCTCCCCGCTCTTGAGCCCTCCTTTAAGAGGCTGTTGTCAAGCAGTGGCTGACTCTTTAGACCGGGAATCTTTCAGGTGCGAGAGCCTCGTCCGTGCAATCGGGGTGCACCAGGTAAAGGAGAGGTTGATATTTGGTTGGAAGAGACTAATATAGTCTCTCCCAAACCCTTCGCACTTAGCCAATTCTTCTTGTGAGTGAGCGATGTCTTCTTTCTATTGGTCAGATCGAGTATTTCAATAGCTTTCTCTGCACAATGCGGATCATTTTGCAAAATACCACGCGTAAATCACTCCAGTATTTTTTTAATCTATAGGAGATACACATACGACCAGTGCCTTATATATATATCAGATACCAATGGACGTTTTATTGAAGTGGGTTCACTATTTATACAGCTTAGCAACGAATCACAATGATTGAGTTCGTCCAAATAGTACGTAATTCGAGCACCGTCATCAGTACTACTGTGATTGGTGGCTGGAAGAGGAAAGCAAATCAGACAACTCGTGTCTTAGTGACTCGTGTAACAGCTACCTCTGGGGTCGCAGCAGTTCAAAGTGATGATTAATCGACGCGGGAGCAATAACACGCACAGACGCGAACTGTTTCGAGCGAACGCGCGTGGGCGAGGCGGCCTTTGACGAAGACCTCACGCGCGATACGGCGACCTTGTTTACGCTCGATAAACCGGCGCGACACGACAGTGTTATTTCTGATGCCGGATGAAAGGAGCAAAGCGGCGGTAAAACTCTCCTGGCGGGCGCTCATTAAGCCACGTGTTACAGGGACCAATAGCTTGCAGGTGGCGCCCGGATACCTCACGGCTCCACTCCGGGACCGAGACTATTTTTTACGGTCACACCATTTCCAAACATTCGGCTGTAAATTCAGACTCCGTTCCACTGTGTGGGTAAATGGGCCAGTTTCGCGGAAAATATTCGACAAAAGCTGTCACCTTCCCTAGCTTCGGACGTTCCTCAACACATTTGATGAGGGTATCGCGGCTCCGTCATGTACCAGTGAGTTTAACACAATGGCTGCTACAGCTATGCTACTTTGTTCCAACTGCGTGTACTTAAAGACAGCGAAGCGACCAAAAGGAAGGTCTTTGACAGACACGCTTGATCTGCATCAGAAATGTTTCGTGTTGCGTGTGGTCGCAGGAAATACTTTCTTGTCACTGCGAAATGGGACGGCGCTAAAATCGCAGGTTTTATCGCGCGAGGTGGCGTTCGTGGCATACCACTAGGCACAGTTTTTGGCCCAGCGGTGCTGTTTATCGTGACGCGAGACCTGCGGCAAACGGAGCAGTAAAGTCACTCTGAGAAGGCGTCGAGAGAAAGGTGACTTTAGTGCCTGCGAATGTGTTTGCTGCGAGTTCAGAAGTGAAGGCTAAGCGGAAGTTGGGTAATGGTAATTCCTGTGAGCTGGCAAAAGAGTTGGTTTATCTCTACTACACGTAAATCTCTAAATGATGATAAATATGTTAATTAACGGATGACGATACTAACAATCGGTACGCTACGATTTTTATATTGAATTCTATGTAGGAATCAAGTGGTCACTATCAAAGTAGAGAATCATGCCTCAGTTGAAAAGGGTATGAAACAAGTTTGTAGCCTGTGCTCATTAATATTCAACCTGTATGTAGAGGAACCAATAAATAAAGTAAAAGAGAAATTTGCATGTGGCGTTTAGTGTTCAAGGAGAAAAAATCGATATACTACGATTTGCTGATGATATTTTCTTGTTAGCAGGATATTGAGATGTTAAAAATGGCATGAACAAATTACTGAAGGAAGATTTAGGACTAAATATAAACCAAAGAAAGACAAAAGTGTTGAAATGTAGCAGAAGTGATAGAAATAGTAGATTAAATAAATAAAAAAAGGATCGGATGCAATAGGAGAAGTAAGTGAATCCTGTTACTCGGGAAGAAAAATTATAACTCATAGCTGATGAAAGAGAGATGTTAGAAGCAGAATGGCACTAGCGAAACAAGCTCTCTTCATAAAGAGAAAACGCCCTGGCCTCGCATTCGGGAGGACGCGGGTTCGGATCTCCGTCTGGGCATCCAGATTTAGATTTTCCATGGTTCCACATTTCTTTGCCAAATCTGGTGTGTGGGTAATGACTCCAAATCTCCTTTCTGAAGTATACGAGTTCGAACCCTTTTGCAGTCGTGTATATTTAGGATTCCCTAAAGCCATTCAAGGTGAATGCTACATTATATGATTGATAAAACTATTTTCAATTTGTTACTTATGCACCATCCTCTTCCTGCCATGACTACACCTTAATCAACGATATGAGAAGTACTAATTAAGTAAAAGGTACACCTATTTTCTTTGCAAACAATTGACCTATAAAAGTTGTCAGGTGGTTACATACGATATTAAGCTGCGTATACATGTGCCAACTGACTGCACATAGGATGTTTTGGTCGGATTTACATTTTGTCGTGGCTAGTTCGTGTCTTCTGCTTGCAAAGTTCTATGCTTATAAATAAAATAAAATGCCATCTAATTTTCTGTTTTATTTATAAAATTTAGAGCTCAAGAATTGCGGAAAAATGGCCTTCAGTCAGATTGCATAAACCCTAGGCTCAATTTTAACCACCTTTTATTATTTAATTTTTAAAAAAATTGCTCAAATTTAATTATGGTTTAATCGTTGGAGATTGTAATTAAAGTAATCGTTATTTATAAAACTAAATCTTTAATTTGGATAAAGATGAGAATGTTGCTGCCGTTAATCTATGAAACTAAGATTGGATAGGGAAATAACCCATCACTTACCACAGGTGAAGGCAAGAGAGTCAGACGAACTCAAAAAGTGCCATGGTCTAATTCCTTCCCGTTCCTTGCCCTCCGTTCTTTTTCGCCTGTAGTGACCTCAACATCGACGAGGCATAAAGCCAGGGTAAAAAAGGCAAGTTCAATTGATGTTACTACGGTTAACAAGGTTAGTCACGTAGGAGCCAAGGCATTGGCAGATGTGTGCACATCCAGACCAACCGCAAGGTTACTAACCGCAATAATGTAAGTTGTTTTAGATTTTTTATATATTCGTCTGGCTTACTGCCTTCATTTGTGGTATATGTCAGGTCGTTTGCCTTATCCTATCTTACTTTAAATATTTAAGTTGGTATCCTAAACATAAGGACCAGTATAAATTTTTTCTAAAAAAATGATGATGGGAGTAAAATACATGCCCTGATGGAGAAATGTGCGCATTCATGCAAGAAGAAGTTGATCTTGCTTGTTGGCTTCTTACCGCCATGAGAGTTTATCTAAAATATGTTTTATTCGTAAGTTTAAATGGAATTAACACTCATTTTCTTTCTTTGTAATCTCAGTATTAACCTCGTATAAGTAGTTTATACACCTGCTTCATAACTAAGTATAGGTACTAAAGCTTTAAGAAGACAATTAATAACCGTTTTTCATTCAAATAAGTTTTCTATATACAATGAATATTATTTTTTGTGGTTACTCGAGTGCGGTTACAATATATTTCGTGTTTTATAATGTGTAGTCTAAAATCCTGCAATAGATCCTTAAATTAAACAGACGGACATTCAAGGATTTTTTTCATATTTTTCGCCAATTTTAATTTCATTGGTCCACCCCCGTCGTCGTGTCTTTTTTTTTTTTGAGCAACTACCCGTCACTGAATATACACCTGTCATTACCAACATCGCATGGTTCCTCACGCTAATACAAGATGCCAAGAAGTGTAGTGATATTATACCAGCGGTTTTCCGTGTTGGTTCAGCTCTCCCTTGGACAGTTTTAAGTTCGTTGTGAGAAACAATTTCTACACACTATTCACGTGCGGATAGCGAATGGTTCAGCTCGCAAATCTATACCCAGCTCTCGACCTAACTGGATATCTTTACGGTCGCGTAGTGATGGTGCGTGTAGCATAAAAGTTCTTAGAGACGGCGCCGGCTGGAGCGTATATCTACGCTCGCGCCTGATGAAGTGGACAGGCGTCTAGCCAGTGCCAACAAGTGCAGTGGCTGGCTCTGCCAAATGCAACTACTGGCTGCTATAACAGATCGAGTTCGCCTTTCGTACAGGGCATGGCAAATTCCGAAGTAAATATGTATCACTGTTTCAAATTCGTCATATACTAGGTAATATACGTAACAACTACGTAGACTATTCGCCGATGTTGCAGTGATCTATACGGTAGTTAGTAATTCGGACGAGTGGTTAGAAATTTAGCGTGGTCTGGATTTTATTTCGACGTACAATCAATGGCAAATTCTAAAAAGTGCAAGGCAATGTGCATAACTTCCAAAAAGAACCCGCTTGTTGAGGAGTATAGTAAACAATTCAATTACTGATATGGTCGATACCCTAAAATATTTTGGCGTAACGGTACAATGGAACATGAAAAGGGATTTTCACATCAGTTCGGTCGTAGGTAGAGCTAAGTGTAGGCTGCGATTCATAGGTAGGATTTTAGAAAATTGTAATGCACAAACCAAGGGTATGGCGTACAAAATTCCCATGCGTCCATATTTGGAATACTGTTGTGCCGTTAGTGATCCGTATCGGAAGGGATTAATTCACAGTATAGACGTTAGAAAAAGTGCAGAAAAGAGCCGATCGATTCGTGATTGCTTGCCATAGTTCTTACCAAAAACAACGTCAAAGAATTGATTCGAAGATTGTGTTGGGATACCCTGGTGAACAGCGAGGTAGGTTTCGTTAGAACACCCACTTTCATTTACCAGTGCGATGAAATAATTCGCCCACCAACCTATGGGGTTAGGAATGACAGGAGAGATAAGGTTAAAGAAATCAGGTGCCGTACTGATGCTTATATGAATTCCTTCTTCCCTCGTGCAATTCGGGATTGAAATGAACAGAGTAGAGATTAGTTTTAGTGCAAAACACCCTCTGCCGTCCTCAATTTTGTGATTTGAAGAGTGTAGATGTAGAACTACGAAACCTCACAAGTCAGCTGTGTGATAGGGTAGAGAATTATTCAGGCAAGCTTCATGGATCACATATTGGAAACCAAACGGCGCCATCACAGATTTTATCTTTGTCGTGGACTTATGTGAAATTGTACTGTTATAATCACGGTTAAATAGCCGACTTCGACCGGGTTTCCGCACAAGTGGTTCATTATAGTTATTCCTCAGTACTGTATCGCTACTCGGGAGACTGTAAGACAGGGTAAGGCAGCTAGGGAGTGTTACTGGTTCTGCGGATGGCCACTTCGTATGGGTGCGCAGACGTCCGCGGTCGTTGTCGATGTTATCTTGGTTGTCTTGACTGAACCGCGTCAATTTACGAAAACCTAACGTTTCGGCCATCATTTTGTGGCCATCTTCAGATGACTGTATCCTATACAGAAGGCCACAAAATGATGGCTGAAGTTTAGGGTTTCATAAATTGACGCGGTTCAACTCGGACAACGAAGATAACATCGAGATCTTCCTACGTTTAGAATAAAAGTACAGATATAACAGGATGTCAACAAAATTTTAAGTTTAAACCTTCATCGTCTACGGTCGTCAGACATAGTTGATGAAGTCAAGTTAAGATTTCATGCCACCATATAAAGACATTCTTTGTAACTTCGTGAAATACCTCACTCTATACGTTTCCAGTACATTTTGTGAAAGCTAACTCTTTGTTAATTAAGTTGGTGTCTTAGCTTAATTTATATTATTCAACCTTAAATGCTAACTATCAGGTCTTTTTACTTATTTCCAGTTTTCAGTCTATATTTGAATTTTAACTCGCAATCTTGAATGAACCTATTGTTCCAAATTATAATTTATTTTTACAAACCAAACTGAGTGGTTAAAGTTTGAGAGTCATCAGCCTTAGCTTCATAAACCTTGTCTTACTGAACCTTAAGAAGAAAATAGACGGATGACTCATATAGGTGAATTCAGGACTTAAGTGTGTTGTTACTATATCGAGACACTTGTTATTAATCTTCTGAACTCTTGCAGAGAACGAGGTAAAATAAGAATAGCTCTGAGTTTTAGTATTCAGATGTTATTCGTCTCTTGCTGTTAACAGCACAGCAAACATTTCCTCTACGTCGTGTATAAGAGGAACAAAGTAGAGACGCTAAGTTTGTTGTATCTCGCGCAATGTTATATTTAGGATATTACGTGAGTCACGGTGCATTCATATTCGATTTGAAATACCTGTTACCGTACTTCGTAGATACTTCATTTCCTCTCATTCTGAGAGCTGCTGCGTGAGACGGTAGGGAATCTGGAACGTGACTGGCCTCTAGAAACAAGAGTTCTTCTAAGTAAATACTTCCCGCCTTCAAAGACCCCAGGCGCAGACAAAGTGAGCCAGCTCCCCCCAACCAGTTTCGTTCTTTTCGCCGCTGACGAACAATCCGGCGTAATCAGTACAGTTTTTGCTGCGGCGTAAGGAACGCGGTGGGAAATGTAAAGTAGCCGGGTAAATGTTGTTTTCCGAGGCTTGGACCCTCCTCGCGGGGCTGTAAACACGCTCAAAGTACGTGTCTTCATTTCTGGGGGAGGTTGCCTCCGAAATAATGCATTTCGTCTGCGGAGGCGGCGTCAGCTACTGTAGGTAGAGGGGGAGGGGAGATGTGCTTGAAGAAGAACAATGGTCCCCTAACAAGCGGAGCCGCTGCCGTGTTGTGTGGCGGGAAGCCTGCGTTTAGGGGCAACGCCGTCTTCACAAAATCTCTCCGCTATTGTTCGCCCGCTCGCGCCGAGGTGGCTGTTTTGTTTTATGAGGCTTCAGAGGTATGTCTGTTGCGGCGGCAGATGCTGTAGTCACCTGAAAAATCAGCTCTGCGTGGTCGATGTCAGTGTTTCTCAACCTGCGGTCCGCGAGGATGGATTAGGTGGTCCGCAGAAAGAATATATATATATTCCATATATATGTTTTTTTGGTCATCAGTCCTTCGACTGGTTTGATGCAGTTCTCCATACATTCTTATCTTTGGCTAACCTCTTCATCTCAGCATAGCCCTTGCAACCTACGTCCTCAATTACCTGCTACATATATTCTAGTCTCATTTTAAATGTACCGGGTGTTTCAAAAATAACTGGTATATTTGAAAAATCAATAAAAACTAAACGGGCAGCGATGGAAATTTTCAGGCAGACAAACTTTCGAAATTAGTTACAATTTTCAACAACAGATTTCTACGGCTGCGCGTTTAGTTTTTATTGATTTTTCAAATATACCGGTGATTTTTGAAACACCCTGTAGATTACCGTATTCGCAGTGTATAAGTCTATAAGCGAATATAAACTATAAGCCTAGCTTTTTTAAATCCACGAATATTTCAGTGACCATGCAAAAATCTGGTGTTTCCAGGATGAGGATAAGATAGCACTATTCCTACAATAATCTACTAATTTCCAGTCGGCATAAACAAGAGCTTCAATCATCTAAGGATTAGGTAATGACCATTTTTAGGGGTCTTCTAATAGGCGTGAGGTACTGTACACATGGTATGGTTGGTGACGTAAGAGTTGTGATGCAAATAAAAATAAAAAGTAAAAGGTTGCGAACTGCCCCTCCCCCCCCCCCCCCCGCTTTAATCTGGATCTTTTACATAATTTAGACAATAGTGGAATCCTTCTGTTAGTTTTCTTGAATATGTGCGGTATAATAAGCCAATGGCTTTACTACTGGAATTTCACTCCACATTTAAACTAAGGTACGGCGTGTTGTGGGGGGTTTGGCCCTTTGATCACCACTAACACTGCAAGCCGACAGTTCTTTTCAATTATTGTTAATTACCATCATAACGCCTCACATGCTCACGAGATAATCACAAGGATTTCTTATAGTACTTTTAAAGAAAATAGACAGCTCGGTTCACATTCACGTTAAATTTAATACTTTTAAAAGTAACTACGTCTTTCCATACCTACAATTTACACTACTCGCCACAGAATTTCCTAACAGTACTATTTAACAATCACTCACGAGGCCCTCTCGCGAGCCTTACCGCGCGAACGTTAACGCATGTCTCTACCAAAGATATTCTTTAACAATTTTTACAGACTAAGATACTATAGTATCCCGCTCGCCATATATACTAATCTGTGAAACCCTATTTCATTTAATTACAAATATTCACATCAATATATTTAAGCAATAATAAACACATAGTATTAACAACAAAGTAGTTAACCAATAGCAGAAATAATATACAGAGGTTAGGAATAAATGTCACACCGTCCAATGATTTTAATTTTATTTTCTGCATGTAGGCTTGTGGTATTGGTGTAGCATCCTGCCTAAAATAACATTATTATTCATTTGGTTACTGAATATTAAGAGTCTGGTCAATATTTAATTAACTTTCAATTGTTCTCTTCCAGTTTCGTAAATATGTTTCCGCAGTAATTCAAAACATGCTTTTATATTTAATATGTGATATATTTAATAATATAAGTAAAAACTTACAACCTTAATAGTTAGTGGTTTTCAACATTATTTTTTATAATTCACTGGTCCTCGGGCTGAAAAACATTGAGAAACGTTTGTCTAGATGATTAGAAACACATTCGATGTCACCGCTGCATTCAGAAGGACCCTGGTTCGGCCGACCATATAATCTTCCCCACAGCTCATTAAAACCACTTCATTTGAACGCCGAGTTTGTGCCTGGATAAACGCCAAGGTACATTATACTTAATCTATATCTACTGGTCATACCTACCTTGCCGTCAAAAATCTCAAGAGATCAATCTGAAAAAATTGTCGATGAAACCAATCGCATTGCTCTTCAGTGTTTCCCCAGACAATGGAAAAGAAATTTCATATTTTCCCCATTTTTTATATAGTTTTGGAAAGAAAATTTTCACCCTAGTCGACTCAGATCCATAAACTATTGAGCTACCTTTATTTAGCTAATAATGTTTCTGTTGTGTTTTTTGTTACAGGTAAGAGAAATGTTAGCACGCTTGCTGCGCGTCGAAATTGTTGCGGCTGTTGTCTTCAGTCTGCATCAACCTGAGCCGTCATAGCTGTAAGTTAAACAATTACTCTTATACTCAAAATTATTTGCTAACAACATTTGTGAACAGATAACTTGTTAAACAGTATTTGCCTCTGAAACATTTCCATTGAGATTGACTGTATCTTGAGTCGAGGCTAAATGAAAATAAACAATATTTTTCTTGGTCAAATATACGACAAATATTTTGGAAACTAGGCAACTTGTTGGAAAGAAGTTATCGATCAAATTTAACTTCTCCAATCTAAAAACATATGTAGGTGAGGGTAGATCTGTGAAAGTTAATCTAATAGATTTTGGGGGAATTTAAGTATATACATTTTTTTTTTTTTGAACCGTAAGTATTGACTGTATTTCACATGATACTGGAAGAATGAAGAAGTTGAAACATAAAAATAAAAAAAAAATTATGGCCACAAGACTTAATATCCCATTCTGATTAAGAGATCGGCATCTAAAAAAGTGTTATTTCTCAATGTATACGTAACGTAAGGTTTTCTAGAGTATTGCTGCAGACCATTACTACACAATCTAATGGCTGAAAACATCTCACATTATCATGCTGACAAAGTGACAGATGGAGAAAATTTCTTCCGCCACTTTTAAAAGTGTCTATCTAATAAAAACGAGACTATTCTTTTCTTAGATAAATGCTCTTTGGATAAATAAACAGTGATATAAAGACATAACTATTTTTATACAATTCCAATATTGTCTACACATATTTTCCGTCTCAGTCACAATTCCCCCCCCCCCCCCCCTCAATGGATTCCTTTTAAACGACCGTGTAACCAATTGTGGGCGAAATATTGTGGATCTTAAAGTTAGTTGATGGGAAATTTTCTTCTCCGTGAATCTTTACAAGGTATCGAAACAAGAAGCAGTCACGTGATGACAACTCTGGATGGTCCATAATGGTCTGGTGTAGTTCATTCGTTCCCGTGCGCGTTCTCTTGTGGGATGACAGGCCTCTGTAACATTGCTAAAATGTTTGTAGCGATGTGCAACTTTGACAGTTCAAGTAAATTTATTTATTTATCAATCTTGTTCCATAGATCTCTTCTGAGGAAGGACCTCTGGGATGTGAAACACGTCATGGTTAATACACATACATACGAGTCATGATCATAATTAAAACAATTATACGTTACAAAGACAAATAAAGAGAATAAAAATAAATATAAATTTTTACAACTGAGTTTTTCGAAAGGTCATATTGAATACAATGAATTATTTTGTTCAAATTCTTGGATGGAGTAGAAGGAGTTGCCAATACGATAATCTCTCAGTTTTTCTTTAAATATATCTTTATTGTTTGTAAACTGTTTTATACTCTTCGGAAGTTTATTAAAAAGATGTATCCCAGAATAAGTAACCCCTATTTGTATTAATGATAGAGATGTTTGTGTTTTGAGCAGGTTATTTCTGTTTCTTGTATTGAAATTGTGTACCTGTGAATTAGATGTAAACAGCTTAAATATTCTATGACATGAGAGAATATATATACTGTGAAGTCACTGTACGAATATTGAGTATTTTTGTAAAGAGTTGTCTGCAAGAAGTTCCTGGTTTTACACTATACAGCATCCTAATAGCTCTTTTCTGTGCTATGAAAACCTTTTGTTACTTTGTGAAATGTTTCCCCAAAATACAGATACCATGAGTATCCCAACAGACAAATACAATTCGTTTTTAATGCCTAATCATTTCCATAACTTTCTCCACATAGGTACATTTTAGTCGTTTGTGTGATTACGGTATTCAATTTTGAACATTTTCTGCTGCATGATCTTCATTCTCAACAGAGATGTGTGGGTGAGGTTTGAAGCCAGTGTCCTACAATGTCGGAAAAAACGTATGATAACTTGTACAATCCTGTTCGAAAATGTGTGATTGCTGAACTTTCCACATAATCTTACCAAAATATCGGTCAGTTCAAAACTTTTCTGTGCTAGAAATTTAATAATTGTGCTTTCTTCCCCAAACTTGCCAAATCTGAACCCGATCGAACGCATCTTGGATGTGATTGAACGTGGCGTCAGAGCTCATCGCCCCGTCCCCAGAACATACTGGAAGTAGGTGACTTGTGTATGCAGAAGTGGTGCCAACTCTCTCCAGCGACCTACCAAGGCCTTATTGCTTCCATGCAAAGACGCGTCGCCGCTGTTAGCCGTGCCAAAGGTGGACATACCGGCTATTAGGTAGCTGGTCATAATGTACTGGCTGATCAGGGGCCATCCATAAATTACATCACAGCTTGAGAGGAGGGGGAGGGGGTCAACAAAGTGTGACATCCTGTGACAAGGGGGGGGACGTGTCATAAACTTTGTGACATCACATGCATAATTCGTATAACTTTTTGGCTCATGTGCGGAAGCTGAAGATGATGTTGACACATCGAATCTTCCCAACACTATCGAAATCAAGAATGAAGTGACTATTATGTCAATAATAAACAGTATCAAGGAATGGGTTCAAAATCCATGGACGCATGATGACTCAATTTTGTATCATTAATTCGATTTTTATGTTTTTTAAACATTTTATTAAATGTTTGATTTATTGTTGATATGATTTTTTTAACTAGAAATACATAAATTATTTTGAAAGTGCTGTTTTAATTTATAAATTTAAAATTGCAAAATATGTGACGTCACACCAGGGGAGGCGGGTCCCACAAATGTGACACCCTGTGACATGGGGGGAGGGAGGGGTCCAAAAATCATGATGTTCGTGTGACGTAATTTGTGGATGACTCCTGGTAGGGACAGTCTTAAATATTTTGGTTGTCGCACTATACAAACCCAGAAGATCTTTTAGGCAATCCACCAACACCTGATACAAGTTGGCTGTATCATACTGATTAAATTTATCGACTGGAACGTTTTCGGCTAAGCGATGTTTCGATTGATTGGCATTCGCATAATTAATGCTCTACTGTGTATGGCTTGTCTCTCTTTTTTCCAGTAAATACGTGTTGTTGAATCGGCCATTGGTTGCCTAGAACACAGGTCGCTGAACGACCATTGAGCTTACTTGCCTTGCAGTGATCTCTTGCGCTGTTTTCGGAGGCCGCAGCGAGGAGTAGTGAACCGCCTGGTCCCCGGCGTCTCGTACCTCACTACTGTGCAGCTCCTCCGGGGCTAAGCGGACGGAGGAAAAAAAAAAAAAAAAAGCGTTGCGACGCTGGCTGGTCTTCCTCGTGGGAAATTTCTTGCTGACGCATAGCGCCGGGCAGAGGAAGTCTTTGCGGACGGCGACTTGCTTGATGTGGCGCAAAGAAATAGAGCGGACGGCACACAGGTTCGAAAACAGCAAGCTGGCAGCTGCTTCCATTGTCAACTGCTCGACCATTCCTAGAAGGATACGAACATCGGAGTTCACCTTTAGTGTTACCAAATGAAACATATAGGGAGCCATAATGATTCAGACTGATGCAGCTTTCCGTAAAAGTGTACAAGTCGTATATTGGTGATGAGGCATGGAAAGAAATTGTTTAAGCATTAAAAGTAAGGCATGGAAGGCAAAAGATGGCTATGGCCACAAGCTGGCACTCGATTTCAGCCACAAGGGTGTAGGAATATTATCTTTTTTGGTAAGGGTGTCAGGGATTGGAAAAAGTTACAAAGAGAAATGATGAATAATTTACCCAATCGTTGAAAGAATTTAAAGCTAAAATTTGTAGAGGGAAAATGTAGGTGGGTGCAGGAAAGGGGGAAGATTGGTGTGTAGGGAAATGACCACCGTTGCGTGTGCTCAATCGCAAGTTAATTAAATATTGAATAAATATTATTAAGTACTGGAAAATACTAGAGAGTCTACGAAGTGTCATTTGATTCTGTACTGCATGAAACGAAAAATTTGACTCTCAGTTCCATGCGTTGGAGAGGGTTCGTTGTATATGTAACAACCTGCTAACGAATCAAGAGACGAAATTTTTTTTGTTCTGGAAAGCCCTTCTGTCAAGTTCAAAAAGATTTCTTGGAGGGAGGAAAAGTTATTTGGTGTAGGGTGAAGAAATTGCACCTCATTGCGGATGAACTTATCTATGTCAATGACATAAGAGGCAGAAGACAGTGGGAAAAGTCTGTATTAAATATCCATCCTGCTATATCCTGATCATCAGTGGCTCATGATGGAGGTTGCGTAGGTAAAATAGTGTTCCATTCGGATTTCGGAGTGGCAGTTAGGTCAGAAAGAAGCAATCGTGCTCGGAACCAATGCAACGTTTATCCATTCATAGTGGTAAGTTCACATACCATTTTTTTCTGGCCTTATTGAATATCACTCTACAACATATATGGGAAACCCCCGGCTCCCAGGCCGGATCCGGCCCTCCACCAGCTTCAATCCGGCCCGCGAGAGGTTCAGAAATTTCAGATACATAACATACCTTTCCGAAGAAAAATATCCACGGCTGAGAGTTTTCGCACGAAAAATAATTCGCACATTCGGAAGCACGTATATATGTGAACAGCTTTTTTCAATCATGAAAATCAATAAAAATAAGCATCGTACTCGGTTTAGAGCATGGTTGGCCAACCCGCGGCCGCCTTGAAGATTTTTTCGCCTCACGTGATTCATCACGCTTTTTCAAATTATATTTAGTTTATAATTGCCAATGAAGTGAAAACTAATGTATTTAAAAATAGATGATTTGTGCATCCATATATTTCAAAATTAACTGTCCAAATAATGAGAAAAAATTACTTTGATTTTAAAATAATATTTTTGCGAATATATGACAGATATTGCCTGTTTTATTTATGAGTTTCCAGTTATCAGTTCGTGGAATAATTATGTTACATTCTGTGAGCTCTTAATGAGCGCGCATCTCGGAACATCTAATATAATACACAATATATAATTTTATATGCCACCCGCGGAGTTTATGACGCATTTCGAATGTGGCCCAAAAGATCATTTGGGTTGGTCACCCCTGCTCTACAACATCATCTTCTGCAGGACACAACTCGGAAGTTATTCTTATGGCTACTCAGTGAACACTACATTTAAAGTATCAAGTATTCGAATTGTAGTGTAATGAAAACGAACTGATTTCAGTAATCATTTCGTCTGTTGGTCATCATTCTCGTTGATAATACTAAAGTAGGTGACAGAGTCGACTGTGGTACTAATACTGACCATCAGACTACACATACTAGCAGTCTGCTGATTGCTGTATATAGTCGTAAAACTTCTCATTTGCCTTACATCTCGTGCCATTTCAATACAAGTACGGTGATAAGAGAAGAATTTTATAACGGAGGAAAACGAAAATGGTATTTCAATGTTAGTTCATAAAATCATGCAGCAACAATGTTAGCTGCCTAAGAAGTACCACTTTTCTATACAGTCTGTAACATTCTCATTAGAGATATGCTCGTCTCTGTTGTTTCTTATTACAATTAATTAGTCCTTTGCAACATCCCGTACAGCACGATAGTATTTTAGGTCAGAATCTACAAGATTCCTTTGCACGCCCTGCAACTCTTGTATTTGGAACCCTAAAACTTCACTATCATATTCAAGAAAAGCTTCCATAAGGCTATACCAAAGTTTCATCTCGCAATTCTCGTTATTTTACTAAAAGTTATTTTGCTCCACACATCCACTTTACGGAGACTGCCGTGGGGTGTTATCTTTATACTGGAGACCGGAGCATTTTGCGTTGCTGGCACATCCTCGGCGGACCGCGACTTGGCAGGAATACCCCGCCCGTGTATCGGGCTGGCCGGGAAATACTGGCCAGTTTTTTCCCCTCCGGCCGTCCATTTTTCGTCGGCCCTTTTACCGCCGCCGTGTCGTCTCTTCCGTTGACCGTTCCTTGGGGGTGGGGCAGACCGTGCTGCCATCTGGTGGCAGGCGGCGGCTCTCGGCACCTGGCGCCGCGACGCCCAGGCGCCGGCTGTGACCAGGAGGGTGGGGGATGGAGGACGAGTCGCCGGCTATTGCAACCACCGCCCCGACGTCCTTTGTGTTAACGAAAGCTCCTCACCATCGCTACACACACAGCAGACTGTAACGAGAGAAATAACCCAAGCAACCAGCTACGGGGCTCCTTCATAGTGATAGATGGAACCCTTGTGGAGTCACTAATTTTTCCTTCAGTCTGTCACACCCTCATAACTACTAAAACTGTTTCTTACAAATTGTAATTCCGCGCTATTGTAGTTCTTAGTACCTTAATATAATAAAATTGTAGTTAAAAAAACTATAAAAAAACGCGTTTCATAGTAATGTGAACTAAAAATTTAAAATAATCTTTAAATACAGATGTTTTACAACACCCATATCATGTCCCACTGTTCATTATCACTTTTTTTTTTAATATACTCAAAACAACATTAAATTCGTTAATCAAAAAATTAACGTAAAAAGAAGCATGGGGTACTAGATAGTACTAGATATCCTTGTCTCAAATTTTTAATCGATATTTGTAAAGATGGAGTCATTATGAAAGCTAGTAGAGCACCTCATGTTTCTTATACAATAATTTTTGGCCGGTGACTTTTTTACTATTTCAAGCTTATTCAAGAAATTAAGTCACACTTACTGATCTGTGGGACATCATATTTGTGTTGAATAAAATCTTTATTTAAAGATTATTTTAACCTGTTTAGATCAAATTGCTTCGAAAAACTTAGTTTCTAGGTTGTTTTTCTTTTTATTTTATTTTTTTAAACTATAACTTTACTTTCAACTATTTAGTTCTCTTTGCATTACAAGGGTTTCATTGTCTTTTTAAAACGTTGTTGTTGTAAAAGTAATGAGAACAGCAACACATATCTATGAAATTACTGGCATTGGTTCTTAACGTGTACAAAATTTCAAACATTTTGGACATCTCGAAGTGAGTTAAAATTGAATTCCAAAATTCCGTTGCATTTAAATATTTTTCTCTTGTTACTGTTGAAGAAATGAGAATACCAGGACTTACCTATGAAATTACTATATTTTTATCGGATCTTAATGGGCGCGTAATATTTCAAAAAAATTGGGCCCCTGGAAGTAAGTAAAAATTGAATTCAAAGATTACGTTACATTCATACATGTCAAACTAATATAAAACGTGCAAAAATGGGATTGGATGGGTTGGGAGAAAGTGAATTCTGCTACATAGGAAGTAAAATAAAAATTGATGGATGAAGCAGGAATGATGTTAAAACCAGAATAGTACTAGTAAATATGGCCTTCGTGAAAGAGAGAACTCTTTTAATATCAAATATTGATCTAAGACTCAGAAAGAACTTTTTAAAGCTCATATGCGTGGAACACAGCACTTTATGGTAGCGAAGCATGGACCATAGGAGTACCAGGAAGGAGGACAATTGAAGTATTTGAAATGTGACGCTGTGGAAGGATGCTGAAAATTAAGAGGACTCATAAAGTACGAAATGAACCTGTTTTGGAAATGGTGGGTGAGGAAAATAGTTGGTGGAAGAAGCTTACAGAAAGAAGATACAGGATGGTAGATCGTATTTTGAGACATGCAGTATTGGTTAATTAGTTAGCGGAGGGAACAGTCAATGGTAAGAACTGTAGAGGAAGACGGAGATTAGAATATATGAAGCAGATAACTGAGGACGTGAGTTGTAAGGGGTATGCAGAAATGAAGAGGTTAGCGCAAGATAGGAAGTGATTGAGGATTGCATCAAACGAGTCGAAAAACGATCATAATATGTGAAGGGTTTGTTTGCTGTTAATTGTTGTATCCGCTGGTATTTTGCAGGTTGTAAGTCAAATTAATTCAGGAACACGGTTACGAGCAATTGCAAAACAAAGATTCCTAAATTTCCTTGTGACTGTAGCAGCGTGAATAATTTTATGGGACATAGTACAGATGGTAATTCTCTCTGACTTTATATTCCGTTTTATTGGATTTGCATGACAGATTTTAACATTTATATACAACCTCTCGAATGTATTCTGTATGCTACACTATTCCTCCACTATACTACACGTGAAAGTCTCCCGCTCTCTGTGACAGTCCCACTGTGCTGTCTCCTCGTAAGCGAGAATTCCTTTTCGCTTCGAGCGGAGGCCGGCCACCGACCCACCTGTTCAGATGTATATGCGATTTCCTGTTGACTCCTCACACAGCCGCGTAGCTCTGACACTGGCTATATTTATTCTTAAATCAACTAAGAAAAATACCCCACACGTGGTCCCAAGATACAAAATTATACATAGTTTTACATATGTTTTAAATCCATATATGTTACAAATGTAGCATTCAGAAAATCTTTGTAGGATTTATGAGTTATATAGGTTTTGCTGGGGATTGAAAGATTTATTTCTTAAACATTGTAAGTGTAAAAATAAAGTTACTGTACTATTTGAAAAGTTTTCTTTTATTCTAAGATTTCTACGAGCCAAATTAATTTACAAATAAAAACTACTTATTTAAAAAATTTTACATCATTTGCAAACACATGTATTCTTTTAAAGAATGCCGGACGACTACAGAGATCTTTTTGGAGTGTACGATTTTTTGAAAATAACTGAGTGAGTTGATAGTTGGATAAAATGTTCTCTCGGGAAACTGAGCGGGAATTTTTTTAAAAAATTTAGTCTTCAGTAAGTATCTTTATTTACAAATAATCATATGAATCATTCAATAGAGAATATCATGAATCTGATGGTAAATATGCAGTAAAAATACCTTTCCTAAAAAAAAAAAAAAAAAAAAAATAAATAAATAAATAAAGATCCATTTTAAGTTTTTCAAATAATTTTTTGTGTTTTTTAATTTAG
>CM061918.1:69377996-69558545 GCA_031002005.1 Vandiemenella viatica
CGTTTCTCACAAACGCAGATTTTCCCACACCCTTATGCAGGAAATCGAACGCCAGTTTGTGGTCACGGTCATCTTTTCCCTTCCATGCACCTCCAGTAATTTTTTAATTTTTTCACCAATATCTAGTATTCGCCTTGTACACTCCCACGACTCTCTTCAATTTCCTCGTGCCTTCCAATGAATCCCATTCCATCTCTTTTATCATATCAGTTACTGGTTGCGTTCGGCAGTAATTTCCAGAGACAAATGTAGTAGCCCTTTTTGGCACCCTCTGCAACTCCTGTATTTGATGCCCAAAATGTGGATCCCATACGACACCACCATATTCAAGCAATGGTCTGACAATAAGTTTTGTAACATCCCCTCATCACTCTCTCCAAACAACGTGAAATAAAAAAATGAGTTACTGAGAATGAATGTTTACTATCACCTTATAACACTTTTTTGTAAATTATTTATGCATGTTTGGGAGGTAGTGTATATACTTAAACTGTAAATACTTATTCATACGCTGTGTTAAGGGTCGAGGCGCACCTAAGTCCCTAGAAGTGTCTCCTGAGCTCGCCATCCGATAAGACGTCCTATACAGCGCTAAGCCCTGTGATCCGGGGCACTCCGGTATGAATATTCAGCGGCCGGGCGGATGGATGGACCCCTCATCCACCTGCGGGCCTTAACGGTAATGCCTAATGAGAAATAACCCCTCACGGCTCAAGACAGCCATATCGCAATCAGAACTGATTATCGTCCACAGCTGGCTACGCCGGGTATTGAATTACCCACGTTATCTACTCTAATCTTCTACGTAACTGTCTGATAGCATCCAGAATGGATTAGCATGTATGGCCTGGAGATGTTATAGTTTTTATTTAACAATAAAACATTCTTGCTACTGTGCTATCTACTAGGAATGACGACAACATTTACTTAATTCTTCAGTCATCTTTTAACATTAATAATAAGGATATTAAGGTCGCATATTTTTAAATTTTCCCTTTCGGTCAGCTATTAGAGTATTCCTACAAGTTTTTTTGTTGGGGTGCGGGGGAGGGAATAAACTTTTGCTCAGTATTCTTACAGTCACTTTCGCATGTTTCATGTACCCTGCTTCTACTTCACTTGTTATATTGCTGTGTTTCAAGATTCTTCTTAAAAGAATCACACTCTTTGGTGTCTTCACTAGTGGCCTCCATTTCCACCCGTCTCACTGAACAAAGCTCCCTCGATTGTTTGGTCCAAAGAGAGTCGACTTTTTTTTTTATTGGAATCTTGTAATCTTTCTCATGTTTAGTTAGTAGTGGAGGCGTCTTCAATGTTACTGATTTTAATTTATTTTTCTGTTTTTGGCTTCCAACTCTTTTACAACGTGCAGAGCCAAGTGCTGAGTAACCTAAGCGTTTATGGGTATTGATTGTTTGTCGTAGCCACCTTTAGGTTAACAGAGGCGGCTCAATGTCACTCTATATGAGGTTGGGAAATTTGCCTCTCGCGTACACGAACACAGAGGTCAGCGCGAAGTGGTAGGAAGTGATGGGAGGGGGTGAGGTTAGCAGCGAGGCCAGTGACCTTGAGCTGCCAGTTGAGGCTGAACAGGCTATGACTGACATGCAATTTGTCAGTTGTATCATACTTTCCATCGAAGCCTGTTTCCCAAGTCTAGCAGTTTCCTTTGAGTGCCGTGATCGTTTTGTTTAGTTTAAAAAAATTTATTATCGTTTCGTTTCTTGGATGTACTTTTTTCTTCTTTCGATTGCAAACCGTTTAACAGCATATTTGGCCGTTTATCATAGTTCATGTGACGTAGACGCCCATGTTATATTTGGCGCATTGCATCGATTGTAACAATCTGGTGCCCAAATCTATTTGTCCACGAATTTCATCGTTCTTTTTTTTATCAGTAATGTAAGCCAAGGACTATGTCTAGTTTATACTATTTACATTGACGTCAACATTAACTTTAACTTTAAGTTACTTCCGTAACTTTTACTACTTTCCCAGTGGTCCTGTATGTTGCAATTTTTTTTCCCATTTAATTTTTATATTTTACTATTGTCTGTTCATCTGCGCAACAATGCTGGTGTGATTTTTAATTCTTTAATATTTACTACCCTCAGACATTATTAAGGGTAGTCAGTTTCCATCACTCATTTTTTCTGTCACATGCCCAAACAACCTGCACGTTCATAGAGTAAGTTCCGGCATAGATCTATCAATAGTATAAGCTGTTTCTTATTCCGTACCTTTTTATTCCATATCTGAAACATATTTTTTTGGCGAAAACTGGAAATCATGTGGATTTAGACTATCGATCCTGATAAGGGATTGCTAACTTTGGTGCTTGGTAGGTCGCGGGCTCGATCCCGGATTAGGTCATCGAGATTTTGATTTTTCTTGGTGTCACGAAATCTCTCCATGTTACAAACGGAATGGTTCCTTCGTCGTAAACCACGACTTAGAATTTTACTGCTAAAATTAGATACAGAACACTGTAAGTTACGTAAAAAATTTCCCGAAAAGCACGGAGCCGGGATTATATGATGGGAAAGCCTTCACCATACCATTCTACCATTGAAGCTGTCCCAAGAAGATAACCGATTTGCAACATGTTTAAAAACAGCAACAGTCTACAGGGAGGGGGAGTTTACTGTGGGAGGATACCACAGTTTTCCGGCCGATTTTTGAAGTTATGTCTGTATGTTAAATTTATGAATAGATCATATACAATCGCGAGAGAAAAAATGCCTTAGTGACCGATATAACATTACAGAGACGTACATACGTTATCCGTCTGTCTGTCACCGTTCGGCGGTTCTCAAAATTCCATGAAAAAATATATTATTTAGCCAGAAAAAGTATCCTATGTTCTTTCTAATGATACGTGGTATTTTCTTGTCAAGTTTCATCAAGATAGCTTTAGCCGTTTGGTCGTGAAAACGTAACGAACAGGCAGGGAGATAGAGTTACTTTCGCTTTTATAATATTACCGTAGAGTTTTACTGGTTTTGTAATTATTTGATTCATGTTTTACATAAACATTACTGATGTCCTTTTAAAAAAAAATTGAGGGAAAAAAAGAATGTGATATGTTATCACTAGGGTTCCGATCTTTAGGACTAGTTATATTTTTTTCCTGCTTGCTTTTGAGCTGAAATGCCCAATTAAACGTTTCTGATCGTTTTTAACTTTTTTAATATAGCATGTAAATGCATATTTAGACCATTTTCATACTTTTTGTCATATTTCGATAATATTTATGGTTTTTTTTTTTTTTGTTTTTGTTTTTGTTTTTTTGTCATCAGTCTTTCGATTGGTTTGATGCAATCCTCCATCCGTTCCCATCTTGTGCTAACCTCTTCATCTCTACATAACCCCTACAACCCACGTCCTCAGTTATCTGCTTCATATATTCTAATCTCTGTCTTCCTCTACAGTTCTTACCTTCGACTGTTTCCTCGGTCATATTTTGTGGAAAAATCTGGTAATTTTTTTACAGTACTGGGAAGTCACTAAACAATGATGAGAATAAATTAAGGTAATTATTCACGGAACAGTACTTCTGCTATACTGGTAGGGGGAAAAAACTAATTTTGACCTTGGTCAGAATTCACCAGTCATTTTTATACATTATTGTCACTCTCTAAACGTAATGTTCCGTCCGCCTTTTAATCTCGACAATACAGCTGAAGCATGCCTGTGTAGATCCGCGTTAGTCAATATCTCAATGAAATATCCTCAGTCATAGTTAAATCTGCAGTGGATCAGTGAGTAGACCTACCACCATGCCGAAAATAAAATGAAAATGCGAATTTACGTAAGGGAATTTAGAGAGGAATATTTTAATACAGAAATTATCTGAAATTAAAGTGGCTTCAACAAAACGATTTAAAATTTAATTTTCTTATGGTGCAGCGAGTGCACGGAAGCAAATTATGCTGTCTACATTAAAGCGACACTACTAGATAAAATCAATGATGTGTAATTGATCATGCTTTGATGTATGGTAAATTTAAATGTTTGGTCATATTATGTAATTTTTATGTCATATTTACCCGTTTTTAAGGTCATATTTGCCTGCATATTTCTCTATTTTTTCGGTCATAAAGATCGGAACCCTAGTTATCACAATATTTTCCAGTTGTACCAATTACTTCGTTGATGTTAAATTAAGCCTTAGACACTGTGTTAAGCATTTTGCTGCTGTCGGTTGAAACACGGCGCCAACAGCCCTCCTTAAGCGATGCCACCTCCGTTTGTTTCGGAGAGAAAGTTTTGTAGCGCCTCTGATTAAAGACCACCACCTCTGGTGACGAGCAGTATTGTCCGCGCCCGCTCGAGGATCTGAGGGGAAGCGAGACCCGTATCGATCCCGCGCCACTGAGAAATATTTTGGCCCCCACTTTTTTTTTTTTTTTTTCTCGGTCGCTTGTCGGTGAGGGTTGGCAGTATAAAGTGGAATAAAGGTAAGGCGTGCGGTCTGGGAGAGGGTGGCAATGGATTGAGACGGGGGAGGAAACAGGATTGAAGGTGAAACGGTCGGCCAGATCGGCGCTGGATTTCAACCACTCCGCGCCTCTCTCTTTCTCAGCCTGCCCTTCCCTGCCTAGAGCGAAGTTCCCTGCATTTCCTCACGTCCAAGGTGTTAGAGTAAGTGCAACTTATAGCAGTATCAAATGCTCGCGTTTAGTCGATCTGGGATTAGGGTGATGGAGGTTGCTATGAAAGGAAATTAGCGTACTTTAAGTGCATTCACCGGCCGTGGTGGGTGAGCAGTTAACGTTTTGGCATTGCATTCGGGAGGACGCCGGTTCAAATCCCCGTCCGGGGTTCCAGATTTGGTTTTTCCATGGTTTCCACAAATAACTCCAGGCGAATGCCGCGATGCTTCCTTCAAAACGCCATGGCTGAATTCCTTTCCATTCCTTTTCCCCAGTCCTATCCTGCCTCTAATGAACATGACGTCGAAGAGTCTATAAGTAAAAATATTAAAATAAAAACAGAAATAAATTAAGTGCATTCGAGTCCGTTGACCCATCCGGATTGCTCTTACAAACCCGCAATCTAAACTCGTTCACTATGACGTTTCTAAGCTAGATAGCTTTAAGTAAGGAGTAGTGATATCGGTTATTAGGAGTCCGTAGTGAAAATAGCAAAAAACGGAAGCCTTACAACTTCGTGGTGTCCCAACATCCGTCCGTATGTCACAGCCCTGTAATTACGCTGATTGTGATGAAAATTTATAGGAAGATATGTTCTAATGACCACAAAATAGATCTGCAGACGTAAGCTTAAAACTTTGTATAGTATACCGCAAGAAAAGAATTTTTATATATTTTATCGTACTATATTTCAGAAAAATGAACAAATAGATAAATAAAGTTACATAGTCAAATGTCAATGTAAGAAATATAAGGGTGGAGTGTTCATAGCGTTGCAGCATGATCTTTGGTTTGTATCTCGTAAAGGAGTGTTCATCTGAGATGGACTGTGATCTGTGGCGCCTATCTATTCTCGGTACGAACGAATTAGCATTTCTTGATTCGTCTCCCGGTCGCGTGCAGTCATAAGTAGGGTTCGGATCTTCATAACAAGTCATATTTTTTCCCTGCCTTCTTTTTGAGTTGTAATGCTGAATTAAGCACTGATTTAACGTTTTTGATTGTATTTAAATGTATATTCAAGCCACGGTAGTATTTTGAGAAAAAATAGTATCGGGAATTCAGTAGAACTTATAGATGGAAAGAAATTAAGATAATTATTTACGGAAGTGTTCTCCTATTATGAATTGGAAGAAAAAACAAAACTAATTGTCACCGAATTGGTCAGAATTCACCAGACAAGAACTAAAGTTATACAATTTTGTCTTTCCTTAAACATTACTCCCCCCCCCCCCTTTTAATCTCGACAATGCAGCGGCAGCACCCTGTGTTGATCAGCTTATTATCACCAATTCTTCTGAAAATAATCCTCAGTCAGTGTTAAACCTGCAGTGGATCAGTGAGTACCGCCATGCCAGAAACAAAATTTTCTGAAAGTGCAAAGAAAAGAAATTTTGGAGAGGATTATTTTAGTGCAAACGAAAGATTTCTTTTCTGTAAATTATGCGAAATTAAAGTGACTCCAGCAAAGCGATTTAAAATTTAATTTCCCACTGGAGCAGCGAGTGAACGAAGCAAATTATTCAGTCTATATGAAAGCGACACTACTGGATAAAATAAACGATGTATAATTGAACATGTTTTGATGTATGGTAAATTTAAATGTTAGATCATATTTTGTTATTTTTAGGTTTTTTTACCGGTTATTAAGGTCACATTTGCATGCGTTTTTCTAATTTTTTTATTTTTTTGCCTTAAATATGCCAACCCTAGTCATAAGGTATACCGCAGATTTTAAGATAGACCACAAGCTTCCACACTAAATGCCTAGGTAATTTTTGCATGATTCCTGGGCAAAGGGACAGACAGAAGCGTTATTCCACACACACTTTCCAATTTGACACGTCTCTGCACTTCTTTGGTAAATTAATGATTTTTCTGTGCTCTAAAAATTCTTCGTTTCCACTATACTGTCTTCTGATAAATTAATGAACCTATTTCGGAGATGCTAATAGAAGCAGTCTTACTTACACCAACAACAGTGGCGACAAAGTATTGCAACCTGTTTGAAATTTTAAGAGGATCTCAGTTTTTCATAAAGTTAAGAACTGCAGTGTTTGTGTCATGGATACATCAGTGGTGCCAGCTCTGTGGTGTTTTCGAGAAAACCGAAGTTTATGTTGGCTATCATACCAACATGTGGCCATACATCGTGAGAGGTTGAGGAAGAAAACTCCACTAATGCAATGCAAATGATGTGAGTAAAGCAATGATGATGGTGTGACTTATAGTATTTGCCATGGCTATCGCAGGTTTACTGTACAAGTCTTTAGACTGCTGTCATTGTTTACAAAATGATGTGTATACTCCTATTACAGCCGATCAGCTCTCGTGAACTAAATCGGTAATGAATTAGTCAATCGCTCGCTGGAAAGTTGATAGGGTGATCAGATCGTGCTTCGTAGCCAGCTGTTTCACACCATCAGACCCAACTTGATATTTTTCTGCAAGATCTTGTCCATGAGACACTCATAAATACGGAAGAAGTTCTACAAGATCTCCTGTCTTTAACATCGTTACAATGACTCCCGGGTTTTATTAGAGGGTGCGACTGAACTTAAATCTACATTGTCTGCAAAGAAGCTGGAGGACGTTGCTTTGAACAGCTGTTGCTCATATATTCGCATCTTTTCCATCATACTATATATCGTTTAAAAAAAATATGTTACCCTGTGAAATTATTGTAAATAAATGAATTTCATCTTCTTTTAATGACCTGCGAATTGTGTATCATTGTACGTAATATAATTTGAATTCGCACCTTCCCCGTCTTGCTGAATCTTATTTTGATTCTAATTTTTCTTTTCTGTCTGTTTCAATTATTCCATATACGATATTACTCGTTATACTAAATAAGAGCGTATGGCATTATTGACCGGGATATTTCAAAAGAGTTCGGCCGCCGAGTGACAGAGTTTTCGACTCGCGGCATCTCTGTCGTCGGTACCCTAGCCTAACCCACTAATCCTACTTGGTAAAGGGGACCTACAGTGTTACGTGGCATCCGAACAATTGAAGCGCACTGGCGTGCTTCACATAATACAGCAAGCGGTGCCAGAGGTGAAGGTCGAGTTAGAGGATTTTGAATATCCCAGGCCAGACCGGAATTCGAACCGCGGACCTCTCGATCACGAATCAGACGCCTTAGTTACTGTGCCACCAAACCACTCTACTATTTTCACTCTCAAACTAACACAGAATTAAACGTAAGTTACCGAACGATCCGAAACACATTAAAGAAATGTGTCTCTAAATCCCAGCACAGACTGGGATTCGAACGGTAGACCTTTCGTTCTCTATTCAGACAACTTATCTGCTGAGTCACCAGATCGCTATACTTTTTAGACCAACATCGAATTAAAGGTTATCAAAAAACCAGAAACAACTTTTCTGCTTCATCCCATGATTAATTACACCAAAGAAATGTGGCTTTATCGAAGAAAGTTAAGGAAGCTGTGGACAGATCACGCCACAAATGCTGAAGTGCTCTGAGGAATGAGAATGGGTATGGAAACACTGACTACCGTGAGAACACGAAAGGTATAGCACCTTTGGCCGTAAGGAATAATTCGAACTCCTGCAGCCTATTATATATTTTTTATCTGCTTAATGTCTCTCTAACAGCGAGGTCTTTAGAGATGGGAAAGGATGGGGGGCAAGGAATGGGAAGGAATTCGGCCATGGCCTTTTGAAGGAAGCATCCCGGTATTTGCCTGGAGTGATTTGGGAAACCATGGAAAACCCAAATCTGGATGCCCGGACGGGGATTCGAACCACCGTCCTCCCGAATGCGAGGTCAGAACGAGCCTATTATAAAGGCGAAAATGCCAGAAAAGAGAAGATCTAGTAGGAGAAGATCTTTCTGGATAATAAATATGAGAACCTGGACTTCCAAGACAACTCCGGGCTATTCCTAGTGTCAAAGAATACAAGCAACATGGTTGCCGGCATTCGGAACGGAGAGGTTTCAGAAGAAGAAAAATATTAAACTTTACAATAAATATAATCACCAGTGTTACGCCACTGGTTGCGTCTGTTTAAAACATAAGCTTAGCTCTTCTTCCATTGTTTATTGAATAAAAGTAATGATTTCATAACATTCAGTACCAGGCTACCAGGGAGTCTCTGCTTTTATTTCTTTCCCTCTGCGGGATGTATCCGTCACCTGCTGTATCCGCCAGATAATTCCTCCAGTTTCGACCCTCCTTCCTCTCCCTATATGCCCCCCTTTTCCCGATAGGAAGGTTAACACCGTGCCTTAGGACCCACCTCCACAGGGCTCAACTCGATGCCCTCCCCTACTTCCCGTCCATTTCTACACCTTCATCCCTCTTTTTATTTGTCTCCCCTCACCCCTCCCCACCCCTCCGCGGCGATACCTGGTGACGTCGATACCGAGGCGGCCAGGTCGGTGTATATATCTGGAGGTGTGGGGGCTGTTTTGCGGGCTTTCGCCGACCGGCATTGGCGCCTGCGAATAGACCAATCTCCGATAGCTGTAAAAGTTACTCCTTGCCTCTCTCTTCTCTCCGAGGGCCTCTTCCAGTTGCCGCTGTAAACGCCGGGGGATCTGGCCCAGGTGAAAGCCAGTCACAGAACCACCCGCAGTGGGTGGGGGGACGTTTTTATCTGCCGAGAAGGGGGAGGGGGAGGGGAGGGGGCTACAGCTGGCAGCTATCGATTGAGGTGGACGCCTGAGGTTCTTCTCTTTAACACATCTCCGATAGACTAAACTTTTCACCTCCTCCTTTTTGAATATATTAACGCTCCCATACAGCCCCAATAGACGTTTCCGCAGGGACCTAGTCGTCTGTGGAACAGCGTTTTAAGATGAATCAAATAATAATACCAAGATTCTTATTACTTTGAATTTTTCTCCTCTGATCAGGACTAGTGGTGAAACAATCAAACTAAATGTGGGGAGAAAGTAGCTGAAATGTGCTTGTCTTTGCGAGGAATTTAAATACATTTTAAATAAAATCCAGTGTTGTTGTAGGCCATTTTTCCGCAGTTGCTGAGTAAATTAAATGATAAAGTAGCGTTAATGCCGCCTTAGTTGTGTGATTTTTTTTTTTTTTTTTTTTGACGTTACGAAAACAGTTGCATTGGGTCATTTTATCATTTAATTAACATTTTAAATATATTTTAAGGTCTACTTGTGACTGTTGTTATTTACAGAAAATTCATGCTGCACATAGTGCCGTGTATTGGTAAGAAAATAAAAGTACACATACATAAAATGCAAAGTAAATTTACATAATTTTTATTGAATAACTAACACTTAGATCACAAGGATCTAGTTAGGATTTGATCTACGCTATGCGCTTTATGTCCTCGTTATTGATGGCTCGATTTCACTTGATTTCGCCATTAAATTATCTCCACTTTTTTAATATTTAGTTTTTTCAATTGTTTCCTCGTGTAAGCCTGCAGTCACCATTGTGCCTTCACTTAATCGGCAGCTTCCATGTTGCTACATTCATTCCATCTTCCCATTCTTGTAAAAACATCCTAGTGACTTGGGGCTAGTGTCGCTTGTATTCCTATTTTGCTATTGCGATAAGCATTTAATTTCGTTCCATCCCCCCCCCCCCCCCACTTTTCCCTTTGCTTACGACCTTACGCCTCGTCGACGTCGGGTGGGAAAGGATGGGGGCAAGGAACGGGAAGGAATTCGGCCATGGCTTTTATAAAGGAAGCATCCCAGCATTTGCCTGGAGTGATTTGGAAAACCGTGGAAAACCCAAATCTGGATGCCCGGACGGGGATTCGAACCGGCGCCCTCCAAAAATGCGCCGCCATAACGTTAACGCTCACCCACCACGCTCGTATTTAACTTCGTGATTGCTCGCCAGTGGATGCAGTGTGACCAGACATGCCTCAGATTTTAAACTTCGGAAAAAAACGAAAATTTTCCATGATTACCCAAAATCACTCCAAGCAAATGCTGAGACAGTTAGTTCGAATAGACATGGCAGAATTCCTGACCGCTCCTTTCCGCCAATCCTTTCGCTCCACTAATGACCTGGATGACGACGATGCTTAAAACCATTAAAAAAATATAAACTTCAAAAGGTAGTCAGCAGTTATTACGTGACACCAGATCGAAAAAAAAAAGAAAATCTTTTAAAAGAATATATTATTGTTTCATGGAACAGCAAATAGTTGATGCTAGACATATTTTTCAAAACTCTCTTCAGGCTCCAGTATCAAATAACCAATCTCGTTATAAGCTCCGAACTTATCTCGTGATATTGTTTGTTAAAACTATCCTTTCCAGAGATGAAAGGATCCCAGGATTTGCTCCGATTAAGTACTTAGAGGCAATGATACCATCAATATGTCTGATATAATAACTTAGGTATCAAATGTAAACACCTCAATTCACATTAAATGTTGTATTTAGCAAACCTACCTTCTTCATTCACTAGGAATTACGATATCGAGATTGAGGTTATATTTATTTAGATTTTGTTAATTTTGCTCAGAATGTTTTTTCTTAAAAGAAAACTTTCGTATAATCAATCAATACTCTATAATTAAATTTATCGTTTATGATTAACTGTCGAGAACGTTGTACCATAATCCTTTTTGTGTGTAGACTAACCGTGTCTAGACTTGATCAACATGAATGTAATTTTTATTTTACAGATTGGTTAAAAATTATTGAAACCACGAATTAATCCACAGAGCACGGTATAATTATTTGTTGTAACATGTTACAACTGTGCAGCCATTCACTGTTGTGTAAATGACTTTTGCAACTAAGACTTTCATGAGATTCGGTTAACATGAAACAGCAAAACGAAAGCAGTTTGCTATCAAGGCTGATTGTGCTGTTTTGCTTAGAATGTTAAATTGAAAGCGAATTCAATGAATAGTTTTTGTGGTTCGCTTGTAGTATACTAAAGAAGTTAAATTATATCTCAGTATATTGCTGACTTATACTTGTCAAATGTATTAGTTGAAGAGGAAGATATGGACTTTAAAACGTGAGAGGTGATATAACATGGTCGCAACTTTTCTCTTTTGTCACATACATAACGGTATTCCCGTTTTTAATATTATTTCCAATAACATGAGTGTGTTCTCTTTTTCAGGTAAGTTATTACCGTTATACCGACTAATGGCTGAGGTAACTACTTGACTGTGCAACCAAAAATAAGCTTGTAAACGAATAATTGTTTTTTAAAAAAAACGCAAGAAGATAGATGCATTGGAGCTGGATTTCCTTCGATGATCTTCACGAGTGTCTAAATAAGAACACGTGTGGAGTGAACAAATTAAGGAGCCCAATATTGTGGCCCGGAAATTTAGTCAAAATGAATGAAAAATTATCTATAATTACCAACAAAGAAACCAGAGAAGACGAGGCAGACCACGACTTAGATGGGTTCAAGTTGTCAAGTTATCAATGAAACAGGAAAATACAAAACCCAAGGAGGCCCACAATAGACAATTGTGGAGACTGAAATGCTGGAAGTGGCAGGAGTCGTAGGACCCCCTAAAAATTCCTGTTAGGTAAATGGGACCTACGGTTTGCAATGAAATCCCCACCACGGATCGCCCCTCTGTACTTGACACTGAGAAAGCGAAGCATTTCGAGAGATGGTGTTTACTTTTAAGGCCCACAATATTTCCGGCCAAGCCTGGGATTCGAACCAGGAGAGTTTCGATCACCCGTCACGTGCCTTAAGCAAGTGAACCATCAGACAGATCGGAAATAAACGTGTATCGTCTCATCACCTGGTGACAGAGTTTCAATTTACTGCGCATTTCGCCTCTGTCGCTGCTGGACGTGAAATCCGAAACTATATATATATGTATACATATATATGTGTATATATATATATATATATATATATATATATATATGATAGAAATATAGGGACTTTAATATATATATATATATGTATATATACATTTCACTTTGTTGCCACAACTACTTAGCGCAGACTGTTGCTCGTGTATCATAGTAACCTCAGGTCTCTCATCGAGCACTATGGTGGTTCCATGTCGATAGCTGTGGGGGTGTGGAAGATATAGTAGTTGAAAGTGGTCTGCCTAGGGGATTTTCATATTTTAACTAAAGTGTTCTAAAAATATTTGGAATCTTCTAGAATGTTAGTGAATGCACCTAGCATATTCTAGAATACAACACATTTTTCAGCGTTTTCCAACTATCAACAAATATAAATAATTTATGTGCAACTTATTTAAAGTGGGGATAGATTTTTATGGGATATGGCGGGTAGTTGATTTGTCAGGTGTAACATTTGCTGCTTTTTATCAAGGAATTATTTAAGTCCTTGCAGAAACTTAAAAACCTTCAAAATTCTTGATAAACACAAAAGAAGTCATGGGCATAAGCTAATTTAAACGTAAATATCTTAGCACTTCATATTCGACAAAACACTCCATTGGGCAATGATCTCTAAACATGTGGTAGGAAGAGATTTTAAAATCCTTCATTTACTGGATAGGGCGATAAGGGAATGTACCAGGAAAGTGAGAGAATTGGGTTACAAAACCTTGCTGGTGTAGTAATGAATCCACGTTTTGAGTACCAATGGCCGATGTAGGAATGATGTTGAAAGCAGAATAGTACTAGCAAAAAGAGCATTCATGGAAAAGAGAAATCTTTTGGTTTCAAATATAGATCTAGGACTCAGAAAGAACTTTTTAAAATTATATTTGTGAGGCACAGAACCTTAAGGTAGCGAAGCATACGGGAAAGAAGAAAAATCGAAGAGTTTGAAATTTGGTGCTATAGAAGGGTACTGAAAATTAAGAAATGAGTGTGTTTTGGAAATGATGGGAGAGGATAGAAGTTCGTGGAATAATCTAACAGAAAGAAGAGATAGGATGATGGGTCATATTGTGAACCACGCGGGATTGGTTAATTTGTTAGCGGAAGGAACGGTCGAAGAAAACAATGGTAGAGGAAGACAAAGATTAGAATATATGAAGCAGATAATTGAAGAAGAGCTTTAAGAGGTATATTGAGATTAAAGACTGATAACGGTAAAAATAAACAAATAAAGGAGTCGGGACGGTGAAAAGGATGGCAGCATGGTTTGTTTACTGTAGAACACTGTAAGTAGCCTACGTGAACAAGCAGCAGAGTTTGGAGTCATCAGAAGACACGAGCGTTGGGGTCTGGATGGATGTTTGTAGAAGAATTAGAAGTAGAATATGGAAGCGAAGAGATTACCTTGATCAGAAACTAGCACTTTTTTCCAGGCATAAGAAAGTAGAAAGAATTACCAAGGGCAAAGCAGAACAACTGACCTGAAACTGTGAAAAAATTTAAGAAACTAATTGAGGCGAGTAGGGAAATTTCCAAATTGGCAAGTGCCCCACCACAATTAAATCATATATATTATTTCTAAAAGGTGTTTTCGTTTATTGAGAGCCATTTATTTTCGTTCATACCTAACCGAATTCGATAAATGAGGTATTATTTTAAAGATTAAGGTCTCCGCTTTGGAAATATCATAAATTAAGAAAGGGATTTTCCGGAAGTCAACCCGTGATGGGTAAAAGTATTAACTATGAAGGTCACGCGTGTGATACAGTTCAGAGCCTAGCCGCCAGGATTGGCGGATGTCGATAAGGACTGATCGAATTGCCGCTGGATAGCAACACTCATCACAGAGATATCGTCAAACTTGTGTGAGTTTTCAACAACAAGGAGCTTTTCGGATTTTTTTTTTCCGTTTAAGGAAAGATTTGTGTTTTGCTATTAAATTCCTATATAAGAAAAGCTGAAAAATGCGCAATACAACTTGGCAGATATCAATGCTGTTTGGAAATATGATAAACCTTTGCTACAAATGAGACGGTTATTCTTTCATCCTATTACAAACCACCAACCTCTCTACTCATTGTATTAACTCGTGAAGTTTTCGCCCGGGCTATCTATTTAAATTAAAGAATGGAAAGGTCCTACAAGTGCCATGCCGCTCCTGGATTCGAACCTCTGAACCACCCAAAGCTACCAGACAGCATTCAATGTTGGGGGCCATCCATAAATTACGTCACACCTTGAGCGGGGGGGTTCAACAAAGTGTGACATCGTGTGACAAGGGGGGGGGGGACTTATAAACTTTGTGACATCACATGCATAATTTGTATCACTTTTTGGATCGTGGCGGAAGATGAAGATGATGTTGACACATCGAATGTTCCCAACACTATCGATATCAAGAATAAAGTTAATATTATGCCAATATAAACGGTATCAAGGAATGGGTTCAAAATCCATGGACACATGATGATTCAATTTTGTATCATTAATTAGATTTTTATGTTTTTTTATATTTTCTTAAATGTTTGATTTATTGTTGATATGATTTTTTAAACTAGAAACACATAAATCATTATGGAAGTGCTGTTTTAATTTATGAATTTAAAATTGCAAAATATGTGATGTCACACAGGGGTGGGGGTCCCACAAATGTGACAACCTGTGAATGGGGGGAGGGAGGGGTCCAAAAATCATGAAATTCGTCTGACGTAATTTGTGGATGGCCCCTTGGTAACATATAAGACGGTTTCAGATGTAAGTTTACAAGAAAGCAATATTGAAAAAGAGCCCACTGTGAACGATATGACGCTAAGCGGTTGCAAACAATCGCTCGGTAGCCATTGTTCCGGCAGCCAGGTTCCTTCACTTACGACCGGCTCAGTGATTTTATCGTTTCCGGCAGAACCCCGTCGCTTTAAAGAAAAAGACCCCACCTACTGTGCAGAAGCTGTTCCTCAGACTCACCTGCCCTGAGAGAGAAAACGGGGGGCCCATAAAGAGCAAGGTTTAGCACCGTGGGGGCTGATTGGAAGGTAAGACCAGGGGGACTCCAGCTCCAGAAATAATTCCCCGGGAGCAGAAAATATTACTTACTCGTAAGTCAATACTCCTTTTATGAGAACGGACGGCGCGGGGGAAGGAAGGGGTTGATGGAGCAGGGGGGTGCGATAGGGGCTGCTAGGGGAACGGGCCGAAGGGAAGGAAAGAAATTATCAAGTGGCGGAATCGGCGAATCGATGGACCGGAAATGGAAGTGTAATTTTCGTTCCTCCGTGCTCATTGTCGCCGTCGCTGGAAAATTCAACGGAGAGACGATCGCTATTATTTTTCACTGAAAACGGAAGTGGGAGTGTAGGTAGTGGTACGATTAGAGTTGCAAGTAGCTCCAGCAAATATTCTGCAGACAGTCAGTAAAAATCACTACATTTACATTAATATTATAAACGCAAAAATAACTATGTATATCTGTCTGTTTGTAACGTTTTCACGAATAAACGGGTTAACCGATATTAATGAAATTTGGCAAGGAAATATTATGTATCTTTAGGAAGGACATAGGTAACAAAGGATAAGGAAAATTACTCATCACTCAACAACGTTAAACGCCGTGACGAGTGATAAACATATATTACGAACAAAAACATATACAATATTTCGGTTTTACATCTTATTCATGTTTTAGAAAACGGGTCATATAGTTCGTTAGGTGAGCACACGCCGAAGTTTACCACATGACTGATTTTTCTCGGTAAGGACAAAGATGATATATATAAAATATAAATCGCAGGTGGTGAAAAAATTAACGTATATCCAAAAGGATACAGAGTGTTGACAAATAAAATTAAACATATAAAAAATTTGGAAGAAATTTGTTAATATTATTATTAGTTAAAAGATAAAAAATTATAGTGCTATAATAATGAATGATGGGGCAAAAGGTAGAACTTTGAGTGGTTGAGGCCAGGTGGGTGTCTGGTATCCAGGATATTTTGGTATGCAAGTTCCGAAGTTCCGAAGCAGCGGTGGTTTTGGGTAAAACTGATTGCTCTCACAGTGAAGCAGTCATTGAGGTTGATAGAACTTTGGTAATTGGCACGTTTTGATATTGGAAGGTCTAAGTTGCAGGTGTGGACTGTTTGTCTGTGTGGCGATTCTTTCTGACTGATGGTTGCTGTTTAGTGAGGACTATATAGGAACTGGTGCAATGGCGAAGGTTAGCTGGTATACAATATGTGTTGTTGAGCGTGTGGCATGCCCAATGATGGGAAAGATTTTCCCCGTAGTAGGGTTGAAAAATGTTGCAGTGGTGGAAGCATGCTGCAGGTTTTGCAGCGAGGTCTATTGCATGGAAAAGATCCATATGGTGGTTTCGGACAGTTTGATGGACAGTATTTGTGCTCCAAGGAAGGATATAAAATACTTTTTTCGGGACAAATAACATATTTTGTCATAAAATTTTGAAAACTAATCGATCGGAGGCAGAGAGACGGATGTAATGTTTTATCGGTCGCTCAGGCTTTGTTTTTCTCGCAGTCAGTTTGTGTATTAACACATCTTATGTAAATTACAGCTTTCTATGTCCAACTCCAGCTATAAAATTCTACGCCCACTCGTTCGAAGTTAATATAGCCTAGCGGCTTCTCTATATTACGACTACCTACTGATTTTAGAAGCCAAATACCTGATAGTCTATTAATAAAGAGAACTGATAGATGAAGTTGCGATACCGGTCCATTTCTGTGACACTGTTTTGGTCAGATATTAATTCTCTGCAAAGCAGTTCCCATGGAGGAGTGTATTCTCCATGGGAACTGCCTACGTGGGGAATCTGGTATAATGCCATAAGAAGAAGACGATCTACATCTCAAATCTTAAGCTTTCAAGGTGTTAAATTCCGACCAAAACATATTAAAAAACTGAATGTGATCATAGACATCAGTTAAGCAAGACATATCAACCAGGGGTTACATTTATAATTTCACGCGACTTCAGTGAAAGTTTCTCTTCCTTACCTAAGCTTCTCAGGTGGTTCCGGAGAGTAAAGAGGGTTGGACTCAGGCATGCATTGCCATTCCGGCGATGCCAACCTCACTGCGCAAGAAATCCCCGCGCGGGGACGTCTTTCACGCACGGAGCCAATAGCGAAATTCCACGCTACCTGAGCGACGAATTCCTCCTTGGACCTGTTCCGCTGGAGACACGGCCCTCCAGAAGGAATTCCCTTAGTGGTTTTCCTCGTCACTGTCCCACTCTCACCTATCTCAGCCCAGTTTCGGAGTCTTATCGGTCGTTTGCTTTCCGTTTTTTTTTTGCGATTGAATATTATACAAAATGTCATACATTTGTACTTATTTTATCTGTTGCGAACTGACAAGTTTTAAAGAGTCGAAGCTAAAGAAATATTACACCTCGATTTCTACTCTAATGTTACAATGACGTATTTATACACGACGTAATGAAAGTTATTGTTGCAGGTTCACAAGTAGATACAATTTTTTTAGATTTTCAGAAAGCCTTTGACTCTGTGCCACACAACAGCCTTTTAGCGAAACTTAGAGCGTACGGTATATCGGATCAGCTTTGTGAATGGATAAAGGATTTTCTAACTGGTCGGTCGCAGTATGTCGCCGTTGAAGGAGAAAGTTCTTCTAATCTAGATGTTACATCGGGTGTACCTCAAGGAAGTGTAATAGGACCACTTCTTTTCTTAATTTTTATAAACGATCTCGGAGACAAAGTGAGAAGCATTTTTAGATTGTTTGCTGATGATGCGGTTGTTTATAGGGAAGTAATGAATTTGGCAGATTGCTTAGAAATTCAGCGGAATCTGGATGTTATTTTGGCATGGCAACTTACACTAAATTGTAGAAAGTGCAAGACAACGAGCATACCTAACAAAAAGAATCTGATTGTTCAGAAATACGAGGTAAACAGTTCGGTTATTGGTATGGTCGATTCTGTGAAATATTTGGGAGTAACAGTACAAAGTAACATGAAATTGGACTTACACATTAACTTGTTAGTAGTTAGAGCAAATTCTAGGCTGCGATTCATAGGTCGAATCTTGAAAAATTGTAATGAACAAACAAAGGAGATAGCGTACAAATCTCTTGTGCGTCCACATTTGGATTATTGTTGTGCCATTTGGGACCCGTTTCGTAAGGGGTTGATCGAAAGTACAGAGAAAGTACAGAGAAGAGCCGCTCGATTCGTGACCGCTTGCTACAGTCCTTATGAAAGCGTCACAGAACTGATTAGTAGACTGGGCTGGCAGTCTCTGGTAGATAGACGACGCACGTTTCGTTTAAACGTATTGGTAAACATGTGTACTCAGTGTAGTGAAATACTTCGTCCACCAACCTATTTGAGTTGGAATGACAAGAAAGATAAGATTAGAGAAATAAGGTGCCGCACTGATTCTTATATGAGTTCTTTTTCCCTCGTCCATTCTGGATTGGAATGCACAACAAAGAGATTAGCTTTGGTGCTGAGCACCCTCTGCCTCCCACAATTTTGTGAACTGCAGAGTATATATGTAGATGTTGATATTTACCACTGATTAAACCAAAATCATTAAATTGATACATAAGATCGAAGTTTCTGGTGGCGTTGAGAATTGATATAGTCTTCTCGAGTGACTAACCGAGTGAGCAGAGTGTTTTCACACGATATTTCGGTGATCGGTGACTTCACCAGACGATGGCGACAGAGTTTCGATCGCCGAAATATCGTGTGGAAACTATATCAAAAAGAAAATAGTTGGAAAAGTATGAAAGCTGTCCTACAAATAATTTCTCTTCACTCTTCACTGTACTTTTAGACAATAGTTACTTTTATTCAATCTTGCTGCTCTATAACTCTGGAAAATTTTTGCATCAACTGGAAAAACTGATTGCAGTTCTTTACAAATAAAGTACAGGTAGACATAGCCCTAAATGAAACAGTGAGAATTGTGACCGGATGCCTCAGGCCAAAACCCATAAAAAAGATCAACCTCCTAGCTGACATAGCTCCTCCAGATATCAGATGAAGAGTAATAGGAGAGAAATAAAGAACAAAACAAATGCCAGACACCAAATGAACGGTCAAGAATTTCCTGTACTTCACCTGAAATCTGGGAACAGTTTCCTAAAAATAACAGCACCCTTGGAGAATCAACCCGAGACACGCAGGTTGGAATTGTTGAGGGGCACTCTTGACCATCAGAACAATTTCCCCAAGGAAGCACTACCAGCAGGCAACAAATTAAAATATACCACACGCAGACACTATACTGATTGAGATCTGGGTTCTCCAAATGTAAATCTAATACGGTGACATGGGTATACTAGGACGATGACAGATGTGACTGCGGGGAGGTACAGGATCATGAACACCTGCGCAGATGCAACATCATGGGAACCGTCTGCTCTAACGAAGGTCAGACTGAAGCAATTGACAAGGCGATTAAAGCCGCTGAATTTTGGGAGAAGACAATCTGAGATAGTTTTTTTGAATACGTAAAGTAGACAGCCCTGCCAAAGGTCACAGTTTGTGATCGAAATGTTTGAATCCCCAGAAGAGACATGTAGCGCCACACGTATTAACATCCGGTAGTAGATCCTACTACTAGTAACAAACATCTTTTTGTCTTTGGTTTTACTTTCTCTGACACCGAGTGTGGCAGCGCCTGTTGTTATATGACACATTCCTCTGGTCGCGTTCATGTTTTCACCTGCTGCCTCCTTGGCCGGCCTCTCGATTGATTTCCTGCCTGCTAAGGGGACGCAGCCCTGTTGGTGACGTATTATGGCGGATGAGGGAGATGGATGTCCCGGCCAAGGTAGGGGAGAAGGTGCGCGCCCAGGATAAAGCGGGCCCCCTCCACGCAGCTTCTCAGCGATAATTCGATCCATCGATCTTGTCCCTCGGTCGACTCTGACGCGGCGAACGCTGACTCCGAGGTTTTGGGGCGTGGGGGTTGTCTCCGCCAGCCATCTTCCTTCAGACAACAACGACCAGTTACGTGAATTGGTGTGGAATGCAGTTACACCGTTTATAATACTGGTCAGCGAGTTTTAATGTTGTGGTTCAAGTTCAGTTTATTACGCGAGAAAGAAAATAGTTCCCTACCAACGTCGCGGAAAAAACACTATAATTTTTAATTATTTTCTCTTTAATTTTAGCCATCTAAGAACCACAAAAGGTAATCCTGCGCATTCATCCGATGCTTCTTGACTTACAATAGTTCTTCATTCTTTCACTTTGCTATTTACTCCTTTCTTAGGTACAGATTTTATTCCTTTTCCTCTTCTCCTTCTCCTGAAACCTCTTTAAATTTTTTATCAATCTTCTTAAAGTTGCTGCTTCTGTTATTTCGATCTCCACAATCCCTTTCTTTACTCGTTGTATCCACGAGTTTCCATTCTTACTCTAATAAGCGCGGTTGGAAATTATTTTTGTAAGTCTGCTGCTATGTGACCAAAAAAAAAAAAATATTCTTTTTTACCCTTTTTACTATTTTGAATAAATAATATTTTTTCTGTTCTTAAGTCACTCGATTGATTTGATGAAATTCTCCATCTCTTCCTATCTTCAGATAATATTTTCATCTCAACCGACTTCCTCAATCATCTGCTTTATGTATTCCTAATCTTTGCCTTCCTCCATAATTCTTTTTCTTAACTTTTTTCTTTAATACTTTCTTCCTGAAGTCGAAGGTGTATTTTCGTAATGTGCTTTGTTTCATGTATACATTTACAGAAAGGTCAATGTTAGAAGCTAAAAGATTTCTCTTTTTAAAGGAAGCCCCTTTTCGCTAGTGCGCTACACATATAGCGTGCTCCTTGTTTAAGCTATTTGTTTTAATTTTATTTCCTAACTAACAGAATTATCCCATTCTTTGTATTAAATCTGGTCTTGCTTTTATATTTAATGTATTTACTACGAATGGGACAAAGTAAGATACTTAAATTGGACTTCTTTACTGAAAGTAATGGGTTTCTTAATACTTGATGGATTCATCCCACGCCTGGATATTGAGGTAGAAACATCATTCCATTTCATTCGTGTCTCTAAGAATTCTTGTAAGAATGAGATGACTGTGATGTGTTATTTTGTATTCTCTATATGAATACGAATTAACAAGCAGATTGGAAGCTGCTGTTAACTCTTTCAGTCCAGCTCTTTCAAATTTATCAATAAAATCTACTTAATATGATAATTCTGTCGTAATAAAAAATAATTCAGGCTTTCGTCTAGAATGATTTAGAGGCAACTAGGAATGGCTGTACAGGGATTCGAACCATTCTCCTGCTGGATGGCAAGTATAAACGTTACCCCTCTTCCAGCTCTTATTTTTTTTTTTTATGTCATTAGGCAACTTGAGCCATACAGCCAGCTCAATGTAATCACGACTCTTCAGTGTATCAGTTTCTCCAATACGTTGTAGTAGCTTCTAACTGTGGACACTACAGGACGGACACAAGATTAAAACACACACAACGCTGAAACACACATGCTCTCGGTCGGACTCGAACCGGCGTTCTTCGGCACGTGAAGCTAGCGCTCTAGCCACTACGCTACCGAGACTGGCACTAGCTCATATTGTCATTTTATTATTTTCTGACTTTTGAAGGCTAAAAATTCGTACTGCTATAGAACGTTAAGTGTCGTCCTATAAATTTAAATTTCTAAAATCATTCTGTAAACCTACCGATGCATGTGATAGCATAATGACTATAATTCTTATGTGATTACAAAGCAGATAAAGCGAATGAATTGAAAGTTGTCTTGTGTATTTTTGGGAATTTATAATATTTACTGAAAGTCATGCTGCATAAACTTGATTAATTTGTCTTTATTTACTTATTAGTTCACTTTGACAGTAGTATTACGAGCATATTTTACCCTGTTCGGGAGCTTGGAAACGATACTATCCTTGCAAAATTATTATTTTTTATCGGAATTGGTGTATGACAATAACATGTGTCACCCGTGTGTTCTCTTATTGTTATAAAATATGGTGATCATTTAATCATTAATGTTTCCGTTCAGCGTCTTTGCCGAGAAAGCATTGATTGTGTGGAAAGAAAATGATAGCTCGTAATCACACAAAAACTTAAAGCATTGTTCAGATATTACAGAAAAAAGGTTGGAATATTGGCTACATATTTCGTGACTCGATAAATTAGATGTGATTAAAAAAATGGAAAATACCGATGGACTTACACAGAGATCATTTAATCGTGCGTGCCATTGTAAAAATTAAAAAAAATTTAAGGGATGAAATCTCTTTTTCGAACAGCTTTGTGACTAATTATTTACTAACATTTCTCTAAACTGAAATATTTACATGTATTCAAACCTTTCTCTAATCAGAAAGATGGCTCTATATTTATTTTTTTAAACTGTAAATCAAAAAATTAGCAGAAGAAATCATCTAAGATATACCGTTTTATTGTGAGGAGAAACCGTTGTATCGTTTCCCGACATCATCATAGAGGTTCCCGTCGACCTATCTGGTAAATATTTCCAGAAGCGTGGACCTGGTCGATTAAATGTTCCAGCAATAAGTTAGGAACACTCCACCAACCAGTTTAGGGGCAGCTTCTCTTGTAGTTAGGCCCTACTCATATATCCAGACAGTAAAATTCCTCAGATACAGCACTACCATCAACACGGACAATTTGAAGAATACTTCATCCAGTTCTCACGGCCCTTGATAATTGATTTCCGTAGGGCCGACATTTTTCATATTTTTTTTTCCAGTTTCAGCCATCAAACACCATATGGACACTGTAACGTTCCCTTCCCCCACATTCAATACTCCTCGGGTAATTGATTAATTATTGACTATCGGACTTCTTCTTGTCGAATATTGTCTGCATCCAGATTTTAAATGAACCACTTATCAATGGAATGTTAGTAGGGGACAGAAACAACTACAAAGAATAAATATAAGTGAGTAAATAATGTACCACACAAAATAAGGTTATATTATGTTCTGTAAGCAGTTTGTCTACAAATTTTGGCACTCGAAATTTGAATACCTGTTGAATACAACAACTTCATAACAGTTTTCCATAAGCACTTTCTCAAATCTTAGTAGTCACTCAAAAGCAGCTTCATAGTGATATTAATTTACTTCACTACGTGAGCGTAGCGAAACTGAGGTAGGGCAGAGACACATAGAGAGAGAAAAAACATAAAATGATCTTACTTCATATCGGCAGGCCGGCAGCGTAGGCAGTAACCACTATCAATCACATCGAAAAACTGGTCAAAACTGAGCAAACTGAGTTGAGGACGCTATGGTCTCCTTGGGGCCTTACCTATGCCCCTGGCTAACTCTACTTCTTAAGCCGCGTTCCCACAACATCTTGTAACGAAGGCGGGACGGCATGGGACGAATACTCAACAACACGCCATGGTAACAGGGCTGCCTCTGCTAGCGGGGGACGAGACGCAGCTACCCACTCTGTGTCGGTAAACATCATAGGCGTGCATAGTGGAGCGCTGTTGTAATCGGTTTGCAGCAACGGTGCGCACCCCTTCTTTTGCTGTAAGTGCTCTGTGTCAAACGACACTAGGCAACGTGGTGGCGAGGTAAGCGAGGTCTAACCTGCGGCGCGCGCTCTTTCCTACACTTCGGCAAATGAGGTCCCGTCCCGCCTTCGTTACAAGACGTCGTGGGAACGCGGCTTAAGTCTGACGTCCTTCTGGGAGGAGTAATAACAACCTTGAGTTTCTGACCTCCCAGTTGGTGTGTATAATCTCTCTGTGGTATGGAAGAAAGCACAGGGTTGCACAGATACTACCCCATCCCGGAGATGACCTAAATTGCGTTCGTGGGGTTGGCGACAGACCGAACTTCTTCGCCCCAAAAGCAGAGGCGGGTAGGGGTTGACTGGCTTCTTAGCGTGGCTATGTGTCCTAGTGGCTGCTGTAGCAGCGTCCTGAAAAATCCTTAAAGAAAATTTACTATCTGCCTCACTCTCGCTACCATAGTTAAAATTTCTTAATCCTATTTCTTATTTTCTATTTCACTGTCACTCAGAGTTTCTACTTACAGTTTTTAACTGGTGGCTCAGTGGTTAAGGCGTCTGACTGGGGAGCGAAAGGTCCCCGGTTCGAATCCGTGTCTCGGCGGGGATTTTATAGGTACTTAACCCGGCCTTCACCTCTGGCACAGCTCACGGTGTAGTGTGAAGTACGCTAGAAAGCTTCCGTGGTTCGGATTCCACGTTGAACTGTAGTTCCCCTGTGCCCGGTAGGCTTGCCGTATGAGGTTAAGGCGGCTACGACTGGGGCGGAATGCGCAGTCAATAGAAAACCCTGTCACCGGGTCATTCGGAGCACACGGAATTAATATTATTATTTTAATACTCTTATCTGATATATCTGTCTTGTGGCATCACAACACAGGTGGCAATGCTAATTATGAGAGAGGAGGGTGGCGGAACTAAGTTACAGCCCGAAATCTAACCAGGCCGCTTATGTCCGGCGTAGCTAAGGGGGCATCCATAAATTACGTGAGGTGTTTTTTTCGGATTTCCGGACACCCCCCCCCCCTCCCTCTGGTGAGATCTGGTCCGTTAGATCCTCCCCCCCCCCTAGAAATCGCCCTCGCAACTTTTTGAGACTCTTTTTTTTAGGTCTCACTCTTCCGAAGCCGGTTACACCCCCTCTTTTCGACGAAATACCCCCCACCCCCAAACCGACTTCCGCGTAATCTGTAGACCTTTTTTTTCCTTTAGGTCTACAATCCAACAAAATTTAAAAAACTTTACATGAGGAAATGTTGACCCCCCTCCCCTTTGGTGAGATTTCGCCGGACCCCCCCCCCCCCGTTTCACCTCACGTAATTTATGGACGCCCCCTAATGTGTTAGAGGAAAGTTTTCAGTTGCCATTTGTCTGCTAAATGTGTGTCTTTTGTGCGTTCTGTGTGATAAGTGTATTTTTTGTTTGTGAAATGTGTAGTTTATAAGGCAGAGAATAAGAATATTGCCTAGGTGAGTACAGGAAACCGCCTGAAAACCGCAAACAGGACGGCCGGTGAATGGGGACCTTGGGTTGTGCCCGGTCCCACTGTACCTTCCCGATCGAGTGTGTGGCGCCTCAGCACACTGAGTCACACTGGTGGGTTACTGTTTATATTACACTGGTGTCCAAAATTAAAGCAACAAACGAAAAACTTTCAAGGTTACGTTTATCTTGCCACAAAGCAGTACAAACAGGCGACCCCTCTGAAGACCCTGGTCGGTCTTGGTCATTCCAGAAATCGCATAATCGCATCTGATGGGCCAGACCTCAAGGAATTCCGGAGGACGTGGATCCCGCTGAAGATCTATCCTAAAAAACTGACTTTTATTCTGTAGTTAGCAGTAGCGTAGTAAAATTTGTAATAAACTAGTGGTGGTGGGTTAATTAAGGGGTTATGTTACTAATATTAGTTTTCTTTTATTAAAAATTAACCTATATGTAGTCAAGCACTTAAGTATTTGTAATAATGCCTATACTTACAACAGTACTCTAACTGTAAAAAACAACTCACTTGATTTCGCTAGGTAGCGGAAATCTATGTAACAACTTAATCGTATTTTTATTGTAAATATGGCCTAATTTAGATACTAGATGTTAGGCTGTAAAAAGTTGTAAAAAATGTACAAACAGGTGATAGTAAAGTAGAAACAAAGTAAAGAATACATAACGTAAACAACTGCAACATGCTTAACGATAGACAAAAATGTTCTTCGTTTTCTCCAACTTAATGGGTTTGCACACAAATTCCAAAAACTGATTAATATGCTCTGTATGGGGTGTGACCGCCTCCGGCAGCAATACAGGTCTGACAACAGCGGGGCATGCTGTGAATGATGTCATCAATCTCATGTTGAGGCAATAACTTCCATTCTCCCTGTCCACACCATTAGGGATCCTCCTTGATATCGGTCTCTTTCCCCAATTTTTGGGTCCCGAAATCATGTTCCATGTTCCCTCCAGATGCGAATCTGTCGAGAATCACTCTCCAGATCAAATTGGGACTCATTTGTGAAAAGAACTTTGGCCCACTGTCCGACCGTCATGTTGGCAGGTTGACGACTCCACTCTAGACGTTCCCCTCTGTGAAGACGCTTCAGGGGCACCCATACAGCAGATCTGCGACAGTAAAGGCCACTGTGACAAAGCCTTCTGTACACTGTTTGCCTTGATACAACTGTTCCATTGGATGCTGTGAGGTCAGATGCCAGTTGTCGTGCAGTACATATGCGTTACCGTCGTGCCCTTACAGGCAAATAGAGGTCTTCTGTTTCTGATGTCACACGTGTTGGCCTTGCCCTGGTCTTCGGGATACAGTTTCTGTCTCTATAAACTGACGCCACATCCAAGAAACAACAGATCGATTTACATTAAGCCATTGGGCCACATCAGTTTGAGATTTTCCTGCTTCCATTCTTCCTATCGCCCTCCACCGCAGAGAGTCTGGTAAGCGTCTTCTCTGTGCCATAGTACACCGTCTGTGAATGTGTACACAGCGATTGTGGATGTGGACTACCCAACAAACACTACTTCGTTTCATAGGTGACCTGACGTCCTCTTTGGCATGGTTGTACGATGACCAAAATGCCATCTTCTGTGCAGAACATGACTACAGACATTTGTTAACAGTCTGTATGATTATATCGTGAATTAGATACAGGACGGAGAAATAGCGGTTTATTGCTTTAATTTTGAACACTAGTGTATTTTATGAATCGCGCGGTAAGTAAAAGTTCTGTCATCGGTTATCTGCTTGTTATATTTGGATCTTTGTCTGGTTCTACAATTATTCCCCCCACTTTTTCTCCATAAGCAAAGTAACCACGGCACACATTCTCAAACGCGACCCAGTATATTGCCTCTTGTTTCGACGTAACTCTTCCAAAAACTTATATGTTTAACATTTTAAAGGATATGAATCGTATTTGTTCAAGTTTGCGATTGACTGCCTGGTTCGCTTTTAGCGTCCGGGAAGCGTATGGAGCTGATGGATCCCAGCGTATCTGCTCAGACACCTGGCGTCCGGCGGGTTGCCGTAATAAGGGGAAGCCGGGCCTGTTATCGCCGGCGCGCACCCCTCGTCGCTATGGCAACGCGACGCAGGTAGCGAGGCAGCTTATTGCTGCTGCGGCCACTTGCCGGCTACTGTCTCTCCCACACTCGGCGTGGAGACGCTGTCCACACCGGAAACACCATCATCGCCGTTCGTAACTACAAACGACCGCCAATATTAAGTTACTAAATGATATGAACAGATTACTAAAGAAGTGTTTTGGACTAAATACAAACCAAAGCCATCACAAAATTGATGAAACGTGGCAGAAATGATAACAATAATATTAGATGAAAATATAAAAAAATACGAACGGATGCAATAGGAGAAGTAAGTGAATTCTAATAATCAGAAAGTAAAATTAAAACTGATGGCCGAAGCAACAACGATCTTAAAAGCAGAGTAGCACCAACGAAAAGAGCCTGCTTGTAAAGAGAAATCTTCTAGTTTCGAATATTGATTTAAAATTCAGAATGAACTTTTTAAAAATATGTGTGTGGAACACAACACTTTCTGGAAGCAAAACATGGAATTCAGTAATACCTGAAAAAAATGAAGTATTTGAAATGTGGCGCTATAGAATGAAGCTGAAAATGAAGACGAAGTACGAAATGAACGTGTTTTGGAAATGATTGGTGAAGAAAGAAGTTTGTGAAAGAATCTTACAGAAAGAAGAGTATGGTGGGTCACATTTTCCGATAGGCCTATGCGGGATTGGTTACTTTGTTTTTAGAGGGTGCAATGGAAGGTAAGAACTGTAGAATTTGTAGCGTCTAGTTTTTAAGACGTTATTAAAGTAAAAAAAGTAATGAGCTGCATTAATTAACAAGTTAATTTGCAAAATTTATCCCGGGTAGGCGCCAAGAATGGAAGTGTTCTCTATCAGAGAGAAGAGACATTCCGATTCGGAAATACTTTTTATCAAAGCAATTATACTTTTGAAATTATCATTAAAAAAGACATATCTTCATCTATTCAAATGATATACTGATACATTGTATTGTATTTCCGAAGTGATTTTATTTATGTTTTTCGTGCTTTTATGCTTTTTTATATATATATATAACTGCTTTACGTCTCTCAACACCGAGGTCTTTAGAGACGGGAAAGGATGGGGGGCAAGGAATGGGAAGGAATTCGGCCATGGCCTTTTGAAGGAAGCATCCCGGCATTTGCCTGGAGTGATTTGGGAAACCATAGAAAACCCAAATCTGGATGCCCGGACGGGGATTCGAACCACCGTCCTCCCGAATGCGAGGCGAGAACGCTAACCGTTACACCGCCACGCTCGGTTTTATGCTTCTTGATAACTTCCTGAGTTCATTGCGAAGTGGAGATATTTATTTTATTTTCTGAATGTGCAGCTAAACTAAATAAATAAACTGATATTTTTTTATATTCAGCACAGTTTAACTTAGTTTTCATATCTCCAGATACATCACTTCAATTACATAATCAGACTTATTTGCAGGTTCTCCTTAGCGCTAACAACCAAGGCAATCTACTGGTTATATCTGTATGTCTTGTTACTATAGAAACCTTTTAAAAGAGAGTCATATAAACAGGACTGTGTCATGGAACTCCTAAATTCAAAGATGACATTAAAAATATGTAGGTTCTGGGATAACCTGACTGTTATCCTACAATTGGAAAGGAAGTTATTGAAAGCAGGGTTTACAACACCTATATTATTTACTTTGATTATAAAATTGGTTGATTTATTTAACAGAACTGAATATTTAAGGAGTTTACAAAGTTAAACGTTTCTTTTGAACAATTTAGAGCATGATTCAAATCTCAGAGCCTTGCCTAGGGTTGAATGACGCAAGAGTGGCTATACTTTGCCGGAGTTCTTTACCGTAGCAGATGAGGTGCCGATAAAACAGAGTTTCACGGACCCTGTTGATCAGCTGGGCGCGAGGCCGGTGATGGCTGCCTCAGGTAGAGGCGGCTGTTTCCTGGATAATTCGGCCTGGTGGGCTCGGTCCGACCAGAAAACAGAGTCACCCGTAGTGGGCCGCTGCGGTTTGTTAGCCGGTCAGAAACAGAATGTCTTCCTCCTCGCTTGTCGGCCCCGTCGAAAACTTGCAGGTTCCGGAGTTTTAGCTGACGCGGGAAATTACAGCCAGTGGGAGCGTTTGGCGGGGCGTCCTCGATCTCCATTGGCACTCCTCATGAAACATAAAACTAATGGTTTGTAAAAGTTCGTAACACACTGTTTGATTCGCTGGTTCCCAACAGAGGCGTTCCGCAACCTGACTTTTTCTCAGAGGTATCGTTTCTCTAGTTTCAACTTTCTACTCGACCAGGAAACCTTCTTTCGGCACAGGTCCTATACTGTCCTTCGCATTTCCTTGAATGCGTAAAGCTTTTAACTTGACGTCATGCCACAAATCGTTCGGTCTTTCAGAGCAGGTAGGAGTCAACTGTCTCTGCCCGATGACAAAGAAACGTGAAATGTTTCGGCTTGGCCCGAAACTGGCTAATTCACACGCACAAATTTCCCGTCACCAAGGGGACATCACAAATTAAACAAAGATTATGTATGTAGCAGATAACTGAAAACATATGTTGTAAGGGGTATGTTGAAATGAAGAGGTTAAAACAAGATCGAAAGAGATGCAGGATTGCTTCAGTTCAGTAGAGTCTGATGACAAAAAAAGTATTTAGGAGTTGTTGAGGCTTTATTTATAATGTGAAGTTTCTTATGGTTTTTTCTAATTCGTTTAAAGAAAAATGCTATTATTATGTTAGATAGAAATATTAATGCTGATCAGGAATTAATTATGGTGCAAGATTAGTTGTAATTCTCTTAGATGAGAGTACATCATCAGTGCTAAATTAATTCACTCCAAAAAAAACTATCCTATTAACTCACATTAACCTCACACCACCAATCCTGCCTTTCTAAATGATAAGAAAACAATTTGAATATTAAAAAAATAACAAGGTCAGACGCTACAAAACGTAAGAATATATTTATCAGAACCTGTTTTTTTCGTATACATACAAGTAGGTGGCATTTTCACGAGTTTGCTGATTCATTAATATTTATTTTTGTGTTCGATACACATACCTTTGCATTGTCTCTGATACACACGATCATAAAATCAACGATGATCACATTACAACTGCTGATATTGTTTTCAGATAAGTTATGTAAAGTAAAGAAGATTGAAAAAAAAATGACTTCTGACAAAGTCGATATTTTTTAAATATTTAGTTTTGAAATGTTTTGCAAAAAAATATGTAATATTTAATGGTAACTGCATTTAACACTTGTATTTACTTATTTCCCCATTGTTATATTACCATTCGGTTATGATATTGTGCGAAATATTCGCATGAGTCAGTTAGTAGGCCTATACATAAATTGTTCGTTTAAATATATGAGTTCCTTGAAAGGAAAGAGAAAATATTAGTAGGCTTACTGGTACCTGAATCGTCTACGAGATGGAGTTAAAGCTGTTTTCGAGATACCAAGAGATAAAATTGTTCGTATTTTGTCAAAAACGGGTTTTTGCGGGGAAGACAACTATTTAGGTAATCTTAAAAAACAAAACTTTATCTAAATATAAAATTTCATCCAAATCGTCATAGCCGTTGCCGAGATCCAAAATATATATTTATATATATATATACAAGAATTGTTCGTTTAAAGATATAAGATAAGTGCAAATAAAGCAAATACAGGTATTTATTTGAAATTTCCTGGCTAGCCAAGCAGTGCTGTGGTGGCGGCCAGTGTAACTAAGATTTCGGGTATTATCGAGACACGCCGACGGTTTCCGAGTTATGGAGGTTACGTCCAGCCTCCAGGTTCAACACATTTTACTGAAGTGGATGATACTGCAGAATGACTGACAAATAAACAAAAAAGACGGCGATCGCTACGAGAAAGGAGCGAGGAGTGTTGTGAAGTGAGGGCGGTGAGCGAATATTTGACTGCGGCTAATCCGAGCCACTTGCTGTGTGCGGGGCTCCTTTGTCCGAGGATAATCATTCACCCCGCGTGGCGTCCGGCGGTTTTATTGCGCCCATTGTCCTGCGTCCTTTGACCGAAAATCGCTTTCACGGTAGCTCGGGCGAAGGCCAGGTGAAAGGAACATCCGAACAGGGGAGGACTGTGAAGACAGGAGGACACCGGACAGAGGAAGCGGAGAAGGACGAATAGTCGTTAAAAATGCGCAACGCCCCCTTCTATGCGCATACCTGAGTGATAAACAGCGTACGAGAGATTGCAAGGAGGTGGCTGGAGAAAATTTAGCAATGTGACATTTTTTTAATGTGTGCCCAGCCGTTAACTGCAATCACAAAATATAAATATGTTGGCACATCATTTGATCAAAAACCACCGAGCGTGGTGGGTGAACGGTTATCATTCTGGTGTCGCATTCGGGAGGATGCGGCTTCGAATCCCCATTTGGGCATCCAGATTTGGGTTTACCATGGTTTCCCCAAATCACTCCAGGCGAATGCCGGGATGCTTCCTTCAAAAATACCATGTCCGAATTCCTTCCCGTTCCTTGTCCCCAGTCCTAATGACCTTAGCCGTTAACAAGGAGTAAAAAAAAAACTCTCAGAAAATATGTTACATAGAAAGGTTTAAAAAATACCGAATTATTTATTCTCGAGTGACAAACATCAAACACATAGCCAAAAGTTGTAGAAATTAACCACTTTAAACTCATTTCACCCAGTACTTTGTACGTAACTATTATATATATGCTGCTTCTCTTCTACTCTCGTTTATTTTGGTAACACTTCAGTCCCCTTGTACATTAATTTCAATAACCACCTCTGCTAATTTTCATGCACAGCCACAATCCGCTGTCCACAACAATAGGAACGAGGCCCACCCATTTGCCCGCGATCGCCATCTTTTTATTTCGGACTCTGACGAAGATCCTCTCTCTACACTCGCAGATTACTATTCAAAGATAATTCACGTACATACAGTTTACGATATCCTAAACACAATATTTTAGAATAATTCTCGTCAAACTCGAACAAACGACAGAAATATTACACATAAAATACACAAACCAAGAAACAAATTAAATAAAAACGAAAAGAAAATATTAACCAATAAAAAAATTTAAATGTGAGATGAATGTGTTTGCTTATAACTCCTAACGTCAAGTGTATTTGGTGTCGCTCGAAACAGATGATCTTCGTTGCAGGATGATGTGCACATAGGGCCATGGAGAGTATGTTCCATGGTTTGGTCCTCACTTAATTCACGCTTAATGCTGGCAGCGCCAATAAAACCCCATTTCGCCAGATTTACCTTCAACGTGCTCACTCCTGTATTAAATCTATTCAAGGACCTCCAGACGTTCCAGTCCTATGCATAACCAGATGGAAAGTGCTTTGCAACTTTCAGTGGTCCCGAGATGTTAGGGACCTTGATTTTCCAAAAATAGACTTTTGCCTTTTCAGGTGACCAATTTAGTTTTCTGCGATGTTCTCAGGAAGTTTTTCTTGACTTGAGTCTCTGGTATGGTGTTGGAAGGCCGTGCAGTCGATGTGCGCTTTCCTGTTCTATTTTTGCCCTCTCCCTGTTCGCAGAGTTCCTTGGTTTTTACAATCTACTTTGTGTTGTTTTTGATGGTAGGCGAGGATTTGAAATGGTTGTTTTTTTGTGAATATTTATTTGGTTTTTAATATCGCATATATAGTTTGATTATATTAATTACTAGCTGATACCCGCGACTTCGTACGCGTGGATTAAGAATTTCTTTGCCAGAATTGAATATAGAAAGTTTTTGGTAACGAAGGATTGGTCCCAAACAATACCAAGTCGGCATAATTTGACGGGAAAGCCATCACTGTATCATTCTACCATCGAACCTGTCTCTTGAAGAAAATCAATTTCCAACATATTGAAAAAAAGAAAAACAAATGAAGGTGAGGGGATGTAGGGGGGAGAGGAGTTAACCAAGCGCAGCTTTATTTCAGCTTGGTCTTTTCTTCTGTCTTCACCATGAGCATCCGATTCTTGGGTTCTAATAACTTTAGCTGCTCGTACTCTGCTAGAGCTACAACTTATGCCAGTTTACGCCCGCAAGGCATGTCAAAAAAGAAGGCAAAATGAACTGGTGCCAGAAACATTTAAGCAGATTCGAAGTAATAAGACAGAGAAATTCGACATCTATACTAAATAATACGTTTTTTCTCTAAACGAAATTTATTTACCAATTATACACTAACATAATGCGCGAGAAGCACAGCTTGAGCAAGCGACGTAACATTACAGACTAACACACACCTCCGTCTCTCTGTTACCATTCGATAAGTTATCAAGATTTCGTGACTACAACTGCTAATCATATCGGAAAAAAATGTCCTGTGCCCTCCCTACAGATTTTATTGTCAAATTCCATCAATATCGGTATAGACATTTAGTCGTCAAAACGTTACAAAAGTCAGAGACTTACTTCTGCATTTATAGTACTATTACTGCAGATCACACACACACACTGTCTGAGAATCACCCCTGAGGGATCAATATAACGTAAAAAAGTGTACACCTACAGCATTCCAAGGCTACCTACGATTTGCCTCGCATTGCACCCCTAACTTTGTGATATCTACAGTTTAACATTCAATCCGAATAACGTACGGCCTAGGCGTGACTCTTAAGGTCAAAAACAATTTTTATAAATCTTAGCCTCCACGGAGATTTGAACCGGAGACCACAACCCAAACATTATTAAGCAAGCGCTTTAACCACTGAGATACCTGACCACTACACGGAAAAACAGTGCAGAGACCTCCATATCCAACGCGTCTGTCTATCGCCGTTCAGTAATTTTTCGAAATTATAAGACAACATGTATAAAACAACACACATTCATTTATACAGATAATTTTTCAACCAAATGGAGACAGTATTTTTCTCCTTGTTTCAAAGGATAAGTGTGCAAAGTTTCATCGGATGTAAACTGTGGATTTGTATGAAGAACAAACAAACAAACATACATTCATCTTTATATATATAGATTATGTCAATTATGTTGTTTTTATATTTTGTAGATATAGATGTAGATATAGATGTGGAAAACAGACTAATGTTAATTATTTTCATTTCTAAATTACGAAATTTTAATTTTTGAATTTCATAATTTTAAGTTTTCACTTCATCGAAATGTTTCATGGGCGCGATCTCTAATGCCATTCCTACGGAGAAGACATTTGCGCGCATGGAAGAATGTTCATTACGTATTTGGCTTGGACACATCGTTGAATGAGCATTATTACGCAATCATTTTGTCTCCTTCAGTCATCTTCGCACAAGCAGGAATTAAAAGCTGCAGTATATACATATATATAGTCTTGTTCTGGGAGTATTCTACCATTAACAACGTAATATGTATCCACCTTAGTATCTTACTTTCCAGTCGATATACGTGAATAAACTCCAAGGAAATATTCAACAACGTTCATCTTGTCATTCAGAGAGACCTTTTACAAGAAGCAGGCATATATAACATCTGAAGCAAAAAGTTAGCATAATTAATTTATCCAAAAAAACCAGACTGTATATGGAGCCCCAACAGGTATAAGGTTAGACGTAACTGTTATCACATGTCGCGAAATAAAAATGCCTTATGAAACGAGTTATTTTCCACTACGAAGTCTACAAAAGACATAGATACTTTTATGTAATTATAATTAGCAAGTCTTCTTTTCAATGCCGATGTTTATTACAACGATATTTAGTCGTATAAGTAAAGTGACCTGTCCACCGATGTAAAATTTATAGTAGTGATTATATGTAAAAAAAAAAAAAAAAAAAAAAATTCAAACGTTAGTGAGAACCGTAATATGGCGAAAATGCTCTAAAGTTCTCTCTCAACGTCGAGGTCGGTAATTGAAAAGGATTTGGGGAAATAACTGTTGTTTTAGATTTTTTTTTGTTTATGAATTTACGCCTCGTCGACGTCGAGGTCATTAGAGGCGGAAAAGGATTGGGACCTAGAAACTGGAAGGAATTCTGCCATTGCCTTTTGAAGAAAGCATCCCGGCATTCGCCTGTAGTGATTTTGGGAAACCATGAAAAACCCAAATCTGGATGTCTGGACGGGGATTCGAAGCAGCGTCCCTCCGAATACGAGGCCAGAACATTACCGCTTACCCACTAAATTCGGTCGTTTCAGATTTAATTTATACGTAACGTTTATGGTTGAATCTAATACTGTTCTAAACTGCAATAACGATAAAAAGGTGTACATACTTTTGATTAAAATAGCCTCAATTCTGTTTTTATTGGTACAGGAAACAGTTTTCTGAGGGCTCTGTATCTCGTTGAGATGATCAGTGTTGGTCTGTGCGCGGCCTCAAGGTCCGCCCTAATGACGTATAACTGTATGGGGCCACGTAATTGGATAAACGCAGCAGGTGGATGACGGTGAGCGCACAATAGGGACCTAACTCCGCTCTCACGGAGATACTGTAGCCCCGCGAGGCGCAAGGACATCTCAGCCAGGACGAACGATGCCACTTGGGCACAGCATCTCATTCACGCATCACTGTACAGTGAACAGCCTTTCTCTGTATCAGAGAGTAATTTCTATACTATTCAGCGGTTGCCTCACACTTCTTATGCGTGGACTTAGAATTTTATTGCTAGAATTGGATATAGAGGGGTATAGGTTACGTGAAAGGAGTCCAAAATAATGTGTCGGGGAAGCCATCACTTTACCATTCTACCATTGAACCTCTCTCATGAAGAGAACCAATCTGTAACATGTTTAAAAATAGCTACATACTAAGGGCGGCGGTGGAGGGGGGGAGGGGGAGAATTAAATGTGAGAACTACCACAGTTCCTCCGGCAGATTTTTTTTTTGTCGTTTAAAATTATATAACTTTCTGGACACATCTTATGTCAGTACAATTACGTTCACAGAGTTTATGGTTTTGCTGTCCTTCGAAGCATATCAAAAAATAAACAAAATCTGTTGATGCCAAAAACACTGAGATAAACAAAAAATAATAGTCCATTGCATTCCAAATCCACATCTGTAATGCATACTATGGGTTGCCAAACATTTTCTTCAAACAACCCCACTTTTCCCTCGAAAGAAAAGTCTCCTCCCACACCAAAATTTTTATTGTTAAAAAGGTAAATACTTACTTATCAGTACTAACACTGACATCTCATTATATGATCTTAGAATAAAGGTTTTCAACTCTAAGACGCAGTGTAGAGCTAGGCTTTGGTCTACACGGGCGGCAAATCTTCCTCACATTCTCCTTTTTTCCTTGAGATGTCTTCGTGCCCACCTAGGGGGCGAGGCGCCCCCCAGTGCGGGAATCTATACTATATAATAAGTTTTGTCTGTATATAAAATTTATTAAAACATCAAAACAAACTGACTGTGAGACACACAAAGCCTGAGTGACCGATATAACATTACAGAGACTTAGACACGCTACCCGTCTGTCTGTCACCGTTCAGTTAGTTTTCAAAATTTCATGACAAAATATCCTATCTATCCTGAAAAAAGTATCCTGTGTCCTTCCTAATGATCAATAGTATTCACTTGTCAAATTTCTTTGAGAACGGCTTATCGGTTTATTAGTGAAAAAGTAACAAACAAACAGAGTTACTTTCCAATTTATAATATTGCTGTAGACTAGTGTAGATGTAAATATTTTATGGAGCTCTGTGTTATTTGTTTCTGAAACCAAGCAAAAATTACTACAGAGATTTTGATGAAGTTTACACAGTTTGAAAGCTTATGTTCTGAATTAAAATCTGAGAAACGTAACGCCGAACAGGATATTAAAATTTGTTCTAATCGTCAGACTATTTTGCCTGTAATCTGCCATAACGTGAAAACTACTGAAAAGAGTATGATGAAATTTTCACTCATTTAATCCATTCATGCTGGCTTAGTATTTAAGCCACGTATGATAAAACTACGTCATCTGACACATTTTTGGGAAATCAAAATTGTGACTGTTGAATATTCACCCTACGAAGTAGAAAATATCAAAGAAATATAACACTAAACTAAAGTCATCTATCCATTCAGCTAAGCAGTCTCTGAACTAAATAGATTTTTTGTTGAACACCGTAATTTTTTTTAATGACAGTGGCAACCCAAGCTTAATATTAACTGCGATGTTGGATATGCCTTCTTCTCACCTACTTTGGCGTTATACGATTATTTTAAATTCTAGTACCGTCTCTGTGAAGTGTTTTGCACCTTTCTCCATGATTTAATCCAGTGTCTTACTCGCTTACTAAAAATTGATACTTTGACGCTATATTATGCGTGATATTAAAAGCCAATTGATAGTCACGGCTATTTCCACGCTTCCACACACTACTCCTCTCCTAATATACATCCAGGGTCAATACGCCGAGGTAAGCTTTATGCACATTGATCACTTTCCTGCTGTCTTGCAATACTCGCACACTAGTTCCTGTATCACATTAGTTATTGAGTAGTTTCTACGGTAATGTTGGCCTTCCTTTTCACTCGTCTAAACGTCTGTTGATACCAATGCTACCTGGATATACTCAGCCAGAACCTGATGAAAGATCTCTTGAAAACCTCCGTCACTTCGTTGGTACATTCTGCTATCAGATTCCTTGTTGGATACAGTACTTTGAAACCTTTCTCTACGACCTCTACGGTGTGTTCTATCCAACAGTTCAAACGCAACAAACATGACAAGATGTTTATATACGTGTGTAATTTATGTTTTGGGTAGTAACTGCAGTCACTGAGGGATGTTCCGTAACTTGGTCTCCGGCGTCTTTCACCACCCTGCTCGTTTTGATATTCTGCGTGTGGCAGGTTGGGTGTTGGTGTAGCAGCGTCGGATCTGGAGCCTAATTCGGCGGCTCTCGGCATAATCCGGTGCTCTCCAGCCAGCGATGATGTTTTATTGCCGCCGGAAGAAGCCGTCCGCCATATAACCTGACTGGCGCGCGTCTTTTGTTTCGAACGGCGCCATTCATCATCGCCGGCATTGTTGGTGCGCCGGACACCGGAGGGGGCTTTTCCAGGGAAATCGCTTTTCACGCCTCCCCAGGTGGCGGGATGAAAAGCGGGGAGAGGCTGGATTTGAGCGGCGGCGTGTGTGGAGGCGTTTTGAAGGGACGAGTCGGAAGAAAGGGGAGGCAAGGGGTGGGTGGCCGGTGAAAGCGATAGGTGAGAGAAAGGGGGTGTTATTGGGGTGGGAAGAGGGGAGGGGGTGCCAGGTCGCCGGCGGCATTTCCGCAAAGGTGCGGCCGGAGTGTAAAAAAGCGGTCTGAAGAGGGGGCGAGGAAATAAAAAGAATTTTTTGGGGAGGAGGAAGTTGCAATAAAAACGTGGCCAGGGTCGAAAGCTGGCAGGTAGAACGCTGCTCTGCGGACGACAGTGCAGAAACGGACGGGAAAAAATGAGGGCGGGTGGTAGGGTGGGGGGATCTGAGGTTGAAGACCGCCACAACAAATCTGCGGGAGACGTCCAGTTGCGTGGCAGAGGATGTTTTGCACTCCGTGCTCCTGAGCGTAGTTGCTAAGTAGTGCTTGAGAACTGTACTCGAAGCTCCACAAAGGCAATACTAATTACAACACCATTCAAGAATTGGTTTTAGTTCTATGTATCCATCTTTGGCAGGTATTTCACAATGTACAACTTGTGACAAAGTGCAACAATGTTGGTCGTCTCTTCTTATACTATTATGATTTTACTGGGAAGTCATAAGTATTGCTGACGTTTGGTTAAACAGCTTTATACACTGAAGAGCCAAAGAAACTGGTACACGTACCTAATATCGTGTAGGGCCCCCACGAGCTCGCAGAAGTGCCGCAACACGACGTGGCATGGACTCTTCTAATGTCTGAAGTAGTGCTGGAGGTAATTGACACCATACATCCTGCAGGGCTACCCATAAATCCGTAAGAGTACGATGGGGCGGAGATCTCTTCTGAACGGCATGTTGCAAGGCATCCCAGATTTGCTCAATAATGTTCGCGTCAGGAGAGTTTAGTGGCCAGCGGAGGTGTTTAAACTCAGAAGAGTGTTCCTGGAGCCACTCTGTAGCAATTCTGGACGTGTGGGGTGTCGCATTGTCCTGCTGGAATTGTGCAAATCCGTCGGAATACATAATGGACATGAATTGATGCAGGTGATCAGCCAGGATGCGTACGTACGTGTCACCTGTCAGAGTCGTATCTAGAAGTATCAGGGGTCCCATGTCATTCCAAATGCACACGCCCTACACCATTACACAGCCTTCACCAGCTTGAACAGTCCTCTGCTGACGTGCAGGGTTCATGAATTAACGAGGTTGTCTCGATACCCGTACAGGTCCATCCGCTCGATACAATTGGAAACGAGACTCGTCAGACAAGGCAACACGTTTCCAATCATCAACAGTCCAATGTCGGTGTTGACGGGCCCAGGTAAAGCTTTGTGTCGTGCACTCAACAAGGGTACACTATTGGGCCTTCGGCTCCGAAAGCCCATATCGATGATGTTTCGTTGAATGGTTTGCACGCTGACACTTGTTGATGGTTCAGCATTGAAATCGGCAGCAATTTGCGGAAGGGTTGCACTTCTGTCATGTTGAATGATTCTCTTCAGTCGTCGTTGGTCCCATTCTTGCAGGATCTTTTTCCGGCCTCAGCGATGTCGGAGATTTGATGTTTTACCGGATTTCAGATATTCCCGGTGCACTCGTGAAATGGTCGTACGGGAAAATCCCCACCTCATCACTACCTCGGAGATGCTGTGTCCCATCTGTAGTGCGCCAACTATAACACCACGTTCAAACTCGCTTAAATCGTGATAACCTGCCATTGTAGCAGCAGTAACCGTGCGCCAGAGGCCTGTTGTCTTATGCAGGCGTTGCCGACCACAGCACCGTACTCTTGAGTGTTTACATATCTCTCTGTTTGCATACGCATGCCTATACTAGTTTCTTTGGCTCTTCAGTGTATGTTTCAGCTAAGTAAAAAATCACCCATCTTTTCGACTGAATTTATGATAGTGTCTAGCGCACGATATGTGGTTATCTGGTTCGAACCATGGTGATGTAAGGGAGTTCCGTCATTTGCGACTCATCAACAGAGAAGGTCGAGATGATGGTGCACTATTCATAATGAACATACAGTTTACTGAAGTCCTTTGTTAAATCCTAAAGCTCTTCGCTATGAAGACAGAGTGAGTCACTGATGATGGTGATGGATCTGTTGAATAGGAACGTAGAACCTGAAGCCCTGGATGCTGAATTTCGTAGAGTGACCGCGAACTAGCTGGCGCAGGTTTTCACTGTTTCCATTCTTTCAGCTTCATAAATGAAGAAAACGAAACTTTATAACATGTAAGGCTTTCATCATCACGCACGACCACAACAATCAGACACACGGGATACAACCAAACATGCAGATAAAAACAATACTTTGTTATACGCATCTAATTTTTATTTATTTAATTGCGTTCCAGCTCACATTTTGGTGCCAATTTCCCTACACGCACATGCTTCCCCTTTCTTACACCCACCGAGTTTTTCCCTCTACGAATGTTAATTTAAAATTCTTTCGGAGCTTTTAGTTATATATTCATCATTTTCCTTGGTAAATTATTTCAGTACCCAACAAACTTACCAATGAAAGAAAATTTTACCCCGCTCTTATGCCTGAAATCGAGTACTATCTTGTGGTCATGTTCATCTTTTCCCTTCCAAGCACCTCTCTTATTCTTTCACCAATACCTTTCCATGCCTCATCATCAATATTTGCCTAGTACACTTCCACAACCCCCTAAATCCTTCTCCTGTCTTCAAGTGAATCCCACCAGATCACTTACTGATTGTCACTTGCAGATTGTAAGAAATGATTGCTATGTTTTAAGTGAAAATAAACTGTCTTTTCAAGCTGATAATGAGGTCTATAGTACGTATTGTAGTGGATTGGTCGGTTGGGCAGATTAATTGCTTACCTTGCATAATATAAATCGCCACCTTCCACTACCTTTTGCAAAGCATATATAGTAATTTCAGAAAACAGAGGTGAAACCATTACTTCTGTTACTAATATTTGAAAAGACCCTAAAATTATGGTTTATTTGGCACTCATGAATACTTACACATAGAGGTATATTTATCGTTAATCTTAAACATCTGTCTGTGCAAAAATAAAATTGAACGCAATAACTCATCTTCCAGCTGCGTAATAGCAAACAAAGAATTATGGTTAATTGAAGCTAAGAAATTGCAATACATATACATGAACTTTACAAAGATTAACAAATTTCATATGCAACTAAAACAAGAACTCTCTTATATATATTGAGAGCGATTGTTTAAACATTAAAAACCGAGCGTGGTGGGTGAACGGTTAACGTTCTGGCCTCGCATTCGGGAGGACGCCGGTTCGAATCCCCGTCCGGGCATCCAGATTTGGGTTTTCCATGGTTTCCCCAGATCACTCCAGGTGAATGCCGGGATGCTTCCTTCAAAAAAAGGCCATGACCGAATTCCTTCCCGTTCCTTGTCCCCCATCCCATCCCGCCTCTAATGACCAAGCTGTCGACGAGGCGTAAAGCACAAAGCAAAAAAAATAAAAAATAAAATAAACATCAAATTTGACTGGATTTTAGAGAGCGCCAGAGAATTAATTTATTCCCACAAAGAATAGTTATAGAAAGTTTTAAATTCGAAATAGAAAAAGGAAAAAAAAAAAAACACTCGGCTTTCTCACACAACTAGCTCAGAAATTATGTCCGGCGGCACAAGAAGCCTCACTCATAGACCGTTAAAGGGCTGTCTTAGTGATTCGTCAGAGTTCACACTGTTTCGTGGACGAATAATTACCGTCTCTGTCTGGTTGCATGAAGCTTCACAGCAAGGGCGCTATAATCGCTTAGCTGCGCACCTGTCCATGTACTGCAGGGCACTTGTCACATCAACCAGCACACGTGACAACATCGATCGGACTTGGCGCCAAGTCATCCAAGCCTCCAGAACGGAATCATCAACATTGCTCTGGCAAGTAGTGGCCAGACCGCTCGCCCTGGACGAAGTGCAGTCTCCTCGCTCATCCAAAGATCCCTCTCTTCCTCCTCGGCGTGTACCATGGAAAGACAAAATTTGTAAAATGTCCAATCAAGTGAGGAAATAAACACATCGGACTGGCTTCGAAATAGTAGGGGAAGCATTGCCTCTCATTTGCTAAGAGTCCTGTGTAAATGAAAAGTGCAGCCAAAAAATGATTATCTTCATCGTTTATGCTACTGGCGTCTTTATCTTGATTAATGACTTTATTTTATAATAAGCTAGGCTGAAATTCGTGCCACTGAGATTATGGGTAAGCTGTAACTTTCAGGCCAGTCATCCTCGAGGTCGTAGCTTCGATGTCAGATCAAAATATTAATATTTTGATTTTCCTTTATTTTTGGATAGCCCCCAAATGAATGCTAGAATGGTTGCTTCATTAAGATAATCACACTAGCTTGCTGCAAGTCATCTCTAACGCTTAGTAATCTTCTCATTGACTGGACGAAAAGGTTGAATAATGTCAAAAGCAATGACGACATATCTTTTTCCCAAAGTTTGCGCTCTTTGCTGACTTAAGCAACGGAAAAGTCGTAATCAATTATTATTTTTGTGACCTGAGAAACGATTAACACTATTCGGAATTCTGTTCCCATAATTTAAGTATGCATGGTGTGACAAAGAAATAGATATATGTCGTAAAACTGTAATACAGGTTTTTCTTCTTTTCTTTTACTGTCTGTTCTTTCTTGTTATTTACGTCCTTTTGGAGGTTTAGTTCCTCGCCTCTCAATGTTTATCATTTTGAAGTAATTGCCTATTATAACACTAGAACCTCGCTTTTCCCGGGATACTTTTTGTAATATTACTCATATTGTAACTTTAGAAGCTTGACCACAGTTGTCAAAGCACTGCGAAACAGGACAATGGGAGCTCGTATATTAAAGACAAGCACTTTAACCACTGAGCTACCTGACCACAACACGGAAAAACAGTACAGAGACCTCCATATCCAACGCGTCTGTCTATCGTTGATCAGTAATTTTTCGAAATTATAAGACAACATGTATTATTTACACAGATAATTTTTCAACCATATGTAGACAGTATTTTTCACCTTGTTTCAAAGGATAAGTGTGCAAAGTAGCATCGAGATCGGACGAAAACTGTGGATTTGAATGAAGAACAAACATACAAACAAACAAACATACATACATTCATCTTTATATATATATAGATAAGGCTCAGGATAAATAGGAAAGTAGTCGAGGCATTTGCACCATAAAGGAATAAGATGAAATAATGAAAACAAAATGAAGAAGTGCAGAAACAATTTCAAAGTATCGTAAAACGGCATGTTTCAAAAGCACCACCTAGATTTTTTAATTTATACCAGTTCCAGGGTTACTGCCAACGAAAGAAGATGTAACGATCTTATACTGAATGGCGATAAAAGATGATTTGTTTCTTTGCAGGAGAAGTGTTACATCTTCATCCCGGCAACAACTATTTTCGCGGACCTTATTTCAGTAATTTACGATTTCTTTTTGGTTCCCACAGTGCCAGGCCGGACTTAATCACGCCAGTGTGGTTAAGTTGTATCGCGGCGCCAAGAAGCCGGTCGGTATTATTAAATCTGAGCAGAGGTCGGCTGGCAGGAACAATAAATTAGGTGTGGTCGGACAGCGCCCCCGCACAGTAGCCAAACAGCTCGTCTCTCAGTCATAAACCGTCCAGTACGATGGCTATACTGAATTATGGAAAGCGACTTCTTGATTACACGATTACTATTATTAATTTCAACGTAATTATTCATATTTTAAGGTCAGGTTGGATGCCAAGGATTCTTTTCGGAGTAACCCCTAATATGAGGGAAGAGACATAAAGATCCTAAAGTTATGATAACTGAATTGATAATAATTTTGAATTGTTTAATAATCAGAATTCCGAAGCAAGTAAACTGACATATTATCAGACTGGATGGGATACGGTGATAACAAGGTTCACAATCTGATGGTAATGTCTTCATAGACATATATAAAATCCTAGGCATGCGTAAACCGCGTCATTGGACCAATTCAGGCCATATTCGCACGAAATGTTGTTGAGGTGGCCCGAAAGGTTTTTTTCATAATTCAATAGGCGGTGCTGGATTCTGGTAGGCATTTCGAAAGCGAGAAAGCTATGGCTACAATATGTCCACTGGTTAATCAGGGTAGATGCAATTTACTCACGCACAATGGATTTTACGAATGTATAAAGCTGTGGAGCTTTTTCACAGTCGGAATGCGTACCTCAAGTCGTGTTTTCAGCTTTACGTGTCTATGAAGTTGCTTATATCACAGTTTTGTAATATATGTTACGCTCAAAGACTGAATACGCTCAAAACAACCACAACATGTTGTGGCTTACCAGTATCTAACTCTTTGTGTTCTCGACGAATTGGTCCAGAGTGGGGAGGGTTAAGAGGCTCAAGCCCTCCCCCAAAAGCATCTAGTCCAACACCGATGACATTGTAACTGTTTTTTTTTTTTTTTTTTTTTTTTTTTTTTTTTTTTTTTTTTTTTTTTAATAGCTCTACTGTCCTTATAAGGGCGGCAATGCTGACATGAGATTTTATATCGTCGACCCCTCCCCCCCCCACCCCCTCCCGCTCCTATAAATTCTACCCTCGCCACTGATTTAATATATATGATTCTACTTAGCCGTCGCGTTACAACGATCTAAAAGAAAAAAAAGAAAAAAAAGGGGTGTCGTAATGTGTGGAAAATGCGACCTGGACCAGACACGAATTTAGCGTTGTGGCGTTTTTGAGTTGGCAACGTTATTGCTGTTTTTTTTTTTATTTTTTTTGTATGTGCCATAATGCGAATAAAATGTTTTCAAGAAACCAGAACGCGATGTGGTCGGTTTTTTTTCGCTAAATGTACGTTTTCTGTCTTTGAGCTTAACATATATATATAACATATATATATATATATATATATATATATATACTTGGATATAAAATTGTTTGTTCGTTGCTTGCAAATATGTAATCTGTTCGTATTCACGCCAGGAAGCACCATTTTAACTGTTGCTTGCAGAGAAGCCACGTGAAAAATATAGAAGTATGCCTGTGGGTCATCCACAAACTTAAAAACTTAGGCTGTTAGTGGCAGTTTCAAGGGATGGCAGAAACAAATGATGGTCTCAAAAGTGATTGAAGCATTGCTTACAATATAAATTCAGATAAAGAGGAGAAGATCCAAGGAAACAGATAATACGGGCAGGGCTGCTCCTCTCCGGACTGTATTTCTTCGATAGTTTAGCTGTGAATTAACAGCACAAATTCCTCGTGGACGAAGTCGCAGGTACAGCCAGTATACTTATAAAATTGAACATTTTATTTTACGAAAACAAATAATCATTAGATTCCTTTAAAAAGTTTTTACAATTGAAAACTCTGTTCATAAAGTTACTGAAGAGCGCAAGATTAGTAACTTCAGGGAGGTTACTAGGATGTGCAACGATGATGAAAAAGCTTCTGTCTCCTAAATGTTTCCGTTGTAGAGGATTCAAGTCAGTCAGTATGATGAAAGACCCGCTCTACTGGCCACGGGAATGTTGCGCTATGAGGCGGTCTTCTCTGGAGGCAGGCAGGGCGAAAAGTGTCGTCTTCCCCTCAAGTGCCGCCCACGAAAACTCTGTTGCATCTACGGTTTGGATGAATCGGACAATCTCCGAATTAGGCGGGTACTTTTCGTCCGTTGATTCGCTCGCCATATGAAACCTTACAGTTTACAGTTAATGGCAGTATTATCAAATTCACGCATTGTTTGTTTCCTTACATTGTCCACAGTTCATACGGCAAGTCTCTGAAAATACTCCAAGAACTTTTTTTCCCTTCCGCTGCGTTACCTAGGGAGCGTCCATAAACTACGTGGCTAGGTCTAGTTGAGGGAGGGGTTGACTGGAAAGTTACGCTGGGCTATGTGGGGTGAGGGGAGGTTTCCGAGCCAGGCCACTTAGCTTTCCATTCAAATTATTTGTCACAGTTAAAATGAGGTACAGAATACACAACAGCAAGTAAATATTTATTTCCGTCATTTAATTATCTCCGTTTGTAATTTACGGTAGTCTGGCAAGAGAAAACAGTACAAAATGTCTTCAGGAATCAATAGGGAAAGAAGCTACGTGCTACGTGTGGGCGGGATGGGGAATAGTAGAGGTAGAATTAACGTTGGGCTACGTGGAGGGGGGGGGGGGGGGGGTCAACAGGAGACCAAAATGGAGCTACGTGGTTTGACAAGGAATTTTCTTTTAGTACACTTATCTGGAGTTTCGCCTCTGCGTCCAGCTTTCTGCTTTTGTTGGTGTGTCGTACATTGTCATTTCGGCATGTCCACAACTCACCATTACTGTAATGTCTGTCAGTAGGATGCGCGCGCTTTTACGCCACCGTCCGAACTGGCACACGATCCAAATTGTACCTGACGGTACATTACATTACGAATAAAACGTTAAGCTTGGTCATTGTGTACGCGTGTCAATTAGGCTGTGACGTCACACACCCAGTTATCGTGCCGAGCTAACAATTACCAGAGACGTTACTCGAGGTTATGCCGGTTATTCAATTACAGTTATATTTAGTTACGCATCCAGCAAGAAATGAATTGCCAAAACAATGAAAGGGAAGTATATATCTCTTTTAAATCAACATGCTATTTATTGTTTGTTTATATTCAATAGCTGTAGATGTTTTCTTATGATCGCTGTCCAGAGATATTACTGTTGCAGTAAACTAAAAACATGTATCAAATTAAATCGTTTTTAACGTTATAAGCGTTATATAACAACAACTGTATTTAGTTAAGCAATTGCAAGGAAATCTGTTAAAACACTGCGTTCATCCCATTATCTTAGACGAATTACAAGGTATTTATATTCGATGTAATGTTCTCGTTATAATATGAGTTACTGTTATCGAAAAACCAAATAAGTGAATTTCCAAAACACTGAAACAAAAGTACGTATTGCGTTTAAATTAACTTATTAATTATTAGTTGCTTTTCGTTACTGATGGTGCTATATTAATAACAATAGGTCAAATATAGAACGTGATACTGAATGTATTCATACCGAGTAATAGAAGTTACGATAACAGTAGAGGTTTTGGTTACGTTGAAAAGTAGCACTGATCAGAATGACAACTGATACATTTTTTACAGCATAAGTCACTATGAATTTAGTTTTACAGAAAATTTAAGTTGAGATCTCAAGGAACACGTTACTGGAGTTCTTTATGCGGACGGAAGTAGCTCAATATGTAGGCCTATCGTTCTGAATTTGGCCTGGATCAGGAATAAAACTGACATTACTTCGTATTGCATGATGTTTTGGTACTTCTAATTTATTTTTAGTGTCATTTGTTTCATATTTCTGTTGTTTTTAACTCAATAGAAGTTACAACTGTATCGCTATGTAAACTAGAATATGTGCGACATTGCAAAACTAATAACAATTCCATGTAGTAAATCAACAGGAAAGAACCCTGTTTTCAGTTTATCATTTTTGATGGATAAAAAATTACAAGACTTCTTCTGAATGTGATATTCCCACTTTGAGAAATTTAGATGCCCGGAGGTAATGTCACAAGATGAATGTATCCACTTTAGCTCTTCCTAAGAAGTCACATTTAATGTTTTTCCTTACACAAAAATACTAAATCAAACAGGCACACTCATAAACACACATAACAAACAGCACTCTTATTTAAGATTTCAAGGCCTCAGTTTCAATTAATTTCCTTTCTATAATTTCAGGGGGAAAAAAAATCCATCAGTAAAAGATATTTTGTAGGTGTGACGAGATGAAGAAAAATTAATGTACTGGTTGTAAAAGTGATATATGAAAAATAGTCTTTACTACCTTAGAATTGTTTCACTATAATGAACGTAACCTGCAACATTTGCTTACTTAACGAACCACACATTTCTGTTAAGCAGTAGGCGGTCCAACTTGGTGCCACCTGTTGCTATTACCAGCCAGTGTTCGATACTCGTCCGGCTGCGCCAAAGAAACCCGTGGACTGGAGCGAATATGTTTGCGTCATAATATACACGGATTTTTATATCGTCAAATACAACTAAAGAGAAACCTGTAGCCATTATCTCTTGGCTACGGCGCGGAACAGTCTTCTCCAAATTTTATTTTTGTACAACATTACTACATTTAAGTCGATTGACATGAAAGACATATCAAATTAGTAATTTTTTGCTCAGAAAACGTATGACCTTTAGTTGATGAATAAATAAAAACCGCTATAAAATGCCATATTTTAAATTTGGTTTGAATGGAAATATGGGTAATACATGACCTCAAAACTCTATATTTTAGATCAATCTCGATTTTTTTTGGTAGGAACTGGAAACATTTGAGATGAGATACTATCGATGAATGTTGAAGATACGTTGTGTGGATTAAATTAAAAACATATTATGAAAGACAGACGTCACAGAAAAGTTGAAAGAAATACGCGGGTCACCTATTGAGACACAGCTTTTACTTGAAAACGTTAGTAGTTATGGAATAATGACTAAGAAGAATTAATGTTTGTGAAAATTGCAGTATCTAGAAGGAAACATGTGATTACAGTAAAATTTATTCTGTAGATTAGGAACAGGACAATACACAAATGATTAGAATTACAGGCCGAGAGAATTCAGTACGGTGCGAAGCCGCCAAGTGCAAAACCTCTAGGCGTGGAATCAAAAAAACCTGAATATGCTGCTGCAGAATACACTGCCACGCGGTTTGTAGCGGTTTGCGTCCACAAAGCATCGACAATGGTAGCAGGAGGACCAGAACGAACAAGTTGCTGATCGACCGTCAGGCCAACATGTACGACAAGGAAGCAGTAGTACCCGTCGTTCTGGGAAAATAAGCTTGCACATTCCTCTGCACATGTGGCCGGGCATCCTCCTGTTGAAATATGGCTTGTTGAGCTACCTGCAAGACGGGCAGTTCCTTGGAATCTGATCCCTCCCTAATGTAGCGGTTGCTTTTCAGATTGCCCTCATTTCGTAGGAAGCGATATCTCATGTTTTACCCTATGGCGTTCCAAACTATCGCACTTGTCGTTTGTCCGCCATGAAGTTTAGCATGCAGACTGAATACCACACGAGATACTTGCTATTCACACCCATGACTGTTAAGATATTGATTCATATTCTGCCAGTTTGGTTTTTCTTTTAGTAAAAATTTTACACGTTTTCTTGTTGATAATATAATGGTACACATTACATTTATCCAGTTAAAACTAAGAATAATGCCAATTAGTATTTGTTAATTATGAACAGAAGTGGGGATATGCAAAGGTTTCTTCGAAGTATCGAATGGGAAGTTCGATTAAAAAGAACTTTTCGTTTATTGTATGGTTAACCTAATCCGATGTTTTACAGCAATATCAAAGCTATTATTTCTTCCTGTTTGCAGTCAGATATATTTCAGACGTTACAATTGCTTGCAACGTTTACCAGATTCCCTATGCTTGTAGGGTCAAACGGTTGGGACACTTGAAGCATTTTATCAGATGGACCAGATGGGAAACGCGCAGATTGCGTAAGCTGTATGTGACCTTGCGTAGTAGGCCTACCTGCGTATCCGTGAGCAGGCGGAGGAACGGAGCAATTAAACACTGATGGCTTCTGTCTTCCTAGAAATGCGGCCACTTCACAATTCTGGACTAGATAACGGAAAATAGCTTCTCTGTTTCAAACGAGCTGAGTTTAAACGAGTTTCTCAAGGTACCACGGTACCGCAACATACCCAATAGCTTGAGCAATCTCCGTGCTCTAATAAGTGTACCTAATCTGATATTTCCTGGAATTTAAATATCGTACTTCATACATTAACAAACTGAATATATCGTAAACGATACAAGAGAATTTTTGCTTCAATTCAATGTTTAACTCTCCGTGCAACACGAATGTAATGTACACGAAAACTTGAATAAACGTCTAATACTTAAAACACGAATCGATTCAATTGTTCGAATGGCATTTTTGGATTGATGTGAAGAGCTCGAAGCAAGTATTTCGTTTATCTTTCTGCAGTAGTCTTGAAGGGGCGTGACGTACTAAGCCTGAAGTTTATGAGTAGGGTTCGGATATTTTATGACAAAAAATAAATAAAAAAATATGTATGAAAATATGACTTTAAAAACGGGCAAATGTGATCTAAAAGTAGCAAAATACGACCAAACATCAAAACATGCTCACTTGTACTGTACATCATTTATTTTATCTAGTAGTGTCACTTTCTTGTAGATAGCACAATGTGCTTCCGTGCACTCACTGCAGCATTGGGAAATTAATTTTTAAATCTCTTTGTTTAAATCACTTAAATTTCACATAATTTACAGAAAAGAACTCTTTCCTCTGTGCTAAAATAATTTTCTCCAAATTCTTTTGCATAACTCCGTAACTTCGCACATCAGATAATTTAGTTTTCGGCATGGCGCTTGCTACTCACTGATCGACTACAGATTTAACGCTATTATTTTCAAAAATATTGGCGACAATGAGGCATTGATCGACGCAGCTCGACACAGGCATGCTGCTGTTGCATTATCGAGATTAAAAGGCAGGTGGTACATTAATATTTAGAGAGTAACTGCAATGTTTAACTTTAATTCTTGACTGGTGAATTCTGACCAATTGAGTGACAATTAGTTTTTCTTTATTCCTTCAATGCGTAATAGGAGTACACTTCTGTGAATAATTATCTTAATTTCTTCTTATCTGTAACGTCTAGTGAATTCCCGGTACTAATAAAAAATTACCATGTTTTCCTCAAAATATAACTATATGACCATAAATATTATCGTAATATGACCAAAACTAGGAAAATGGTCTGAAAATGTATTTATATGCTGTATAAAATTCATTTAAATACAATCAGAAACGTTAAATCAGTGTTTAATGCAGCATTACAGGTCAAAAAGAAAGCAGGGAAAAAAATGACTTGCATTAATATCCTAACTCTACTTTTCAGCTTGGTGCGGTGTTTAATCGTTATTAATTGTTTAAACGCTACTCAGGTAGTCGTAAACATTAACGGCTGTCGTTGCCATTTTTAGTTCTGAATATAATTTTCGTTGAACAATTGCAGTGAGTTATAGGTATTTTACATACTTAGACTTTTGTAAGGTTTTGCTGCCTGCTATTGTATTGGTAAGGTCCTTGTTTCTGCATTTTTACCGATTTTCGTATTTTTTTGCTACAGTTTGAAAAATGTGAGATCTGTTTCACTAAGTTCAAAATTTGGTAGACCATGGGCGATTCGTATTTCATCACGACAAATATATTATTTTAAGGAGTTGAATAGTTTCGCTTTGCTTCTCCTTCTGTCTTTACCACTCGTCGACGTCGTGGTCATTAGAGTTCCAAAAACTATTGGGGCAAGGAACGGGAAGGAATTCGGCCCGGGCATTTTGTAGGAAACATCTCGACATTCACCAGGAGTAATTTTGGGGAAAGATCTGAAACCCAAGTCTGTATGAGCGGACGGGGATTCGAATCCGCATCTTCCCGGATGCGAGACCAGATCGTCACCGCTGACCCACCACGTTCAGTAATTAGTTTCGCGCTGGAAAAGGCATAATCTCAAAAGGACGTGGCTAATGTTATAAAAAACGGTTTTTTTCTGACTTGAAAAAAAAAAGAAAAACATGGAAAAAACACGTATTTTTTTTATAACTGCTAAATCCCAAATTTGTATGGCATTTATGGTTGAATATGACTGTTTCTGAGTTTATACTAAGTACTTATCTTAATTCTTAAATCTACTATATTTTTTCTGGTTCAGTAGAAAATAAAATTACGAAAATATTGGCAACATTGACTGAAGATTTCTTGTACTAACGGGGACTTCCCGAAGAGGCTAGGCTGCGCGAGAAGGAATCCCCATTCCCCGTTGTTTGGATTGATACTCGCTATTTAAATTAGTGCTGCCAACCCTGCTTATCTGTAGACCCAAGGATCTTTTCAAAAAATTAGGAATTTTAAATTTTATCTACGGCTTTTTGCCTCTTTTTATTACTTATTGTGATTTCCTTATATTCGTATACTTGTTAAACTCTCAGCATATAGTGATACTGAGTCATTAAATTGTCAGTAATTATGAATCGTTTCCTTACAACCGTTGGCGTAAACCAACGACTGAAAAAGAAATAAAGCTCCTATTTTGTATGATAATAGATTTAAATTCAAACTTAAAAGACCTTAATACAGAATTATCGGCGCAGTCTTTATGCACAGTGTGTACTTTGTTCACAATTTAATATAGCAGTTTCAAAATCTTTTGCGTACAATACAAGGACAACCAGTAAAATAAAATTTAATTATTTCTGTAGTTATTGGATATAGAGCAGAAAGAAGAAGAAACAGAAAATTCCGACACCGTCCGAACTAGTGTTGGTAGTGCTGATACTAGTGAATGTGGTACTGACATAGAGGATGAATAAAATGATGTTACCTATATAGATACATTTATGAATCATTATGTTAGACATTATATGATTAAGTAAGATTTAAAACACGCATGTAAAATGTAAGTTCCGTAAATAAAACTATAATTCATCAAATATACTGTTTTCTGAAGAAAAAAATTAGAAAAAAAAAAGGGTGTTAGGTTTTTTTTCACAAAGCTGAAAAAAAATATTTTTTTTTTTCAGTTTGCAACACTAGACGTGGCTATTAAGTGCTCATAAACCCTCAGCTTGTACAGCTTGCCATAAACATTACACCGATAAGACAACACGCCGTAATTTTCGGGCAGTTGGCGGGGAACCCCCAGTGCGAAACCAGAGCGCGTTTCACAAACGCAGCCGTCCGATTTGGCGGCGCTAAATTTCTCAGCGCTGGAGAGAGACCGCCATAACTTGGCCGGCTGGTCCAATTAGCGTGACAGTCCTTCGCCATTTATAATACTGTTGTTTGGTGGACGGTGCGTTGCGTACGACCCGAAGAATGGCGCAACATCACCCGCCAAGGGGAATCCCGGCCGCTTCACCAAGGTGATGCGACTCAATCGGTGCCGACATCTTTCTCAATGTCATTACTGTAACGCGGAAACGGGAATCAGATGTATATATGCCATGATATGTAATTGCATATGAAATTCTATTTCGCATACACTTCCGAAACCACATCCACCGAATGTGCTGATCGCTTCATCGCATTTTCCGTTTAAGTGGGCACCATTTCTGGTAAGTTTCCTCGTCCACTTAAGTTTGATTGTCCTTGCGAAATACTAACACCTGCAAAGTACAGTGTGATTATAATTAAAGTTTAAGTTTCAAAACGCTCTAAAAAACGAACCACTGATTAGAATCACGTCAAAATCGAACGGCGTATTATTGGAGAAGGGGGGTAGAACATGAACCAAAAAAGCATCCATCCAATCGGTTTTTAATTGTCCTGAGGCCAAAACTGCATAAAAAGCATCCAGCCAATCGGTTTTTAAGTTTCGCGAGACTGGCGCAAAACATGTTCAATATGCTGTCCACTGTTGTGTGCAACAAGATTAAATCGGGAAACAGCATGTTCCACAACCGATCGAAGTGTCACCGGGGTCAAGTTCAGAATGTGTTACGCAATGCGTGTCTTCAATTCAGCTACACTGGCAATCGGAGTACTGAACACATCTTTCAGATAACCCCACAGCCAGAAATCACACGGATTGAGATCAGGTGATCGGGCCGTCCAGGCTGTAGGAAATTTCCAAAATGCCGCCCAACAACTGCTTCACTCGATTTGCAATGTGCGGAGGAGCGCCATCTTGCATTCATGATCTTTCCCCCTCTTCAATATTACGCCGTTCAATTTTGACGTCATTCTAATCAGTGGTTCGTTTTTTGGAGCGTTTTGAAACTTGAACTTTAATTATCACCAAAATATGCTTCATTCCAGCGATAGTAAATAGAATTACATTAACCCTCCCAGTCATAAAAACTTGCTTCAGATACGTGAAGTTCTCTAAGAACTCTGTATTGTTCTAATCCGAGTTAAATCCGTAGTCCTAATTTCGTCTTAGTTAAAAAAAAATTTATCCAGGTTTTAAGTCTTTTTTTTCGAATAGTGACCTAAATATATTGTATGCTATAGATTATGTAACTTGCGCATTGTTGGTTATTTTAGACATAAAAAGAAATGACCCATCTCGCGGATTGCACTGCTCTTGAACCTAGAGCCTTCTGCATCTTTGAGACTTTTCTTTTGATGTTTTTTTTAAATTTTTTATTACTTTTTTATTTTTTTACGTGTGGCTTTTCGTCCCGTTGACGTCGAGGTAATTAGAGGTGGGATGGGACTGGGAACAAGGAAAAGGAAGGAATTAGGCCATGGGCTTTTTGAAGGAAGCATCCCGACATTCGCCGGCAGTGATTTGGGGAAACCATTGAAAATCCAAATCTGGATGTCCGGACGGGGATTCGAACCCGCTTCCTCCCGAATGCGAGGCCTGTGCGTTAATCCACCACGCTCGGTCTCTTTGAGGCATTTCGAGGTGAAAACACGTGATCATATTTTATGTTCATGTCTCTGAATAATTACTAATTAGCAGACAGGATTAAGTAACTAAAAGGCTACTTTTGTCCAGAATCCACCCTTGAGACTTGTTGAAGTAATCTAGTGTCATAGTAAATACATGGTGACGGAGTTTCTTACAAGCTGTGCAATCCGCAGATATCGTTGCGGCTTAACCAAACGGTAACCATACCTGGTAACGCGAGCCTACAGTTTAACGTGGAGTCCGAACCACGGAAGCGTTCTGGCGTACTTCACATTACACAGCAAGCTGTGCCAGAGCTGTTGGTGAGGTAAAGGGTCTCTCAAAATTCTCACCGAGACAGGGATTCAAACCAGGGATTTTTCGAACTCTACTCAGAAGCCTTAACAACTGAGCCAACAGACCGCTCGGAATATTTTAACTGCCTTGAAAAATGCCAATATGTCAGCGAACTACTTCCCTCTTTATTTACAAATGTTCACAACCTCTTTTCGTTTTTCAGAGGGTTATGGGTGGAATAAACGCAACCTGACCTTTGGCAGAACACACAGTAAACAAATTAGGGCGTTTTTAGGGACAAGAAATGAGTTGTTTGGGGCACAGATCAACACCTACATGTATATACTCTGCATTTCACAAAATTGTGGGTGATGGAGGATGCTTTGCACCAAAACTGATCTCTGTATATTTCAATCCAGGATGGTATGAGGGAATAAAGAATTTATATTAGCATCAGTGCGGCAGCTTATTTCTCTAATGTTATCTCTGCTAACATTGCAGCCCAAGTAGGTTGGTGGAAGAAATATTTCATGACACTCGTAAGTGAAATTAGGTGTACGCATGTCTACCAATAAGTTTAAACAAAATTTGCATCGTTTTCTGCTAAAGAATCCCTGCCTAATCTACGAATCAATTTTCTGATGCTTTCATAAACACATAACCTGATATGATTTGTTACTTGACTCTGATCATGTTTGCGCCTATTAAGGTTGATTTAAACCCAAAACGCTTTGCAAAGTCTGGAAGCGACAAAAATGAATTTTAAGGCTGAAATACGAACTTGACTTGTATTAGAACCAAAATTTGAAAACTTTCTGTTGGATTCGAAGGGTCTTAAGAGTATTAAAGAGCAAGTAAGTCGATCTCACTATGGAGTAAGCAGACGTAGCTTCCTGCGTCACATAAAACTAGAAACTTTTGCGTTATTTGCTGCGAGCTACTTAGGTATTTACTTTCGTTTTCACTGGATATGGATTTAACGAATTCTGTTTGTAATAAGACGATTGCGTTTCCAAGGTTTCCATCCTGTAGCTGTTATTTGCGATTATGCAACAGTTAGTTCACTCAGAATGATGGTATGCAACAGATGGACACTTAGCAGCCATTCCTAGATCAGCTCAACAGAGAGGGTGTGGCAACGTTGCGGTCCATTTCGATTCCCCCCTCCCCCCCGTTTGGATTTAAATGCCTTTCGATGAGAAAGTCGTTAGAGCCGAGAGAAAATGGAGGTGTTAAGAAACTAATATCAATTTTGCCATGGGCTTTTGAAGGAACCATCACGTCAATCACCTGGAGTGATTTCAGGAAACCACTGAAACCGAAATCTCTATGGTTGGACAGGGATTCGAACTCGCATCCTCCCGATTGCCAGGACAGAGTCAACCGTTTGCGCTCACCCACTACTCTAGGTGACAACGAAAGTGAAACAACGTGTTGGCACCGTTGTTTGAATATGATACGCATAATTTTGGTCCATTATTATTGGAGGCACTTCCAATACTGTACATGATCAATTTGAGACAATCACATTATTTCAGATCATGCACAACATTCTAACAGGATGCTTGTGATAACTAACGCGTCTCAGTGTAAATGTAAGTTGACCGTAACACCTTTTTATTTTTTTTTTTTTTTTTTTTAAAAGCCTAGTATTCTGGCAATCTATTTCTTCCAAACTGCTTAGCTAAATAGAATTTTGATTGTTTGTGAGTCGACGTCGATGTCATCAGAGGTGAGATGGGACGGGGACCAGGAACGGGAAGGAATTCGACCATGGCCTTTTGAAGGAAGCATCCCGGAATACGCCTGGAGTGATTTAGGGAAACAATGGAAAACCAAAATCTGGGTGCACGGACGGGGATTCAAACGGGCATCCTTTCGAATGTGAGGCCAGAGCGTTAACCGCTCACCCACCACGCTCGGAATTGTTATTAAACAATGATCATAACCTTGAGTTTGTAATGCTGCAATGATGTACATATTTTGATTTCATCTCGTTCCATTGTACTATCCACTTCATAATTGATTTGTTTATTAACTAAATATATACGGTATCTTTCTATATGATTATTTCCAAATTTTTAATTTATAGGGAAATGATACTGAAACACTTAAAACAAATATAAATGGTTATCATAGATTCTTTGCTTGCTATAACAGTCATACGTATGGGCAAATAATATAACGAAAACATCTACATCGGACGAATATTGTAGTGAACAAAAACCAACTAACGATTAATACGTGGATTTAACATTAATACATAATTTTCTTTGTAATTAGTTTGCAATTTAAAGCTTACTGAACCATTAAAAAACAAAGCAAAAATTAGCCTTCAATAGTAGGTTTCTTCAACACCGTTACTTACGGATAGAGATCGAAAACATCTATGACCTTTATCACCCCTACGAAAAAGGCTTGGAGCATGACGTCACAGAAATGATGACCAAACTGGCTTTTTATTAGTATTGACTGTCTTCTAATACTGCCAAAAATTATAGGCTGAACGCAGTATTTTGGCAATTCATTTCATTGCATTTGCTTTACTGAATAGAACCGTTATTATATAGCGCTCATTACGTTGATTTCGTAATGTTGTACGTATTTCAGTTGCCGTTTACATTGCGATATAGTTTGGTCATACTACTGAACTGATGACGAGAGCAGTATAGAACCAAAGAAATTAAAAATAAATTAGAAAGCCTAAAACCTTATGCTATGCCACGTAATATTAGTTTTATTCCTGGTAGTGGACGCATTCACCGCGATGTATACGAAACTACTTTCATCCGAACGAATTTTTAACTTCATCAACGTGGCGTCCTTGAAAGTAGCTTAAACTGTTTATAAAACTAAATTCAAACTACCTAATGCTGAAAAATTATGCCAGTTGTCATTCTGGTCCGCATTGTATTTCAATCAACCCACAACCTCCACTAATATTGCCGTTCGAATTAATAGCTTATATTACATGCATACTGATACATTTACTGTCTGTCGATCTAAATTTGACTCATTGGACCAATTGACATGCTGCTTCTTTTTCGTTACGAATGTAAATAAACAAAAAAACTAATAATTAATATGAATATATACATGAAATGTACATATTTAACCGTTACAAAAATAGCGAAATCTCTAGCCGATAATTATTATTCTACAACAGCAGAAGAAATGGCCTTCAACAATTATACATAACGCTATACGTGTTTAGTATCTACTATATAATTTCCTAAGCTCACTCACCCCGATAGCTATTGGCTGGAGAACGGTGACGTCGCGCGCCAGCAGTCGCTCGCAAATTAACAGCGACCAGAGATATCCTTAGATGAAATTTGAGGTTATGTCAACAATTTACTAGCTAAGAAACTGCTACAAAATAAATTGCCATAATACATTCATTAAGTTTCGTAGTATTTCATAGTTAAAAAAGTATCGATAAAGTTTGGTGCTGAAAAAACATTGAACTGTTTTTCAGCAACACGTCGCTAACGAAGGCGACATAAAAAAACTTAAATTACTCATTGTCTCTGCTGTAATCACGAATGCCAATTGTCATTCGACCTAGGCTAAATTTCAATTTCATCAAAACTGTTGCTGCTTGCCCAAATTTATACATTACGGTTTATTTGCTTTTTAGGTATTCTACTGACCAACTTCGTTAATGGTCTTTATTCATGTTCCATGTAAATGAGTTATTAGATTATTTAAAGTGGAAATCAAACTCGTCGACGGCTAAGGTCATTAGAGGCGGGGGTCGTCTCTGTCCGCCTTATACGTCTATTGATACTTCTGAGTTCTTCAAGCTCAAGAGATTTTATTCACCCTAAGGGCGAAACACAGGTTAGATCAGATCAGGTCAACCTGTCATAATCTCTGACGTTAAATACCGATACGCATAAAAAAAAACCGCTCACGTGCTTACACTAGTTGAAAATAATTTGCCAATATTCGTTCAAACAGTGTTCGGGCATTACTACCTCTTCGTGGCGTTGAAGGAATATTTGACGACCGTGTAAACGAATGTCAGCGTTCACAGACAGCGTAACTGGAGCGTGCTCCTAGTTTGCGGTGTTGGTAACCCTGCCGGTATGCAGGGCTGCCACTATTTCACGCGCCCAGTGAGGCGGCGACGGACTCGGAGAGCCGTTACGCCCGCGAAATTTACGGCGGACCGAATTTTCGGACAAAGGAGTGGCGGCCGGTACCAACATCGTGGAGTAAAAAAAAATTATAGTTTATGTGCCCCGAGGGCAACGCTTACTGAAACGGTAATAATAGACCGGCGTGGGCTAGTGATTCGCTAAATTTAAGGAGCTTCTTGCAAGACCTGCAACACAACACATACGTGCAGGCAGTCCGGGAGAAATTAATGTGGCGTATGTTGCCGGCCGTGAGCCCATAAAGTCTGCCCGCGCCGACTCGCAAATAACCGCGCACGCAATCCGGTGTCCAGAAATTAAACCGGCGAGTTTAACGCGGTCGGGGAATTCATCAGCGTAAGGTATGGGCCAACCGAGAGCGCTGGAAGACCTTTTAATCTCTCAACTGAGTTACGACTGTCTTCGTCTGTTAATAGCCGAGTCGCTACTTAGTTGCTACTGTGCGTTCTGGAGGGGGAGGGAGTGAACGCGTGGGAGATTGGTTATAGCTGTCTGAAGGATACAGTTCCAAATCGTCTAACGAAACAATCTATTTGTATTATTCTTGTTCTCTTAATATTATGAGATTTGCCAAGGTTCCATCCACTCTTTGGCTTTAATTTTTTTTTAATATTATCTCTCCTCTATTACGATTCTGTATCCGAAAGGAACTGATCCCGCCTATTGTTGTCCTTACGTCCGTCTCTGGCCTCAAACAAGATATATTCCACTTTTTGCTTATGGCATTACGCCTCGTCGACGCCGAGGTTATTAGAGACGGAAAATGAATGGAGATTAGGAACTGAAAGGAATTCGACCATGGCCTTTTGAACGAAGTATCCAGGAATTCATGTGGAGTGATTTTGGGGAAACCATGGAAAACCCAAATTTGGATGCCCGGACGGGGACTCGAACCCGCATTCTCCCAAACGCGAGACCATAGCGTTACCACTCACCCACTAGTTTCAATTTTCAAATTTGCAGCTGTTATATTTTGTGTTGACATAAACCAAACAATGTATTTGCAATTTTGGAAAATTGTGTTCCATGAAATTAAAGGGCTTTCTTTCCTCTGCTCCAGCGTGTTGGATATCATTGTTTAGAACCCATGAGGATACAGGGTTTTTCTTTAATCTTTTAATTTTTTCCACTAAACCATTGAAGTAATCTACTTTTTGCGCGCGTTCATTAAAGTTTTGTCTCATAAAATGTTGTTACTTAAAACCTATAAATTTGTCTGCAATATCGACCATATTCCTATTTTTAAACAACAAATACTAAAAATAGTTACCGCTAATATAGTTTGTAAGTTACGAGAGAAACTTTTTATTTTCCCGTTATACTTCTATACTATGATAGCATTTTGTTGAAAGTACTGTGCGTTGAGTGAACACTATAGCCTAATAGATTGGTTAATTGCTGTTTCTTTTCCGTTCTGGTAATAGTAAAAGCAAAGTAAGTCGCTCAACTTATTCGGATACTGTGGTAATTCTGAGCACAGTAATTGCAGGCCTGGATACACATAAAGGTTGGCCAGTTGCTGCCCTCCGTATCGTTGACTGTTGTTGCATGGTCCTAGAATAGGGCGAGAAGCGTATGTTACGTATTTATGGTAAAAATAGGAATTATTTAGTTCCAAATGTTGACCAAAGACTCAGAACTTTATTTTTTAACCGTATGTCTGGGGCGCATGAAATTTGGACTTAAGGAATACCAGAACAACTGAAAACTGAAGTATGTCAAATATGGTGGTATAAAAGAATGATGAAAATTAAATGTATATTGAAAGTATGTAATTAATGTCTTTTGAAGAGTCTGACAGAAGAAAATTTAGGATGGAGGGTCACATTTTAATATAAAAAATTGTTTTCGGGTGACTAGCCGAGTTAAAGGAGTGTTATAATTACACAATATTTCGGCGAAATTATCAGTGTCGCCATTTTCTGATCACCAGAAATATTGTGTTATTATAACACTCCTTTAACTCAGCTAGTCACCCGAAAACAATTTTTATATTCTCAACGCCGAGAAAAACTGCGTTTTTATGCACATTTTAATAATGCGAAATCGTTTAATTCATTGTGGAATAGCTGAAGGAATGAAGAGCAGAGAAAAACAAAATGAATTAGAGTACATGAAGCAGGTGAATGAGGAGGTATGTCATAATGCGTATGTTAAGATGAAAACGGTGGCCCAAGAGAGGAAGAGATAGGAGATCCGTCAAACCAATAGAGAGATTCGTGGTAAGAAAAAACAATTACCTCCTAATACAACGGTTGTATCACCGGCAATACTGTCGTATACTAACACTGCATACGCATTGTGGAGAGGCTTGGTGTTTTTACGCAAGCCTTTAATACAAAATCTGGTGACTTGCAAGGAGCATTTTCCCTGCTGCCCAATGCTCCTATAGCATAAATTTGTTCTGCTACCGGGTTTTAGATCAAATACTGGCTCCCGTAGTGGTTTACGTACCTTACCACGAGTTATCCAGCTTTATAGCCGCATTGATACAGACATGATTATTACTTCACATCATTCAGGAAACACTGTATAAACCTTTATGTCTGGAAGGTGGAAACTTCATCCATCTATCAAGATATCCGTATTGCATGGTTTCTCAAAATCACTCCCGGAGAACGCCGGAATATTTGCTTCAAAAGGCCCTGACCGAATTCCTTCCTGTTTCTTCTTCGCAATCCTGTGTCGCTGTAATGACATCACCTTCGACGAGGCGTATAACCATAACAAAAAAGAATTGGCATTCATCGGGGACTGTCGATAGAAGTTAAAACTTAAAACTAAGAATATCATACGCTCAATACGTCATACTTATAGCTTCAGATATACTGTTAACATTAGCATGTCGGTGACGCGAAACCATAAGATTTTACTCATCCAAAAATCGCCCAACGCACCTAAACAAGTTTTCACTTCAAAAAAGTTTCTCCGATTGTGGATTCGCTCCCGCAATCCTTCCATTTTACGGTACAGCGCTTTGCCACTACACCCACTGGGACCGCGAATGACTGCGAACTTATAACATCCAATTCGAACGATTAATGTCAGATATTACCAAAAAAAAATAATTAAAGTTTCTCCGATCGTGGATTCGAAACCGTAACCTTCCATTCTACGATACAGCGCATTACCACTACAACCTCAGGGATCACCAATGGTTGCGAACTTATAAGATCTAATTCGAATGATTAAGGTAAGCTATATTACGAAAAAAAATTTAAAATTATAATCAAGATAAACAAAAGATACGATATTATAAGTACAATGTATAACCTTCCACGAGGACTGCGGATGCGTGGTAATTATGGAGCGTCCATAAACTACGTGTCTCCGTCTATGGGGGAAAAAGGGGGGGGTTGGCTGGAGGGTTACGTGGAAGGATGGGGGGTTTCCGAGCCAAGTCAAATATCTTTTCATTCATATTACTTGTTGCAGTTAAAATAAGCTACAGAACACACAACAGCGTGTCAATATTTGTTTGCGTCGTTTAATTATCTCAGTGCGTAATTTACGATAATTTGACAAGAGGAAACAGTACAAGTCAATAGGTAAAAATAAAAGCTTCGTGGGACGAGGGGGGGGGGGGCGGGTTGTAAAGGCAAAAGCCTACGTCGGGCTACGTGGTGATGAGAGGGGGTTTCACAGGAGGTCAAATTAGAGCTACGTAGTTATATATATCTAACAGTCAGGTATAAACAATGTATTTGTGTATATATGCACATACGTGTACACCGGCCGTTACACTCTTGCCGGTAGGTATATATATATGATATAGAAGTATAATCTATACTTTCACTGCCCCGTCCAAGCGCAACACGGCATATACAGCTATCACAGCATGTTGGTAACACAAACTCATGAGATCATACCTATCCATAAAGCATCCTACGCGCATATCATACTCGTAACACGTCGTAGCATGTCGGTGACGCGAACTCATAAGATTTTATCCATCAAATAATCTCCCAACATGTCTAAAGAAGTTTTCACTTTTAAAAAAATTGCAAAAGAGGAACGGGATTTCTACACTCTTTCAAGTACGCTGCCTTGGCCGGTGTTTCGGAATAGGAAATTCCGCGCCACAGTTTTGCTTGCGACACGCCCCGACGTGTGACGAATGGCTGTTTGCCTTGTGCTGAGATGTTGGAGGCAGCAGACTTAATCATTGTGGCAATTACCACGTGTGGTGGCATTGTGGCACAGCCATCCGTCAAAGTGAGCGATGCGACGAGGCGGCGCGCTTTGATGTCTTTACGGTGAGCACAACACGGCCGAGGTCGCTACGCCTAAAATAATCCCAACTGCAATGCGAAATTTCGTAAGGAATTCGCACAACAACACTGAATTCGCATTTGTGACCCCGTTGTGAGAAAACCACTCCAATGTGCCAAGACAAAAGCTGTTACCTTTAACTAACAACATGGTTTGTAGATGTGATCGCTAGCATGTTATGACACTGTCTGGTACTCGATGCGGGGTTTGTTGGTTCCAACCCCTAAGATGAAGTAGATTTTTGATCATTATTATTGCTTTATGCCTTGTCTCCGTTGAGGTCATTAAGAGCGGTATAGTATTGGGGACACGTAATGGAAAAGAAATCGTCAGAGGCATTTTGAAGGAATCATCCAGGCATTCGCCTGGAATGATTTCGGGAAACAGTTGAAAAACGCAAACTGCATGCCTGGACGAGGATTGCCTCCCGAATGTGAGGCCCGATTGAGGGAGAGATTGTGATGCTCAATTCCCTGTCACCAGATTGTGCGTTAAGGTCTCATGTTAAATCCTAAACCTCCACGCAGTGCGTATGTACTCAGAGCGTATCACACTGTTGTCAGTGATTCGTCCCTTCCATAGGGACGCAGATCATCTGCCTGTGCTTCGGAACAATATGGGTCGGCACTATGTATCACCTCCTCCATTCCTTCATGCTCATCCGCAACGCAATACTTTTAAGACTATAATCACAGTCACATTGTAAGGTAGGGGAACTCGGGGTGGAACGGGATACCGGGGCGGAATGAAGTTCGACATTTTTCGAGGCCAAGGAGGTACTTCCAAAGGGTGGAAATAAGTAGGACTAGACCAACCTATTGCGGCTCAACTACGGCATCCATGTTAGTCTAGTTTTCTCTAGCGTTAGTGCGTGAAATTTTCGTTGTACGATTTTCTTCTCCCGAATTTGGATGTTTTTGTAACCAAGATAAACTCTACATACTTGTTTACATTACAAATGCAGTTAGTACATGGTTGAGGTACGTTTAATTGCCTATAATTTCGCGTAGTTAAATGTTTGTTTACATGCCTTTGTTGAGTGACCTTACCTCCCGAACCTAAATCGTGTTCCTGGGGCAGAACGGGTGGAGAGGAAGTACCCAATTCTGCGCCGCTCTTGTGCTCTGATATGGCAGTTGAAAACAGGGCCTCTTCATTTTACGTTTCACCTGAAATTCTAATGTGTGTTCCATGAGTTAAAGAAAGAATGTATAGGACGAACTTTGTGAAATGTATTTCAGATGTTAAAGAAAGCACCTAAAAGACGAATCGGAATAGGTGGAAGACCGCTCTATTAAAATATATTACCCATACAAAACAAGAGTTAGGCACCACTATTAAGGAAAAATATTAAATGAATTTTGCCAAAGGATAAAAAGCAAAGATAAGACCATTAAAGAAAGAGAATGAAATTAACATTAGGAAAAATAAAACGAACAAAGATAAATGTAAAAATGAAGGAGCTCAAGAGAAAATCCAAAACTAAGGAGAATGGTTCTGAAGATTGATGTGACTATGATTGTTTATATTGCGGTGAATTTTGTTCAAAGTCAGTTGAGGGTTAGTAATTTGTTCCATATTCAAAACATGAGCACACAATTCCTGTGCGGCAATAGATTGCGAAGATGATGAGGCTGTCGTAATGTGTGAATTTTGTGATACGCTTAAGAAAAGGATTCAATGGATTAAAATAACAGTTAGAACTTTATAGTCACTTAAAACTAAATAAATGTAGAGCAAACTTATTTTTTTATGTATTTCCACTAGTTCTGTATGTTTTTATAATTACTTGTTCTCACCACCCCATTCTGCCCCATATCCGGAGCAGAACGGGGCAAATGATTCAAAGTTATGTTTTTGAAATATATATATATATATATAGATATATTGTTCTTTAGTTTTCTCAAAATATTATTGTATTTTTGTGATTAATACATTATAATGTGTTCATAGAAAAATTTGCAGATCACCGTCTTAGTGCACGATCGCGCCGAAGCGCTCCAATGGCGTCGCTGCCCCACCTGTTCCAATTTTTTTTTTTTTTTTTTTTTTTTGTAACTGCTTTACGTCTCTTTTTAACATTGAGGTCTTTAGAGACGGGGAAAGGATGGGGGGCAAGGATGGGGGGTAAGGAATGGGAAGGAATTCGGCCACGGCCTTTTGAAGGAAGCATCCCGGCATTTGCCTGGAGTGATTTGGGGAAACCATGGAAAACCCAAATCTGGATGCCCGGACGGGGATTCGAACCGCCGTCCTCCCGAATGCGAGGCGAGAACGCTAACCGTTACACCGCCCCGCTCGGTCCACCTGGTTCAGATGTTCGAACCCCTGCATTACCGATCCCCACATATAGGAGGATCTATTTTGGCAGCCGATGGCTCATACCGGCGGCAAGGGGAGCACATGATTCCTTGATCACTGATCAACGGTCCCAGCGAGGGCCAATCTGTACAATCTGAAGATGACCCCGGCCGTTGCCAGATCACGCCAGCTTACCGGTACCGTCCGTTGCCTCCCATCAGAGTCGCGTCATCTCCCTGCACCTTAGGTCCTACTGCCGTGAGCAGCAGAAGAGGGACAAGCCCTCTAATCCGCGTCTTACTGCCTAGGCGTTGGCAATGAGTGCTACCGGCGGGAGGGCTGCACCACGTCACCCCACAATGGTCCCAGTCTTCCGAAGACAAAGATCCCCGGTCCGTTTGTTTGGTCCATATCGGCGGCAGGGGGAACCACTTCACCTGATCACCGACGCCCACCTCAGCAGCAGCTGCACCCGATAACCGGAATGCAACTCCACCTTCTAACGGCAGACGCCGGCTTACCGGTACCGTTTCGAGTGAAACCGTTCTCCCTAAACCCCGTCCGGCGTTAAGTCGAGGCATCGGCGGATGTACAACAGCTCCAGGGAAGCTCTGGTCATCGACGGTACCGTAAAATTAATTTATCAACGCCCCCCCCCCCAATCAATCCACCACCGTCACTACGCCACCACATCACGAAGTGGACTCTTCCGAAGTACCCGCTATTACAGCGGGGACGGTGAGCAAGGCGCGTTTCGCCACCCTCTTAAAGGCGCATTCCCACGATCCCTTGTAGGAGAGGCGAGACGAGACGGGACCTCATTAGCCGAAGTGTAGGGACGACCGCGGGCCGCAGGTTAGCTTAACTTGCCGCCACCTCCGCACCACGTTGCCTAGTGTCGTTTGGCGCACAGAGCACTTTACAGCAACAGAAGGGTGCGCACCGCTGCTGCAAACCGATGGCAACATCGCACCGCTACACACGCCTGTGATGTTTACCGACTCAGAGTGGGTAGCTGCGTCTCGTCTCCGCTAGCAGAGGCGGCCCTGTTCCCATGGCGTCCCGTCCCGTCCCGCCTCTCCTACAAGGGATCGTGGGAATGCGCCTTTAAGTGCGCCCACGGGGAAACGCGAGGAGCTAGCTCCCGCCACGACCAGGCCGAAGACCCTTCCAAAACCTGGCCTTATAGCTTAAGCATATCTACTATTCCGCGGAGATTTTGTTAACATTGAAAAATATATTATTCTCTTCTCTTTATATGAGATTCAGCCCATCGTTACTTAACTAATAACAACGCGGTTGTTTTTCCTTTCGAAGCTGCAGTAACGGTAACAATGAACTTAACGGTGTTATTACGTAAGCGACGAATTTACAAGTTTAAACTTGCACATGAAGTAAAGCGGCCTATTCACGGTCCATCTTATGGGACATCCGTTTAATACTACATTAAGATGCGCTCACCCATTGATGCTACTAAATGTTCAAAGCAATTATTTTCACTCGTACTTTTTCGCAACACACCAGCGTCCTTATCGCACACTCCTCCAATCACGAACCAAAGCCATAATTTGTTGGACGGCTGGGACCCGTGGTTGTTTAAGAGTCCAACTACATCCAACACGTAGTCCTGCAAGTCCTTTCAAGGCCTGACAAGAGTCCTATATCGGATCATCGTAGGTCCTACAAGTTGTACTGTGAATGGGCCGCTAGAGCGGTGGAAAACGGCTGGCAGGCTTGGAGATGTGCGTTGGCGTGGCCTTGGGCCTGACACTTGAATTAGTCGAGCCGCAAACTCCTCAAACTTCATATACAAAGATTGCTGTGTTTACGCGTACATAGTTAAGTAAACAATTTAATTCAGTTGTGAAATCATCCCACGTTTTTTGTTGCTGAAAGATGAGGCATAAATAAATCGGTGTGGCTGTATTATATGGAAATAGATTTTGCGTATGAAAAAATGTGGAATTTGGGATAAAATATGTCCTTAGTTTAATTTTATTTTTGATGAAATATTAAAATCTAAATAATTATACATTTATTTTTCCACCTCCCGATCCACATCCGCATCTGCATTCGCATCCGCAAAGGTGACCTCCGTTAGAACCCTAAATTAGTTAATGGTGGTAGATTTATGGTAGATATTTAGAACTTCTCACACCATCTTGATCGAAGTGGTTGGTTCCCGTCGCGGTCTGTAACCCCCCAGCGAACACTTCAACTCGCCTGGGGTCTATTCGCGGTGTGGACTTATTTCTGCCGCTGCATTTCTCTCACATTTCCCGCCTGTTTACTAACAGCTACATGCCAGCTCTCTGCTGCTGCACCACTCCTATATAGAACAACCCGCCTGCACTAATTTTTGACGCGTATTGCAACAGTTGTTTTGCAATAGGCACTTCCGTCCTCCAGTTTCAACTCGAAAACCGTATGCGCTTAAGCAAACCCCTGCATCACTGGAAATGTCTGCGTGGCCTAAATATAAATTTCGTTTGATGTGTGATGATCTCCTATTTAGGAATTGAGGTATACTACAACAAACGAACAGAGCGTGGTGGGTTAGCGCTAACGCTTCAGAAAGCCATGGTCAAATTCCTTCCCGTTCCTTGCGCCACCAGTCCTATCCCGGTTTTAACGACCTCGACGTTGACAAGGCATAAAGCCAAAGGAAATTAAAAAGCTTATTGAATCTGAGTCTGGTAGACGAGTGGAAACGTTCGTTCTAGGCAATCTGAAGATCTCTGGTAGGATTCCCGGTCTGGACAAGAAAATTTTATTTTCCATAGTTTGCAGAAATGATTATAGATGAATTAACGAAGAAGGACAACAATCAAGTGAATGGATGAAGCTGAGTAGATGACTTTCATACCTCTACAGAGGACTGAAAATTGTAGGAAACATATCGTGAAAATGATCACAAATTCTGTGAGAAATCGAATGGTCACAGATTGCTCATATATTAGTTAAATGACTTATTACAGTGATGACCTGTACTGGTTTTAGAATAGCATTAAATGCCTGTGGAAATGAGTGACATTGCTCCTTAAATTTTCACCTGACGATAAAAAAAAGCGTCACTTTAAAAAATCAGGGCTGTGCTCTCACGTACAGGATAGTGAAACAGTGAGGTATTATGATAACAAGCTGTATGTGTTTGTGGATGGCAGCCTACTCTTTTCTCATATTACTATATCGCCTGCTACACACAGGAACAGAAACGAAAATAGGATTTCTATCTCATCACAGTAAATAGGGCGTGAGGGTAAAAATTGCTCGCTTGAACCTTAAATTCGTTGAAGGATTCCTTCGTTCGTGTGAAAACAGGAGGTACAGAAGACGTACATTTAAATACATTTTGACAATACTTATTACCGTTTTAGGCAGTTTCCCGTTTTCAGCTACGCAAAACTGTGACGACCTCAATCTTCACCTGAAAGATTACACTTTTAATATATATGTATAATATTTTATTTTTTATATAATATATATAAAATATGCGCTTACTAGGTGGCCCGCGTAAGATTTTTGCAAATGATAGAAAATTAATAGCGAGGTTGGTAGCACTTAGTGTTGTAAAAAAACGGTTTTTTTCTGGCTTGAAAAAAAAAACATGAAAAAAAACTTTGAAAAAAAAACATGTTTTTTTTCTGGAACACGTTTTTTTTCACAACTACTAAATCTCAAATTTGTAAGCCAGTTATCGTATAAAATGACTATTTTAGAGTTTATTCTAAGTACTTATCTTAGTTTAAAATCTACTATATTTTTCTGGTTCAGTAGGGAAAAAAATTACGAAAATATTGGCAAAATTGACTGAAATTTTCTTTATGAACGGGGATTTCCCGAAAAGACTAGGTTGCGCGAGAAGGAATCCCCATTCCCCATTGTTTGGATTGATACTTGCTATTTGAAATAGTGCTGCCAACCCTTTTTATAACTTATTGGACTTTCCTTATATTCGTATACTTGTTAACTCTCAGAGTATAGTGGAACTGACTCATTAAATTGTCAGCAAGGAAGCGTGCATAAACCACATAGCTCCATTTTGGCCTCCTGTGAACACCCCCCCCCCCCCCGCCGCTCACGTAGCACGTAGCTATCTTCCGTTTTGATTCCAGGAGATATTTTGTACTGTTTTCTCTTGTCAGACTATTGTAAATTATATACGGATATAATTAACTGAGGTAAATAAATACTCACATGCTGTTGTGAGTTCAGTTCCTAATTTTAACTGTGAAAAATGTTACGAAAGGAAAGTTACGTGGCCTGCCTCGGAACCCCCCCCCCCCTCTCCCCACGTAGCCCAGTGTAGCCTTCCAGCTAACCCCTCCTCCCTCTGGACCGAGCCATGTAGTTTGTGCACGGTCCCTAATTATGAATCGTTTCTTTGCAACCGTTCGTGTAAACAAACGATTGAAAAGAAGTAAAGCTCCTATTTTGTATGATAATAGATTTTAATTCAAACTTAAAAGACCGTAATACAGAACTATCGGTGCAGTCTTTATGCACAGTGTGTACTTTGCTCACAATTTAAAATTGCAATCTCAAAATCTTTTGCGTACAATACAAGGGCAACCAGTAAAAGAAAATTTAACTATTTCTGAAGTTATGGATCTAGAGGAGACAGAAAATTCCGACACCGATCGAACTATTGTTGGTAGTGCTGATACTAGTGAATGTGGTATTGACATAGAGGATGAATAAAATTATGTTACCTATATATATACAATTATGAATCATTATGTGAGACATTATATGATTCAGTAAGACTTAAAACACACTTGTAAAATGGAAGTTCCTAAAATAAAACTATAATTTATCAAATATATTGTTTTCTGAAAAAAAAAACAAAATTTAGAAAAAAAACACGGGTGCTAGGTTTTTTTTCATGTTTTTTTTTCACAAAGCTGAAAAAAAACATTTTGTTTTTTTTCAGTTTACAACACTAGTAGCACTAGAATGAAACCAGAACCGTCTTATCTGAAGTAATTGTTTATTTGTAAACTGAAACAGGTACAGTACATAGCAAAAACACTTAAGGGGGTACGGAATCGGATTTTGGGTGAAAAAATCTGTTTTCGTTTTATTGGCTTATTATATTCCGCCAAATTTCCTCTTTAAAATGACGTATCATACATGACTCTACTGGAATTATAACTATTTTATTTTTATAGATTGGTAATATGGTGTATTGCGCTTTTGTTATACACTTCTCTCATGGTTGACCATAAACTTTTTGGCAGTATATTCATGTGACATGAATTCTAATATCCCGCTAGATCGGCACAGACTAAGGCATGCAGACAATATAAGCAAGACAGGTGCAGATGGATGCCAAAAGAAGACTTGAACATGATTATGAAGACTGTGAGGGGAGTGTTAACTATGGATGAGGAATAACTTAATCTTCCTTCTCCGTTTCCCGTAAGTTTACTTTTTATTTCTTCTAAGAACATTATCTCAGGTACTGGCGAACCTAGAAGTCTGAAATTTTGACGATATAGTCACATGAACTTCTTTTACATACTGAAACAATTATTTTTTAATTACTTGATTTACAAAAGATTTAGAGGTGATAATCTAGTGAAAAGTGATGGAAAAAATTTACTTTAAGGTAAATATAAATTATGTCTGTAAGTAATTATTTTGACATAAAACTGTTGTTTCAGTATTTTTTACAACATATCAATGCACATACAGTAAAAGTTTTATCTCTCTAGCTCCAGCAGTTTGTGAGAAAATGTTCCCTATAGTAGGCATAATTTAACATTACGGGGATAGGCGATTCCGTATCCCCTTAAAACGCCTTACGAAACAATAAATTAGAAATAATGGAATGTTTCCAGAAGAGAAAGAAAAATATCCGAAAAGCTATTTAGAAAACACAGTCAGTTTATTCACATCTCTATGAATGTCGGGCTGCTATGAAGTGGTAATATGATCATTCCTTATCGACAATAGCGAAATCTAGCAGCTTCACTATGAACTATCGCATAACCGTGACTTTGATTGTTCATAATTTTGCCATCTACAGAGTGGATTTTGAAAAATTCCTTTCTTAATTAATACTGGTACCAAAGCGGAGAACTTACTTTTTAAAATGAAACCTTATTTATTGGGTTTGGTTAAGTACGAAGGGAGAAAGATGGCTTGTCACAAAAAAAAAAAAATCTTTGAGACATAACATATTACATGATTATACAGAATATAGGTAATACGGTTCACAAATGCGATGGTGTAGTTGAGCTATTCCATTTGGATAGAACTCACGGCATACGCAGAAGATGCAAGCAATTAAAACTCTACCACCAGGCGGCCGAACATCACGGGGATCAGCCGGCCATAAAAGCCGCACCAAAGAAAAATAACGATTTCGGAAGGACCGCTTTGCCTTTACGCATTTCGCATCAGTCGCTCAGGCGTCGTGAAGCTCATTGCCAATCTTTGCGAAATGAAGTTCCCACTGTCAGCATGGGCCTCGTAATGTCCCTGGCAGTTACGAGTGAGATCCTACTTTGTTCCGCGCCATTAAGGTTTAATTGAATATAAAGACCCGTCGCAGTGTAGCCAACACACAGTGTTTCCAGCAGCAGCTCCACAGCGACTGTGGAATCGCGTTCTGGCTCGAGACGCAGCTTTCTCTGTTCCGTTTGCTCGTGATTAGTAGCTGGTACCAATCGTCGCTAGTTTACTAACTGACTGTCCCCATTGGAGCTGGCAGCGTATGTCAGGAGTGCGTTGCCCGGCTAATTGGCCGCAGCTGGTTATGCGCTCTTCAACACATACACACAGATACTTGGCGTATTGCTGACAGCCGACAGTACTGTTATAGATGTCCAACATGTTGGCAAGCAGAGCTTTACTGCGCTCCATTCCTATGTACTTCAGACATCACTGTCATAGGCGATCGACTCTCTTGGTTGAGTGGGAACCCCTATTAATCCCGGTTCGGTCATTCTATTGCCGAATGTTACTACCACAAACGCCATGGCAGGATTCTTTCCTGTTCCTTGCCGCCGTTCATTTTACGCCTCTAATGGCCTGGACGACGACAAAGCACAAAACCCTAACGTAAAAAGGAAAACGTGTGTGTGTGTGTGTTCTGTGTTTTGTTTGTTCGTTTGATTACAGTTTTGTGTGTGTGTGTGTGTGTGTATGTGCGCGCATTTTTTTTTTTTTTTTTTTTTTTTTTTTTTTTTTTTTTTTTAAAAAAAAAGCGAAAAACTTCTATAGGAGTCCTAGGCGATGTTTGGACGCGGGTAAATAAATTATTTCGCGACTTCCGTCACCGATCAACTATGAAGTGTTGTGCGTATGATACGCGCGTTGGACGCTTTATGAATGGGTAAAATCTTATTAGATTCGTCACCAACATGCTGTAAGTGCAGCATATCTGTGGCTATAAATATGACGTGTTGCACTTGGACAGCAGTGAAAGCATAGATTATACTTGTATCTAATATAATTGTTTGTATTTTTTTTGTCAATTTTCTCCATTCTTCTCCTTCTTCTGGTGTCGATGACAGCATCAAATATGTGGTAGTTTTTCTTCCAATGCAATGGCTTTGTCAGTAGCTGGAGGTCAAATTGAAATACATTTATTCCAATTTGTGGACAGGACAGCAGATGTACCATGGTTTCTCTCTCCCCGCACGAACATGTGGTATCTGGCTGTTCTTCCAGGTATCCCAAAGTGGTAAGAGTATATTTGGAACTGCCAACTCCCACTCGAAGCCTGTTTAGCGACTTCCATATGGGCCATGGTTGTTCAGACCCAGGTGGTAGACCCGCATTTAGCTTGATCCACTCGAACCCTTGTTGTAATCTCTTCTCCCAAGCCAGTATTCTTTCATTGCTTGGAGCTCCAGTTGGTGGCTTTGAAGTTCTCATGAAGCTTGAATGGGACTTAAGTCTCAATGGCGCTGGTGTATAGCCATGTAGGGGGTGTCGGACAATATCGATAAATGTTCTTCCTAAAAACACGCAGTTTTTATCCGGTTTTGATGGAACTTTGCATATGTATATTTTAAAACACATAAAAATACTGTTTACGTTCGATTTTACAGTAACCTAAGCTCTCTCCTTTTTTTCCCCCACACCTTAATTTCTATCAACGCTGTTGATACAAACACACAGTTTTTATCCGATTTTGATAGGTGTTAACACACGTATACTTCAAAACAAGGTGGTCTGGTAACTCAGCGGTTAGGGCGCTTCCCTCCGGAAGTTTTTCTCTCCGGTCGCGGGTTCAAATTCCGTGGTTAGCAGGAATTTTTAGGAGTTATATTTGATTATACGAGCTACCGTGACATTCCATGGTTCTGATTCCGGGTTAAACTGTAAGCCTCTGAGTAAAGGAATTGATCTTCCTGCCTATGACACACTAGCTTAGTACATCTCCTTTGAGAAGATTCAACCAACCTTCGGGTTGTGGAATAAGTTAGATTTTTAGTTTTTGAAGTGAAAAATTTTTTGGGCGAGCTGGGTGATTTTTGGATGGTAAAATATTATGAGTTTTCGTTACGGACATGCTGCTGATAACAGTATATGTGTATCGGACTGGTGGTTTAGATGTTAAGGTGTCTTGCTAAGGAACGAAAGAATCCCTGTCAATTGCAATTGGCTTATTTGATTTCATGTCATTCGAAGCTTCGTCATACTCTGTCATCAAAACAGAATCTCCTCAGTCAACAATATCGAAATCGCCTTCTTTTTCAATTGTTTAAGTCGTCCCCATCATACAGTTTCTCAGTGTATTCCTTCCATCACATCGGTTAGCTCTATCTTCTGAACTCAAAACAGGTTTCCCGTCGACAGTTTAATGTTTATACACCTCTTCATTTCTCCAGAATTTTGTTTCGTCGTCCTATAGGCTGCATAAACTTTACCTATGATCATTTCATCTTCTGATTCTTCACACTGTTTTGCAGCCATTTTTATTTTTACGTTTTACATTTCCTGTTTATCTGATTTTTAAATTGTCTGTATTTTTCTCTTCCTGCTTAGTCCTGAACATTTGTGTGCCTTCTCATCTGATCCATCATCTCCAAAAATTCTTCTGTGATCCAAGGTTTTCGGGTGGTTTGTTCCCCAAAGCCTAATGTTTCTTTACCACTTTTCATTATTTCTTTTTTAAATACCTTGCATTCATCCTCCGTTGAGCTGCTTTGGGGTTACTTCTTAGATCAACGTCAACCGTTTCTGCATAATTTTTCCCTCGTGTATGATTGTTTCAATTTACTCATTTCTAGTCTGTTCTGCTTGTATTGTGTTCTTATTCTCTTTAATTTCAGCCTGCACTTCATAACTTTCAGATAGGCTACGTCTGCTCCTGGGTACACTTGACAGTCTAAAACTTGATTCCTGAATCTCTGTTTGGCCATAATATAATCTAGCTGATATCTGCCTGTATCCCCAGGACTTTTCCAAGTGTATATCCTTCTTGCATGGTTCTTAAACAGTGTGTTTGCCACTACTAGCTTATATCTTTCACAAAATTCTAGCAACCTGCTTCTTCGGTCATTCCTTTCACCTGGACCACAACTTCTTACAGTATTCTCCTCTTTCCCTTCTTCCACTACCGCATTACAATAATTATTAGATTTTCCTCAAGTTTCATATATTGGATTAATTCTTCAATTTAAGCGTATATATTCACTATTTTCTCATCATCGTCCTGTGACGTTGGCATATACACTTGTACTAACCTCATAAAAATAATCAAGTCATTAAACTGTTCATAATAACTCACCCATTCCCCTCCTCTCTTGTTCATTCCAAATACTATCCTAGTAACTCCACTGACAGCTTTTGTATCAATTATTCTGTGTTCACAATGCCAGAAATCCTGCGCATCCTTTCACTCAAACTCAATAATCCTAACGATATCTAACTAAAGTGGTTCCATCTCTCTCTTTAAGTTTTCTAATCTACCTGCCCTATTTAGACTTGTAACATTCCACGCTCCGAATCGTAGAATGTTTCAACCCATTCTGATGACTCCTCCCTGAGCAGTCCCCACCCGGAGATCCGATTGGGGGACTATTTTACCTCCGGAATATTTTTTGCGCAGGAAGAAGCCATCATGATATATGTAATTTGAGTGGATTACATGTCCTCGGGATACCATTTGAGTTTTTAATGCAGTGGTTTCCCGTTGCCTACTGCATACCAATGTCGTCGGTCATTTCTGATTCATCCACCTTTAGGGGCCGTTTCTAGCCCCAAGGGCAAGAGGGTGCCCGGGACCGCTCCCCGCTCTTCAGCCCTCCTTTAAGAGGCTGTTGTCAAGCAGTGGCTGAATCTTTAGAGCAGGAATCTTTCAGGTGCGAGAGCCTCGTCCGTGCAATCGCGGTGCACCAGGTGAAGGAGAGGTTGATATTTGGTTGGAAGAGACTAATATAGTCTCTCCCAAACCCTTCGAACTTAACCAATTCTTCTTGTGAGCGAGCGATGTCTTCTTTCTATTGGTCAGATCGAGTACTTCAATAGCTTTCTCCGCACAATGCGGATCATTTTGCAAAATACCGCGCGTAAATCACTCCAGTATTTTTTGATCTATAGGAGATACACATACGACCAGTGCCTTATATATATATATATATATCAGATACCAATGGACGTTTTATTGAAGTGGGTTCACTATTTATACAGCTTAGCAACGAATCAGAATGATTGAGTTCGTCCAAATAGTACGTAATTCGAGCATCGTCATCAGTACTACTGTGATTGGTGGTTAGAAGAGGAAAGCAAATCAGACAACTCGTGTGTTAGTGACTCGTGTAACAGCTACCTCTGAGGACGCAGCAGTTCAAAGTGATGATTAATCGACGCGGGAGCAATAACACGCACAGACGCGAACTGTTTCGAGCCGAACGCGCGTGGGCGAGGCGGCCTTTGACGAAGACCTCACGCGCGATACGGCGACCTTGTTTACGCTCGATAAACCGGCGCGACACGACAGTGTTATTTCTGATGCCGGATGAAAGGAGCAAAGCGGCGGTAAAACTCTCCTGGCGGGCGCTCATTAAGCCACGTGTTACAGGGACCAATAGCTTGCAGGTGGCGCCCGGATACCTCACGGCTCCACTCCGGGACCGAGACTATTTTTTACGGTCACTCCATTTCCAAACATTCGGCTGTAAATTCAGACTCTGTTCCACTGTGTGGGTAAATGGGCCAGTTTCGTGAAAAATATTCGACAAAAGCTGTCACCTTCCCTAGCTTCGAGCGTTCCTCAACACATTTGATGAGGGTATCGCGACTCCGTCATGTACCAGTGAGTTTAACACAATGGCTGCTACAGCTATGTTACTTTGTACCAACTGCGTGTACTTAAAGACAGCGAAGCGACCAAAGGGAAGGTCTTTGACAGACACGCTTGATCTGCATCAGGAATGTTTCGTGTTGCGTGTGGTCGCAGGAAATACTTTCTTGTCACTGCGAAATGGGACGGCGCTAAAATCGCAGGTTTTATCGCGCGAGGTGGCGTTCGTGGCATACCACTAGGCACAGTTTTTGGCCCAGCGGTGCTGTTTATCGTGACGCGAGACCTGCGGCAAACGGAGCAGTAAAGTCACTCTGAGAAGGCGTCGAGAGAAAGGTGACTTTAGTGCCTGCGAATGTGTTTGCTGCGAGTTCAGAAGTGAAGGCTAAGCGGAAGTTGGGTAATGGTAATTCCTGTGAGCTGGCAAAAGAGTTGGTTTATCTCTGCTACACGTAAATCTCTAAATGATGATAAATATGTTAATTAACGGATGACGATACTAACAATCGGTACGCTACGATTTTTTAAATTGAATTCTATGTAGGAATCAAGTGGTCACTATCAAAGTAGAGAATCATGCCTCAGTTGAAAAGGGTATGAAACAAGGTTGTAGCCTGTGCTCGTTAATATTCAACCTGTATGTAGAGGAACCAATAAAGGAAGTAAAAGAGAAATTTGCATGTGGCGTTTAGTGTTCAAGGAGAAAAAATCGATATACTGCGATTTGCTGATGACATTTTCTTGTTAGCAGGATATTGAGATGTTAAAAACGGCATGAACAATATACTGAAGGAAGATTTAGGACTAAATATAAACCAAAGAAAGTGTTGAAATGTAGCAGAAGTGATAGAAATAGTAGATTAAATATATAAAAAAAGGATCTGATGCAATAGGAGAAGTAAGTGAATCCTGTTACTCGGGAAGCAAAATTATAACTCATAGCTGATGAAAGAGAGATGTTAGAAGCAGAATGGCAATAGCGAAACAAGCTCTCTTCATAAAGAGAAAACGCCCTGGCCTCGCATTCGGGAGGACGCGGGTTCGGATCCACGTCTGGGCATCCAGATTTGAGTTTTCCATGGTTCCACATTTCTTTGCCAAAACTGCGGTGTGTGTAATGACTTCAAATCTTCTTTATGGAGGATACGAGTTCGAACCCTTGCGCAGCCGTGTAGATTTAGGGTTCCCAAAAGCGATTCAAGGTGAATGCTACATTGTATGATTGATAAACTATTTTCAATTTGTTACTTAATCAACGATATGAGAAGTACTAATTAAGTAAAAGGTGACACCTATTTTCTTTGCAACGATTGACCTATACAAGCTGTCAGGTGGTTACATACGATATTAAGCTGCGTATACATGTGCCAACTGACTGCACAAAGGATGTTTTGGTTGGATTTACATTTTGTCGTGGCTAGTTTGTGTCTTCTGCTTGCAAAGTTCTATGCTTATAAATAAAATAAAATGCCATCTAATTTTTTTGTTTTATTTATAAAATTTAGAGCTCAAGAATTGCGGAAAAATGGCCTTCAGTCAGATTGCATAAACCCTAGGTTCAATTTTAACCACCTTTTATTATTTAATTTATAAAAAATTGCTCAAATTTAATTATGGTTTAATCACTGGAGATTGTAATTAAAGTAATCGTTATTTATAAAACTAAATCTTTAATTTGGATAAAGGTGAGAATGTTGCTGCCGTTAATCTATGAAACTAAGACTGGATAGGGAAGATAACCCATCACTTACCACAGATGAAGGTAAGAGAGTCAGACGAACACAAAAAGTGCCATGGTCTAATTCCTTCCCGTTCCTTGCCCTCCGTTCTTTTCCGCCTGTAATGACCTCAACATCGACGAGGCGTAAAGTCAGGGGAAAAAAAGAAAGTGCAATTGACTTTACTGCGGTTAATAAGCTTAGTCATGTAGGAGGCGAGGCATTGGTGATATGTGTACATCCAGACCGACCGCAAGCTTACTAACCGTAGTATTGTAAAATGTTTCTGCGGTTATATATATATATATATTCGTCTGTCTAAACTGCCTTCATTTGTGGTATATGATAGGTCGTTTTCCTTATCCTATCTTACTTTAAATCTTTAATTTGGTATACTAAACGTAACGACCAGTACAAATTTTTTATAAAAAGGTGATGATGGGAGGAAAATACATGCCGTGATGAAGACATGTGCGCGTGAGTGCAAGAAGAAGTTGGTCTTGCTTATTGGCTTCTTATCGCTGTGAGACTTTTTCTAAAATATCTTTCATTCCTAGGCTTAAATGGAATGGACACTCATTTACTTTCTTTGTAATCTCAATATTAGACGCGTATAGGTAGTCTATACACCTGCTTCATAACTGAGTATAGGTACTAAAACTTCAAATATGTTTTCTATATACAATTTATATTATTTTTTGTGGTTACTGGAGTGCGGAAATATGTTTCATGTTTTATAATGTGTAGTCTAAAATTCTGCAACAGATACTCAAATTGAATAGGCGTCACCCAAGGATTTTTAAAAAAATTATCTGTTGAATGATAACGCCAATACAACTGTTTAATTTATTTATTGACAATAAATAAATTAAACAGTTGCATTGGCGTTATCATTCAACTGGTAATTAATTAAGCTACTGTGGAAACATGGCCTGCAACAACATTGCATTTTTATATATATAGGTCGCCAATTTTAATTTCATTGGTTCACCACCATCGTTGTCGCTGTTTTTTTAAATTCTTTTTGTACAACTACCCGTCACTGAATATACACCTGTCATCACCAACATCGCATGGTTCCTCATGCTAATACAAGATGCCAAGAAGGGCAGTGATATTATAGCAGCGGTTTTCCGGGTTGGTTCAGCTCACCGAGCATGGTGGTGTAACGGTTAGCGTTCTGCCCTCGCATTCTGGAGGGCGGCGGTTCGAATCCCCGTCCGGGCATCCAGATTTGGGTTTTCCATGGTTTCCCCAAATCACTCCAGGCAAATGCCGGGATACTTCCTTCAAAAGGCCATGGTCGAATTTCTTCCGATTCCTTGTTCCCCATCCTTTCCCGTCTCTAAATACCTCGCTGTTAAGAGACGTTAAGCAGTTAAAAAAAGTGGTTCAGCTCTCCTTTGGACTTGGATAGTTTTAAGTTCGTTGTGAGAAACAATTTCTACACACTAGTCACGAGCGGATAGCGAATGGTTCAGCTCGCAAATCTATACGCAGCTCTCGACTTAACTTTACGGTCGCGTAGTGATGGTGCGTGTAGCATAATAGTTCTTAGAGACGGCGCCGGCTGGAGCGTATATCTACGCTCGCGCCTGATGAAGTGGACAGGCGTCTAGCCAGTGCCAACAAGTGCAGTGGCTGGCTCTGCCAAATGCAACTACTGGCTGCTATAACAGATCGAGTTCGCCTTTCGTACAGGGCATGGCAAAGTCCGAAGTAAATATGTATCACTGTTTCAAATTCGTCTTATACTAGGTAATATACGTAACAACTACGTAGACTGTTCGCCGATGTTGCAGTGATCTATAAGGTAGTTAGGAATTCGGACGAGTGGTTAGAAATTTAGCGTGGTCTGGATTTTATTTCGACCTAGTGCAATCAATGGCAAATTCTAAAAAGTGCAAGGCAATGTGCATAACTTGCAAAAAGAATTCGCTTGTTGAGGAGTATAGTAAACAATTCAGTTACTGATATGGTCGATATCGTGAAATATTTGGTCGTAACAGTGCAATGGAACATGAAAAGGGACTTGCACATCAGTCCGGTCGTAGGTAGAGCTAAGTGTAGGCTGCGATTCATAGGTCGGATTTTAGACAACTGTAATGTACAAACAAAGGGGATGGCGTACAAAATTCACATTTGGAATACTGTTGTGCCGTTTGTGATCCGTATCGCAAGGGAGTGATTGACAGTATAGACGTTAGAGAAAGTGTAGAGAAGAGCCGATTCATGACTGCTTGCCACAGTTCTTACCAAAGCGTCACAGAATCACAGAATTAATTCGAAGACTGGGTTGAGATACTCTGGTGGACAGACGACGTAGGATTTCGTTTGAATTTATTGCTAAGCATGAGTACACCCACTTCCATTTACCAGTGCGATGAAATTCTTCGTCCACCAACCTATGGTGGTAGCAATGACAGAAGAGATAAGATTATAGAAATCAGGTGCCGTTCTGTTATTCCTTTTTCCCTCGTGTTATTGGAATGCTCAGCGTAAAGATTAGTTATTGTGCAAAGCACCCTCTGCCATCCTCAATTTTGTGATTTGAAGAGTGAAGATGTAGATCTACGAAACCTCACAAATCAACTGTGTGGTAGGAAAGAGAAATATTCAGACATCCTATAGTGAAAACCATAACGGCGCCATCACAGATTTCCTCTTTATCGTGGACTTTTGTGAAATTATACTGTTATAATGACATGTAGATAATCGAAGTCGACTGGGTAAGCGGTTCATTGCAATCATCCCTCGGTAATGTATCGCTACCCGGGAGACTGTCAGACAGGGTAAGGCAGCTAGAAAGTATTACTCGTTCCGTGAATGGCCTCTTGCTATGTTTAGAAGAAAAGTACAGATATCACAGGATGTTATAAAAATCTGAAGTTAAACCCTTCATCACCTACGGTTGGCAGACATAATCGATGATTCAAGTTAAGATTTCTAGCCATCACAAGAAGAAATTCTTTGTAACTTCGTGAAATACCTTTTATGGTATTTGTTGTGAAAACTAACTCGTTGCTAATTAAATTGGTATTAGCTTAAGTAATAGTATTTATCCTTAAATGTTAACTATCAGGTCTTTTTTCTCGAGTTTTCAGTCTATATTTGAATTTCAATTCGCTTTCTTGAATGAACCTATTGCTCCAAATTATAAAATTATAATTACTTTCTTTTTACACCGATCCTGGTAGGTGAACGGTTAACGTTCTAGCCTCGCATTCGGGGGGACGCGTATTCGAATCCCCGTCCGGGCATCCAGATTTGGATTTTCCATGGTTTCCCCAAATGATTCCAGGTGAATGTGGGGATGCTTCTTTCAAAAAAGGCCATGGCCGAATTCCTTCCAGTTCCTTGTCCCCAGTCCCATCCCGCCTCTAATGACCTTAGCTGTCGACGAGGCGTAATTTTTTTTTTTCTTTTTAAATACCGTATCGACTCCATCATCCAAACTGAGTAGTTAAAGTTTGAGAGTTATCACTCAGCCTAAGTTTCAGAAACCCTGTCTTATCAAATGTTAAGAATAAAATAGACGATACTTTCCTTCTGGATGACTCATATAGGTGAATTCAGGACTTCAGTGTGTAGTTACGAGATGGAGACACTTATTATTCATCTTCTTAACTCTTCCGGATAACGAGGTAAAGTAAGAATAGCTCTGAGTTATAGTATTCAGATCTTATTCTTTTCTTGTTGTTAAGAGCACAGTAAATATTTCCGCTAAGTCGTATATAAGGGGAACAAAGTAGAGATGCTAAGTTTGTTGTATCTCGCGCAATGTTATATTTAGGAAATTACGTGAGCCGCGGTGCATTCATATTCGATTTGAAATACCTGTTACCGTACTTGGTAGATACTTCATTTCCTCTCATTCTGAGAGCTGCTGCGTGAGACGGTAGGGAATCTGAAACGTGACTGGCCTCTAGAAACAAGAGTTCTTCTAAGTAAATACTTGCCGCCTTCAAAGACCCCAGGCGCAGACAAAGTGAGCTAGCTCCCCCCAACCAGTTTCGTTCTTTCCTCCGCCGACGAACAATCCGGCGTAATCAGTACAGTTTTTGCTGCGGCGTAAGGAACGCGGCGGGAAATGTAAAGTAGCAGGATAAATGTTGTTTTCCGAGGCTTGGACCCTCCTCGCGGGGCTGTAAACACGCTCAAAGTACGTGTCTTCATTTCTGGGGGAGGTTGCCGCCGAAATAATGCATTTCGTCTGCGGAGGCGGCGTCAGCTACTGTAGGTAAAGGGGGAGGGAGAGGGGAGGTGTGCTTGAAGAAGAACAATGGTCCCCTAACAAGCGGAGCCGCTGCCGTGTTGTGTGGCGGGAAGCCTGCGTTTAGGGGCAACGCCGTCTTCACAAAATCTCTCCGCTATTGTTCGCCCGCTCGCGCCGAGGTGGCTGTTTTGTTTTATGAGGCTACAGAGGTATGTCTGTTGCGACGGCAGATGCTGTAGCCACCTGAAAAATCAGCTCAGCGTGGTCGGTGTCAGTGTTTCTCAACCCAGGGGCGGATCCAGGATTTTGTTTTGGGGGAGGGGGGGGGGGGCTTGGCTTGAGTGAATTTTGGTTCAGAGGGCTTGCGTTCAGTGGATTTTGGTTTTGGGGGGGGGGCTTGAGTCGGGAAAAAGGTAGTATTTATAGCCTCCTCGGGCCTCAAATCCGTAGAGCTAGAAAAAAAAAAAAAAGGTCTCAAAACTTCAATGTGAAGGGTGGACCTGGATACGTTTGGACGTTTGGGGGGGGGGCTTGAGCCCCCTAGCCCCCCCCCTGGATCCGCCCCTGTCTCAACCTGTGGTCCGCAGAAAGAATATATATATATTCCTGTTATCAGTCCTTCGACTGGTTTGATGCAGTCCTCCATCCATTCCAATCTTGCGTTAACCACTTCATCTCAGCATATCTCTTGCAACCCACGTCCTTAATTATCTGCTTCACATATTCTAATCTCATTATAAATGTAGATTGACGTATTCGCAGTGTATAAGGTGTAAGTTACCTGCTTTATTTTTGCTAGTATGAGCTCTTTATTATAGCTTTTCTTGATTTATAATAAGCCCGTAGTCAAAATGAAATACTAGCTGTAGAAGTCGGCACATTATATTATTTCACAGTTCAGAGCCAAATAATATATGTATCGCGACAGGATCATTTGAAAACATTCGATAGCAATTTATTATTAAACACTTGGTGTAAAATACACTTGTTTACATTACACTACAGAATAACAGACTTCTACGTTCCGTTTTATACCACCACATGCTCTCTGTAGCTTACATTCTAGCACACCCCTCGCCATATCTCTTTCTTTCTTTTTTTTTTTTTTTTTTTTTTTTTTTTTTTTTTTTTTTTTTTTTGTGCAAAGATATTCATTGTCTTAGACGGCCACTGATGATAGATATTCCGGCACTCCAATATTCACGTATCTTTTATTTTACACACAACTTTAACACATTTGTATGAACAAAGCAAGAATAGTATTTAACTTTAACAAACATATTCATCAAAAATTGTAAGGGACCTTGTCACCTTACAAAGGCTATAAGCGAATATAAACTATGAGCCTAGCTTTTTAAAATCCATGAATATTTCAGTGACCAGGAAACAAATCTGGTGTTTCCAGGATAGGGATAGCACAACACTATTCCTACAATAATCTACTCATTTCCAATTGGCATAGGAAAGACTGCCATTCATCTAAGGATTAAGTAAATGACTATTTTTTAGGGGTCCTCTAGTAGGTGTGAGGTACTGCAGTATGTGGTATGGTTTGTGACGTAAGAGTTGTGAAGCAAACAAAAATAAAAAGTTTGCGAACTGCCCCCTGTTTAAATCTGGATATTTTCCGTAATTTAGTCAATATTGGAATCCTCTGTTAGCTTTCTTCAATATGTGCGAATGTAGTAATCCAAAGGCTCTACTACTGGAATTTCACTCCACATTTAAACTAAGGCGTGTTGTGGGTGGTTTGGCCCTTTCATCACCACTAACACTGCAAGCCGACAGCTCTTTTTAATTATTGTTAATTACCATCATAACGCCTCACATGCTCACGAGATAATCACAAGGATTTCTCATAGTACTTTTAAAGAAAATAGACAGCTCGGTTCACATTCACGTTAAATTTAATACTTTTAAAAGTTACTACGTCTTTCCATACCTACAATTTAAACTACTCGCCACAGAATTTACTAACAGTACTATTTAACAATCACTCGCGAGGCCCTCTCGCGAGCCTTACCGCGCGAACGCTAGCGCATGTCTCTACCAAAGATATTCTTTAACTTTGCTTACAGACTAAGATACTATAGTATTCCGCTCACCATATATACTAATCGGTGAAACCCTATTACATTTAATTACAAATATTCACATCAATATATTTAAAGCAATAATAAACACATAATATTAACAACAAAGTAGTTAACCAATAGCAGAAATAATATACAGAAGTTAGGAATAAATGTCACACCGTCTAATGATTTTAATTTTATTTTCTGCATGTAGGCCTGTGGTATTGGTGTAGCATCCTGCCTAAAATAACATTATTATGCATTTGGTTACTGAATATTAAGAGTCTGGTCAATATTTAATTAACTTTCAATAGTTCACTTCCAGTTTCGTAAATGTGTTTCCGCAGTAATTCAAAACATGCTTTTATATTTAATATGTGATATTTTCCATAATTTAATAATATAAGTAAAAAATTACAACCTTAATAGTTAGTGGTTTTCAACATTATTTTTTATAATTCACTGGTCCTCGGGCTGAAAAACGTTGAGAAACGTTTGTCTAGCTGATTAGAAACACATTTGATGCCACCACTGCATTCAAAAGGACCCTGGTTCGGCCGACCATATAATCTTCCCCACAGCTCATTAAAACCACTTCATTTGAATGCCGAATTTGTGCCTGAATAAACGCCAACGTAGATTATACTTCATTTTATTTGCCATCTATCATCTTCTGGCCATACCTACCTTGCCGTCAAAAATCTCAAGAGATCAATCTGAAAAAATTGTCGATGAAACCAATCGCATTGCTCTTCAGTGTTTCCCCAGACAATGGAAAAGAAATTTCATATTTTCCCCATTTTTTGTATAGTTTTGGAAAGAACATTTTCACCTTAGTCGACTCAGATCCATAAACTATTGAACTACCTTTATTTAGCTAATAATGTTTCTGTTGTGTTTTTTGTTGCAGGTAAGAGAAATGTTAGCTCGCTTGCTGCGCGTCGAAATTGTTGCGGCTGTTATCTTCAATCTGCATCAACCTGAGCCGGCATAGCTGTAAGTTAAACAATTACTCTTATACTCAAAATTATTTGCTAACAACATTTGTGAACAGATAACTTGCCTCTGAAAGATTTCCATTGAGATTGACTGTATCTTGAGCGAGGCTAAATGAAAATAAACAATATTTTTCTTGGTCAATTATATGACAAATATTTTGGAAACTAGGCAACTTGTTGGAAAGAAGATATCTATCAAATTCAACGTCTCCAATCTAAAAACATATGTAGGTGAGGGAAGATCTGTGGAAGTTAATCAAATCGATTTTGGGGGAATTTAAGTATGTACATTTTTTTTTTTTTTTTTTGAACCGTAAGTATTGACTGTATTTCACATGACACTGGAAGAATAAAGAAGCTGAAACATAAAAATAAATAAATATGGCCACAAGACTTAATATCCCATTGTGATTAAGAGATCGGCATCTAAAAAAAGTTTTATTTCTCAACGTAACGTAAGGTTTTCTAGAGTATTGCTGCAGACCATTACTACACAATCTAATGGCTGAAAACATCTCACATTATCATGCTGACAAAGTGACAGATGGAGAAAATTTCTTTCACCACTTTTAAGAGTGTCTATCTAATAAAATCGAGACTATTCTTTTCTTAGATAAATGCTCTTTGGATAAATAAACAGTGATATAAAGACATAACTATTTTTATACAGTTCCAATATTGTCTACACATATTTTCCGTCTCAGTCACAATTCCCCCCCCCCCCCCCCTTCAATAGATTTCTTTTAAACGACCGTGTAACCAATTGTGGGCGAAATCTTGTGGATCTTAGTTGGTGGAAAATATTGCTCTCCGTGAATCTTTACAAGGCATCGAAACAAGAAGCAGTCACATGATGACAACTCTGGGTGGTCCGTAATGGTCTGGTGTAGTTCATCCGTTCCCGTGCGCGTTCTCTTGTGTGCTGACAGGCCTCTGTAACATTGCTAAAATGTTTGTAGCGATGTGGAACTTTGACAGTTCAAGTAAATTTATTTATTTATCAATCTTGTTCCATAGATCTCTGCTGAGGAAGAACCTCTGGGATGTGAAACACGTCATCGTTAATACACATACATACGAGTCATGATCATAGTGAAAACAATTATACGTTACAAAGACAAATAAAGAGAATACAAATAAATATAAATTTTTACAACTGAGTTTTTCAAAAGGTCATATTGAATACAATTAATTATTTTGTTCAAATTCTTGGATGGAGTAGAAGGAGTTGCCAATACGATAATCTCTCAGTTTTTCTTTAAATATATCTTTATTGTCTGTAAACTGTTTTATACTCTTCGGAAGTTTATTAAAAAGATGTATCCCAGAATAAGTAACCCCTGTTTGTATTAATGATAGAGATGTTTGTGTTTTGAGCAGGTTATTTCTGTTTCTTGTATTGAAATTGTGTACCTGTGAGTTAGATGTAAACAGCTTAAATATTCTATGACATGAGAGAATATATATACTGAGAAGTCACTGTACGAATATTGAGTATTTTTGTAAAGAGTTGTCTGCAAGAAGTTCCTGGTTTTACACTATACAGCATCCTAATAGCTCTTTTCTGTGCTATGAAAACTTTTTTACTTTGTGAAGGGTTTCCCCAAAATACAGATACCATGAGTATCCCAAAAGACGATATTGGGGATTTTGTCAACAGTCGTATGTGTGATTACGGTATTCAATTTTCAACATTTCCTGCTGCATGATCTTCATTCTCAACAGACATGCGTGGAAGAGATTTGATGCCAGTGTCCTGCAATCTCGGAAAAAACGTATGATAACTTGTACAATCCCGTTCGAAAATGTGTGATTGCCGAACTTTCCACAGTTGAAAAATTTTCTGTGCTAGAAATTTAATAATTATACATAATTATAGCGTTTTCATGCGTTCTTCCACAAAACTGCCAGATCTGAACCCGATCGAACACATCCGGGATATGATTGAACTTGGCGTCAGAGCTCATCATCCCCGTCCCCAGAACTTACTGGAATTAGATGATTTGTGTGTGTAGAAGTGGTACCAGCTGCCTCCAGCGACCTACCAAGGCCTCGTTGCTTCCATGCGAAGACGCGTCGCCGCTCTTATCCGTGCTAAACGTGGAGATACCAGCTATTAGGTAGCTGGTCATAATGTTCTGTCTGATCAGTGTAAGAGTCAGTCTTAAATGTTTTCGCTGTCGTATTGCACAAACCCAGAAGATCTTTTAGTCAATCCACCAACACCTGATACAAGTTGGCTGTATCATACTGATTAAATTTATCGACGGGAACGTTTTCGGCCAACCGTTGTTTCGATTGATTGGTATTCGCATAAGTAATGCTCTACTGTATATGGCTTGTCTCTCTTTTTTTCAGTAAATATGTGTAGCTGAATCAGCCATTTGTTGCTCAGGACACAGGCCGTTGTACGACCCCTGAGCTTACTTGGCTTGTAGTGATTTCTTGTGCTCTTTTCTGAGAATCTCGGATCTCGGGTTGGCAGTTAGGTCAGTAAGAAGGAATCGTGCTCGTAAATGTCTTCGAAACCAGTGCATAGTGGTAAGTTAACATACAATTTTTTCTGGCCATATTGAAGTCCACTCTACAACATCATATTCTGCAGGACACAACTCAGACGTTATTCTCGTGGCTACTCATTGAACACTCACTATTTAAAATATCAAGCATTCGAATTGTAGGGTAGCGGTTGAATAGTCGCTGAGTACAGTTGCGTATTTTCGTTTTATGCTTTATCATTAGTGGTGTGTAGAATTGGTTAGTATAATCTCTGGGTGTTTACATTTTGTAAGCAGTGCACGTTAGTAGCGGTTGAACCGTCGCTGAATACAGTAGCGTATTTTCGTTTAATGATTCTACTGTATATGACTTGTCTCTCTTTTTTTCCAGTAAATATGTGTAGTTGAGTCAGCCATCGGTTGCCTAGAACACAGGTCGCTGAACGACCACTGAGCTTACTAGCCTTGCAGTGATCTCTTGCGCTGTTTTCTGAGGCCGCAGCGAGGAGTAGTGAACCGCCTGGTCCCCGGCGTCTCGTACCTCACCACTGTGCAGCTCCTCCGGGGCTAAGCGGACGGAGGAAAAAAAAAAAAAAAAAGCCTTGCGACGCTGGCTGGTCTTCCTCGTGGGAAATTTCTTGCTGACGTGCAGCGCCGGGCAGAGGAAGTCTTTGCGGACGGCGACTTGCTTGATGTGGCGCAAAGAAATAGAGCGGACGGCACACAGGTTCGAAAACAGCAAGCTGGCAGCCGCTTCCATTGTCAACTGCTTGACCATTCCTAGAAGGATACGAACATCGGAGTTCACCTTTAGTGTTACCAAATGATTTGATGCATTTGCTTACAATATATAGGGAGCCATAATGATTCAGACTGATGCAGCTTTCCGTAAAAGTGTACAAGTCGTATATTGGTGATGAGGCATGGAAAGAAATTGTTGTAAGCATTAAAAGTAATGCATGGAAGGCAAAAGATGGCTATGGCCACAAGCTGGCACTCGATTTCAGGCCAAGGGTGTAGGAAGATTATCTTTTTTGGTAAGGGTGTCAGGGATTGGAAAAAGTTACAAAGAGAAATGATGAATAATTTACCCAATCGTTGAAAGAATTTAAAGCTAAAATTTGTAGAGGGAAAATATAGGTGGGTGCAGGAAAGGGGGAAGATTGGTGTGTAGGGAAATGACCACCGGTGCGTTCGCTCAATCGCAAGTTAATTAAATATTGAATAAATATTATTAAGTACTGGAAAATACTAGAGAGTTTACGAAGTGTCATTTGATTCTGTACTGCATGAAACGAAAAATTTGACTCTCAGTTCCATGCGTTGGAGAGGGTTCGTTGTATATGTAACAACCTGCTAACGAATCAAGAGACGAAATTTTTTTTGTTCTGGAAAGCCCTTCTGTCAAGTTCAAAAAGCTTTCTTGGAGGGAGGAAAAGTTATTTGGTGTAGGGTGAAGAAATTGCACCTCATTGCGGATGAACTTATCTATGTCAATGACATAAGAGGCAGAAGACAGTGGGAAAAGTCTGTATTAAATATCCATCCAGCTATATCCTGATCATCAGTGGCTCATGATGGAGGTTGCGTAGGTAAAATAGTGTTCCATTCGGATTTCGGAGTGGCAGTTAGGTCAGAAAGAAGCAATCGTGCTCGGAACCAATGCAACGTTTATCCATTCATAGTGGTAAGTTCACATACCATTTTTTTCTGGCCTTATTGAATATCACTCTACAACATATATGGGAAACCCCTGGCTCCCAGGCCGGATCCGGCCCTCCACCAGCTTCAATCCGGCCCGCGAGAGATTCAGAAATTTCAGATACATAACATACCTTTCCGAAGAAAAATATCCACAGCTGAGAGTTTTCGCACGAAAAACAATTCGCACATTCGGAAGCACGTATATATGTGAACAGCTTTATTCAATCATGAAAATCAATAAAAATAAGCATCGTACTCGGTTTAGAGCATGGTTGGCCAACCCGCGGCCGCCTTGAAGATTTTTTCGCCTCACGTGATTCATCACGCTTTTTCAAATTATATTTAGTTTATAATTGCCAATGAAGTGAAAACTAATGTATTTAAAAATAGATGAATTGTGCATCCATATATTTCAAAATTAACTGTCCAAATAATGAGAAAAAATTACTTTGATTTTAAAATAATATTTTTGCGAATATATGACAGATATTGCCTGTTTTATTTATGAGTTTCCAGTTATCAGTTCGTGGAATAATTATGTTACATTCTGTGAGCTCTTAATGAGCGCGCATCTCGGAACATCTAATATAATACACAATATATAATTTTATATGCCACCCGCGGAGTTTATGACGCATTTCCAATGTGGCCCAAAAGATCATTTGGGTTGGTCACCCCTGCTCTACAACATCATCTTCTGCAGGACACAACTCGGAAGTTATTCTTATGGCTACTCAGTGAACACTACATTTAAAGTATCAAGTATTCGAATTGTAGTGTAATGAAAACGAACTGATTTCAGTAATCATTTCGTCTGTTGGTCATCATTCTCGTTGATAATACTAAAGTAGGTGACAGAGTCGACTGTGGTACTAATACTGACCATCAGACTACACATACTAGCAGTCTGCTGATTGCTGTATATAGTCGTAAAACTTCTCATTTGCCTTACATCTCGTGCCATTTCAATACAAGTACGGTGATAAGAGAAGAATTTTATAACGGAGGAAAACGAAAATGGTATTTCAATGTTAGTTCATAAAATCATGCAGCAACAATGTTAGCTGCCTAAGAAGTACCACTTTTCTATACAGTCTGTAACATTCTCATTAGAGATATGCTCGTCTCTGTTGTTTCTTATTACAATTAATTAGTCCTTTGCAACATCCCGTACAGCACGATAGTATTTTAGGTCAGAATCTACAACATTCCTTTGCACGCCCTGCAACTCTTGTATTTGGAACCCAAAAACTTCACTATCATATTCAAGAAAAGCTTCCATAAGGCTATACCAAAGTTTCATCTCGCAATTCTCGTTATTTTACTAAAAGTTATTTTGCTCCACACATCCACTTTACGGAGACTGCCGTGGGGTGTTATCTTTATACTGGAGACCGGAGCATTTTGCGTTGCTGGCACATCCTCGGCGGACCGCGACTTGGCAGGAATACCCCGCCCGTGTATCGGGCTGGCCGGGAAATACTGGCCAGTTTTTTCCCCTCCGGCCGTCCATTTTTCGTCGGCCCTTTTACCGCCGCCGTGTCGTCTCTTCCGTTGACCGCTCCTTGGGGGTGGGGTGGGGCAGACCGTGCTGCCATCTGGTGGCAGGCGGCGGCTCTCGGCACCTGGCGCCGCGACGCCCAGGCGCCGGCTGTGACCAGGAGGGTGGGAGGATGGAGGGCGAGTCGCCGGCTATTGCAACCACCGCCCCGACGTCCTTTGTGTTAACGAAAGCTCCTCACCATCGCTACACACACAGCAGACTGTAACGAGAGAAATAACCCAAGCAACCAGCTTCATAGTGATAGATGGAACCCTTGTGGAGTCACTAATTTTTCCTTCAGTCTGTCACACCCTCATAACTACTAAAACTGTTTCTTACAAATTGTAATTCCGCACTATTGTAGTTCTTAGTACCTTAATATAATAAAATTGTAGTTAAAAAAACGCGTTTCATAGTAATGTGAACTAAAAATTTAAAATAATCTTTAAATACAGATGTTTTACAACACCCATATCATGTCCCACTGTTCATTATCACATAATTTTTTTTTTTAATATACTCAAAATACATTAAATTCGTTAATCAAAAAATTAACGTAAAAAGAAGCATGGGGTACTAGATAGTACTAGATATCCTTGTCTCAAATTTTTAATCGATATTTGTAAAGATGGAGTCATTATGAAAGCTAGTAGAGCACCTCATGTTTCTTATACAATAATTTTTGGCCGGTGACTTTTTTACTATTTCAAGCTTATTCAAGAAATTAAGTCACACTTACTGATCTGTGGGACATCATATTTGTGTTGAATAAAATCTTTATTTAAAGATTATTTAACCTGTTTAGATCAAATTGCTTCGAAAAACTTAGTTTCTAGGTTGTTTTTCTTTTTAATTTTTTTTAAACTATAACTTTACTTTCAACTATTTAGTTCTCTTTGCATTACAAGGGTTTCATTGTCTTTTTAAAACGTTGTTGTTGTAAAAGTAATGAGAACAGCAACACATATCTATGAAATTACTGGCATTGGTTCTTAACGTGTACAAAATTTCAAACATTTTGGACATCTCGAAGTGAGTTAAAATTGAATTCCAAAATTCCGTTGCATTTAAATATTTTTCTCTTGTTACTGTTGAAGAAATGAGAATACCAGGACTTACCTATGAAATTACTATATTTTTATCGGATCTTAGAGGGCGCGTAATATTTCAAAAAAATTGGGCCCCTGGAAGTAAGTAAAAATTGAATTCAAAGATTACGTTACATTCATACATGTCAAACTAATATAAAACGTGCAAAAATGGGATTGGATGGGTTGGGAGAAAGTGAATTCTGCTACATAGGAAGTAAAATAACAATTGATGGATGAAGCAGGAATGATGTTAAAACCAGAATAGTACTAGTAAATATGGCCTTCGTGAAAGAGAGAACTCTTTTAATATCAAATATTGATCTAAGACTCAGAAAGAACTTTTTAAAGCTCATATGCGTGGAACACAGCACTTTATGGTAGCGAAGCATGGAGCTTAGGAGTACCAGAAAGGAGGACAATTGAAGCATTTGAAATGTGACGCTGTGGAAGGATGTTGAAAATTAAGAAGACTCATAAAGTACGAAATGAACCTGTTTTGGAAATGGTGGGTGAGGAAAATAGTTGATGGAAGAAGCTTAAAGAAAGAAGATACAGGATGGTAGATCGTATTTTGAGACATGCAGTATTGGTTAATTAGTTAGCGGAGGGAACAGTCAAAGGTAAGAACTGTAGAGGAAGACGGAGATTAGAATATATGAAGCAGATAACTGAGGACGTGAGTTGTAAGGGGTATGCAGAAATGAAGAGGTTAGCGCAAGATAGGAAGTGATTGAGGATTGCATCAAACGAGTCGAAAAACGATCTAATGTGTGAAGGGTTTGTTTGCTGTTAATTGTTGTATCCGCTGGTATTTTGCAGGTTGTGAGTCAAATTAATTCAGGAACACGGTTACGAGCAATTGCAAAACATAGATTCCTAAATTTCCTTGTGACTGTAGCAGCGTGAATAATTTTATGGGACATAGTACAGATGGTAATTCTCTCTGACTTTATATTCCGTTTTATTGGATTTGCATGACAGATTTTAACATTTATATACAACCACTCGAATGTATTCTGAATGCTACACTATTCCTCCACTATACTACACGTGAAAGTCTCCCGCTCTCTGTGACAGTCCCACTGTGCTGTTTCCTTTTCGCTTTCGAGCGGAGGCCGGCCACCGACCCACCTGTTCAGATGTATATGCGATTTCCTGTTGACTCCTCACACAGCCGCGTAGCTCTGACACTGGCTATATTTATTCTTAAATCAACTAAGCAAAATACCCCACACGTGGTCCCAAGATACAAAATTATACATAGTTTTACATATGTTTTAAATCCATAAATGTTACAAATGTAGCATTCAGAAAAGCTTTGGAGGATTTATGATATATAGGTTTTGGTGGGGATTGAAAGATTTATTTCTTAAACTTTCTAGGTGTAAAAATAATGTTACTGGACTGTCTGAAAAGTTTTCTTTTATTCTAAGATTTCTACGAGCCAAATTAGTTTACAAATAAAAACTACTTATTTAATAAATTCTACATCATTTGTAAACACATGCATTCTTTAGAAGAATGCAGGACGACTACATAGATCTTTTTGGAGTGTACGATTTTTGGAAAATAACTGAGTGAGTAGATAGTTGGATGAAATGTTCTCTCTGGAAATTGAGTGGGAATTTTTTAAAAAAATTTAGTCTTCAGTAAGTATCTTTATTTACAAATAATAATATGAATCATTCAATAGAGAATATCATGAATCTGATGGTAAATATGCAGTGAAAATACCTTTTCTAAAAAAAAAAATTAGATCCATTATAAGTTTTTCAAATAATTTTTTGTGGTTTTTTATTTAGATACACACTATTGGAATGATAATTTCGCTAAACTCATAAGAAAATAGATTTAAAATGATTTGTTTCTGAGTTTTAAAATTAATTTTTACAAAGTAATCGTGGTGTACTGAATGTCTCATACAGGAATCATTGGTATGTAACTCGCAATTGTTGCAGTTTTTTTTTTTTTAAATTAGATCATAATGATTTTCTTCAAAACATGACTCTTCTTAACTTTGAATTTAAACTTCTCGACGGATATACGAGCGAATTTATGCAAGATACAAAGTACTTCTTTGAAATGTTTAGTACCATATTTATTTCACTCTCGTAGAACACAACAAATGCCCAGTTTTCTACCCGGAAACTCATTACTTTTACACTTTATCTCCTTTATTATAATACTTCTAACAATTTTCCTCCATTTAAATTCAAAGAGTTCATTCCATCTCCAGAAATTCGTTCCATTAAGTCGATGGTTAACGTCAACAGGAGTTTCTACATCAACGTACTAAGGAAATCACAAATATTGTGGGTGGCAGAGGGTCTTTTGCACCGAAACAATTCTTTATTCTGTGTATTACAATCACGAATAGCACGAGGGGAAAAAGAATACATACTGGCATCATTACGGTATCTTATTTCTCTAATCTCATCTCTCCTGCCATTACGATCTAAGTATTACATTTTGCTCATAAATGAAAGAAGATATTCGCATATTCAATTACAAATTCATACGAAACCTACGTCGTCTGTCAGCCAGATAACCCCACCCCAATCTATATAACACTTCAGAGTCACTTTCGTAAGGGCTGTTGCAAGCAGTCACGAATCGAGAGGCTCTTCTCTATACTATCTCTATCGTGCCAATCAATCCCTTGCTATACAGATCCCAAACTCTGAAATATAATGTGGACGTTATATGATAGTAGCAATTCTTCAAAATATTACCTACGAATTTCCATCTAGAATTAATTTTACCTACGAAGGAAATTATGTGAGGTCCTCTTTCATGTTGCTTTTTACTATTACGCCAAAATACTCAAGGGGATCAACGATGTCAATAGCTGAGCTGCTCACTATCTACTCGTGAATAAACGGATTCTTTTTATTGGCTATGCACACTGCTTGCCACTTATCGATGACAATTTAGTGTAAATCGCCACTCATAGCACCATTTCGAAATAACATCCATAAACCACTGAATTTGAAAGCAATATTTTTCCTCATGACTGACTGATACGTTCCTTACATTATCTTTCAACTGTAACAAGTGTCCTTCGATTTTTGCATTTGATCCACATCAGATGGAGCACAGCTGACAAAGGAGTGGATGGAACTACCTTGCTGCGCGCCTCCTCGCTCGGGGATGATGAATTGTGCATGCGCCTCTCCACTCGTGTTAATGTGGTAAACTCGATATTAATTTGCCGCAGCCCCTCGCTGATTATTCAGCCGGCGCGGCGCCCTCCTCACAAGGAACGCATTAAACGCACCAGCCAGCCTGTTTATCTCTGCTCGCAACCTGCCGCACCTGACGCGAATTGGAATCTCCTCACTCCAGTCGCCGCGGTACTAAACTCTCGTTGATGAGTGACGCGGAACGGCGCTTCATTTCGAAGAGGTCTGTCTGTCTCCGGGGATTTCTGATTATGATAAACTGCTGAGTAAGATTATCTCAGAGTCTTTACTCGCAATATACGAGCCGCTGTCTTAAGCTTGGAGCCCGGGACGAGTGTCATGGTTAGAACTTGGTTTTGTTTTACTTCATTCAAATATGTTCGCCACATCTGACACCAAAAACAAAAATACCACTAAAATGTCCAAAATTCTGATTGCTACTAGATAACTTCTGTGTTTGCCCCGCAGCTTCTAAAATTTTGATGCAATACGTTCAATATACATGTTACATTAGGTACTGTGGAATGTCAGTATGAGTACTGAAGATAATTTAAAAAAATCATCATCTAAATTAGCATTTTTGCAACTCATTCATATACATACCTGTCATAAATTTAAACTAAGTATTACATTATATTATTATTATTATTATTATTCCGCGATTCACTAAAAGTGTGTGGCGGAGGGTGCATTGCACCGAAAAGGGTTATGATTTGGAAGGGTTATACGGGATATAGCAGGAGGCGCCCATGGGCTATTGTGAGGAACCATCCCTGCATTCGCGTGGAGCGATCTGGGAATACCATGGAAAACCCAGATCAGGATGGCTGGAGTGCTTTATCGAAAGCTACTCCTGTCGGATTTTAAGTTTACTCGCCCGGTACATTAAGCAATCAATATATCTTCTTCTTCTTCCTCACAAACTTTTCCTAACATCAGGCAGTTGTTGTCTGCCTTTGATGAGTTTTACCCATCATTGTGATGGTCAAATTTGGAGCTCTGATTTTACGGTCTTATTCCCTTGCTAACACCAACCATTTTGTACCTACTGCCAGGGCGTATTACGAACGAATGAAGGAAGCGAAATGTTGCCATGTGTCAGGCAAGTATTCGACTATGTTCTGTGTGTCATAAGTGTATTTTCTGTTTGTGAAATGTGTATTTCATGAGGTGCAGATTGATGACTGCGTGAAACCACCTAAAATACACAGTCAGGGTAACCGGTTCGCAGGGTTCCTAGCCTCATACCTGGTCCTTTGTACCTCCCAAATCCAGTGTGGGGTGCCTCAGTGTACACTGGTGAATAATAAGTACGACTAACTATACTGACAGTGCTGTAGATCAGGAGTGGCCAACCCAAATGATCTTGAGGGTGCATCATAACTCCGCGGGCCTCATATCAAATTATGTATCTCCACTAGACACATTTTTCGGAGTGAAAAATTGAAACATGAGTTATTATTGTGTTTGCTATTATTCTTACATATAAACATAGATAATAAAATAATAATGATACTAAACGCACATTGTAAAGAAGTATATAACACTAAAAATGATTTTTTTTTTTTTTGATAAAAGTGTGATGAATCTCGTAGGCCGTAAAAATGTTGGCCATCTAAAAAAATCAACATTGAAGATAATTATAAGATATCATTTGTGTATTTCTGATACATACATAAATACGCGCGTAAACTTGTATGACTATTATTATGTGATTCAATCAATTAACATATAGAATTGTGGTATATAAATTTTAGCACTTTGAATTTAAAACTCCAAATACATGGTACGGGGCTTTGTTTATTTGCTAGGAGACAGTAGCGCTGTATTTCTTCTTTTATTTTTTACATAACTGGTTATATTCTTCGAAATATCTGAAATATTTAATTTAAAATATACAGATCTTATAACAAAATCTAGGCTCATTATAGAAGGTTCATCGACGTTACTAGTCAGAATAACAGCCATTTTTTAAAAGTAAGTTATATCCGTTTACATATGATTCCTGAATTCTGTAGTGCTTTTAGTGGTACGTAAGTATTGAAAACATCTTAGAAAGTTGAAATCTCGAATTAATAAACTGTATACTGCATGGAGAAAGATTCAAGTTAAGTGAAGCTACAGTTTGCGTATTCAGACTGTGCCTCAGGCATTATCCGCTAGACGCAAATTGATAATTTCTTAGACCTGGAAGGAATATTCCTTAAGAAGACGAGCTTCGATAAAGATTCTTCATCCATTACAGTAAAATATCGGCGTTGTTCAGCATCTTAGATATACCCTCAAGGTACTTAGCTAATACTGTGCAATATCATACACCTGAAAATAACTACCACAAACTGCGTGCTCGGTTATGTAGCTATATATTGTATTTTAAAAAAAGAGCGATTACATTCCCATTTAAAAAATTCATAATACAATTTTTATGCCAATTGGTGCCCTAAAATTTTATTCTACAGAATTTCCAGAAAGCAATTCGTAATTGACCATAAAATTATTTTTATTATTTATCAGAGGTATTATATTTGGCATGCTGCCTCATAGTGTCTATGAATACCTTGCTTAAAGTGTAATGCTACAAATATTCAGTTTGAAGACGAATATAAAGTGTGCATTCTGTGTATAGTAGTGTAGTTTGTGCCACTTTGTTGTAGCTCCATAATGCTTGTTACAGTCGGAACAGTTTCGAATCTACGTTCGAGTCTGTGATGTCTAGCATTCGGAAGGATGCTGGTTCGAGTCTCACTTTGGTTTTAAATGTTTTCCACAAATCACTTCAGGCGAATGGCGGAATGATTCATTCCTAAAGGCCATGGCCAACGGTGCTGTCCACCCTCAGAATAAAAGATAGTTGTTTCCCCGGCGCACTTCAAAAACTTGCCAAAACTCCGCATAATAGAAGAGCAATATCGGAATGATAATAACAATTTATTTTTTGTTGATGCTGATCTGTTTGTGAAGTCGGTAGCGTTAGCCATCTTATTAATATTATAAATGGTAAAGTTTGGAGTGATGCATGTTTGAATGTTTGGACTATTTGCCTCGACTCGCCTTAATTCCTCAACAGATGTAACTGAAACTTGGTACGAAGTTAGTAACTATTATGGGGAGTAACAGGTTATTTTTAAACCGCCAAATGAATAGTTCATTTAGAAATTGTCATTATTAATTATCATTTCTCCAACACCAAGGAATTTCCTACACCGTAGACGGTATTGTGCTTCTTACGTAAGTTTCATTTATTTTGATTGACAACAAACGTTTCCTAATTACTTTCTCAACTCTGGTTTTTTTCTTTTTTGCTCATGGCTTTACGCCTAGTCGACGTCGAGGTCATTAGAGGTGGGACTCTGTTTTTAAAGCTATTGGTCCTCAGTCCATGATGTCTGTGTTTGTTACATTTACTTGTAGAACCTTTTCTGATGACCTGTTCGTGACATTTAATATCTCCTTACGTTTTTAGTTTTCTCAATCTAAAGGGATTTCAAACTCTAATAAACTTATTCCTCATTCATGAGTTCTTATTCGACATCCAATTTATTATTTCGTTACCTTAAGTACTTTCTGATGCCAAGGAATCATTATTACTTATTGTTAATGTGTTCAGTTTTGACATGGAAATCATTGTCGCCAACTCTGTTGTATCTTAATGGCCCTGTCGGTAGCGCTTACGGTAATTTATTCTTAATTCATTTTTAATGATTCATTCATGAAATTCTTCTATACCCCAACCTCATTTAAATACAAATAAAATGTCGCAAGTATAAATCCTAATATCTTTAATTTGTTCCTCTATAATCTTCGTCTGAATAAATTTTCTCCTAGCGTTTTCTTCCTTTTTTTTCTGGCCTCTTTTTAAATTACTTTTTGTATCTGTCGAATCCTCGTTCTTACAAACATTTGTCTGCTCTTTTCTTCAATCTATCGATACGTTTTCATCTGTCTCTGTTCACCATTTAATTTTATTTTCTATGCTTGTTTTTGATGTATACATTCATGTTAAACGCTTAACATTTGTATCCGTTAATGTTTTCAAGAATCAGTTGTATTTTAATATTTAGTCTATCAATTCACTTTTCCACAAAGAAATTTCCTCACCCATATTTCTTACTGAATCTCTATTTTATCCTTGATCTATCGAGCCAACTTTTACCATTCCTCGGTAATACGCTTTCAGTTTTCCTTGCTCTTCTGTTCTAACTGTGCAAGTCTCACAGCTATAAAACAACACACTTCACACAAAGCTTTTCATAAGCTACAGTTTCATACCTTCAGATGCAGGCTGCGGAACTACGTTTTGGCCTAATTTTAAGATTATTTGTATTTATCCTCTCTTCTATTAATATTTTATTCGGTAAATCCTCTGACAGTTGTCACTAGGTTATCATTTAACGTATTTTCCCACAGTGGGGTGGCTTGTTTACTTAGTACAATTAACTGAATTTTCTATTTATTTCTCCTCGTCTTATAAATAATACCAAATATTGCGTCCATTCCCACTAAGCTTTTTGTAAATTCTTTCCCTTTCTCACCACAAATGAAATCTCATTTTCCAACCGTAAAGTTTACTCGTATCTTAGCTCATTAGTTCATCGCTTAATTTCTGTACGTACCCTTCAAAAAGGTAATGCGTCATTTTTTGTCTACTTGTTTTTACTTTCGCTTACGGCTTTACGATTCATCGAGGTCCAGGTCATTGGTGGTGGGAAAGGCCTGGAGGACAATGAACAGGAAGGAATTCGCCCATAACCTTGTTAAGGAGCCTTCTCGGTATTCGCCCTAGAATGATTTCGGGTGGCTATGAAAATCCAAAATCTCAATTGTCGAGCCAGGATTCGAACCTGCATCTTTCAAAATGCGAAACCAGAGGATTACTGCTCACCCACTAGGCTCAATCTCTTTGCTATTGCTACTTTTGACACTTCCATTTTCCTCTGCATATTATTCATTATATGACAGTTGCTTTTTCATCTCTATAAAATTCCACATTATTCTTCTATCTTTATATTTCACTCCCGTTCTTCTTATTACCTGTACTAACTAGGTGTCACGTGTAAACATTTCACGTATGATACGAGATGAATAGCGAGATTGGTGATTTGTGGTAGGACGAAACAAAAACCGGCTCATTTATTGCAATTGCTTAATTTTCACCTGAAATAGATACATAGCAAAACACTTACGACGCCTTACGAAACAATTAAAAGTCATGAAATGTTTCCCTAACAGAACCAGAAATATCTGAAAAGCGAAAAGCCCCTTACTCTAGAAAACACACATAGTTTATCAATATCGCTGTGATATGTGGTGCCGCTATCTAGCGGTAGTGCGATAACTCCTTATCGACGCCAGCGAAGCCTAGCGGCTTGAATCTTAACTGTCGCATACGCGTGACCTTGATAGTTCATAATTTTTTTAAAAAATTTCTTAATTATTGATGTTACAAATGTGGAGAACGTAATCTTTAAAATGATACTTCATTTATCGATTTTTGTTAAGTATGAAGGAAGAAAGCTGCATCGTCACAAAAAACCTTTTAGGAACAATGCGATACATCGACTCCATTGTCAAAACACCTTTTTAACGGTATAGCAATGAAAAAATTCAGATTTTACGTACTGTAGAAGAAATATGATGGAGAGAGTATATCCCTCTGCTTATTATAACGGGTAGTTCTAGGTGCACTAATTTATGACAATATCGCTTTATGGTGCTTCATTATACTGGAGGCAATGGGCGTATTGAGAGGAAGGGTGGAGCGGGTGGCAGAAGCGAAAGGGGCGCGCTGTGGAGTCTGGTTAATATCATATTCAGCCCATTAGCAGCTCAGGACTGGGGTCTGTAATCAGTTCGTCATTACGGGGGATTATAGCGTGTGTTTGTAATGGAGTAGCAAATGACGAAATCTGCATTTAGGTCTTAGACGAAGTTAGCAGCTTCCTGGACTTGATTTATAATTTGATAACGAACTTGACGTGAGCAAGCTGCCTAACAAGAATACAACGTGGGGAGTGAGAAGCATCTTCTACAAATGTGGAAAACACAATTCTTAAGATACTTGGTATCAATACAAAGGAAAGAAAATACAAAGGATAAGTTTCAGATTTTCAAAAATATGTAAACATGCAGATAAATACATTTTGTATTGTGGTAGAGGATACAATTAATAGTTTTAAAATTATTTGAGGGTGGAAGTTTCTGAAATCAGTTAATCTGATGTTTGTCTCAAAAATTCTATCCTCCTTAAAGATAAACCGGAAAAATAGTTTCAGCATGTCTCCTGCAAAGAATTGGCTCATTCAATATTTTCTTCAACGGTGCTTAAAGGAACTGCGATAAAACAATTTTTCTTTCGAATGTTTGCTGTGGATCTTGATGACTATTTACTATTTCTCCCATTGTTGGTAACGTAGTGGCAGAGACAGAAATGAAATGAATGATGAAGGACAAATTTTGAAGGAACCTATCAGATTTCAAACACCATCTATAAATAGTGTCAACCAGTATGAACTTGCTCCGAAGAGCAGTAAACAAAAACCAAACATGTCCAGAGTGTCTCAGTGTGTCGTCTGGAAAGCATAACATACGGGATGGATTCAACACTGGTCTCTTGACTGGTTTGATGCAATTTCCACCCTTTACTATTTTGCACTCATCTCAACATACCAGGTCCTCAATTATCTACTTCATATATTTTAATCTCTGTCTTCGTCTACAATTCTTACCTTCAACTGTTACCTCCACTAACATATTAACCAATCCCACATGTATCAAAATATGACCTACCATTCTGTCTCTTCTTTCTGTAATACTCCTGTAGTAACTTCTTTCCTCGCCCATCATTTAAAAAACTCGTTCATTTCGTATTTTATCTGTCCACTCAATTTTCGTCATCCTTCTGTAGCATCACATTACAAATTCTTCAATGTTTCTTATTTCTGTCATTTCTACCATAAAGTGTTGATCCACACATAAAGTTTTAGAAAGATATTTCTGAGTCGTAGACCAATATATGAAACTAAAAGATTCCTCTTTTTCATGAAGGCAGTTTTTGCTAGTGCTATTCTACGTTTTAACATCGTTCCTGCTTCGGCCATTAGTTGTAATTTTATTTCCTAAGTAGGAGTGTAAACTTACTTCTTATATAAAATCCTATAGTGTACCCGCGAGTAGGGATTGCTACTAGTTAATATTACTCTCTGTTATTAAAATTTTGTATAAAAAAATACTTTATTCAGTCTTGCCTGGGCGCCATGGAAGGAGTCCTTCCAGAATTTGCAATAAATATTTAGAAATATAATTTAATGATATTTTGAATTATAAGGAAATTTATATTATTTTTTGGATACTGATACTTACATTCATTGAAATCAAAACACAAAGAAAGTTGAATTGAATTAACTAACACATATAAAAAGAAAATCAACATCTACATAATACAAAAAATTTATTAAATAATCAATGAAATGACAGATCATGTACAATGTCCGACTAACTCAAAATAAATTCAGAGAGCACAAGTCTTTACAGGTTTCCGCTTTCAGGTGCAATGCACCACATTCTGACTTTCGGAGTAAATGTTATGCAATTACCAAATAGTTGATGTTTATGTGGAAGTCAGCGCCGTCCGATCTTCTTGAATTTCTAAGTTCAACACACACAAAGCAAAATTTAATCGTCGCACTGTGTTAACACTCGACGAACACTTGCTTCAATGATTTTCCTTTTAGAATGGTGTCTCAGTGGTCCAGCTGCAACCGTTTTTTCAAAGCGAAGGTTATCGCGTGGAACAAACAACGAAACTTGTCTGAGCTTATCATTAATTAATAGTGTGTTATCATTCCATGCGCGCACGGATACAACCGCCCTGTACCAAGGTCACCCCCGCACTGCCATTCCCCTTTCAGTCAGGTACCTCTTACCCTTTCTTTGTCCCAAGCACACCTGCAAGCCAGCAAGGTAGCATGGCATTGGGGCTTTCTCTCCACATATACCTCACAAAGACGCACCTAGCAGCGTCCAGTAAGCAGGTGAAACAAAATTGTCCTTGTGGCGCGCAATCATGCCTTACCAAACAGAGAACCGCTTCAATCCGATTTTATTTTTATTTTTAATCGACCATTGTTGCTATCACGTCTGTTACATTTCATCATTATGGTAGCAGGGCGTATATCAAAATCCCAACATTGAGAGAATCAGTGGAGGTGAAGTGTCTGTGTAAATCCTTTCTGCGCACACGGCTAACTGTTTGTACTAACAAAGACGTCACTAGAGCTCACGTGGGCACTACGCCAGGGGGAATTTGCTGCCATCAGTTGGCTGCTCCGATTCACCGCGACGAGGTTTCACTCCTCCCATCCTCTTTCTGTTATTATCTTCATCAAAGGCTGGTTGTGTGAGCGACGTGGGGGCAGTGATATTCTTCTGTCTTCTACTTCCTGTCTCTACAGAGGAGAAAGAACAATCTGATGAAATATGTTATCCCCAAGTTTAGCTTTCCTGTTTTCAGTAAGGTGTGCTGCGTTCTTTAGTTTTACCATTTTTTACCACTATTATTTCATTTAGACTAGGGGAGCGTTTTGCACAAGAACACGAGGGAAATAGGGGGAAAGTCTTTATTAAGGAACCATTCCGACATTCCCCTGGAGTAATTTCAGCAATGTTGGAAAACCGAAGTGTTTATAGATGATTTTGGAATGGAACTATGATCCGGGGAGAATGACATTCTTAGCCCCACCCCTTTCTTCTCCGGGGTGATAGATTATTGTTCTCGCTTTTTTAAAAGATACAAAAGGAACACTTGAAATCGAGCGTCTCTTCCATTCGCCGGAGAGACCTCGGCTGGACAATTGTACAGTGCGACTGGAATTAATCGACGATATTCAGGTAATCGAGCATTATTGCTGTGATTATTATTCTGATGGGAGACAATCTCTCCTACCTTAACAGCATTCTCTCAACACGGTGTACCTAGAAGAAGGATGCGGAAAACATAATTCCTGTGGACGTTTCTCCCGGCAGGTGTTCCTGAAGCAAGATATCAAGCTTTGCACTAAACTGCTGGTTTACTTGGTCTGCTAAATAGGAGAGATGGTACATAATTTCTAATCGCCAGATTCTAGACCAGATTACTGGTATAATAATAATTTCGTGTGGCTTTAATGACCTGGTGACACGCTTTCTATTGGCTGCGCATTCCGCATCTGTCGGGACGGGTCGGGACAAATAGTCAACAACACGCCATTGGAACAAGGTCGCCTCTGCTTGCGGGGACGAGATGCAGCTACCCACTCTGTGTCGGTAAACATCACAGGCGTGCTTAGTGGAGCGCTGTTGTCATCGGTTTGGAGCAGCGGTGCGTACCCCTTCTGTTGCTGTAAAGTGCTCTGTGCCAAACGACACTGGGCAACATGGTGGGGAGGTGGCGGAGAGGTAAGCGAGGGCTAACCTGCGGCGCGCGCTCGTCCCTACACTTCGGCTAATGAGGTCCCGTCCTGTCCCACCTTCGTTACAAGACGTTGTGGGAACGCGGCTTAAGACAGTAACTTGCATACACAATTTCTTAACTGGGGAAGTCAAGAGGAAACCACAGGAATTAAATTTTCCAAGAAAGCTCTCATACAATTATGACTTCCTCCTTCACAGCCAGCAAGACTAGTTCAAGGCAACAGATGGTAAGATGAACTGGGAGGCGTGAGTTCAACAGTGGGACAGGGTTTGTAAGTGTTGTTGTAAGTATGCGAGATATGAATGAGAGATGAAAGAGGGGGGAGGGTGAAACCGGGTGTCGACCCAGACTGGCCTACTCTTCCGAAAGACAACCAGAGGGCCACTATGCTCAACGTCCCCAGACAGACGAATCACCATCCACAGTCTTGTATGTCCTCACTCCATACCCATTGGATGCAGGCTTGGGACTTGGGTGCCCAATTTGGTGATTAGGGATTAGGCACTCAGCTACGCTGCCGGCCAAGTCCTGATAATGAATATTTCTTCTACCACCAGGACTTGAACCGGCTAACCCCGTGTCAGCGCCGGACACCATGACGGTGCCACAATCAACTGAGCCAACGGGGCAGGTAATTCATAAACTACCCAATCACAATAACAATAGCATTCACGCTGTCAGACAATCAAGCAGGTGGATACGCAGGCTATGACGGAATTTAAGAATATAACCACAGTGCATTGTCATCTTTAGGACCTTTTTCACATATTCTCTGTTTATTTTTTTTGTTTTGTTTTTTTGTTGTTGTTTTTTTTTGTCTTTTGCTTGTGGCTTTTCACCTCGTCGACGTCGTCGATGTCATCAGAGGTGGGATGGGACTGGGACAAGAAACGGGAAGGAATTATGCAATGGCCTTTTGAAGGAACCATCCCGGCATTCGACTGGAGTGATTTGGCGTTCTCTGTTATTTGGCTATTTGTTGTACATTGGTTCGAGCAGAGAGAGAGGGTGGTATTCAGCTCGGTGCCTCAGGTGCTCCACATTTAGTTTCACCTTAGCAGCGGCAGGAAGGAACATTTCAGCCGGGGGAGGTGGCGGTATGCAGCCCCCTCCCGCCCCCTTAAAATAGCGCGTGGTGCAGCTGCCGCCTGCTTGTTTACAGTGGCAGGAGATGCGCCTGACTGCACGGGACACCTCACACAGGGTACTACGGTCCACCAGTTTATGGCGCACGCCTGCAGGTATTTAAAGAAATACACTCAACACGCTGCAGCCACCTGTTCCGGCACAATATACACAGGAACACCCAACATGAAATTCGACTCTGCTCAAGCTGAGAGAGAAAATAAATCGTTACCGCTGCAATAAAAGTATTATTTAGTTATTGACGTTTTAGGCGCATTGATAGAAACGTCAAAAAACTATAGAAATATTAGCTGTTACCCATGATTTCGTACACGTGGACTTAGAATTTGTTGCTAGAATTAGATATAGAAAGTTGTAAGTTATGTTAAAGGTGAACCAATAACCACTGAGTCGGGATAGTATTACGAAGAAGTAATCAATTTTTTTCTTTAATTCTGGGTTTGTCTCGTCGACATCATTAGGGGCGGGAAAGGCCTGGGGAGTAGGAAAGGGTAGGAATTCGGCCACGGTCTGTTGAAGGAGCCATTCTGGCGTTCGCCTGGAATGATTTGGTGAAACCATGTAATATCCAAATCTGGATGACCGGACCGGAATTCGAACCCACGTCCTCTAAATGTGAGACCAGAACGTTATCGCTCACCCACCATTCTTTGTCTGACGTCTACGGGCTGTCAATGGCAAGGTTATAAAAACTAAAAAAATATACACCAACTTATCACCTATGTGATCCCTAAATAACAGACCGCAAAAAGATTTACCATCACTACTGAAGACATCATCAGAACTTATAAAGTTACAACAGTTTTTCCTAAACTGCTTACAAGCTGCAGAGGGCCTATAAAAATCCCCGCCGAGACAGGGATTCGAACCGCGAACTTTTCGATATCCAGTCAGACGCCTTATCCACTAAGCCATCATGCCGCTTTCTTGTTAATTTGCAGAAACCAACTTTAATGTTCACATTCTGTGAAATTGTTTTTATTTGGGACAGTCATAGATTTACTAATAATACAGTAAAACTGATATGCAGGAGACAAGTGAGACGATAACACTTCAGTGATGCAACTGTGTAAAAGAGAAAGAGCGAGAAAACTGAGGCAAAAAAGTCGTAAAGCAATGGCCGCCGTAAGGAAGAACGAAACGGTGGAGGACCAAAAACTACCTAGATACTCGGAGTAATGTTAAGTAGTGTAAGAATGATCCATTGGGACACTGAAAAGCGTATGGTATATCAGAGGTACTGTATAATACTTTGAGTGGATACATAACATATTTTGTCACGAAATTTTATAAACTATGTTAGCGGCGACAGACAGATGGATAGCGTGTGTAAATCTCTGTAATGTTATATCGGTCACTCAGGGTTTGTTTCTCTCGCAGTCAGCTTAAGTAACTTACAGCTCTCTGTATCAAATTCTTGGAAGTTGTGAGTAAAAGCTAGTAATTTTCATATCTAAAATAATAATATTCAAAATATGTATAAGCTACAGTTTCTATCGAAATAAGATTGGAGGTAAAAGTTACTTTATTAATTCAAAAATCTTCATACCAAAAGCTTAATCGAAAACAAGCTTTACTTTGCCAAGCCGTTTCATTTTCCTGAATCTTGTCACTTTTCTTTTGCAATCATTCGTCGTCACCATTCAGTTAGCAAATACGAAGCAGCGTAGATAATAATTTCTATAATTTATATAAAACGAGCGTTTCTTTTAATACCAAACAACAAAAGTTGATCAATAAAATAGGGGCATGGTACACAAACGCAAAGCAGGTTGTGATTTGGAAAAATGAAGACCATCGTACACAGTTATGTGACTGCAACGAAAATATTCAAAAGGGCTTAATTTTCGGATCACAGTTTGCTGTGATTAAAGGAAAGAAGTACAGAAGTTGCTGAATGATATAAGGAAAATGGACCGAGAACTATCTGATACGAGTGAATTAGAAACAAAAGCCTATACAAGCCGGCCTCGGTAGCGTAGGGGCTAGAACACTAGCTCCGCGTGCCGAAGGTCGCCGGTTCGAATCTGGCCGCGGGCATGGATGTTTAATTGTTGTGTGTCTGTATGAATGTCCTGTCCGTCCTGTGGTGTCTATACTTACTAATGATAACGTACTGGAGAAAACTAATTCACTGGATGAGATATCATAAGCACATTGAGCTGGCTAAATGGCTTAGTTGCCGAAAGCCATTAGATAAAAAAAAAAAAAAAAAAAAAAAAAAGCCTATACAACATAAAATGCGAGAAGTAAGAAGCTTCAAAAACCGATTCGCGCTATCAAAAAGCTAAACGGTTCAACAATAAACATTGACTTTTTTCTAAACTTACATCTCCCGAACACGGAAAATGACAAGCGATCAGTGTTTGGGACTATCATTCCGAAAGATGTGGGATTGATTCTCCAACCGGACATTCAGATTTTGGTTTCCCAAAATCATTTTAGATGAATGCCGGAATGATTCTATCTAAATAGGGCGTGGGCAAATTCCTTTCATACTTTATCCTTTGTCCGCACATGGCTTTAATGACATCGACGTTGACGAAGTAGAAAAAATAGAATTAAGAATTTCATAGACATCTTTGCACACAGAAGGAGCTATCAAGAAAAGTAATCATTTCAAATGCAGGGATGAATTACGAAATGGACACAATTTCTAAGCGGTAAATCAAGAATTTTTTTGTGGAAAGATGCAGTGAAGTCGAATAGTGATTTTTCCCGTCTTTTGCAGCTAAAACAAAACAAAAAAAATCGTTTTCGTATATTCGTTTCAGTTTATCGTATTATCATCGGTGCGCTCGAACAAGAAATGTACATATTCTGATATTGGTACACTTTGCTATTGTTTATGCTGATTTATTCAGAGCTGCCTACTAGCTTAAGAAAATGGATTATCAAACTGTTTTGGTTTTGCTTGTTAGTGTTTCGTTATATTTCTGTTATGACGGTGTGATTGATTGTGAAGTTGTTTTTAGTGTCCTAATCAGTGTCTAGTTCGTGTGGTGGACATATTTTTTTTATTATTATTATTTATTTGGCCTTCGGTCCTGACGACCATATGGCCAGCATCAAATGTATACAGTTGTTCTACATACTTATCTATGATATTTGCTTAAATGTTATTTTCTGTACATCTTTTTATATTACAGTTGTTCTACATACTTATCTATGATATATGCTTAAATGTTATTTTCTGTACATCTTATTACATTACAGGTCTCTTTGTGTTGCATTTAACTTTTGGAATTGATACATGTCAACTAGTTTTATCATACTCAAACTTTGTTTCAACAGTTTTGTTCTAGGTAACTGGTATTCTTAGATAATTTAACGTACAATCTTGAACAGGAGGGAAATTTGTAAAATGAACATAGTTAAATATGGAATCCTCCTCAACTACAATTTTTGTTTTTAATTATCTAATTAAATTAAATAAAATATTTGTTTTAGCGTAAAACTGTTGTAAAAGGGTGTCTTAGTTGATAACTATTTTACATATCAGAGTGATTCTTAAATAAATTAACATATGAGTTTACAAAAGAATTGCTTTTTAAAATGAACTGAATTAAAATTATTTTCCTCCTATCTTACAGCTTGTCTTTAGAATTATTTCTTTAGACAATTTGTAGGTGAGAATCTTAGTGAATAACTAGTGGACATATTAAGCGATTAAATTTTCTCCTTCGCGTAACGCCCCCCCCCCCCCCCTCGGAATCGCAACTGTTTAATTGTCAGTATTTGCTTATCTTTTACTGTTTCAGTGTGTTCATGTTCGTTTTCGAGTAAATGGTCAGCAAAATGTTCTTATATCAAATTTTCTTGCCATTTGTCCGATTTTTTATGCATTCCTGACCGTTGGTATTTATTTTCAGCTGCGTCTCTGTTGAACTGTTTTTGAATTGTGATGTCAGTTCGGGAAGCTATGTATTTATTGCAATTTTTCGAAAAATATTACAGATCCTGTGTGTGTTTGTGTTCAGGTAGGTCATTTTGTACTCTTGCCGATTATCTTGTTGTGTGTCATTTGTGAGCGTAACTTGGGAATTTATTTGCCGAGTCTCGTGTGTTTGTTGGTCATGTTTGCATAGTTGTTTTTTGTTTTGTTTTTGTTTTGTGATTAATATTTTGCATCATGTTCGTTCTACAGCCATACGTGGATGCTACAGTAGTTGAAGAAAAGATGACAGCATTTGAAGGACATAATGGAGACACAAATTATACAGTAACTACTATGAACTGTACAAATGAAGAATTAATCTCAGGATTACTACAACAGTTGTGTCAGCTATCTCTGCAGAAAAGACAAGACAACTTCTCCCAAAGAAATTTATTAGTTTGTGTATCGAAATTTATATCTTCCTCAGTTGGCATATATAATAGATATTGTGTTAAAGTGTTGTTGCTCCATTGACGTCATTGTTTATGAAACTTCCGTACGAAAGACCAAGAAAGATCTTACATTAAGAACTCACGTTTAGATCAGATCAGAAAAGATAAATATGGAAAATCAATCCAATGATCTAGAATATGGAGCAGTTTCTTTCTTACGGCGTTTAGTCTTCATGAAAGTCAAGTGTTTTAGAGACGATAATTGCTAGGGGAGGGAATTCAGACTACGCACATGTTTTTGAACTTCACCCAATGTGGCTTGTGTGATGGGATTAGTCAAATGTGAATCATTTTGCCGACGAAATTGAGCATAGAGTTATTCTCCTAAAAGATAAATTTTCCGGTAAGATGATATTCATATTTAAGTCCAAGAAAAATACTCTATAAACATTGACTTCCTTTTATGGTTTGTTTGAAGAACTTGGAAACTGATTTAATCTCTGATTCATCGGCCAAGATTTTATAGCAGTGTTGGTGCTTGTGGAGTCATTGGGTTGGCAGCCCTTGCAGTTGCACTCTTGGCTGTCGACGCCGCTTTTCGAGCCTACAAGGTATGGCCGATAACTTAGCCACGTGCTGACTGACGCCTAGTATACATCCGGCTCCAACACGCGCCAGAAAGAAACGCGGCCATTCACAATTTTTGCGGGAATTCGATCCCGTCACGCAGAGAGTTTATTTTGATCTCAAAGTGTGGCACACTGTAAGCGAGTAACTGCGTGTTATTCTTGCGGGTGCAACGGTAGCAAATTTCGACCTCCCACGCTCACGATGCGAGTTAATTTCTTCCACGTGTGAGATTGCGGATTTTTTTTTACTATGAGTTGGCACCACTGCGAAGTCGCTGGCTCGGAGTGCGACCTACCTTACGCTTCACTTTGTCACTTTGTTGGGAGTTTATGCTCGGCGCCGTTCCACCTGAAGTTACGTGCTCCTCTCGGCAGTTGCGTAGCAGGTTGCCAACTTCTGCGTTTGTTTACGTTTGGCTCTGACACTGTACTATCACCAATGTTACAGTGCTTTTCCGTAGACTTGGCAAACGACACACTGTGTGTCTTCTTCGTGTTGTGTAGAACTGAATTACTTGCAAAACCCGTTATTAAAATCTTGCGTTCCACATTTTGCTCTCCTATAGGTATTACTGTTCTTTCAAAAAAGAATCGAGCATTATTTTCATCTTAGAAGAAAGTTATGCATTCAGTGATGCAGGAAATGTTTATACACACGCATGAATTTGGTGGGTCATTCCATCATTATGGATTGCTAAACTGCAACTTTATGTAGATAGTTCTTGTAGCTTGTTGTACGTATTCTACGATGAATTCATCCATTCAGTGTCCTACTTAATGGAACAAGTCAATCGAGCGTTTTCTCACGCACTAAAGGGCTTCCTGCGAAAGCATTCATCGGCGTGTATGACTCGAAAGCCTGGATTTTATTCTTTTATTTTCGTTTTTTCAGGGATCGACGATGCAAAGGTAATTAGAGCCAGGAGTATAACCTTCTTTCCGTGGTCGCTATCCAAAAATCTCTATTCAACTACTGACAATTTACTATGACAAGTTGTCTCTCAAATTACACTTAAACTCTTATAGTTTAACCTTACTCATCTTCTTTGATTGTTACAACGGGAGTAATTACGTTATATGTCAATTCTTGCACATACGATGACGTTTAACGTTCTGCATTTAGTTATAATTCTTTTCGTTTGCTTCCTCTTTTTATGAGAAAAGTAAATCTATTTCTCTCTCATGATAAAATCCATCGGTTATGGAGTCAATATTAAACATTTTTTGTTTTATCAATCACAAATTTATTATGTGGGTTCTGATACGTGTTGCTCTGAACTCAGCATAACTTTTACAAAGACATATGTTTCCTTGGTCGCAGTCATAACTATTTTTGTATAACCCAACTTAGTAAGTTAAATCAGCTATCAAACCAATCAGCTTTGGTCATGCTTCTATACCCATCATCACCTTCACATGCTTTGTCCAACTTAAAACCATTACCCACTTCAGAATCCGTCCATCTTAAATAATCCATCTCATCATAATTTATCCATAGGCTACTTAGTAACTGTCTTTGGTGTCTCCTTGGGCGCCTAGTATTCTCCTTCCCAACAAATAAGAGGTTGCAAAGAAAAGCAATTAGTACCTAATATTAATTAAGTTTATAATAGTTTATAATAATATTCTTATCTTTACATGTAGTTCGAAGATGACAAGACGCACGTCCTTTACAGTAGCTAGGAATGAGAAGAAATTTGGTCATAGCCTTTTGAAGGTAACATCTCGATATTCTCCTGGAGTGATTTCGGGAAGCTATGGAAAACCAAAATCTGGGTGGCCGTACGGGTATTTGAACCCGTGACCTCCCAAATGCCAGCACTGGATCTTACCGTTCACGCACCAGGTACCATCAGACGTCTGCTAACACAGTACAGAGGTTTGAACTTGTTTCCAGTTCAGGAGCAGGTAGCTCTCATGTATACTAAGGGACCAACAAATTAATCACTCGTCCACTTAAACAAAGGGGATTCTGCGATAACCGTGGTGCCGGAATTTGATAATGGATTCTTATGTAAATCGACAAGACAAATAGGAAGTATATAATTATTTTTATATATATATATATATATCGCTTAGTTATCGAGATACACCGCCTCAAAATTGAGGTGGTTAGATTGAAATTCGGCCTGGAGCAGAAGAAAAATTTCACCAATGCCAAATTTGATAATGGATCCTTATGTAACTCGACGAGGATAATAGAAAGTGAAGAATAAATTTTTCCAATATCTCGCTTAATTCTTCAGATATACTGTCCCAAAAATGAGGCGGTTAAGTTGATATTAGACCTGTACCAAAATAATTCACAGAAGCCATTAATAACTGCATTTTGGACACGCATAATGGGTGTTTTGTTTTCTTACTACCGGTCGCGGTTCCGTTGAAATGCGGCCTGGAACAGAAGAAAAACGTCGCCAAAGGCACAAGAAACTAAAACTAATAACTAATTTTGACAGTCGATATTTCGAGAAGAAAGCGAGATATCAAAAAATAATTATTCTTTACTTTCGATTTTTCTCAGCAAATTACATAAGAATTCATCATCAAATTGCGGCGCCATGGTTATGATAGTGCTGCCTAAAGAAATAACACTGCAGAGTTCGCTTGCTACCAGTCGTCAATAGCCGATTAGGAGGTAATTCCAAATTCGCCAAGTTCCCTGTGAAAGTATGTCAACAAGCATGGTAGCTAACTGAAAACATGCAGACAAATGGCCACTGTAAATCATTCCCACCAGCGCATTCCAAGCTTACAAGGTTTCAAGGCAGTAAATGCACTCAGTAGTGTTACAAAGTAGTCCTGCTGTGCAAATGGATTCAGTTACTACGGCGAATAATAGTTTACATTTCACCTATCATTGTTTCTCTTTTCAGTTACCTGAACTATCTGATTTTTTTTTTGATTAAACCCAATATTAGAATATGTGATTCTCTCATTCATTCCAACGTCCTAGGTGTGCACGCACGGGAGATGTTTAAGGGTTAATTCATTAAGCAGATTTTTCTTGCTTGGACGTAATTATATTATTTCTCTGATGTACGTAGATTTACTTACTTTTCTGATTTTATTTCATATTCGATATTTAGAAATATTGAAGCGCTTTGCGAGGTATCCTTTTTGACTCGATTATTAAAGAAATCCTGGTCGGTCTTACCACTCCTTCCAGGTTGTTTGTAATATCTTCTGTATTTGACAGCACGCTTTGGACGATAAATGTTTGGCCCCAGAATATCGTCGTCGTTTTCTGGCTATCACCTCGCAGATTAAATTTAGTTATACACTTCTCTATGAAATCAAATTATCTGTTGTTTTATAACAACTACTATTTATTAACACTTAGAATCAACTCAAATAATTACACTTCTCGCGTTCATGAAGTCAAATACAAACAACGGCGCTTTAAAACATTCATTAATCTCACCACCATTATTCTTATATCAATACGTATCTCTTTGGCTAAAACAAAACAATACCATTACAGCCTGCCAACTTCAACACAGCGAAACATATTATGAAAACTTAAATTTGCCCTTTTTTACACATACTACCACACTGTACGGCCTTGTATTTAAAAAAATACATTCATACATTGTATAAACACGAAGTCGTATAATTATTACTATTATTATTTCAATGTATGATGAAGTGGGACCTCATAGTTTTTAATAGCTGGCTTGCATTTATGTTCTTTTAATGTTATGAAAATAGTTTAAGATTTGCTGTCCTGCTTTTTTTAAAATCTGTTAGCTCGTTTGCGGCAAGGGTACTCTATAGAAAAGTTGTAGTTTATGTTATACTTATTTCTTTATTTCGCTAATTTTCAACTGAAGACTTAGGTGCTTAACACAAGTTCGCCGATAGAACGAAGAGGGAGCTCTTCTGTAGTTTTGGCACCTTTCTTCGATTTAATGAACAAGTAATTTCTCCTTACGAGCTCCAAAAAATTTTCGTATTGTCGTCGCTACGGCTGAGACAGCACTGCCTCCATTTGGCGAGCGGGGCACGTCCACCGATCCAGCTGATCAGAAAATGACGCCTCTGTATGACTTCCACTTCCCCATATATCTACGTGGCTCTGGAACTGAATAAAATCATTTTTATATAGCCAAAGGGAATCCGTAATTTAAGCGTTCCGTTGCAAGTCTCTTTTTGAATGTAGCTGATATGTTTTTAATAAAAAACCATTACTATAATTTTACGCTCTCACGTGTATCAACTTGTTCGACAATTTTTATCTAGCAAGAGTGTTATCACTTTTACTTCTTTCACTTATGTAAGCACAAACAGGTGTAGCTAATTGAATGTCAGCTCTGTAAGTTAATTACGATCACAGATACTACAAAGCACATTAAAAGACGAAGGCAGGTTCCTCTAGCGCTCTAAGACCATGCGCCTGGGTCGACAACCTCTCTCGTTTGATTTACGATTTCCCTTTCACCTTGTAGAAGTTAATGTGGACTGCGCATACGTCAGCGCCTTAGATCAGCCTGTCGACTCTGCAATCCAAGCAATTCGCGGGCAATAATCCCAGTGGAATTATCGCCCTCCTGAAAACACCGGCGCCCAATTACTCTCCCAGCAGAGTTATGCCTGTTGTGATAGGCTGGCGTCTTCCCAGTAATCCCGCCTTCTCGCTGTAACTACTGAAGTATTAATTACGCAAAAATTACGGTAAAGATAAAAAATTATGAGTGCACAAAGTCGTTGACAGGAAAGCGGCATAACGATTAACATCCCTTTGGGATTATATCGTGAACGGTAAGATGTCCCTGTTGGTCCACAAGAAGGGATACGATTACGTGGGCACAGTTATATCGTTTGAATGATTTTAAGAGAGTGGGTAGCGGTGGCTCGCCAGTGTAGCTGTGCCCGTTAAGGTGTCGCACAGTGGACTGAAGAGTCAACCAATCAGAGCGAGTGGCCCTACCAGTATCGCAGCAGCAGCAGCGTCATCGGTATAGCTTTCGCTATAATATTTTCCACAGTACCAGGATAAGATCCTATAACTACTGTCGGTGTAGATTTTTTTTTTACATTTGTCGCCAGTAGGTGTGAGTTTTCTAGTATTTTGGCGCTCACGGACATGGCATCATGGCACTAATGAGCTGTGTGAACAGCTGCACCATTACAGTCAGCCGTTCGACGTTTCTTCTGGGAGCGTTGCAGCAGGTGTGACCTTGTGTCAAGCGGCGTTGTTTATGGGCGCCATCTTGTTGCCGACTGGTCCCAGGTACATCTACAGCTCGACGAGGCGCAGCGGACCGCGGATGAGACCCACGCGCAATCTTGGTTGTCGGTTTGTTTTGCTGATGCGAGCTGTCACCATGGTCATCTCGCTTGGAAGCGGCTGCAGCTAGTTGACCGGGGCGAGACTTTGCCCGAAGTTGCTTTCGGATCTGGCATCCAGAAAAACAGGCTGCGTGATTTCCTCCACAGTTAAAGCAAACCGCTTCCTTCCTTGGTATGGTGTAGTCTACAGCTCGATGATCACTACCAAATCTCACGCACCTCAGTCGGTTCGAGCAACTGCGCACCTAGTGACCATGGGTTTGGCAGTTGTAACACTGCAGATGTTTGGCTGTGAAGGGCTTCTTCTTAGTCACCCTCTTCACTTGTTGTTTCGGCAGCGTGTCATGGATCTTCGGCGGCGGCTGGCTTGATTTACAGGGGTGGTTATCGGTGGAACAGACGCCCATGACCTGCAGCGTCTGGCGATCGCGAACCGCCAGCACATCCGGGTGGCCGGGGAGCGGGCGTCATAGTGAGCCCAAGATTTTACGCGCCATTCCTCAGTGTTTAAAAGAAGTTTGATAGGAGGTTAAGCAAGTCCAGGGGGTGACAGTCGGCTTGTGACAGCTATAAGAGACCTGACACCTGATGAAGACTGCAGAGTCAGCAGTCGAAACGTTGTGTTTAGACAACACCATCCGCCTGGACACCCTAGAGGATTTCATTACATCAGTACGACGGGAAAGTCTCCACTCACACATCAACTTTATAACATATGCTTTATAACCCACACATTTCACAAACAAAAATACATTTATCACATATAAAAAATAGTTACACATTTCGCAGACAAATGGCAACACAACATCTCTCCAAAATTTGTGAGAAGTAACGTGATACTACCACATTAATATTCAACTAGTAAGGGACCGTCCATAAACTACGTGGCTCGGTCTGAAAAAGTATGGGGAGGGGGGGTTGGTAGAAAGCTACTCTGGGCTATGGAGAAGAGACTTTTCGAGCGAGGCCACATAGCTTTTCATTAATGTTATTTGTCACAGTTAAATAAGGTACAGAACAAACAACAGCATGTGAATATTTATTTGTGTCATTTAATTAACTAAGTATGTAATATACGATAGTCTAACAAGAGTAAACAGTTAAAAATATCTTCTGGAATCGACAGGGAAAAACGTTACGTGTCACGCTGGAGAAGGGGGAAGTGGGTAGGGGGGAAGGAGGAAGGGGGGAGGGGTAGTGTGATTTGGAGGCAATAGCCACATCAGGCTTCGTGAGGAGAGGGGAGGCTCACAGGATGTGGTCAAAATAGAGCTACGTAGTTTATGAACGCTCCCTCATGCATGGTATAATTCTCCATGTGGTAGAGAGCAAGGAGAGCAGTAATGTGAAAACTTGTCTTAACGCAGAACACCAATACTGCAGTTTTTCTACCCAGGTGAGTGTTGGTAAGTGCTCTGTTTTCCTGAGGGGAAATGCATTAAACGGGACATCGTCTACAGGTAGGTATAACTTTCAGCATGTTGACGATATCGTGAGGTATAATTAAAATCACCTAATCCCGGAATTTACAGCAAATTGCGACACTCCAGTAATTATAATTTATTGAGCCTTTCTCAGACACGCTTCTATAAGTTTGTGAGTGTTGCCAACAAGGAAGCGAAGACATTTTATTGCCGTCCCTGAGCAGGTTAATGTGAGCGAGACATTGGCTGTTATGCGGGGCTGCATAAGCGGTGGAGTGTAGGCGCTGCCCGCGAATTGTCTTTTGCGTTAACCCTGAGTCGTGAGTCGCACAGCATTTTCAAACTGTGTACTCAATTGTCGTCCTTAATACAGTTAAAATAACGCACGGAGGTCTTCACGCTTATTGAAGCGGACATATCAAAATAAACTGTTCACTAAGAATAATTACGAAATAACTCTTTCATAAGCCAATTATATATAACGCTCTTGCTTCCCATTCGGCAAGACGCAGGTTTGAATCTCCTTCCGATTATCCAGATTTCAGTTTTTGTTTCTCAAAATCACACCAGGCGAATGCTGGGATGTTTTCTTCAAAAGGCCATGGCCGAATTCCTTTCCGTTCTTTATCCCCAAATTATTTATCACATATTTTAATCTAGACGTCGATAAAGGTTAAAGCCATAAACAAAAATAAGCACGCCACGTAGCAGAATAAATTAATTTTTGAAACAGAAACTGTATAAATGTGTTTGAATCAGGTCAAAATGTATGTGTAACTTTTCCTCTAAGAAAATTTCATGGGAATCGACACTAATATTATAAATACGAAAGTAACTTAGTCTCTCTGTCCAATTTTATGTTTTCAAGATTAAACGGCTAAACCGATTTTGATGAAATTCGACGAGGAAATAATACGTATCGTTAGGAAGAACATAGGATAATTTTTCGTGATGAATAATATATTTTGATATAAAAGTTTGAAAACTAACCTAACAGTGACAGACAGGCGGATAACAATAAAATTCTAAGAATACGCGTAAGAAGTCGCGAGTAACAGGTGGTTTGTCCATAAATAGAATTGGTGGTTTAAGAAGTAAAGGAGTTTATAAATTTGCGTTATATACTAGACGCTGTCCGCGACTTCGTATTCGTGCAAGAAATGGATATAGAAAGATGTAAGTTACGTGAAAGGTATCCCAAAAAACACGGAGTGGGGATAATATGACAGAGAAGCCATCACAAAAATGTCTCATGAAGAGAATCAATTTGCGACACGTTTAAAAATAGCAAATAGAAAAGGTGGTGGGAGGGGGAAGCTTGGTGCTTTCTTCTTTTTTCTGCATGAGAATCAGATTCTTCGTTTCTAATAATTTCATCTGTTGCTCTGCTAGAGCTACACCTTAGGCCTGATTTACGCCTGAGAGAAATGTCAAATAGAAGACGAAATATACAGATGCCAGAAATCACAAAATAATAATCCGGTGCACCGAAAATCAACAATTATACTACGTAATATTTTTTTGTCTGTAAACTAAATTTATGAACAGATCATACACTAACGGAGTGCCATAGGAAAACAGCTCGAGTAACCGATATAACATTACAGACTTACACACGCACGCTATCCGTCTTTTTGGCACCGTTTAGTTATCAAAATTTAATGACAAAAATTATTATGTATCCCGAAGCAAGTATCCTTCCTTCCTCATGATACAAAGAATTTGTTTTTCAAATTTCATCAGTATCAGTATAGCCGTTTAGTCGTCAAAAACGCAACAGAAAGAGTGAAGTAGAGTTACATTCGCGTTTATAATATTATCAATGTGGATCACACACAAAATGACTGCGAGGGAAACAAAGCCTGAACAACTGATATAGCATAAAAATTAAAAACTTATAGCATTGTTGGATCCTGAAGTATTTTTCGGCCACCTACGTGAAAACATTTTTATTTGCCACACACTATGGCTCTGTCGTGGCTGTACCTACAGTTCAACGTGGAATCTTAACAGCGGAACGTCCAGGCGTGAGTCATATGATCAATATTCCTGCTCCCACCGGAATTTTGAACCGAGATCCGACCCAAAACTTTGGAAAGCGTGTGCCTTAATCACTGAGCCGCCAATCTGCTCTCCGTTATAGCATTACAATTACACGTCTCTTTATCACCGTTTAGTTAACTTTCAAAATTCCATGACAAATTATATTATTTTTATAGAAAAAAGTATCCTATGTGCAAAGTATTCTAACGGCAAAATCGGTTTAGCCGTTTAGCCCTGAAAACGTAACAAACAACCAGAGAGACAGAGCTACTTCGGCATTTATAATATTAATTAATATAGTTATACCAAGTAATGATCGGAGGTTAAAGTGTTTTACCAGCCGTCATCAATGTCAAGTGGTCATTTTGACGTGTAGACTCACGCTGATTGTTGAATCGATGAAATCAGTATTGTAGAAAATCCAGAAAAAATGCATCTATTTGCAATCCTGCGTCAGTAACCTCCACCTTATAGTGAGAAAGTAAAGCCAGCTGAATTTCATAGAAACCCGTGTTCGGATGATAGAAAAATTATTTGGTTGCTGATAGTGCCTCGTTTCTTTAATGTGCCTGGCTAGCGTTATGCAGTGCGGCGGGATTGAAGTACTTGCTGGTGTGTCGCCAGTGCGCTAAGTTTAGCGCGGTTTATCGCCGGTAACCTGAGTGCTCCCGCGCGGTCACCTGACGGGAATCGCCTCAGCTGCCAACCTGCGCCACCTCAACGCCCCACCCGCAGTCCGTTTAAAGGCGACATAAAAGTTTTAACGCCCGCAGTTGGCAACGGTCCCGACCCGCAGGTGACTCGAGACAACCTTCGCCACGGTGGCTTTTAATTCCACAGCGTGTGGACTCGTTACCTTCACCATTCTAGCGTCGAGACATCGTTAAACTTTGGCGGCTACTCCAGAAAATCGGATAACCAAAAACTTTTCGATTAATCTTCACCTTTGAAGCTCAGAATTTGTGATCTAATTTCAAAATCCAATTACATTAATCGACTTCGAATGAATCGAAACATTTCTTACGCTGTTGAGGTGGGCGCTTCAACATTTCGGATTAGTTTAGTATCTGAAAATTATTTGTCATTGATTTCAATATATATTACCTTTTGAAGGAAACCTTCCCGGCATTTAGAGAAAAACATGGAAAATCGAAATTTTGATGGCTGGACGGGGATTCGATCCCATGTCCTTCCGAATGCCAGCCCCCGGCGTTACACACACGCAGTATATATATATATATATATATATATATATATATATATATAAATGTATTGAGATAACTTACACACTCGGTAGATATGTCACTTTGTAGCAAGGAACCTCAAGTTTCACATAAAAGTGTCAAGTGTCATTTTGGTTTGATGTGACTACCATTTATCATGCGGCAAACATCCCACCGGTAATCAATTTCTTCCCACATTCGTTGCAGCAAATCGCGCATAACTTTTGCAACGGCAGCGTTGATTCAATTTTTCAGGTCGGCCAAATTGTTTTGGTACGGGAGGAATATAAAGAAGATCTGTAATGAAATCCCAGAGAAAGAAATCCAGTGATGCCAAGTATAAGGAGTGAGGTAGCCCTTCACGGCCAATCCAAAATGCTTCAACCTTGACCAGGTGTAAAGCACCAAGATAAAGAAACTTGTATAACAGAGCAAGATATAAATCGAATATCATATTAGTTCAGTCGATGGATGAGATTAAACATATTAGGATGTTTAAATAACACAACTAACAATTATACATGGCCTATTTACGTGAAGCTTAATTCGGTGTAGTGTTGCAATGAAGTATTCGATGGTATCCAATACGATAAAGTGGATGTTCGGTATCTTGAGAACTATATCCCACACTTATTTCACTAAAAGAGAAATAACGTTTATGCATAATGATATATGGCGTAAAACATATTTTCTCGAACTGTGAGGTAGTCAGAATAGACCATTGTGTTTCATAACCGTAACGAGGGATCAAATCGCATCGTATCGTCCATATTAATAGCTAACAAGTTTTATTTATACCACTGTGTATTCACAAAAATCACGAGAATGGTTTTAATGTAAGTACGGGAAAACGTGAAGCCATAGAAATCATTTATTGTTGTTGTTATTGTGGCTTACAGGCGCGTCGATAGCGTTGTCATTAGCGCCTGGGTCATATAAATTCTTGCAGGAGAAAGTATAAAGCCGTTTCAGATTTACAATTGGCCCTGTTCAGTGTGGGAAGACGGAACGCTGACGTTATACCATAACACGTAAGGTCCTGTCTCTTCTATCTCCTGCGAAACTCTCATTTCAGGTCATGGATGTATGGACGTTATTAAATTGAACAATCAAACATTGGCTGTTCTAATAGAATTATGTCTTCAGAGTATTTTTTACTTTGCTTGAATGTGGTATTAACATTCCTCCAACTTTTATAATGTGTGGGTATCAACGAAAGTAAGCTACGTTAGGAAAATAGGGCAGGAAAACTAGCAGAGAAACATATGTGACTGACGGATTTTGGTTGACTTTCCAGTTGAGGTTGAAGTAACAAATCAAAATTAAAATGCAATAAAAGGTATTTACTTCGTACTTTTTTTTTCAAACACAGCCAATTGAAACTAAAAAGCTAGTACTGTATTAAGTGAAATTGGTTGTAACAAATACGGGGTGCTTCAAAAAGGACTTTTAAAATATGAAACCATTTTCGAAATTATTCAGATAACTTGAGGGATCGTTTATTTATATTTTGTGGCAAAACATATAGACTTTTTGCCGATGAATATGCTGCAGGTAACGCATCGGAATTTTTTTTTTTTTTTACCAAACTCGGTACAGGAAATGTGGCGTCAATTATGCTACTCTAGTATTGATTCGATTTCTGAGGTTGGAGAGATTCGTAGGAAATCGCGAATCATACACTCGATCTGTAACAAAAACACATAAAAATATTGATAGGTGTCAAGTCTGTGAAGTGAGCCATACACGGCCAATAACCGATGCGGGCATCAGTCATTAAGGAAGTGTTGAGAGACAATAATTGGATGTGTCGTCTTGCTAGTAATAAAAGGGTACATGTTTTGCTTCCTCATCTAACAGTGGGAAGAGGAAATTTTCAGTCACTCCGTGCGAGAGTTACGCTGAAGTGTTGTGCCAGGGTTGGTGCTGTGAAACTTAAGCACACAGTGATTACATTCCGCCTAAGGGGAGGTGGTTATTTTAACCGCGCACTAACCGATGTATGAAGTGCCTGGGATTTGGTCATATGCCTCATTCTACGAGCGCCTTGCAGTGGTATGTTTATCTTTCCACGGGAACGTTTGGGAAGATGAACTAGGGTAGTTTCCTTTGGCCTTATCCAGTGTGACAGTGTTCGTAAATGTGAATAATTGTGACAATGCATGTGTTCAGTGCACTGTAGAGTGTTGCTTATATTGTGGATAAGAGAGGAAAGAATGGAGAGAATGAGACCCGGTACCAGCCCATTCAGACCTACTCTTCCGAAAGACACCTAGGAGGCCACTAAGCTTAATGTTGGATGGATGAATCTCGAATCACCATCAACAGTGTCGTATGATGTCACTCTATGCCCACTGCAGAAAAGCTTAGCTCAGGACTTCGATGCACAATCTAGTGATTAGAAATTGTGCATCATCACCTTTCCTAGCCTACTAGCCAAGTCCTGATGTTAATTCATTTTTTTCCATCGCCAGGATTCGAAATAGTTGATCTCGCGTCAGACACCACAACCATCTTATCAATGGGGTGGACAGTACAGCTTTACATCACCCAAATTTGAGGTGTAACGCTACAGTATGGTAATTAATCGATTCATAAAGTTATCTGAATATGTTCCTATTTGTTTTACAAAATTTGAAACACAGAATGACAATTTATGCGATTCTGAAAGTTATTTGTATCAGTTGTAAACTTGCATTTGGAGTGTGGTATGTATTGCTAGGTTACTGATTGCGTCATTAATTAGAGGAACCTCGCGTCAGGATTGTTGGACGTGAGCTTGAAGTTGGTCCTCCCGTTCTGCTGGAGACGAAGTTGTGGCTAAGAAGACAGCAGTTCACGACAGCTGACTCAGGCTGTGGCTGGAACAGACAAATCTCTGGGGCATGGGGGCGGGGAGGGGGTGGTCAGACCACAACAGCGCTTGACGCCTCCATCACGTTCCGTGCAGACAACTCTAACAAGGCAAACTGCTTACCTCGGGGCGCGAGTCTTAGACCGGCGATACTGGATCACTACCAGAAGAGTGACATCAGCAGTGCTACTGTGATTCCTTCACACTGCAGCTCCTCAAACGCTCTCTCAAATGGTTATTGGGTTGAATAATGTTCAGATCCACTGGAATACATTACATCGGAATAAGTAAATAAAAAATTTAAATACGTATGGCATCGTTGGCGGGAATATCCACGAATAGTCTGGCACTAAATGACAAGATTTTTGTTGATATGTCACACATGCTCTTCTGTTGTGGCTAACTATCCTAGCCCAGTAATCCTACCGGGTAAAAGAAATTACAATTTAACGTGTATAACGAACCACGGAAGCGTACTGCTGCACTTCACAGCAAGCTATGCCAGAAATGAAGGTCGGTTTAAGGGCCTTTCAAAATCTCTGCTGAGATGGGGATCTGAAGCGGGGCCTTTCGATTTCTATTCAGACACCTTTGCCACTGAGCCACCAGACCGGTTGTAAGAAATAGTATAGAAATGAAGGAAGGGAGGTAGTACAAGAAGCGACAGTAGTTTCTTTTTGACAAATTAATCGTTAAGAAAAGGAATCGTGTAGGATTTTAGAAGAAGTTATTTTATATATTTACAGCTGGACCAAGCCACGATAATGAAAGGAATGTTTATTACTGGGGATTTGTCCAGTACGGTAGGAGAGGTGATGGAGCACAGTTTCCCAGCCTCAGGGTGTTATCCACTGAATTTCAACATCTACATCTATACTCTGACTAAGTTATGGGTGGCAGAGGGTGCTAATCACAACAACTAATCTCTACTCTGTGCATACCAATCCAGAATGGTAACCTTCAGTGGTTATGCACATTGCTTTTGAACTTTTGTAATTTAGTGCGGGTTGCCATTTTTCGCACAATGCTGAAATTACATCCAAATCGCCTTGAATTTTTATCCACTCGACAGCGTCTGACCACGCATTCGGGAGGACGCGGCATCGATTCCCCGTCCGGCAAAACAAATTTGGATTTTTCGTTGTTTCGTCAAATAACCCCAGGCGAATGTCAGGATAGTTCCTTCAAAAAGACCATGGCCTAATTCCTTCCCATTACTTGCCCCAAGTCCTCTACCGCCTTTAATTACCTAAAAATTGACAAAGCGTGAAGCATTAAGCAAAAATTTAGATGACTGCATCTTCAACAAACAATATTAAGTCAATCTTGACGTTGTTTACAAGACCATTTATAACAATTAAGAAAAGAATGACCGAGAGGGGTTTGGTCGCACCAAGGTAATGTAGTTGACAGTGGAATTTCGTTGGTTGACAATGGTCGCGGGATGTGATCCCAATCGCTTTGAAATTACCTTAATCAGTTCTTTAACTCTGTCAAAATTTGTTTTTGATATGTATAGTGAGAACGCTTCCATGGTTAAAATTCCTCGTTAAGTGGAAGATTTTCTTTACCTTGCTGGATTAGCGGGAGGAACTGAACAAAGGATATATTACTTAGATCGTAGGTTCCCAACCTTTTTTGAGATACCACTCTCTCTCTCTCTCTCTTTTTTTTAAAAAAAAAAAAAATTAAAAGCACAACGATTCCCCCTCTTATAATAAATAATGCAACCCATACTGCTACAAATGTTTTGGCGCGTAACATCGTTCTGAAACAGTGATACTCTGGCACCGTTCTTAAGTGAGTTGTCCAATGTCATATATAGAGAAAGAAATACAGATGTCTAAAATTATTTTATTAAAAGATATTAGGAATATTGATGTATTATTCACAGTTTGATTGTAAAAAATAATGAAAAACATTATTAAGTGAAAGGCTGAGCTCGGTGTAATGATACTAATTTTTCGATAATCGACCCTTGTTTGTCATCAACAATTCTAAAACGCCGTGTTCTACTATTGAAAATATATTTCTTTCCTTAGGTAATATTTTTTTACTTCCATGTACCCTCATAAGGCTACATATGATAAAAAAAATGCAGTTACAAACTTCTTTGATAAACACCCTAAAGCAGGAAATAATACCGGAAAGCAGGGTGATGCGGTTAGTCGTCAACAACTCGTAAATTTGTTTTGGACCAGAAACGTCTCCTATGATTTTCTGACCGCTACCGGTGGGCAGTATCTCCCCCGTTGACTTAGATGGACGAACTATCCGGTAGTATTTGAAAATGTAAAGAGCCTGTCTTATTCGACGAAACTTGCTATTTTCGTACAGAAAAGCAAGTATTTGATTTACTTGTATTCTGCTTTGTTATCTTCTCTAATATTATAAATGCGTAACTAACTCTGCCTCTCTGTCTGTTACACTTTCACGACTAAACAGCTAAACCAATCTCGAAGAAATTTGACAGTGAAATACAATGTATCATTAGGAAAGACATAGCAAACTTCCTTCTGGATAAATAACACATTTTGTCAAGAAATTTTAGAAAATAACCGAACTGTGACAGGCAGAAGGATATCGTGTGTAAGTCTCTGTAATGTTATATCGGTCAATCAAGCTTCGTCACTCTCGCAGTCAGTTTGTGGGATACCTGTTAAATAACTGGGTAAATAATATATTTAGTCAAGAAATTTTAGAAAATAACCAAATGGTGACAGACAGACGGATAGCGTGTGTAAGCTCTATAATGTTATATCGCTCACTCAGACTTCATCTCTCTCGCATTCAGTTTGTGGGATACCTGTTAAATAACTTAAAGCTTTCTACATCCAATCCCAGGAACAGTTTACGCGTAACAAGTCGCAGGTAACAGTTAGTTGCAATATGTTACCGCCAAAGCACTCTGTATTAGTTATACTGCAATGCGGTTTCTTTTTGATTATTTTGGCGTGCTGCGCTTTTCTTGAGGCCGATTCCTCGGCGGCCACATTCTCCGGATGAAACCTACCGTGTGTCCCTTTCTCGCGGGGACCACAAAGGGCGGGACGCCTTTCCTTTGCCCTCTGCCACCTCGGTCGTAATCACTTTAAGTAATCCCCCGGCCGCCAGCTTTGACTCGCCTCCGGCTCTTTGTCTCCGCGCTTTTATTTCCCGCACGTGGACGCTGTGTCCGGCGGGACTTGCGCCCGGTGATTCGCCATCAGATGTCGTCTGCGGCGTTTGATCATCTTAATAAACGCGTCCCGCAAGGTGGCTACCGACGTTACTCTCCTGGAAGGCGTTGCTCATTTACGAAATGCGGCTCATTCCATCGCGATTGGTTCTTAGGAAACCCCGTCACCTTCATCATCCCACATCGTCAACCCCTTTACTGCTCCATAGTAATATGTGCGAGAGGTTAACAATACGCCGGCACTCTCCGTTCTTCGGTGGAGCCAGTGAAGCATCTTATTCAATTTCCGGCTACGACAACAGAGAATTATTAAATTTTCGGGTGCTGGACCACTTTCGGAACCTACGAGAAACTGGTACTAACCTGTTGAAATTTGGTTCAGTCGCTTCGTCAACATGTCCTCTTCACGTTTTGCACTCTTGTTTTGGTAAAACTTGCCAGGAATTTAATAAAAAATGCCAAAATATGACAGCGACGCACAGCCATTAAATGCCGCCAGCGTTGAAATATCAGTGACACTTTCTTAAAATGTTGGTTTAATCCTTAATCTTTTCTTGACTTTTCAGTTTTTTCTCCGTTCTAAAAAGTCGCACAAAATTGACAAATCTATTATATAATTTCGTAAGGTCACTCACTCACCTCAATAGCTATTGGCTGGAAAATGGTGACCTCATGGGCCAGCCTTCGCTCGCAAAACAGCTACCAGAGATACCATTATAAGAAATTAGTGGTTATGTCCTCAATTTAATAGCTAAGCAACTACTACAAAATTAATAGCCGTAATACAGTCTCTAAGTTTGCTTTTCGTAGCGTTTTATAGTTAAAAAAATATTGATAAATTTTGCGGCTGAAAAAAATTGGATCTGCTTTTCAGTAACATATTGCTAATGAAAGCAACTTAAAAAAACTTTTTAAAAAATTACTCATGGTCTCTGCTGTAACGATGGATGACAATTGTTATTCCGGCTTGGAAAAATTTAAATCTAATTAAAGTTTTCACTAATGTTGTTACTTGACCAAAGTTTATGCATTACGGTTTATTTGCTTTTTAGGGATTTTACTGACCACTTTAATTAATGGCTTTTGTTCATGTTCGCTGTACGTGAGTTATTAGGTTATTTTGAGTGTACATCAGACCAAATTTGTTACCGAATCGAGTATTATGGAAATTAATTTCTTGGGAGTTGCTCAGCTGTTTAATAATATGGAATGTGTATTAAGTTCTCTGGCCTTTACATATACTATGACCAATGATTGCATTATGAGTGTTTACCCAGTCTCAATAAAAGACAACAATACTATCGAAGCAAACAGGAATTTTTAAAATTTTGCAGAGTGAACTTTAAGGGTCAAATACAAGTAAGTTTCTATTTAAGCAATTATACGATTGCGCTATCGTTCCTGTCCGTGTTTAATACCTACCTCTATTAATGCTTCTGAGTTCTTCAAGCTCAACAGGATTTATTCACCCTGAAACACTGGTCAAGTTTACAATTTGTCAAATCAGGTTAACCTGTCACAATCTTTCATCCTAGAAACCGGAATTATTCTAGATACGTGACGATACGCAAAAAACGGACACGGGCGTACACTAGTAGACAATATGTATCCTAGTTGTAATACAGTGATGCCCGCCATCTTTTACAGAAACGAGCAATCAGAGATAATCCATTTCTTCCGTTGTAAACAAATACGCAATTTCCGTGATGCATGCCGCAAAACGAAAATTTCGTAATTTTTTTTTCTCTCTTGCTCCAGGCTGAATTTCAACCTAACCAAGGGCGCTAATGACCTCGCTGTCGACGCGCCCTTGCCACAACAACAACAACAACAACAACAACCTAACCACGATTTCTATGACAAAACGAAACTGTTTATGTTGATATGATCCCTGTACTGACAATTTTTATGTTATTCTTGCAGTGCTGATAGGATAGCATTTCGGAGTTGCTCAGCCTATCATATTTACGCATTTTAAATTAAATTTCTAGCGACTTTTCCGCAAAGCAAGAGCGCAAAGCGTGAAGAGGACATATTGATGAAGCGACTGAACGAAATTTCAACAGGTTAGTAGCAGACTCGCGTAGGTTCCGAAAGTGGTGCAGCCCCCAAATTTCCAATCTAGCAAAGATTTTAACAATCTTCGCATCTTATTCTTTTGCTAAACAATATTATTCTTCTTCTTCCATCGTTGTGCCCAACTCAGGGGCGCGAGTAAACTTATTTAGCAGATGTGTTTTTCCTCTGTTCCAAAAACCTCTTCATCCTTTCGCTGTGCTCTTTCCTTCGTTCTTCCGTCCAAGTGTTCCTTCTTCTAATATACTGGCTGTTGGCAAACTAGTGGTTGTTGACCATGCTACTAAATCGGCATCTGTCCTGTATGATGTCGTCTGTTATTCCTATTTCCCGGAGATCCTTTTCAATTTCAGTTAGCCAGTTGTTTTTAATTTTTATTGAAATGGCTCGGTTTAGAATTCTTTGTGTTAGTTTGTTATTACTCATTCTGATAATATGGCCGTAGAATTTAATTCGTCTTTTCCTGAATGTGTTATCTCCCCATACTCTCAACCCAGGCCCTGGCAATTATACCAGGTTTTCTCGGTCGTTTGATTCTGGGGGACCGAGAACATCATGCGAGAATGTATCGTATCTTCCCAAATCTCTTCGTCCGAAGTGCTAAACAATATTCATTATTATAATAATAATAACACTTACAACCAGTCATGCGTTAAAATTATTGATTATACAATTGATGTGTATACACACACAGGTAGCGTCGTGCATTAAAATTAACAGTACAAAAAGCAAAAGAAATTGAAATATGATTTGAGTCGCCCACAGCTGGGAGATGCATTAGGTTATTGTAGGACTAATCGCCTCTGGAGTGTTGTTCTGTTCTGTTGTGTTGTGGTGACTGTTCCTCTCTAGACACCACCTGGCAGCCATATATAGCCTGAGATCGGTGGCTGTTAGCCGCCTCTTCCAGCAGCTGCTGGACCGAAATACCACCACGCTCCTCGCACACCTGACTGCAGTAAAGGTAGCAAGCACCTGCCTTATTAACGAATAGACACAATGAGATACACTTATAGTATTATTCCAGTATGTACCACTACTTCCCATAGCACTTTCGTTAATGTAGGTGAAGGATACAGAATGAAGCATTCTTCGGAAATGAATACGACGTAGGGAAAGGAAGAGTAACCGATATCGGGTTTTGTTTTGATGGACACGTAGCAACGCGCTTCCCTGAGAAATGAAACTTCTTTGGGCACGGTAAGAAGTCATTTACTACCGTTACGCGTTTACTGCTCAAACGCCGCACGTTCTGCGCATGGACAATTAACTTTCTGCGCGTGCGCACTTAACGTTTTGCCCATGCGCACTTAACGTTCTGCGAATGCGCACTTAACGTTCTGCGCATGCGCACTTAAATTGTATGCATGTGTACCTAACGTTCTCTGCATGTGCTCCTAACGTTCTACGCATGCGCACTTAACATTCTCTGCATGTGTACCTAATGTTCTCTGCATGTGCACTTAACGTTCTGCGCATGCGCACTTAAAGTTCTGCGCATGCGCCCTTACGTTCTCTGCATGTGAACCTAACGTTCTACGCATGCGCGCTTAACATTCTCTGCATCTGTACCTAATGTTCTCTGCATGTGCACTTAACGTTCTGCACATGCGCGCTTAACGTTCTGCGCATGCACACTTAACGTTCTGCTAATAGGCCCCTAACGTTCTGCGCATGCGCACTTAAATTGTATGCATGTGTACCTAACGTTCTCTGCATGTGCTCCTAACGTTCTACGCATGCGCACTTAACATTCTCTGCATCTGTACCTAATGTTCTCTGCATGTGCACTTAACGTTCTGCACATGCGCATTTAACATACTGCTCTCTCAACATCAAAGTGAATGTGTTATTTAAGCTTATAAAATTTATTTAAATTATGGGCCGAAAATCTGTGACTGGTTTAGAAGCTAAGTTGTTAGCGAAATTTTAGCACACTCACATATGCACCAGTAAGTTAAGTTGCTTTATTTTTTTAGTTATGAGCCTGAAATCTGCGTTCGAACCGTCATTTTTAAAGGCCTTTGATGTTTATTATCAACGAAAATTGACTATCACATAATTTTGTCCAAAATTTTCTGTCAGATTAAGAATAAATGTAATAATCTATAATATACCAATCTGTGGTTTAACTATTAAATAAATTTCATTAGTTAATGAAAATAACTTGTAGAACGTTCCTATTTACTACACAAATACAATGAAGATAGTATGGTTCGTCCATTCCAATGCGAAAGAAACATAAAAAATACACAGAAATATACACAGAAGTTTCATTTCTCGTGCGCCTACACACTGTTATACGCAACAGATTTGTTTAAAATTTACTTTTTTATATTCCGCTTTTACCTGCAAATCGCACACCGTGGGTTATGGGTGAGCAGTAACGTTCTGGTCTTGCATTCGGCCATCCAGAGTTAGGTTTTCCATGGTTTCCCCAAATCACTCCCTGCGAATACCGGGATGGTTCCATCAAAAGTCTATGGCCGAATTTCTTCCCGTTTCTTGCCCACAGTCCTTTCTCGGCTCTGCCGACCTCAACATCGACGAGGCGTAAAGCTAAAATCAAACAAAAAAAAAACAAATCTCCCTGCGTTCAGAAAACAAATCCACGCAATTTCTGCAGAAGATCGAGCAGGAAACAGATTTTCTTTGGGATGCGTACCACATCACTAGTGGCAGTCTCACAGAACCAAGGTGACCTGAAGTGTTTTTCTATAGAACGCCATTTTAAGCGATTCTGTAAGTTAAATGACTAAAGTACTTCTACATGATTTCAGTGTCTTTTTTGAAGCACCCTATGCTGTACTGATGAAGTGTCACTACCACTTCAGACGTTTGGCTCTGGTTTGGCCACTAAGTGATGGCCGAACAACTCGGGCGCGACCGCGACAAGTGTGCGGAGTCGTGAATCAGAGATGCTGCTACTCAGGTGTGAGTAATCTCTGCTTTCCGCCCGGTGGCAGCGGACTCGTAAGTCACCTCCGCACGCACTTAGTGCCTTTCAGATGAGCCGTCCCGGCTGCTGGGATAAATCGCTACTTAGAAAACACATAGACGTAATGCCTGCTGCTATTTCTGCAGAGGTTTGTCTGCCGGTTCGTCCGCAAGAGTGCTTTGGTGGTCATCCACCTTTCTTGAAAGGCCTTTTTTTTTCTTTTGGCTTTACTCTTCGTCACGTCGAGGTCATTAAAGGAGGGAAACAGTTGGGGGCAAGAAACGGGAAGGAATTTGGCCCTCGCCCTTTGAAAGAAGCATCCCGGCATTCGTTTGGAGTGATTTGGGGAAAGCGTGGAAAACCCAAATCTGGATGCCCTGACAGGGATTCGAACCTGCGTCTTCCCGAATGCGAGGCTAAACCTTTACCGCTCACCCTCCACGCTCGGATCTGTTGATAGGGAAATTATTGAAACTTTAAGTTAAAAGTTTAAGGAATCGTTTAGATCATGAGGTTGTAGTTCTAGTTTTCTAAGGGATTGGAGAAATCAAGAAAAGCCATGCAGGAATCAGTCCAAAGGACATCGAAAGTAGGGAAATCTTTAGATTTGAAATCCACAAGTGGTTAGGTGGCCGGGCGGAAAGACCGGAGAGAAGAATTGGAAGAACATTGTCTGATGAGAAGCCCACAACAAACGTATATGAAATATAGGCGCAAAGCAAATAAACGCTTTTAAGGAATTAGCGTAGTCGTGATGTATTTGTCCGCAAATAAGAAGTAATAATACTAAAGAAGGATAACGACACTAACCATACTGTATACTTTACAAGATGTTACCGAGGAAACGTACTCCACGGTCGAAGTGAAGCATTTTGCGTTTCGGTGGTGTTTTTGATTTTTTTTTTTTTCCCTTGGTACGGAGAGCTTGTATGATGTATATAGAATGAGGGCTAGTAGTAAATGATAATGTTTATTTGATAATAATTATCCATGTATTTAAAATATATTGTAGTATTCTAAATAATGGTTTTGTTTACCTCACAATTCCACTTTTGCTAACGAGGTGAAACACTTCGACTATTGTTATTGTAGAAGCAGTGACTCAAATGTATGTTAAATGTTATGTAATTACTGCTGAGTGTTTCACATAACGATAGAAAATAGAGACATGTAGAAACTTGAGTGATTTTGGGAATACCATGGAAAATGGAAATCTGGATGGTTAATGTGGGAATCGAAAGCATTTACTGTCTCCTGTCACGCTCCGTGCTGAAGAAATCTGACATTAACAAGATAAAATAACATTCCTCAGGAGTTAAATAGATGTACCGAAAATGAACACGACAATGTATGTTAGATAGACAGTAAAAGAGGAGTGGTTGCAGGGTAAAAAAGGGCAGCAAGACTCAAATTGTATAAAAAAAATGGTTGTACTAGCCTAGCGATTCAGAAGTAGCTACGACATAGGGACTGAAGGTGGTTATTAAGGAACAGGATTAGTGAACCATGCTCAGTGCACCGTGGCGCCGCATACTGGATCGGGCAGGTACCACCGGACCGGGTACGTACCTAGGTTCTCGCGTTCATTACTGCGGTATTTAATCAGTTTTCGCCAGCCACTAAAGCGAATGTACGGGCAGACCCCAATCTCCGCCTCATAAGCTACACATATTACAAACAAAAAATACACTTGTCACACAACCGAACATTGTTACACATTTCGAAGACATATGGAACGACTTAACTTTCCGTAGGATGACCCAGCAGTAGGTATAAAATGCTTGGTGTCAGCAAGGTCATTCCAAATTTGACCATGTCAGTTATAAATAAAACTCATCGAAGGCGTTCGACCTCTAAAGTTGGGAAAAGGTGGTGACGAAGAAAGTGAAGAAGACCCGATTAGACAAAAAGAGGGACATTCCGTGCCAATAAAATGTTAAGTATTGTGTTCAATGAGATTATAAACATTGGATTATGATTATTTTATCAAAAAAAGCCGTTAACTTTAAAATGTTGGCGGTTTAACCATAATCATATAAGGATAAATATTGTTCTCACTCTAGGCTGACAGGGACAAGCTAAGAAAGGTAATTAATATTCCTTACTCGTGTACATTCGTTACTGGAAGCTAGCAGGTACTATGTTGTTCCGTTACTACGTGGTGATAGAAATCGAAATTTGAGAGCGAGTGTAATGGGCGAGCTGTAACGCTCTGGCCTCGCATTCTAGAGGACGGAGGTTCGATTCCCCATCCGGCCATCCAGATTTGGATTTTCCATTGTTTCCCCAAATACCAGTATGGTTCCTTCAAAACGCTATGGCCGAATTACTTCCTTTGCCTTGCCTCCAGTCCTTTCCCACCTCTAATTACCTCGATGTCGCTAGGTGTAAACCACAAGCCAAAATATTAATAATAACTTTGCGAGATAACAAAATATGAAAGCATTCTGAGGAAACCGAATCATCCAAATCTTCCTGATTTCAACTGGGCGCTATTTCAAGAGCTCGGTAGATTCAGAGGTTCATCTATATGGTTGATTTATCTCGAGATGTTTCCAAACAATCCAACAACTTCTACCTTTGGCCAAAGCTGTGTCGGGGAGCAAAATTCCAAGTATCCAAAGAAGTTCCCGTAAGTCCTCTGTGACAGGTGCTGTCAGTGTGCGCACGAGCCGGGAGTGTGTTTTGGGCGCGGAGGTGGTTCCTCCTAGCAGCTGCTTACGGAGGGTCTAAGCCACCTGCCTCTACCCCGAAATGTCCCGAGACAGAAATAGCGGCAGGTGTGTTCGCACGGAACAGCTGCCCAAAGACAATACATAGCAACCAGGCGCCCTGGACCAAGTCTCCACGTTTAAAGCGCAGAGCGTACGTTATTAGTGCGAATCACTGACCTCTCAGTTCAAGTACATTCTCAAATGAGCAAAGATCTCAGCTCTGGATAAAAATGAAATGATTATTATCATTTTATTATCTACTGATGACGACATCGCCAATTCATCCATCATATATATGATTTCTAAATAGTGTGTTTTTTTTTTCTTCATAAAGCCTGCCAAGACCGCGTTCTAATTTCAATTCTTCATCCTTCGTTGCTTTCCCTCCCCCCTTCCGTTAATTTATTTCTTCCTTCTCTTTTCAGACCACTTCGGTCCGGATTTCTTTCCTCTTCTTCTTTGGAATCCTTCCATACTTAATACCTTCTTTTTTAAGATCTATCTTTGCATGTTTTCCTCTTCTCTTATTTCTTTCCTAACCTTTCTTGACCTCCTTAAATCTAGCTTGCTGATCTTTTCCCCCGATGGGTATTCCTGAACAAAGATATTACGTTATTCACGAAGCCGAGCTGTTATCTACACGTTACTGAAAGGATGTGAGTCTTTAACGACATGACATTAAAAAAATGGAACGATTTCACCAGCAGAAACATCGATCAATTATGAACATCAAATGGGATGATTATGTGTCCAACGTTATAGTTTTAAGAACAGCACAAATGTACAGCATTGATGCTCTAATTATTAGTTGCCAACTCACATGGATTGGTTATGTTTAGCGTATCAGAAACCGCAGAATCCCTCTATAATTTTATAAGGCGATCTCAGCACTGGTAAAAGATCTTTACAAATACCAGATCAAAAAGACCACGAACAGTACAAAGATAGACCTGAACACCTGGGACTACCTTGTAGAAGACCACGCTCTCTGACGCAAAACCACCTCCGTGGCTGCCGCACTATTAGAAAAGGAGCGACAATGACAGGTGGTAAGAAGCCCGTAATACACATAAAAAAACTCTACAAACCCATCCGCGTCCACCACCTACTATTCCTACTACTATTCGGCCGATTATTATACGACAGGATTGGCCTGATCAACCATCAACGTCGCCACACGTAAATAAGTGTAGGCAAGTGAGAAACATAAATTCGGAAACAAGTATTGGCCGATGGCGACAGAAAGCATTGTAAAATTTTAGTCTTTTTAACTCTCGAGACGTCATAAGTGAAGACCCATCAGTACGAGCAGCATTACGCTAAGATTGCTTCTCCTTGCGAAAAAATAATATAATAATAATAAAAAAATACCAAGAAAGAAGGAAGAAAAATTATCAGAAAGATCCTGGGACCCAGAGTGAATGAAGATGGACAGTATAGACTTCAAACTGCAGAGAAAATTTCAAACTTAGAATCAGAAATGAAGAAAAAAAAAAAAAGGCTTCAATTTTATGGACGCTTGAGTAGACTTCCGAAGGAAAGAATCTCAAGAAAATTTTTAGAATACACGCAAAGAGTAAAAACAATAACCACATGGATGAAGGAGGTGGAGAAAGACCTGAAGTCTGCAGGCATTGCTAAGGGAGACATTACAGACCGAGAGATTTTTAAAAATAATGTAAAATCATAGGAAGATATTTCGGAGAAAAAAATGGAAGATCTAAACGCATCTTCACTGCCGAAGAAAAGAAAACTGTCAGTGAAAAAATGAAAAAATATTGGTCCTATTTGAAGAACATCCCAAAGAAAAATTGAACACATCCAATCGAAATTGCTTATCATTTTCCGTAATGGGGACATACGACAATAATAATAATTAGAATATAATAATAATAAAATATCAGTGAACAGGACGCCATGGAAACAAACATTTTTAGATAGGCCCCCTAGCAGATTTCGAATATGGCAGGATTCCAACGTACAGAGGAGAAGAAAACGGGTACAAAATGGTCTGAAGAGAGAAAGAGACAACGCAGTGCAATATTGGAGTACTGGGAAGGAAACAAGAAAAAACAACAGGAGAGGATGAAGAGAGAAAGAGACAACACAGTGCAATATTCGAGTACTGGGAAGGAAACAAGAAAAAACAACAGGAGAGGATGAAGAGAGAAAGAGACAACACAGTGCAATATTCGAGTACTGGGAAGGAAACAAGAAAAAACAACAGGAGAGGAATTGAAATTTGCACGTGATCCCTAGCTGGCCATAACGAAAAAACTAATAATAAAATATAGTGCCAAAAATTTTGAGGTTGTGAACAGATTTTCATTTTTTTGTCCTGAGCCATGTTAAGCAGAGTCGTAGGACGAAGATTTTAGGCCAGACCAAATTGTGAAAAATCATGAAAATCCTTTGAGAAGTTTTTGCGTGATGCCGGAACAAACAGACTGGCCCGGTACAGATACAGAGTGATAGCAATATTCTGGTGTACGAGTTGTGAGTATGTTGCAGTCACGGTGCCCATTGTTTGACCTGACAGGAACACTTAGCTCCGTGTTGACCATTGTCTGCGGGGAAGCGGTGGAGAGGCGTCGGAGTCCAGGACGGCGCCAGATGCGTCGCGTCCACCGCCGACGCTAAGTTTAGCGTCCAGGTCGGGGAACGCCAACAAGGTGCGGCAGTGAGTCAAGGTGTGAATATGTGAAGGCTGCCATCTGGAGAACCCGACACGGTAAAATGAGCGAGCGAGACACCAACCAACACACATCAAAGGAGGAGAGTCACGATGACACACGTAATTACAAGGCTATTTGGTTTTAAATCTCAAGAGTCTAACGAGTCAAATGAAACTTTAAAAATGTAGTTATATGGTAATTTATTCTCTCTTCTTCTCGGTCAGTTACCAAGTTTGGTTTGCAGCAGTTTTCCATTCGTCTCTCCTCTTCACCTTCCCTATCAGTTCGCTTTGGGAGTGGACTTTCTCTCCGGCCTTGTAATATCTCTCTTGTGCTACGTCTGGACTTTTCCTTGAAAGCCAATGTCTAATACGTTCATTGATATCATTTCCTCTTTCTTCTTTTTTATCTCTCCTCTCATCCTCAGAAAATTCTCCCCGTTGCCTGTCGGGTTCATCAACCATATTTGTGAACCATGCGTCAATGACGCCACAGGATAGTCTGCGGAAATAATTTGTAATCGTTTATAACGTGGATAGTTTTTAAATTGACCGCCCCGTTGGTTGCGGCTACGTGATAGTGTCCGGCGCTGACACGGGAGGGAGGTGGGGGGGATTAGCTGGTTTGAATCCTGGTGACGGGAGAAATTATCATCATGATGAATTCGCCAGTAGCACAGGACAGGTGGCGGTGCACAGTTCGTAATCAACAAATTCTGATTCAAACTTCTGTTACCCCAAATTACCCCGCCATGCGTATGGAGTGAGGGCACACGGTATTCAGTTTTGAGCTGATGAGAATCTGGTTTGCAGTTAACAAGCGGAGTGGCTGGTCTACTTCTTCTTTGGAGTCACTGTTTGATAGATAAATGTCTTGCGAAAGGCGTTTGTTTTCCTAGTTTGGCCCGTTCTTTTCCCTAGTTCGTATATTTACACACCAGGTATTACATTTATTCGTTTGATAAAATGTGTGATTTATGAATTCATTAATGTAAGCGAAATTTAATTCTCTGTGTAGCTGGCTGTTGCGTACATACCATGATGCGTTCGCCGCTAATCTCAGTAATTTTTTTTTTGAAATATTTGTATTCTGTGTAATTTGTTACGACTAGCATACCCTATATTTGATATGCATACGTTATTAGTGGCCATAACATAATTTTGTAAATTAATAGGCAGCACTCTGTTTTTAATGACGATTTTTTATTTACTTACGAGTACAATTTGTGTAATCTGGCATAGGCTTGGTTTAGTTTGTTATTGATATGTATGTTCCACGTTATCGCCTGTCAATATTGATTACGAAGTATTTAATTGATCGATCATTTGTATTACATGCAATGTTATTTCCTACGATGTTTATTTCCGGGTGGTTTAGTGGGCGTCTCAGTGTGAAGATTTTTGTTTGGCATTTTCCGGGATTTATAGATATACGCCAGCGATTGAACCATTAAGTTATTTACGTTATTGCTTCCTGGAGGTAGCTCATACCATACGGATCTCACTATGTGAAATTTATATGACTGTGTCATCAGCGTATTGTGCAGTTGAGATATTTTGAAGGGTTGGTATACCTGAGGTGTATACGTCGAAAAGTGTGGGCCCTAAAACAGACCCCCGTGGGACTCCTGCTGCTATTTATCGTGCCGTCAATATTTTTTGTGCTCACTATTACGCTGTAAGTTTGTTTCTGTAGAAAGCTTTTTATGATTTTACACAAATATAGAGGAATTCCTGTGTTTTTAAGTTTATGTATGTTACTGGTGTGCCATACTTTATCAAATGCCTGGTCAACATCGAGGAAAGCAGCCAGCCTGTGAAGTTTACGTTCAAAGTTACTTGGACCTATAATACTGAATAGGCAGTTTAAAAGCTGGAAATTGCTTACAGTTAGAAACAGCGTACCAGCTGTAATTTGTTAACACCTATCAAATCACAGATTTGCGAGTAAATGGTGTTAGAAACTAAAATAATCGTCAACAACGCACTTGCACATGTAAAACACTGCTACATGGGAAATAAATTCACTTATTCTGATAGTGTAGGTCCTATACTCCCTTGGAAAAGGGATATCCAAAGTTAGAGTAATTGGTTGTAGAGCTGAAAGCTGCTACTGTAGGTTTAGGTTCGTAATATACTCTGATCTGACATTCGGCATGACGCGGGTTCATATCTCGGTTCGGCCATCCAGATTTTGGGTTTCCATGGTTTCCTGAAATCACAGGTAATTTCCTGGATGGTTCCTTCAAAACCCGTGGCCGAATTCCTTCCAGTTCCCTTCTCTCTCTTCTTTCGCTCTATGACTCTAATGACCTTGACCTGGACGAACCTGAATAAGGTAGTGAAAAAAAAAGAACTGTTGCTATCGTTTTCCAGAGCGGTGTAATGTGAATTCTGCTGAACGTTGTAGCATCGTTTTAGCTTTGGGTATAAGCCAGAGTTCAACCGCTGCCTCGACGATAAAGTTGAGATGCTACGTACCGAGCGTAATGCCGTTCTGTCCTGCTAAATAATAAGATGAATCGTGTAGAGCACCTACACACTACCCGAAGACCCACATATAAACCACATGCTGACGTATTTTCCTCAACTAAAAAATTAAATTATACTTATCAATGCGCCAGGAATTTTTTTTTTTTTTTTTGCTTTTATTGGTTTCCGAAGAAAAAGAACACAAGTGATAACAAAAAATAAGCTATACTATTTTAGTAAAAAAAAGCTTCGTTGCGAAAAAAACAAAAAAAACATAATAATTGCATGTATCAGTGTGTACATGAACAAGAAGTGAAACTTCTATCGGTAGTTTTGTATTTTTCAATGCTTTTGATGTTTATTTTGCACTCGAGTGGACTACGTTTATTGCATTTGTACAGTAAGTAGGATTTTTGTCCAAGTTATTCCCGGAAAAAAAAGAAAATAATCAAAAACTTTAAAGCATTCTTAGGTAGATTATAAATGGTTGCATCGATCCCTTGTTTGCATTTTGTGTTTATAGCTTTTATATCGGAGAACACATTGTACAATATTATCTGATAACTGTTATAACAATCAATAGGATGCGAGAGACATCAGCAAATAAATTTTTTATTTGGAACGAATAAGAACTGTTTTATTATTTAGATACTTTAATATATATGTTGATGACGATGATGATTATTATTATTGTTATTAATATTAATTGATATTAATGTTTATTACGATTATTTTTATTCTACTGCCGCTGCATTTGGTGAATTTGTATCATGTGCTTTTGTGATCAAATTTTTATGGCAACTGAAAAGGGAAATATATGTTTCATGTTTAATACGATCCTCTGTTTAGCATGAGCTTAAGTGACAGCGGTCTCTATCGTAGTTGCTTGCATCTAAGTATCGTGAAGTGCACATGCGCAGAACGTTAAGTGCGCATTTGCAGTACTTTGCGGTGCACACGCACTTAACAATTTTTCCCCACCGTGTACATAGAAGTTTGAATTAAAAAATTAAAGAACTATTCTTCTACAGACTCTCCGCTACTGTCTTCAGTTATCTTCCATCGATCGCAGTAGCAGGTTTTTAATTTCTTCTCCATAATAATTTTTTTGCGCGTATACCCAGCTACTCACGAAGTACTGTAATTTCTCGTCGTTACAAAATTTCCTCCACATATATCCTTTTTAGATTTCAAAAAGAACGGTAAATACTGGTTACAGGAGGGTTCATTGATCGCTTACTACTTCCAATTTCACTCGCGTGACAACAGCAGTGTTCCAGCTTGCAGATTGTCTGCTGTGATTTGATGTTCGTTCTGAGACAGCTTGCGTGACTGACCTAACAAACTGCTGTCCGACCTTCACCGAATACCTTGTGTCACAAGTTCACTTGAAGCTTCGAAAGTGTATCACTGCCAAACCGATATACTGTTACAGGTTTACGAAAGAAACTTAATAACTGATCGTTGCTTACCTCACTTATTAACTTCCTAGTCGCTCCTCAGCACAATAAATAAAATTTCCGTCCTGGTGCTATGTAATCTTACTCTTTTACATCTTCTTTTTTTTTTTTTTACTGCTTAACGTCTCTTAACAGCGAGGTCTTTAGAGACGGGAAAGGATGGGAGGCAAGGAACGGGAAGGAATTCGGCCATGGCCTTTTGAAGGAAGCATCCCGGCATTTGCCTGGAGTGATTTGGGAAACCATGGAAAACCCAAATATGGATGCCCGGACGGGGATTCGAACCACCGTTCCATCTTCTGCTTCTCACAGCATATTAGCTTACCTTCTAATACTTTTCACTCTTTTAATCTATTCTTCTCCAGTTTTAGCATTCCCGTTGTTTTTAATCGTATTGATTCCTTAGCTTTGAGCAGTTTTCGAACTCCGTCGTATTATTGTCTTGTAACCTAAATAGGATTTACAAACAACACTTCGTCTTGTAAGTAACATCTTTTTCGATTATTATTAATTTCATAATCCTGTTTCTAATTTACTTTTTAAACAAATGTAGTTTCCTTTCCTAACTTGTTATAATAATAATAATAATAATTCCGTGTGGTCGTAATTATCAAGTGACAGGGTCTCTATTGGCTGCGCGTTCCGCCCCTGACGAAGCCACCTAAACCCAACCCGATAATCCTACCAGGAACAGGAGACCTACAGTTTAAGGTGGAATCCAAAGCGCGGAACTTACTTGTTAAAATAAACGCAGAAGGGTCGTCTGCGATGTATTCATCAGTAATAACTCTTCAGTTGCGAGAACTGCACTTGATATAAGTCTGGAGGGAAGCGCTTAATGGATACCTTGCCATGTCCGTCCTATGGTGTGTCTAATTAGCTGGAAAAAATTCATCAGTCTGGCTGTATGGCCTAAAAAATAATTATGCACAAGATCGGCTTTTATTGAAGAAGAAGTCCAGTAAAGGAGACCCTGCAATGCGGGATAAATACTAAGAAGAACAAGATCTGTTAAAATAAACGGTTTTCTTAGTTTGCACAATTCACTAATATGTATTTAAGTTTTTTTTTCACGTGTACTACTTTTTAACGCATACTTCATAACTTCTAGTCAATGTAATAAATATTACAGACACTATTTGACGGTACATAATAAGATTGTAACCGGAATGAAGTCTCGTTCACAAGTTACAGAGAAGGAACCGACTATATTTTAAATGTGTATCTGATTGGATTAGCGGGATTCATGCAAAAACCACTGACCCGAATTTTGATGTGGTTTTGAATTATGTAGATCCCATGTTCACTGCGGTAAAATATGCTATGTTTCATTTCGATGCGAAGTCTGAAATATGAAACATTTAAGAAAAGATTGTCAACAATTTAAAATCCATTCATGAATCAATTGCAGGTCTGATTGTGATGAAAAAAAAAAGAATAAGGAAAAGAGTAAGATTACATAGCACCAGGACGGAAATTTTATTTATTGTACTGAGGAGCGAATAGGAAGTTAATAAGTGCAGTAAGCAACGATCAGTTATTAAGTTTCTTTCGTAAACCTGTAAAAGTATATCGGTATGGCAGTGATACACTTTCGAAGCTTCAAGTGAACCAGTGAAACAAATTCTTGTGTGAAGATAATGTAAAGCGCATGGTCCCAGATGTGAAGTATGGTATGTTTAATCTTGACGTGATGTCGGAAACTTTGAGTAAGTAAGTTTAAAGTGCTAATAAATTAGTATCCATTTGTAATTAAACGTGTTTCCCGCAAAAGCTACAGGCAGAATTTTGCGGAGATTTCAAACAATGTAACACCCATTGTCGAAGGATTACAACGAAATATGTATTATTTTGATATGACTGTGAGATGCCGAGAAATTAAGATGAAAATGTCCAATGACTGATTAGTGTCCATGTGGCTTCGTATTATTAGAAGGAATTATGTTAAAGCGGTTTTATTTGGCGATATGTTATCTATGATATATGAGTCGTAAGAGAGGTCCATAAAAGAACAGTCCACAGTTAATCTACACTAATGTTATAAATTCAAAGGTAACATTGTCTTTCTTGACTAAAATGCTAAACCGATTTGACGAAATGTGACAAGGAAGTAGTATTTATCCTTAGGAACGACTTTTTGGGGGTAAATAGCATGTTTTGTCATGAGATTTTGAAAAGTTACCAAATAGTGATAGACAGACGGAAAGCGTTTGTAAGTCTCTGTAATGTTATATCAGTTACTCAGGCTTTGTTTCTCTCGCAGTCAGTTTGTATATGATCTGTTCACAAATTTTATGTACAGGTAAAACTTACTATGCAGTATAGATGTGGATTTGATAAGTAATTCCAGTACTAAAAAATTCCACCACATACGAAGTCACGGGTAACAGCTAGTTATACACAAAAATTTCTCCGTAAGGTGAACTTCTCCTCTGAGAATCTTGTATGCTGCCAGTCGAATCTTTTAGACCAAAATGTTTCTCCATAGCATGACATCATCTGCCTCTCTGCTCCTGCCCCAACACTGCGATACCACTGTCGCGCACACTCTGATATATTGTAACTCGCAATAATGATAAAATAAAATGTAACTTTACATTTTTCAGCACATTCATACCAACTATTCGCTGTTGCGAACTCAACGAGCGTCAAAATAACGATCGCCTGCTTTATTTACATTTGATCGGACGAGGTATTTCTGCCTGATTCAGTTTATTTTATCGACGGTGTAAGCTAAGATATTTGTAGTGGCTTCCTCAATACTACCAACAGTACAAAACGTAAGGAGTGTGCGCCAGGTGGGAATGATTTGGCTCGAGTTCCCCACCGTGCGGCCAAGTAAACAGTTTTATTGCGAATGCCACTCCGCCGCCTATGTCACGGCCGAAGTGGACTAGAAATAAGGTCAACAGGACGGCTATACTCACAATGTCAAAACAGATGCATCTCATTTTCCTTCCCTAGATTTTTTTGGTTCCTCTAAATGGATAGGAAATTCATAATTTGGGTTAAGTATTAAAAAATCAAGACAAGTTTTTGCTTTACGCCTCGTGACATTATCGTCGAGGTCATCAGAGACGGGAAGATATGAACTGAGATTTTTCCACCAACTGTTTTATCCAACCATAATTTTCGTTTTCTACTTCATCTGTCCAATGAATTTTTTACACCTTTCTCAGCATCTCATTACAATCATAAATTTTCTTTTTATCTGATATTCTGTAACACCAATCTTCGTTTCAATCATGTTCTGTTCTTCGTACATACAGTTATCTAGTCCTACGTCAATGTTTGAAGGTAAACGAGTTTATGAACACGGCTATAGAGAACATTAAGGATCGGTGCTCAATTTTAATTTTACTTTCTAACAAATATGTTTTTATTGTTATACTAAATATGATCCTTGCTCCACAATGTGTTAGTACTTTCACTCTTCGGTCTTAATAGGACAATACCATCATCACAATACCATCGTGGTGGGTGAACGTTTAACGCTCTGACCTCGCATTCGGGAGGACGCCGGTTCGAATACCCTTCCGGGCATCCAGATTTGGGTTTTCCATGGTTTCCCCAAATCACTCCAGGCGAATAACGGGATGCTTCCTTCAAAAGGCCATGGCCGAATTCCTTCCCGTTCCTTGTCCCCTGTCCCATCCTGTCCCTAATGACCTAGATGTCGACGAGGCGTAAAGCCACAAGTAATAATCATTAAATCCAGATAATGATAGTTCCTCTTCAAGTTCGTAGATTATTGTTGGGAATATACTGTAATCTTGCCTATTGTCACTTTTAACTGATTCTTGTTTCCCATGATTCTCTACCTTTATTATAACCATTCAGTTCTTAGAGAGGTTATAGATCAGATTACTAATTCGATGATATTTATACGTGACATTTAAAAAATTTATTTCTAAATATAATATATATGGTGGTGTATTTTCCCATAGCAAGCAATTCGTGTGGTAAATAGAAAATTATTCGGTTCGTTACAAATGAAGAAGTAACTAGCTTATAAGCCACCGATCCATTTATATACATAGTGGAAAATGTCCTCTAATCTCTTCACTACCACGATGCTTCATTCTGTATTCGAAGTTAGGCTCTAAGGAGATCGGAGACTGTCCTTCCATCATAGTATATCTGTAGACAATATAGCCTTGGCATCAAGCTACAGTAAAAATTGTACTACCGACGTATACACATTTCCAATAGCTCGTTAAGGACTAGTTGGAGAGACAAGATTACTAATAAAGAAGTTTTTCAGAGTGCAGGAGAATATAACCTTATATGGAAGATTATAAAAAGGAGGAGGATAATATTAACTGAATATATCTTAAGACATGAGGTGTTAATGGGGTAGGTAAAGTTATCAGGTTTCAAAAAAAATAAAAAATTTTCTTTCAATTCACAAATATAGTTTTTACTTTTGACTTCATGATGCTGAAAAATCTATTTAAATATCTTTAATAGTGTTGCAATTAAGCGGGATTAAGCAAACTCCTGCACGATTGACAGCCACTTAAATCTTACTGCACTTGAAGGTAATCCAAATCTTTAACATAAAATATCTCAAAACAGCAATTCTTCAATTAATTTTAAAGATAACTTTTTTCCACAAGCATAGATCTTTTTCCAATTTGCAGGACATGTTCTACATACTGATTACTACAGTCCCTACCATTAGCAGCTTTTCACAAATGGAAAATATGCTTATTTGTTTAAACAAAAAAGCAAGAATTTTAATTTCTTGAATTTGTTTTTATTAACAACAAATATAAAGTTAAATGTGTTATATTATTGGTTTAACTAATTGTCTGGATATTAGTTTACAAGATTAAAAAAAGATTTCTACAAAATTTCAAATATTATGCTTTCTATAACTCATTAAAGACCTTAATGACGACATATTTTTAACTGTCAGTTTGAATGGTACATTAAAATACTGTTAAATAATATTTTTATTTTAAAAATCAATTTCTTTATATAACTATAACAGCTCTATGGAGCTACAAGATTTGAACCCTCAAATTTAAATAGATTTGGAGAAAATGAAATTTCAGTTTCTACAAATATTTGTATACAGGGTTGTAGTCTATCCCCGTTAATATTCAACTTGTATGTAGAAGAAGCAATGAAGAAAATCAAAGAAAAATTTCCATGTGGCATAAGTTTTCAGGGAGAAATAATCAGTATGCTACGATTTGCTGATGACATTGTCTTGTTAGCAGAGAGGGCTGAGGATTTTGAATGGTATGATCAAAATACTGAAGGAAGATTTTGGACTGAATATAAATCAAAGTAATACAAAAGTGACGAAATGTAGCAGAAATGATACCAATACTCGCAGATTAAATATAAAAATAGGATATGATGCAATAGGAGAAGTGAGTGAGTTCTGTTGCTTAGGAAGCAAAATTACAACCGATGGCCGAAGCAGGAATGATGTTAAAAGCAGAATAGCATTAGCAAAAAGAGCCTTCATGAAAAAGAGAAACCTTTTAGTGTCAAATATTGATCTAGGAATTAGAAAGAACTTTCTAAAACTCTATGTGTGGAGCACAGCACTTTACGGTAGCGAAACATGGACTTTAAGAATACCGGAAAGAAAGAAACTTGAAGCATTTGAAATGTGGTTCTACAGAAGAATGCTGAAAATTAGGTGGACAGACAAAGTAAGAAATGAACGAGTTTTGGAAATGATGGGTGAGTAAAGAAGTTTATGGAAGAAGCTTACAGGAAGAAGAGACAGGCTGGTAGGTCATATTTTGAGACATGCTGGATTGGTTAATTTGTTAGTGGAGGGAACAGTGGAAGGTAAGAACTGTAGAGGAAGACAGAGATTAGAATATATGAAGCAGATAATTGAGGACGTGGGTTGTAAGGGGTATGTAGAAATGAAGGGGTTAGCACAGGATAGGAAGGGATGGAGGATTGCATCAAACTAGTCTAACGACTGACGAAAAAAAAAAACATAGAATTTTAAAAATTTCTTTTTAAGTCTTAGATCAAAGTATTTGAAACTAAAGGATTTATCTTTTTCATGAAAGCCCTTTTCGAAAGTGGCATTCTGCTTTTAACATCAATCATTCTTCGGCCATCAGTTATAAGTAGAAGAATTTTTTACTTTTTTTTTACTTATGATATAATGAATCGTCGACGTCGAGGTAATTAGAGCCGGGATGAGATTGAGGACAAGGAATGGGAAGGAATTCGGCCGTGGTCTTTTTGAAGGAATCATCCCGGCATTCGCCTAGAGTGATTTGGGGAAACGATGGAAATCCCAAATCTGGATTGCCGGACGGGGGTTCGAACCGGCGTCTTCCCGAATGAGACGCCAGAATGTTGACCGTTCATCCACCGTAGAAGAATTAATTATTTCTCCTATTGCATCTCATCCTCTTTTCATATTTAATCCACTATTACTACCATAATTTCTACTACATTTAATCATTTTTGTCTTGTGTTTAGTCCAAAATCATCACATTTATTCTACTGATGACAGCAAAAAAAAAAAAAAAAATAAACTGTAACTATCCCCTTAATGAAAACAACCCTCGCGGGAATAGTAGAAGGAATGAGATACTAGTGATGACTATCTTTACAATACGTCCAGCAAATAATAACTAATGCTGGCTGCTGGCTGCTGGCTGCAAGAGATATGTTGAAATGAAGAGGAGGGCAGAGAATAGAACTGAATGGATGACAACCACAGACGAAACCAAGTACTGTTTACCATATATGAAAAGAAGATTGTTACAACGTACGAAGTCGAAACGTCAATAGCTGTTGGCGGTAATGCAAGAAGATTACCTAGAACTTGGAGGGGTCTCGGTTGTGACAAGTCGTGGGCTGTTCGCACAGTGGATTCCTTGCGGTGACTCGTGTTGAGTGCCGGCGTGTGGTCCACTTTAGTGTCCTCCTCCACGGAGCGTGGAGTCGTCACGCCACTCTGGACCACACGCGCCATTTGAGGCTCCAGCGCGTGCCTACACGCCCTGCAACCACTGTGCGCCGTATATGGACTCGGCCACACCTGCGGCCTTGGTATGAAGGGTTATGTGGCTTTTCTAGGATAACGGAACATTACCTATGATGCTCGTTTGTGATTTCTGACAAGTAAATCTGTCTGTGCGGTTGCACGCTGGCAAAGATAGAGGAAATTGGAAAAAAATGCTGCCAGATTTATTGATTGCGTATATGACTATGCCATGCGCAGAGACAATCCCATGCCCAGAAACAAATAACCCTGAATGCTTGAGATTTCTATTACATCTCCGCTTTCTGTTGGCATATGGTGGACAGTAAGAAAAGGATCATCTCATAAACTCATTGCTTGCAAGATGTAAAGAGGAATAAGCGATATCCTTTTTCTTTGATTATGGCACTATGCTTGCTTTATTATTATTATTATTATTATTTTTACTTATGGCGTCAATGTCGAGGTCATTAAACGCGGTACGGAACTAGCGACAAGGAACGGCAAGGAATTCGGCAATGACATTTTGAAGGAATCATTCCGGCATTCACCTGGAGTGATTTGGGGAAACCATGTAAAACCTAAATTTGGATATGCAAATGGAGACTTTCCCGGCGTATTGATTCATTGAAAGTTTCACGGGTGTCCAGCCGGATGGTGTCATAAAACGACGACGTTTCGACAACCTGCTCGGATGTCTTCATCAGGTCTATTTAGATGTTGCTTCTCGAAATCACAAACATCCAAGTACAGCCTGTTTGTTATTTCGAGAAGCAACATCTAAATAGACCTGATGAAGACAACCGAGCAGGTTGTCGAAACGTCGTCGTTTTATGACACCATCCGGCTGGACACCCGTGAAACTTTCAATGGGCTAAATTTGGATGCCCGGCGTCCTCCCAAATGCGAGACCAGAACGTTAACCGCTAACCCACCACGCTCGCTTTTACGCTTCGTCGACGTCGAGGTCATTAGAGATGGCAGAGAAATGTGAGTGAGAAACGTGAAGGAATTTGCCCATGGACTTTTGAGAAACCATGCTATACCAAATTGGGATTCGAACCCGCTTCCTCCTGAATGTAGTGCTCGAGCATTAAGGCTGACCCACCGATATCAGCCACATGGTAAAGCGTGTTATACCATTATGGTGTCCAACCTTTCGAGTCAGCGCCGTCATGGAGACTTCGCTGTTCGTGATGGTAACTCCGTTCGTAGTTCGGCTGTTGGTACTGACTGTAACGCCCGCTACGCCGCTAATCTAGTTACCATCCGCAGACATTAATTGCCTGTTAGGGGTGCAGATTGCGCCCTCCCTGGCGATGATTTCTTTATGAACTAGAGGCGGGGAATCTCAGGAAACCACTGTGCAAACGTCCGCCATTTAATTTCCAACATCTAACTGCATTCACCACGAAAGCCTTTTGTGGCTGTGAGAAAGGTAAATACTATCAAACAGAGTACTTAAGATGCGTGATTGCTATAGAGCAGAATACAATTTTGTGGAAAATATATTACTTATACATAATTGAGTGCGAATATACAGCAGAATTTCGCCTTTTAAACACATCGTTTCGATAAACAGCCGCTGTAAGTTTGTCGAAGAAAAAAGATCGCCACCAACTGAAGATGACTGCAGAGTCGTAACGTTGATTTTAGATAGACAAACTGGTCGGCAAACCACACTCCAAGAAATTTTCCACCCAGACTTACATAATACTTCTGGCGGATTTCCAATTTTTGGTGAATACCGTGATGGACGTTACTCAGCCGATTTGTGTTTCCTCGTCTATCTTATGAAATATAGGGAATTAGTATTGGTTTTACAGAAATGGTTCAGTTGCTGCCTTAATGAAGGTCTGACGCCGTATTCCCCTAGCCTGGTCTGCCTCTTGTGGCTGCGAGGAAGGTGAATGCTTCTCAAGGAGGTACTTACGACCAAAGTATGTGATTGCTAGAGGGCAGAACACAATTTCCTGGCAAACATGTTATTTAAATCCAATTGCGAGCTAGAGTACATCGGAATTTTGCTTTTTTTTAAACACATTGCTTTGATAAACAGCTACTGTCAGTTTGTCGAAGCAAAAAATATCGATATTAACTGAAAATGGCCACAGAGGAAAATTAGTCGAAACATTGTACTTAGAAAGAGAAATTTGTCGGTATACCCGCCAAGACTTTTATGTAAATACACTCCAAGACATTCACCGTCCAGACACATATTATACTATTTGTGAGTTTCCTGTTTATGGTGGACGCCATGATAGATGTTCACCATCGAGTTTTGCTGTACTGTTTTAACAGCCTAAAACTGCGTTACCACGGCGCGTGGTTTTGTAGGATGCACCTCATTAGCCGTATTGTAGGGATCAGTGCGCGCCGCAGGATAGCCCTCGCACCTCCCCGCCACCTTGCCTAGTGTCCTTTCAGCTACACGCGCTTTTCATCTTTACCGCCTGGCGTGGGTAGAGGCGCGAGTCGCTCCGCCCGTGACCACGGCCGGCTTCTTAGAGCGCCGGCCCTGCCCGGCCTCTACTCGTCTGGCGCGGAGCGGATAGATAGATAGATAGATAGATTGATTTTTTTTAAATTGATAATGTTTCAGTACACTTCCATAATACAAAAAACCAATATTAAAGGCAAAAGAACATTACAAAAAAATCCGCTTTTTGTATGATATAGTCACAGCACATCTATACTCAGGTACAGGTATTCTTACAACCTAACTTATATACAAACTACATTACAAAAAAAAAATACATTTGTGCTTAAACAATAGTGGCTTAAAACTAACACTACAAGAAATGGAGATTGTTCAGAAATCATTTTTAAACAAAGATAGATAGATAGATATTTTTTAGATAGATTGATAGATTTTTTTTTTTTAATTTTATGGTTGAATGTTTCATTACACTTCCACAATACAAGAACCAATATTAAGACAGTGCAATTAAGTCATAGTTTTTACCATTCCTTCAGTTACACTCTAATAGGAACATTACAAAATCTAAACCACCGAAATAAAATTATAAAGTGTGGTACTAACATCACAATTCTTTTACATAATAAAAATATTTTCATATTGCCTTGGTTCAAGTCTTACCCATAAAGAATATTAGTTTCTCTGATGATAATAGTCACATCACATCTTATACTCAGGTACAGGTGTACTTACATCTTAATTTATATGCCTACTACATTACAGAAAATACATTTGTGCTTCAACAATTGTAGCTTAAGAGACAAGACTTACAAGACATGGAGACTGCTCAGTAATAATTTTTGAACAATATGTTAAAAGTAAAAATACTTTTAATTTCTACATATTAACAGACTTTTAGTAAGCAACTTCAGTGAAGGACACATTTAGTACTGAGCCTATTGCATTATTACAGTTCCAAAAATCGGTAAACTCTTTAATTTTATTTCTCCTTTTCGCTCTTATCAGTTCAACACAGATTCTCCACTTAATTCTTTTAATAAAAACAGCCTTATAATTAACAGTAAAAATATTGTTTTTAAGTGACCAGATGTAGTATCTGTAAATTGTAGACAGACACAAGGTTACATAAAAAATACAGAGTGAGTTTTTCGTATTCTGATTATTTGAACACAGAACATCTAAAACGTTGCTCGGAGGTGCAGTACCTAATTTGCTCTGGAGGAGCATATATATTAATCTCCAGATGTCAGATGTTAGATAGATAGATATGTTCAATTTGATCCCATGTGAGAATAATCTCGGGGATGTGGAGCAGTACATACACTTATTAGTAATGTCAATATTACTATATAATTGACAATATTATATATTGACAAGAAGTTAGTTACGACCCATTAGTATAACCAATATTTCCTGTAATCTACAAATACAATCCCGAGTTAGTTAATACTTATTATGTGGAACAGTGTATAAACTTGTTACCAGCATCTAACAACCAGTTATTTTCTTACCAACCAGTTACCACAACTCATAAGCAGTCAATTACTTAAAAACCTGTTAGTATCATAATTTTTTACAACAGTTTTTGAGTGCATGCTATCCCATGTTAGTTACTATATATAAGTGAAATTTTGTAAACAGTGTAATTACTTCATTTGTCAAAAGTTTTAACAGAAAGAAAAACCATATATCATTTTAGTAATTGTGGACAACTTTGTCACCTTCCCCTTCCAAACACCACATATACTATTTTATCAGTCATTCTTAGTTACCAAATTCCAAGAAGAAAATTCTTTCACAGAGTAAAATGGATTCTGAAGCAGAAACTCTTTCAGTTTGGATTTAAAGTAGTTGGGTTTTTGTAGATAACAATTAATTTCTGTTGGTAAGACATTGAATAAGGAAGTAAATGTTAACCCTTTCTGTACAATTGACAGTGATTTGTAATCCTTGTGAATATTATATTTATTCCTAGTATTATGGCTATGTATGTCAGCATTAAGACTGAAGTGTTCAGGATTTTCCACTACAAATGATAGTACGGAGTATACATACTGTGCTGGCATTGTTAGTACACCTAGGTTTTTAAATAGATTTCTGCACGACGTCTGTGGGCTTGCTCCACAAATAGTTCTTATAGCACGTTTTTGCAATTTAAATACCCTCTATTCTTGTGACGAGTTTCCTCATAATGAGATGCCATAAGTGACCAGGGAATGAAAATATGCAAAATATACTAACTTTCTGGTTTCTGTATTAGCTATTCTAGATATTACCCTAAGTGAAAATGTTGCAGAATTCAGTTTTTTAAGAAGTTGTTGAATATGCTGTTTCCAGTTCAATTCGTTATCTATACATACACCCAGGAATTTTGTGAAATTACTTTCATTGATTGCTTTTCCTTCTGATATCACATTATAGCTGTCCTTTGTTTTATTTTTTGTAACAAACTGAAGTAACTGTGTCTTTTTAACTAACAACGCGCCAAGCCAAATGCGACGCTTTCCTATTTTAGCAAGGACTGCAGAGCTCCTTCCTAGACTGTGGCGCACATCATCAGGCAAAGCTCTCTAAGCAAATACGATGGTCCGTCCTAAGATGTAATCAGTGCTACACCTTCCGCGCCGGTCTAGCTATGAACAGCGGGCCGTGGCAAGAATGGCGCTCCTCTATCCGTCATCTAGTCGGTAAACATCAAACGCCCGGGTAGCTGGAACGGCACAAGGCAACGTAGCTGCAAGGTGGCGAGGCTTAGCGTGTGGCGCTTGTCGATCCGTATTATTTGGCTGCATGGTATGGCCTATAAAACCACGGGTCGTGATAAGCCACCACTGAACTAGCTGCAACATCTGGACATTGATTTATGAATGCCGCCAAATTTCTTGTCCTTATATATATTGTATCTTTCACATTAGTTGCTTAGCCATACTACAAATAGAGGCCGAATCAGAAAGCTTTTACCACGGCGTACGAGTAACGAAGTGTGATTCATTTTCTATGAAGCCAGGGATGAACGCCCATCGAAATCCACAGGAAAATGCGGCCCACGTTTGGGAAAAACTGTCTCGCTTTGAGAAGTGTTTTGAGTTCGCAAAAGGCTGTCAAGACTTGGATGACAATGAGCGTTCGGTGAGGCCACATTCGTCGCTACTGACGACAATATTTCCCGCGTGGATGTAATGGTGAAAGAGGATTGGCTTTTACACCCGAGGACATTTGCCGTGAGCTTGTGCATTTTGTATGGAAATGTTTACGACGCCGTTCACGAATCCGTAGGGTAGGGGAGGTTTCATGTCGGTGGGTGCCTCAGCTCATGGATGACATGATGAAAGGTACGCGAATGATTGCCTCACTGAATCATATGTAACGTTATGCTGAGGAGGAAGACAGTTTCCTGGACCGCATCGTTACTGGCGATGAAACGTGGATACTGCATATCACGCCGGAATGGAAGCAGCATAGCATGTTGTGGAAGCATCTGGGTTCGCCTGGGAGAATAAGTTTAATTCAATGCCATCTGTTATGAAAGTGATGCTAATCGACTTCCGAGATGGCCGTGAACTGCTCCTGCTTGATTTCGTGGCAACCATCAATGCTGACAGTTATTGTTCTAGACTGTGACGTCTGCGGACTGCCATCACAGAGAAGCACCGAGGGATTCTGGACAACACGGTTAGCCTCCACGATAATGCGAGGCCACTTGTGGCAGTCACAACCACCGACAAGCTCCGGTCATTTCACTGGTAAAGTCTGGACCACATCGCTAGTGATTTTCACGTTTTCGGTCCGCTGTAAAAGTTCCTGGCAGGAGAGCGATTCACGTGCAACGGTGAACCAAGACGACAGTCCGACGGTGATTCCACAGTCAGCCGGACGAATTCTACCACAGGGGCATCTCTAATTTAATCCTGTGATGGGACAAATGTCTCAACCCGTGTGGTGCCTACGTGCAAAAATAGAGTAAGGAGGGATCCATATATTACGTGAAGTGTTTTTTTCCGGTTTTCCGTGAGACCCCCCTAGAAATCACCCTCGCAACTTTTTGAGACCTTTTTTTTTTACGTCTCACCCTCCCAAAGCCAGTTACACCCACACTTTTCGACAAAATACCCCCCCCCCCCTAAAATCGACTTTCGCGTCATTTCTGGACATTTTTTCTTTTATCTCTACAGTCCAACAAAAATTCACAAAACCTCACGTGAGATTTCCGTTGACCCCTCCCCCCTCCCCCCTCCCCCCTCCCCCTTGGTGAGATTTCGCCTCTCCCTCCCCCCCCCTATTTCACCTCACGTAATTTATGGACACCCTCTAAGGTACGTAGAATAGTACGCATATTTGTAATTACCTGTATGTACCTTATTTCTGCTAATAAAAAATAGGGCCAAAGGCTTTCTGGTTCACCCTCGTAAATAAATCTTACCAAACCTATCAAATTCGTATTGGTTTTACAAAATATGTTCGGTTGCTACCTTCATGACGCTCTGACGCCATATCCCCCTAGCTTGATCTGAGGTCTCCAGGAATAACGAAACCAGCCCAGCGAGCAGTGTTCACTGGACCAGGAGAGATAGTTGCGGGGTGACCGCTATGATGGATTGACCGGCGGGGGAGATGAACCTCTCTGATTGCTGTTTAGGTTATGAGTCAGGGCCAGTCCGCGGGCAACCGGAGACGGCAAACACAGAGGTGCAAGGGAGACCCGTAATCACCGCCGGAGGTCAGCTGGGTTACTGACTCGTCCGCTCTGTTTGGTCGAGTGTAAAACCGGAGAAGGGGCACTGTGAACGCTTTCTATGTTTAACTGATCCAGCCGGCAGTATAATTTAAAATCCTCGTAGGAAACTTCCAGTAAAACATCAACTTTTGAAACTTACCACAGGGTTGCATGTTTGGTCCGTAATTATTGGTTTTCCGTACGTCGATCTGTTAGTGCTATCCCAGCATCGATGTACTGAGAGAATAGCTGGAATAGAAAGCAATCTATGCATGAAATGTTTCTTACTTTAAGTTAAAACTAATGAAAATACGCCCAAAATTTTATAATTGAAACTTATTGCAGATTTTTGTGCATATCTCAGAAAATTCTGCGTAAAAGGATGTTTTTTTTATACGTGTGTGCATGAAAGTGAGATATTTCAGTATCAACCGTACTTTAAGGAGAAGAAGTAATAATAACTGAAGAACAAGTCTAATAGAACTGAATACATGCAAAAGATTATAAATGAGAATCAATTGCATCCTAATTAACTGATGACGTCACAAATCTTTACGTTGTTGATTGAGTCCAACCTAATTGACGTTGTCGCATTAGCTTCACGCAAGGTACCGGGGGTGGAACAAGTTTTCATCTTTCAGGAATCATCAACAGGGTGGTGGTGCATGACACTTAATCACCACATTGTGCGCAAAGTGCTGGGTTAAATGCCAAACCTTTCCTCAGCGTGTATAGAGTGAGGACATACAATACTGTTGATAGTGATTCGTCCCATTGATGGGGTCATTACATTTGGCAGCGTCCCAATGTCTTTCGGAAGAGTAGGCCTTGATGGAAAGGACCGGGTTTCAGAATCTCGTTTTTCTTATCTTTCAACCAAAAAACAAATAACATGTTACTCTGAACCCACGTATATTATAATCATTCACACACGACTGTGTCACAAAAGCTTCCAACTTAGTTGACTAAAGGTTTAGCATCATCCATAGCACACCTGTGATGAATGTGACACAGTTCTGTTTTACTGGTTCAATGCTGCACATGTTTTCAGAGCTTGGGCAGTGCTACCAGCAAATAGCTCCTCCTACGGTAGGACAAGGTTATTCAGCATTACCTAATTTAAGCAAATCATGACTACTTACTGTGATTGTGATCACCCACCAACTCTCTTAGGACGAGACCTTAAAGCCATCCAGTACACTATCGAAAATTAAACTCATAGTAGCTTTATGACTGGAGAAGTGCCAGTTAGAAATCATTGCTTTCTAATCATTCAAAGCGAAGTTATATTCATGGGGCACTTCAGTATCCCGAAAGGCTAGAGAAGCATTTAGTTATTCCAGACATACCGCTGTACAAATTTTCGTGTAGGCTCTGCTGTGAAAGTCAACTCAATTAAGTACGTTACTCTAGGTGACGATTGTTTCACATTCCAGATTTCAGTGTTTCGAGTGACAAACTGATCTGATTAACTTGCCTCTAACAGTCCAACAGACATTCGCACAGTATCGAATATCAAACAATGCGATGATGACATTGCGTCGTGTCATTTCTGTAGTTTCTGCACTTTGTATCTTTTTTTTATGGCTTTTTGCCTCGTCACCGTTGAGATCACTAGAGGCTGGAAAGGACTGGGGTACGGAACGGGAAGGAAGCATCCCGGAGTTCGCCTGGAGTGATTTGGGGGAAACCGGGGAAAACCAAAATCTGGATGTCCTGATGTGTTTTCCAACTCACGTCCTCCCGAATGCGAGGCCAGAGCGTTACCGCTCACCCACCACGCTCGGTTTTAATCTTCTGATACTTTTTTCGAGAGACGAGTCTAACGGCAGCACTTCTTGCCAGCACTGTAAAAGAACGGAGCAGGGTGATCGAACGCCTGGAACGATACAAACAACACGATGCCAAGCGGACATCCAGATTACACTAGGCGCTGGCCGTGGAAGTACCAAGTGCTTTCCCTACTTCTCTTTTCACAATGGGGCTACACATACAGCTAGATTCAGAAATATGAATGGATGCCAGTAAATACTGGTATGGAACCAGAGTTCGTGATGTCGAATCTCTCCTGCTGTCTCCTTAGTAAGTGTATGCATCTCGTAGGTGCAGGATCGGCGGATAATATGGGTAAGGAGGATAGAAGTAGCCACCCGGGAAATTCCTGGTGGGTATTGGCGAGCGAGTGTGCGACATACATGGAGAGCGCATACACTTCCATATAGGAGGCTGCTCGTCCCTTCATAACCCGCATTGATGGCCTGTTAGGTATGAATATGTTACATGATTGGGCGGCTGCGTAGCCCAGGCGGTAGAGCGTCGACTACGGCTCGGACGACCGGGGTTCGATCCCTGACGAAGCCGAGGATCTTTCATCACAGCTGAACGTCCCGAACGGCCATTCAGCCTGCTATCAAATGAGTACCGTGGGGTAAACTTCACGGGGAGGTAAAGGGGAAAAAAAAGATAGAGAGAAAAAGAGTCGGACCGTGTCACCGAGAGTGGTGGTGGGTGAGTGGTTAACGTTCTGGCCTCGCATTCGGGTGGACGCTGGTTCGAATCCCCGTCCGGGCACCTAGATTTGAGTTTTCCATGGTTTCCCCAGATCACTCCAGGCGAATGCCGGGATGCTTCCTTCAAAAATGCAATGGCTGATTTCCATCCCGTTCCTTGTCTCCAGTCCCATCCCACCTCTAATGACCTTAGCCATCGACAAGTCATAAAGCCATAAATAAAAGGACCGTGTCGGTGACCACAGCACATCCACTCTAGAGCCTACGGTCATGAAATAGGAAAGAGGAGCTCTACCTCCGCCAGTCCTAAGGAAGCTGTGAAAACCCACGGCCTTTACGTGTGTTACCTGATTATTACTATTATTATAGTCTTTCTTTTTTATGTTTCTATTTGAAGAACGTTGTAAAAAATTTAAGGAATGGGTGTAAAGGTGGAAAAGGGTGGGTTTTTGCAAACAAATGTAGACAATATTTTCCTGTTTGTTTTAAAGCTTATGTTTGCAATGTTCCAACGATATAGGATAAAGGCTGATGGTTCGTGTATCGAATATTTGGGAAAAAATTGAGAAAGTGTATAGGGGGAAGGAGGTGGGTTTTTCGTTTTTTTTTTTTTTGGTTCAGTAACCTTAGCAGGCGTGCACAGAATAACTCACAGAAGTTCCATTGTAATAGGATGAATGGTATAGGAACGCATAGGAGACGAACAAACCAACAAACAAACATTCATTTTTATATATTAGAAGATCACCAATTAACTTCATCTTAGAGGGACTCGATCCCCTTTTTTCGACTAGACTATCCACCCACACCGGCCCTGTCTATATTCTTCCGTCTGCGAGAACAATGACCCGGTGTGGACTACAAAGAAGCCCGCCCACCCTGTTAATGCCGGCAGGTTGGCAGCCCTCCGCGTCCCCGGGGCATCGCGTTGGAGCACCTCTCCGACCTGCTCCCCTCAATACGCCATTGGCTGATTGCACTCTGCACGGCCTCTCGGTGCTCCAATTAGGACGACGGCAGGTGTGTGGCGTCGCGACGCTCCCGACGGCCAATCTGGCGAGGGCGGAGGGGACGCCATAAGGGCGGCAAGGTGAGTCATACAGCACCTACAAGTGGGGGCCCCCAGCAGCCACTGACTCACCCTGTCCCGGCGTCTGCGGGGGCGAGCCGCGAGGTATCTCCGATACGCCACCTGTCGCAACACCGTAATATCTCTCACTTGAATACGTCTATGGTCTCAGATCAAAAAACTTCTCGCCAAAACCCTTTCCTCAGTGATTGTCAGCGATATTCACAAGTTTCTGGGTAGGTGAGTGGTAACGCTCTGGCATTCGGTTGGTAGCGGCTTCGAAACTCCGTCTGACCACCCAGATTTCGGTTTTTCATGGATTCCCAGGTGAATGTCTGGATGGTTCCTTCAAAATGCTATTGCCAAATTTCTTCCCGTTCTTGCCATCAACCCTTTCCCGCCTTTAATAACCTCAACGTCGACGATGTGTAATGCCGTAAGCTAGGGGAAGAAAATAGATCCTGTAATGGGTGGATCAATAGTCTGGGACCTTTAGCAAACCCCACCCGTTTTCCTCGGTGAAGGACAGAATCCTTCCTGCAACCATTTTTTTGTACCCAGATGACTCCAGACAATCGCTGTAAATGGAGGCGTTATCTGATGTTCGTAGAACAATGTGTCTACACCATCTACGGGGTGTTAAAAAAACGTGTAAAATATTTTAGGAGGTGACAGTTTTCTTCAAAATAAGACAAAGATGTCTAATAAACATGGCGTCAGAAACGCACTCTTTGAAGCTGTGGTTGATCCTGTGCGTGTTTCCTTATGCCGAAGGGCTGAGGCGTGCATTGCAGTGGACGGGCTTTACTTTTAACTACGTAAATATGCGTTTCCGACCTAATGTCTACTAGATATTTTTGTCTTATTTTGATGCATACTATCATCTCCTAAAATATTTTACATTTTTTCTTATCACCACGTATATTATATCTAAACAGAGATCGATAGCAGAACCGAGCGTGGTGGTGTAACGGATATCGTTCTGGCCTCGCATTCGGGAGGACGGTGATTCGAATCCCCGTCCGGGCATACAGATTTGGCTTTTCCATGGTTTCCCAAATCACTCCAGGCAAATGCCGGGATGCTTCCATAAAAAGGCCATGGCCGAATTCCTTCCCATTCCTTGCCCCCATCCTTTCCCGTCTCTAAAGACCTCGCTGTTGAGAGACGTAAAGCAGTTAAAAAAAATCTATAGCAGACAAAAACATTTACTTTAGTTTGTGAACACTAGTGGAAGAATTAATATAACGTTATCGGGTGACTATCTGAATTAACAATGTAGTTACACACAATATTTCGGCGATCAAATATACTGTCGCCATCTTATGGTGAAGTGGTCTTTAACAAAAGACGGTTAAAGTGAATTTGGTCGCCGAAATATTTTTTAAACACCTCGGTTATTCGTATAGTTACCCAAGAACATCATATTGATTCTCAATGCCAAGAAAAACATCTTTCTAATGTATTAGTGGGAGAAGTTTCTTAGATTTGTTGAATAAAAAGTCATACATCTAGTAGCGCAAACCAAATTAAACCAGTAATTTGAATAATTCAAATCAAATCCAGTCATGCATCACAGACCACTGCGGAAAAGAAAGTTTAGCTGCAAAAACCTCTTGCGTGCATGGCCGTAAAAATACAGTCCACTACAACCCTCACGGCAATTTCAGTACAAGATAGAAGTTCCCGATTTAACCCGCGGTTTTTTAACATATTTTTTTCTTCTTTCCTGTGGAAAATGTTGAATAAGTATAGTATGTTCTACCCTTATCTTCATTTACATTTATTCGTATATGTACAGTAAGGGCATCTGATTGTATGTAATAATTGCAGAATTAGATTGATGCTGCTACCGCAGAAACCTATTGTCATACCAGTCTGGTGACAGTAGTTTTGCGGGATAGGCAACTCGTAACCGAGTTGTTATTTTTTGTGTGGACGGTGCTGCTGTGTGGTGTGAATTGTAAACACCAGTGGTTCGTGGGTTGCGCTGCACCCTACCCTTCGAATCACCCTCCATGCATCCTCAAGCATTATTTCCAGTATCAAGTTTAAGGCGCTACTGACTTCGCTGTCGACGCGCCCTAAATCAACAACAACAAAAACAACAACAGTATCAAATTTCACGCCACATATTAAAAACTTTGCAACAAAATTGCATTCAGGCAATAAAAAAAGGGTAAACTGGTGTGGTCGAATTGACCTGGTGACAGACAGGATTTACTTTCGGCTTCGCCATTTGCCTCTATCGTAGCCGCCTATCGTAACCCAGTAATCCCACCGAGTATAGCAGACCTACAGTTTAACGTGGAATCCAAACCACAGAAGCGTTCTGGCGTACTTCACATTACACAGCAAGCACTGCCAGAGGTGAAGGATGGTGTTAAGGGCCAAAGAAAATCGCCGCCGAAACAGGGATTCGAGAAGGGGACTTTCCAATCTGCAATCAGACGCCTTAATCACAGAGCCAGCAGACTGCTATTCAAGTAATACTTATCAGGTATCTCATGAAATCGTATAATTTCTAAGCATATAGCATGAGACATTCTGGTTTCTGAGTTTTTATATTATTCGTTTCTTTGGTTATGTCTTTGGGCATTGTCGAGGTCATTAAAAGCGGGAAAAGACTGGTGGCAAGGATTGGGAAGGAATTCAGCCAGGATATTTTGAAGGAATCGTTTCGGTATTCACTTCGAGAGATATAGTGAAACGGTGGGAAACAGAAATCATGTTGGCGGGCCGGGAATTCGAACCTCTATCTCTCCGAATGCGAGGGTAGAGTTTGCATCCATCACTCTCAGTTTAAATTATTCCATAATAGGGTATTTTCGCCTCTGCATATTTATTTCACAGTTGATTTACTTCAGGGATTCGACGACACATGTTCCGGTTAGTGAGTTTTATTTTTTAAAATAAGTGTTTTAATTGGACAGCTCTTTGTTGCAGATAAGATAAAACAGTCCTAGTAGTTTCAAAGAATTAATCATATATCCTTGCGGATCAGGTATTCATTCGGACTAATTTAGTTAACTGTTAATTGTTTTTCTTTCAACTCGTCGTTAAGGTTGGTTTTATTTTGGTGTTTTCACTGGGGAAAATTTGCACGTATCAGCAACAGGCTATCTAGATCATCTGATTTGGTAGGATGCCGAAAGGAAGCCCTACTGATAATAAACGAGAAAAAGTGTTCCTATTTTAGTGATTGTGATGTGGTTGATGTGTGTGCCATAACTACTTGCAGCAGTTTGGTAGCTCAGAGTTTAAGGCACTTGCTTTCATAAGTTTGTGGGTCTGTTCCCGGTAGGGCAAGGAATTTTTTAAGGCTTGTATTTGATAGTATCAGCTACGTAAGGAACTTCCGTGGGGTCCGGATTCCACCTTGAACTGTAGGTCCCAGCAGAAAGGAACTGGCAGTCCACCTCTGGCGCAGTGACTCCTTCGGGAGGATCCAACCAACCTTCGGGTGTGGTCTGTTTTTTTTTTTTTTTTAACTACTTATATCTCGATAAGAAGAATTGGTTATTCAAAAAGATACCCCGGCTACCCATTCCACTGATGATCCCTGGCATTATTTCTGTTTCGTTGTTTGTATTGTTGAATTTCAACAATAACAACATAAAAAGAAACCCTTATAATCAGTATCTTGTATATCTCTTAAAAATCATACTGAAGACAGCCAATTCAGCCCTTGCTGAAGAGGAACGAACGCCTGACTTGTGTCTTTGTGTGCTGTAGTCGCATGTGAGAGCCACTTCTTGTCTGTCGGTGAGCCGACTGTTGAGGATACCGGAAGCACTCTTGTTCGAGCCTGGTGTTGCCCGAAGTTCCTGGTGCTGGAGTGACACACCTTGCTAATGTGATCCAGCGTCTCCCTCCCTGCAAATCACACATGGCGTCCAATGAGTCACTGTACCGACTGGGGTGCATGCAGAGGCTGCATCTGTGGCAGCCACCAGCGACTTTCATTACGGCGACAAAGTAGTTAGAATACCTGCGTCTACGCCTCCCTCTACGCCGTAGTTTTCCTATTAAACTGGTTTAGAAATACGTCATTGTGAAAATTGATTACTAGCAAAGGAAGCAGTGGTGACTTGTTTCTCTCACGCATAACATACTTACACCTGATCTACAACTGCGAATTCAACGGCCATGATCATCCTTTCTTTAACTCCTTTATCGATATCCTTCCAAGCCTTGTCATCAGTATAAGCTTTGTAAACTCCCAGTCCTCTCTACATCCTCCTCCAGTCCTCCAACTAATCCAAAACTAACTCCTTTATCATATGAGTTACAGATTTTGTTCTTTAATAATTTAAATTCAATGATATTGGCTGGATATTTCTCTTCTTCTGGAGTATTATGATTACCCATATTTAGTTCATATATCGCTCTCCGTTCTGGCGGCATATACAAGAAGCTTCTGCCATGGTTATTTTTATCGATACACTTCTATAAAATCGATGTTGTTAAATCTCAATAATGGTAAAATATAACGTAAAAATAACTGCGTCATTTACTAACAGTTTAAGAGAAATGAAATAGTGGTTCTTTATTTGCAAGATTACTGATGGCCAGTTGCATTGTTTGAACTCCTTTTTCAGGTTATCAACTATAGATAGTCATTATTAAATCGGATTTTTCCTGTGTTTTTGTCCTACGGTTCGTCGATAACATTTAGGTAATTATAGCCGGGAAAGGAGGGGATTAAGGAACGAGTAGGAATTCCGCCATTGTCTTATTAAGGAATCATCCCCGGCAGTAGTATGGAGAGATTCCGGAAACAGTGGAAAACCAAAATCGGAACGAATAGGGAATTTGAATCTCCATCTATATCTAATTTTCTCTTGCTGATCTTGTTATGCACATCAAATCCTTACATCATTGCATTAGTGTAATCGTAAATACTTAAGCTACTTTGTGTCTGGAAAACTTATATCATGTCCATTTTATTGACTTTCTTCGTCTAATGAACGCCTTGCGCGTGTAAGAACCTAGGCAATTAACATTGTGGGTACTTACCTATCCTTGTCAACGTCTGGGAAGATGAAATGGAGTGATTTACCCTGCCTTCTCCATTGTGACAGTGTTCTTAAGTGTTGTTGTAAGTGCTGTGATAGTGTGAGTGTCCAGTGTAGATTTTCGTATGTATTGCGGACTAGAAATGAAAGGAGGGAGAGGAAGAAACCCGGTCCAAATCATTTTAGATTACTTTTCCGAATGGCACAAATGGGGCTTAATGTCCCCGTTCGTCGGACCAATCCCCATCAACAGTGTCGTAAGCCCTCACTCCATACGCACTGCTGAGAGGATTGGGATTTAACCCAGGAATTTGGTTCATAATGTGGTGATTACAAATTGTGCACCTCCACCTCTGCTACCATGCCAGCAAAACCGTGATAATGATAATTTTTTCCATCACCAGGACTCAAACTAGCGAACACCGTGTTAGTGCCGGACACCATCACGATGTCGCAACCAACTGAGCAAACGGTGCGAGCTTTATTGATCTGCTTAAGTAAAAGCAGCAATGCTGGATATTTACTTTATATAGCGCAATATGCGCTAAAGCTTAACCGAATAACGAAAATCATACAACAACAGCATGCATATTCGATCAAACGTCTTGAGTTATTGGTGTACTAACAGAGAAAGAGGCTAAAGTTTTGTATAAAGACTAGAGAAGTGGCTGTCCAGATTTCTTATCGCCTACTGCGTACGTCGCATGAGGCGATATTAAAAGCCATCACTTACGAAGTACCTTAGTACAGCACTTAACGTGTTCCATCAAGCGCTGCGTCATTTTAACAAAGTGTTTACCTCCTAAGTTAATGGAGCCAATGAATCAGCCAGTGGCCTGCAACCATCTCAATCCTTTACAAAGTACCTACGTCGGTTTAGCAACTCTCGTTAGATTTACGACAGTTGTTATATTCCTTTCAACTAGTTTTATTGACTTCCTAATTGCCATTTAACCACAATATCTCTTGTAGTCAGCTCGGGTATTGCGTCACGAAAACCGGCAGTACGTAAGTATGGGTACATTCACCGATTAACAGCCATAGACTCAGGTGCGGTTGGATAGCCTACAACACCAACCAGCCCTACAAACAAACCACGCCTGACAACTCATTCTAACTCCACAGAAGACCACGTTTGCGGTGGACTGATTTCATGCACTTATATAACTTCTCTCTTGCACATGTAGGGAAAACATTTTTTATACAGATTAGTAGTACGTCATTACAGTGAACTTTCTTTTATTTTTTCGCCGTACACGTTTCAACCCATTCTTAGAGCATCTTCAGCGGCATCTGTGTTGTATTTGTACATTTTGTCTATCACGTTTCATTATGAAAACAATATGAAATGGAATTGAAATTAATTTTTAATTTTTTTTTTTACTTACGGCTTTACGCCTCGTCGACGTCGAGGTCATTAGACGCTGGATGTGACTGGGGACAAGGATTGGGAAGGAATTCGGCCATGGCATTTTGAAAGAGGCATCCTGGTATTCGCCTGGAGTGATTTGGGGAAACCATGGAAACCCAAAATCTGGACGCCAGGAAGGCGATTCGAATCCAGGTCCTCCCGAATGCGAGGCCAAAGCGTTTTTACTTATATTAAATTATATTTCATGATTTCTTCGCCACATGGAAATAAAATTAATTTCAACTGTACTTTATATTGTTTCGATAAATAAATATGACTGACAAAATGTACAAATGTCACACAGATTCTTCTGTAGATGCTTGGCCTTCAGTGATTCTGGGAAACGATGGGAGGGTTAAAGTCTATTTTTCCGAAACGTCCGGAACAGGGATCTAATTGAATTCCTTCCATAGGCTAAACTCAAATCGCTCAGACTTCAGGCTCTCTGAAAAATGATCATCGCCTTAGTGTAAACTGGTTTACTGGTTGTCCAATGTTTCCGGAACCAGTGTCTGTCGTCAGACTTAAGCTTGTAGTCATATCGCGTTGAGCAACAATCATTTAATGTGCATTTTAGACATAAAAAAGATCTTCTATTTTCAGAATGTCGAATCGCATTGCCGAAACTTTCAAGACTAAAGCGATGGGATTTTCATCACTGTATAGGCCGACTCATGCAGAAGCAGAGGGTAATCCACAGAGCGAAAGGAAAAGAATGGTTTGCTACAGGAGACATCTTACGGAGAGAACAGTACGAGAAAATAGTTACTTCCGTCTCTCTCACTGCAGTGCCAACAACATAGTTCCGCACATGCGTGTATAACCAACACCAATAAAAGGCTAAGCTTGCCCGTTGTGTCCGTAATGTTGTGACGTCAAGTTCCCGGCTTTCATTTCAGGACTAACAATGGCAAAGATTTTACTGCAAAATCTAGGTTATGAGCATTATTTAATGATAAATATATTTAGTTGAGCAACTGAGAAAGAATAAATAGAAAACTGAAAGAAAAGCATGTATTTCTTTTGATCAATATATCAATTATTAATTTCTTTTTGTTTAATGTATTTCCGATCGATGTAGATATTTCCATTATATTCTAAGATCGCTATTATAAAAGGTAAGAAATATGTGAGGCAGTAAATGTATTCATGCGCGGGAAATGAACGTTTTCATTTCCTACTAGCTTTATTAACATTCATCCTTCCAGCAGAGGGAATGAGTTATCCAAGATTTTTTTATATAATAGTTAAGTTGGTTTTATGAACGGCATGCTTCGTTTGAATGAAAGAAGTTCCACATTGATCGTGATATATGCTGCCTGGACCACGATTGGAACTAACATTGCGCGACATAGATAAGGGTGCCCATGGGATTAATGCTTTTGATTTTCCAGCGCTAATATTAGCTCAATTTGTGATAAGGTAAAAATGCAACCTGGACGAGGATGACAGCTGAAACTTTTCGCAACAGCGTAAGGTATGAGGAATTGCGTTGAGCGTTATTCTGTAATACTTCTATTTAGAAATTACTTGCGAGCACACTCTATTTACCGCGTCATTTTTGATGGTCTTTGAATCTAGTTGTTATCATAAACAACTTTATCCCCATGTAATTCGCTATAGCGTCTGACAACTAGATATTATAGCTTCAATTTATTGAAGGCTTCAGCATTTCTTCCTTTTTAGGTGGTGGTGGCGGGGGGGGGGGGGGTGTTTGTGCGTCTGAGGTCATACAGACAACTCAACTCAAAAGCCAACTCCAGTGTTGTCATCTTCTTCCAGTGTGTATTTTCAACCAGTTATAGACACCACAGGACGGATATGACATTCACAACACTTAAACACCCATGCCCGCGGTTGGACTCGAACCGGCGACGTTCCGCATGCGGAGCTAGTAGCCTACTCTAGCCTCTACGCTACTGAGACCGGGATTCACGATCTTGTAATGCAGCCACATCCAGACAGCAATCTATCATAATGTGTGTAGTTCAAAATGAGAGCAACTGCTTAATCCATACGGTATTTTGTAAGAGAACAGACCGATTACATATTTTTCAGTTTTAAGTGTTATGTCACTTCTTCACTTACCATAGGTGACGTCATTTTGTTTCATATTAAAATTTACATATTATTTATATGGTAATAAAAGGGAGAATATTGAGACATTGAAATCTCTCGTAATATTTACTCGGGCGACACAGCTGCCTGAGGTTCCGTTGGGAATATAAAAAATAGGAAGGACAGGATTGTGAACGAAAGTGTGTTGCTCAAGTATGATCTTCACGGGTTTGCTGTCGGATGATATAATTTGTCAAAACATCACACAGTCTTGGCGACATAAGAGCCAGATTTGAAAGTAACAGAGCAGTCTGCTTTTTAACGTATCCCAGTATCGGGTGAAACCCTATTTTTTGTAATCCGAATCACGGTAAAAGACAAGAAAACAACTTTAAAATTCCCAGACGTTCCAGGTACCCGGGGGGTCATTCGCTACTTTTTTAGCCGTGCCCACTGGGCGCTCGAAACTCAGAAGATTCTCAGTCTGGCAATTTTGATTTCAGTTTTCGATGGTTTATATAATAAAATGTCGGTAAGGTTCCTTCAATACCGGCAGGCCATATTACGAGTCCCATTCCTAGTGAACAACTATCTGCCTTCTCTAATCACTTATCTGCCAACAAACACTAAATCCCTAACGGAAAGAACTATCTTTCTAATATGACGGCGTGACACAAGAATCACTTCGTTAAGTTACAAGTAGAGACTTTTTTGTGTGTATTGTAGCAGCCCTCAGAAACCGCCATTTAATCAATTTTAATCTTAGGAATTATGTTCAGAGAGACGAACGTTGATTAATGATGAGTTTGTATATTTTTTTATGTAAATGAATATTGTTTTTTTATGAAATGTGACAGTGTAAATGATGTATAATATGATCCGAAGCTGTATGACGTGTGAAGTATTAACAGATAGCTGGTAATTATAAATGTTGATAAAAGCCACGGAGTTTTAAGTACAATTTTTAGCTGTATTGAACGATTTATGTTGCCCATTTCATATTTAAATGCCTGTAAATAGCTTTAATTTCCATTTTAAAGTGTTTTCTAATGATTTTGAGTGATTATATGCTGGTTGTAATTGCTTTCGTGTGGTTCTGATTACCAGTGAGATTTTTAACGCTCGAGAAACGTCTGGCGGCACCCGGTATTGTGTTCTTGATGTTTCTCTAGCGCTTATTTAAACTCGTGGCAATGGCGAGCAGAAACAGTCATCATCAGTATTTCTGCTGTTATCAGAAGATTTAGTAATTATTTGTGAGTTGTCAAGCAGGAATGGTCTCTAAAATTTAATCGTTTGAGATTTTTGTGCTTTAGTATCTTTGGACGAGTCTAGAACCCTTACCAGGTGTAATGTTATTTTGAGGATTTTGACGCAATAAAAACATTTAGATGAAAAGTGTGTGAACTATTTAATCAACTCAGAAGCTGTATTAATCATTAATTCATTATCGTTTACTGAAAGGTAAAATCACTTGTCGACTGGACTAGAGTAACCTGTTAATTGAAGAACTAATTAATTAAGTTGCGATCAGCATTATCCGCAAGGACTAATCAGGCGAGTTGCTTATCATGGCTTCCGTGACAGAAGATACGAAAAAATATTCACTGAGGTGCTTATGAGTGTGACTGATGATTCAGTCTTATTTAATTTTTATTTTCTGGTACACAACAGTAGCCTCGCATCTTTTTTTTTTTTTTTTTTTTTTTTTTTTTTTTTTTTTTTTTTTTTTTTTTTTTTTGTGCTTTTCGCTTTACGCAACGTCGAAACCAATACAGGCGGGATAGGACTACGGCAAAGAACCGGAAGAAATTCGCCATGAGTGATTACAGAAAACCATGGTAAAACAAAATCTGGCCGGACAGGGATTCGAACCGGCTTCTTCCCGACCATAAGTTTGCAAGCAGTGTCATGTACCGACTTCGTCGAAAGAGAAATCAGGATTTTTTTGTGTGAGTTTGATATTAGCACTTTGCCTCTGTCACCTGCAAACAGAAAGCTGGAGATGAAAGGTGAGAAAAAGGCGGAAGCCAACTAATAAGGAGCGACCGTGACGAAGATTTGTGGCGAAGTGTTTGTGAGAGGGCGGAGCGTTTTTCTCGGCAAAGTGCATTAAATAATGCACAGCTCACCGGCAGTGACTGAGGAGGAGGCGTTTTTTCAACGTCGGCAACCTGCGCCGCCCGCATCCTTTATCCTTTCAGCGGTCCTGCGGAGGAAGTTTCCTGATGGCCGGAGACGTGATGGAGTGGAGTGTGTCGGTATCGGCGCGGGGCAGGTCGACCCCTCTACCTGCCGAGACCACGTAGCGATATTATGTATCGACCACGGGGGAGACTGTCGGCAAATCAGGAAGTCGTTTTATATAGCTACATCGCTGCTCTGTTTCTCCTGTTTTGCGGCAAGGCATAACTCCTCTACACTAATGTTATAAATGCGAAAACACACTATAAAAAATGCAAAAGTAACTCTCTCTCTCTCTCTCTGTGTGTTACGTTTTCACCTCTAAACGGCTAAACTGACCTTGATATCTGACAGGGAAATGACATAAAATACTTTTTTCGTGTTAAATAAAGTATTTTATCGTGAAATTTTAAAAACTAACCTAATGATGACAGACAGACGGATAGCGTGTGTAAGTCTCTGTATTGTTACGTCGGTCACTCAGGCTTCGTTTCTTGGCTAAGTATCTTAGCAAAGTACAGGAAAACAAAAGACCTTATGTACAGAAGTATATTGATATAAGATGTCATCAGAATGTGACATAATTTTAAACCACCAACAAATATGTGCCAGAGGAACTGTGGTAGATAATCTCCTGCAGTTTGTTGCTATTGTTAGATAAGTTGCAAATTGGTTGTCTTCATAAGACAGGTTCAATGGTGGAATGGTAAGGCTATGGCTTCCCCTTCACATTATCCCGATTTCGTGCTCTTTGGGACACCTTTTACGTATCTTACAGCTTTCTGTGTCCAACTCTAGGAATAGACTTCAAAGTCCACGCGGAAGATGTTCAGGGTAACAGCTAGTATCTGTATACTGAAACTTTTAACTACATAGAATTACAATAAATTACTTGCAAGAGTCCGTGATGCGCCTTATTTGTTTAATCTTAACCACAAATCACTGGCCGAAGAATATTGTACCACAGTACACAATTTATGTTGAAGATCATTGTTTACTAAGTTTATTTAACGGAACTGACTTGGCAGTTTTGTTGAGGCCTTTTAAGGTTACGTGAGCCTTAATTTCATAGGGACTTTGATGGCCTTTCCAAAATCGCCTAGGCGAATGCCTGGATATGTTCAACAATGTAAAATCAGCAAAAAGATAGTTTTGCCATATCATTAACGCACATAGACTGCCACAGTCGCTTTCCTTCCTAGATCAGTACGATTTAAGTGAAATGAACTGTGGACGGGATATTAAACAGCAAAAAAAATACAATAAATTACTATTTATTTCAGAAAACGATCTGTGTTATGAAGTTCATTGGTACAAGACCGTCATCCATAAGTTTTCCCATTCGCATTCCAAAGTTCGTGGTGAACCAAAGTATCTTTATAAATTTTCGAAGTCCTTCTTACTTATCCAAACTTATCCTTAGTTGTTAGTAGCGAAAATGCAGCGTGGTAATAGTTTGTGATTATGTCGTGAAACTTAAATTTTATTAACCGTAAGCAAGACAAAAGTGATGAAATGTTGCAGAAATGATACCAATCACAGTAGATTAAATGTAAAAATAGGATCGGATGCAATAGGAGAAGTAAGTGAGTTCTGTTACTTGGAAGCAAAATTACAACCGATGGCCGAAGCAGGAATGATGTTAAAAGCAGAATAGCACTAGCAAAAAGAGCCTTCATGAAAAAGAGAAACCTTTTAGTTTCAAATATTGATCTAGGAATTAGAAAGAACTTTTTAAAACTCTTTGTTTCGAGCACAGCACCTTATGGTAGCGAAACATGGACTTTAGGAATACCAGAAATAAAGAAAATTGAAGCATTTGAAATGTGGTGCTACAGAATAATGCTGAAAATTAAGTGGACTGACAAAGTAAGAAATGAACGAGTTTTGGAAATGATGGGTGAGAAACGAAGTTTGAGGAAGAAACTTACGGAAAGAAGAGACAGGCTGGTAGGTCATATTTTGAGACATGCTGGTTTAGTTAATTTGCTGGTGGAATGAACAGTCGAAGGTAAGAACTGTAGAGGAAGACAGAGATTAGAATATATGAAGCAGATAATTGAGGACGTGGGTTGTAAGGGGTATGTAGAAATGAAGAGGTTAGCACAGGATAGGAAGGAATAGAGGATTGCATCAAACCAGTCGAAAACAGATGACATCAAAAAAAAAAAAAAGAGTAAATCCTATTGCATTCCCAGACAAGGTTATGTTATTAGCTTCCCCTTAAGCATAGCTCAGACTGCTATTTATTCCTGGATAATGCCGTACGGATCATTTATAGGCATTCCGTAAGCCATGGCTCATTAACTACATTGAATAGGATTGATTTATAATTGCGATGTAGCACATTTTCGGGTATCATCTAATCACCCTTTGATTATTATTATTATCTTATATAGTGTGAGCGTTAAAGTTAGCCAACTATCTACTTTTGCCATTAACGAATTCCAATTTTAAATTCCTTCAGCGTTTTTGGTAAATTATACATTAATTTCTTAGGTAATTTACTCCAATCGCTGACACCATTTCTGACAAAAGAAAATTTTCTCTCTTCTTAATGCCTGAAATCGGGTTCCAGCTTGTGTTCATGGGCTTCTTTCCCTTCCCACGCACTACTGCTACTTCTCCGACCAATATCGTTCCAGGCCTCATCACCAACATGTGCCTAGTACACTCCCGGTACTCTCTTCACCCTATCTTCCAATGATTCCCAATCCAGCCCCTTCATCATATCTGTTACTGACTGTGTCCTGCGGCAATTGCAACAAACAAATCTGGCTATTCCCTACTAACAGTTGAAGCTAACGGTATCACTATGTTGAAACTAGTCTTTGCCGAGGTCAGTTGTCGCAGGGGGTGAAAGTTGACCTCGGTGGTGCGGGTCGCCTGGGGACGAGTTTTGTGAATCAGAGCAATTAACGCGGTCCAATCAGGAGGAGAGAGAGTTGAGGCGACATGTGTGCGCAGACCTCCTGGGGCGGTTGGCATCACTGGACAAAGGGGAGACCCGTCCAGCCGGCAACCACCACGTGGGCCCGCAAGGTATCAACCAAACACACTGTAACCGTGGCATGCCAACTGATAATCGGTAAAAATACACCACATACGTGAATTCGTTCCACTTTTTGGTTAGTTTGACTGCAATTCTGTGACATCAGTAAAGATCACTTTTTTTTTTCCTGTCATCAGACTCTCGACTAATTTGACGTAATCCTCCATCGCTTCCAACCTTGCGTTAACCTCTTCATGTCAACATACCCCTTACAACATACATCGTCAATTATCTGCCCTTCTTATTCTTATCTTCGTCTACCTCTGCAGTTCTTTCCTTACCGAGCGTGGTGGTGTAACGGATAGCATTCTGGCCTCGCATTCGGGAGGACGGCGGTTCGAATCCCCGTCCGGGCATCCAGATTTGGGTTTTCCATGGTTTCCCCAAATCACTCCAGGTGAATGCCGGGATGCTTCCTTCAAAAGGCCATGGCCGAATTCCTTCCCATTCCTTGCCCCCATCCTTTCCCGTCTCTAAAGACCACGTTGTTAAAAAGGGACGTTAAGCTGTTACAAAAAAAAAAAAAAGTTCTTTCCTTCGACTGTTCCCTCCACTAACAAATTAACCAATCCTGCATGTCTTGAAATGTGACCCACCATCCTGTCTCTTCTTTCTGTAAGATTCTTCCATAAGTTTCTCTTCTCACCAATCGTTACCAAAAAATGTCTATTTCGTACTTTTTCTGTTCACTTAATTTTAAGCATCCTTCTGTAGCACCACATTTCGAATGCTTAAATTTTCCTCTTTTCTGGTATTCCTAAGGTCCACGCTTCGCTACCATAAAGTGCTGTGCTCCATACATAGAATTTTAAAAATTTATTTTTAAGTCTTAGATCAAAGCATTTGAAACTAAAGGATTTCTCTTTTTCATGAAAGCCCTTTTCGAGAGTGGCATTCTGCTTTTAACGTCAATCGTTCTTCGGCCATCAGTTGTAAGTAGAAGAATTTTTTTATTTTTTTTTACTTATGATATAACGAATCGTCGACGTCGAGGTAATTAGAGCCGGGATGGGATTGGGGACAAGGAACGGGAAGGAATTCGGGCGTGGTCTTTTTGAAGGAAGCATACCGGCATTCACCTGGAGTGATTTGGGGAAACCATGGAAATCCCAAATCTGGATTGCCGGACGGGGATTCGAACCGGCGTCTTCCCGAATGCGACGCCAGAACGTTGACCGTTCACCCACCGTAGAAGAATTAATTATTTCTGCTATTGCATCTCATCCCCTTTTCATATTTAATCCGCTATTACTACCGTAATTTCTACTACATTTAATCATTTTTGTCTTGCTTTGGCTTGTGTTTAGTCCAAAATCATCACATTTATTCTATTATCACTACTACTCAAGGCAGTAAAAGTAATTGAGGGAATTACGATTACAACAAACGACTATTGGAATAGTAAGTCTGTAGAAAAGCTGATGCAACAAAAGACTTTTTCATGCTTGCAGCCTCTCAGCTGTGCTACTGAATCTCCCAGCATGTACCTACATCTTTCATCATTAGCACGGCAAACACAAGACGACGCTAATACTTAATTATGCCCAAGATGGACGCCGACAGTTTACCCTTGAAGCATGACACCTCCCAATACCCTACTCTACCAGGGGTGCATACAACTGTGTCGGAATAATTTCCGATCACACGTTAGAAAACATGGGGAAGAAAGGTTTTCTGTGGTTCTGCGTAATCCAAAAGATAACCACCTGTTTATGGACATCTGATTACCACTATATTTGTGAGTGCATTGTGTGTAGAGGAGAATCGGGTAGTGTGGAATAGTTGGCTAATATGGAATACCGAGGTTTCTCCTCTGCCGAATGCTGCTGTATGGTGGAAGTACCATCAACTGCTGCTCAAAACTACTCTGATGCTTTGTTATGAAGGTTGGTCATTTGGGAGCTGAACTGTGTTTGCTATCCAACAAAGTTTTTTTTTTTTTTTTCACTTTCGAGAATTTTTGCAGATTATTTTCTAAAATATATATAAAATATTATATTTATTTTGTTGCTCGCTAGTCTTAGTGTAATGTGTACAAAAAGAGTGATGGAGTGATGGTTTGTTGAATAGGTCTTTTTTCTGGCTTCCATCTTTTTTTATAATATAATCAAGCCTATTTTGACCAAGATAGCGATTTGGGTAATATGAGATACTTAGTATTCCATGAAAATAGACATAAAACTGTGGTGTTTCATACAACCCGAAAAATAATTACTGAGTTGAAATACATTTTTAATCAAATATAATATCAGTAATACGATTTTTGTTAATATCGATTGAAAATAATAAAATAACAATTGAGAAAGTAAATATTTCTTAATTAATTCATTAATTATGTTTTGTTTTAGAACAGCCGAAAAAGAAAGAAACGATAGCTATTGAATCCGACAAAGATGATGATGATGTTGACTAAAAAGTATCATTAAATCCGTTTATCTCAATTCCAGATAGTTTACGTTATTTGAAACCTTCAATTCCATATTACCCGCCTATTCCATATTACCCGCCTATTCCATATTACCCTCCAAATGACAATTTTTTTAAAACTTAATGTTACTTATTAAAAAAAATCTGTTTTAACAGCTTTTTACTAGGCATATTTTATCACAAGAAGTTGAAGGTTGTATTGGTTTTAGTTTCAGGTGTTAAATTATTTTCAGTACTATTTTGTTCAACAAAACATAAATGGTATACCATATTACCCGATTCTCCTATACATGTACATTGATGTATAATGATTTGTACGAGTTATAGTAATTGAAACAATACGTTTACAGCCACTGATGATGCCCTACACCACAAGAGCAAAACGCGTCTGGGGAATAATAAAAATCATTCACCACAACAGTTTGTTGTAACCGGAGTTTCGTTTACAAAACAGATTTTTCAACAACTGCATAAAAGTGGCCTGTAACCAAATTAAAGCTAGATTGCGGCAGACGGAAGCGTGACTGACATTGTTACCGAGCGTGGTGGGTGAACGGTTAGCGTTCTGGCCTCGCATTCGGGAGGACGCGGGTTCGAATCACCGTCCGGACATCCAGATTTTTTCCATGGTTTCCCCAAATCACTCCAGGCGAATGCTGTGATGTTTCCTTAAAAATGCCATGGCCGAATTCCTTTCCGTTCCTTATCCCTAGTCCCATCCCGCCTCTAATGCCCTTAGCCGTCGACGAGGCGTAAAGGAATAAGAGAAAAAAAAAGACATTGTTTAGACGAACAAGTTAACCAGACATTAAATATTCCTACAGGCTTAGTTACGCTCTCATCCCAATTTTAAGACTTTCAGGAGAGGAATGAGTCATTTTAAACCTTAAAGGTAGTTTCTGGTTGCGCCAGAGTCTGGTTACAGGATGTTTCTTATGTTAAGTGGCCAATGTCCATTACTTATGAAACAACTTTCCTCTTTTTTCCAATGTCTGAAAATCTTAAAAATATTACTGTTTTATATATATATAAATACTTCATTCCTCACATTCACTGAATGGGTGCTTATCGTTTCCAGAAAACACGGAAAAGGCCGCCTTAATTCTTAACTTTATCCTCAAAAAGCAGATGGGTCTTCTTCTTTTTTCCTATTTGAGTCTCATCGAAGTCATTAGTGGCTGGAGAGGACATTGGGGGGGGGGCAGGTAATAGAAAGGATTTCGGCCAAGGTCTTTTGCAAGAACCAGCCCGGCATTCACTGGGTGTGATTTCGGGGAACCATGGATAACCGAATTCTCGCAAGCCTAAAGGCGCATTCCCACGATCCCTTTTAAACGGAGTCGAGATGGGACGGGATGTGACGGGACGCCATGGGAACAGGGCCGCCTCTGCTATTGGAGACGAGACGCAGCTACCCACTCTTGAGTCGATAAACATCACAGGCGTGTGTAGCGGTGCGCTATTGCCATCGGTTTGCAGCAGCGATGCGCACCCCTTCTGTTGCTGTAAAGTACTCTGTGCCAAACGACAATAGACAACGTGGTGCGGAGGTGGCGGCGAGGTAAGCGAGGGCTAACCTGCGGCCCGCGGTCGTCCCTACACTTCGGCTAACGACGCCCCGTCCCGTCTCGCCTTCGTTACAAGGGATCGTGGGAATGCGCCTTAACAGGGATCTGTACCTGTGTTTTACTCAAAAAAATAAAGGAAAAAACCTTCTGCACAAAAGTAAAAATATACTTCCTCTCTTTTCATTATTGTCACTAACAAAAAACACTGACATCAAAACCAGCACCACCCGCAGACAATACATCTACAAGAGTACAATAATTAATGTTCTCATAAATTAACTTCTTCTTGTTGCTGTGTAACGTGTATACTTGTATAACCAACAGTTTGCTTGATAATAAGTCAAATCAATATAGAAACGGAACTGATTGCTCGTCACACTTTTTTTCCAATTAGATTCTCATTGCAATATTCCTTCAAAAATTCTTCTCTCTCTAGTTCCTTTCAACTTCCCACAAAACCACCCAATACTCGCTAACTACTGTCTGAAGAAGCTTCTATTGCTTTCTCCTTCTGCTCGTAACTTGGAACCATGACTCGACAAAGATATGATAATAATCAACACATGGAATATACAACACCCAGCTTGGTGGGTAAATGGTAATACTCCGTCCTCATATTCGGGAGAACGTGGGTTCGAATCCCCATCCGGTCATTCAGATTTAGGTTTTCCATGGATTGCTGCAGTCACTGAAGGCGAACGCTGGCATGATTCCGTCAAAAGGCCATGGCCGAATTCCTTCCCGTTCCTTGACCCCAGTTACCTCGCGCCTCTATTGACTCCACCGTCGACGAGGCGCAAAGCCAGAAGAAAAATAAATCGAATATACAATGGAATTTTAGAAACACAGATGCTACCTACAAGCCGTGACATTTTATATTTTATTTAGATATAATAATATAAAACAGTTAACACATTTAATTTGCCAATGATATTATATACCTTAGACTGGTTAGCATTTTATGATAGTTTGAAGATTTCGTCGCTGTTTTGAGTTTCTAGAAAAAGGAATACTATCCGTAAGTAGTCTCGGGGTGCTATTTAGCCCGACGTGAGGTTGTTCTGCTGCAGGGCGCAAGTGATTCTCACCCCTAGACGCTGCCGCAGAGTAGAGAAAAAGAGGGTGCGAAGAGGGCTCCAGTTTAAAAAATGATTGGGACTGAAGGGCGTCTTTAACAAATGAAAAAAGAGAGGAGGAACAGGTTAAAAAGAGAGAGAGAAGAAAATGAAGCAGGTATACGTGGAAGGAGCTGTGGGGGTGGTTATGGAGGGTGCGGGGGTTGCAAAATTAAAACTGTCAGCAGCAAGCTGTGTACCGCGAAAGGTAACTCCACTTCGATCCTTCTTCTTCTCGTACTTTTTTTTTCCGCCGACCAATTCACTTCCAGCCTCTTAACAAAAAAGGAATATAGGCTGCGGGGGTGGGTGAGGGGGTGAGAGAAAATGAGTGCTCCCGTGTAATGCAGTGCTGATATTGCCGAGAAACGGAATATTGATGGCTCAGGGGGTTGAATGGGCGCCCGCCCTGCGTCTGATAGCAATTTGCTGCGATTCGGGGCGAAATTTTTTCGTTTAGCAATTTCGCGTACTTTCTTCGGGTCGGCTGTTTCGCGCACACGCCACACCCCTTTGACTCGGCAATATTCGGCCCGTTAATATAACTGGGGGAGCCGTCACGTGATATACCGCGTGCAGGTGTTGCTTAAGTGATATTAACATCTGCAGGCGGGAGCGGAGCACTCCTTCAATTACTTTCCAGGGGATCCAGGTTGTGAATACATCAATACAAAATTAGAAAATATACTGGGACTTAGAAATTTAAACAATAATATACAGGATAGGAATTGATGGAGGATTGTATCAAACCGGTCGAAAGACTAACGACAGAAAAAAAATAATAATAATAATAAAAAAATAATAATAAAAAAATAAAAAAATTAAAATAAATAAATAAAATAATATATATATATATTCTTAATTGCAGTAGTTTAACATATGGTACGATAAGTTATTTATTTATTTTTATATCAGAACTAGCTTCCCCGGAAATGCTTTGCTTTTGCTAGATTGGAGTATATATTTAATTTAAACGAACGAAACTGAAAGTTGATATCAGTTTTTGTATCTAGTCAAAAATTAGAAATTTACCTATTCATTATTAATTTTATGTTGTGGGTTATCTAAATTGTAATTACTATTTTAATCAATTTTAAGTTCATTGCAATGCTCATTGATATTCATGATTCCATTTTGCATATGTAAACAAATCCCGAAATAATAATAATAATAAAAAAATATGATAAAACGATTTAGGTTGAGAGAAGTTAATTATTATATTTCAACTTTAAATTTAATACGATTTTATAATTAAAAATAGTGAAGGGATATCATTTGCATTTACAAAAATAAAAAAATGCCATGTTCCACATATTATCATTTATTTACACACAAAAAAAGGACAACTATACTTATGGCTTTACGCCTCGTCGACTTCAAGGACATTAGAGGCGGGATGGGACTGGGGAAAAGGGACGGGAAGGAATTCGGTCATGGCCTTTTTTGAAGGAAGCATCCCAGCATTCGCCTGGAGTGATTTGAGCAAACCATAGAAAACCCAAATAAGGACAACTCAATGAAATGTATTTTAAAACCCTTTACATTCATGTGCTGAATTTCTAACATTTAACACCTGTGAAATTTAACTAAATAGGGCGCCACCTGTGCTAGCAATAAACAAATCATGACTGCGAGAAATCTCTTTATCTATGCAGGTCTCCCTGCCAGAGCGTTTTTGGTCGATCGAAACCGAATAGCAATGAAATTTTCG